>JAAGEH010000125.1:5933808-6116854 GCA_011751065.1 Lasiurus cinereus
CCCCTGGTGGTCAGTGCGCTCCCACAGGGGGAGTGCCGCTCATCCAGAAACTGGGCTCAGCGACAGTGGCGGGAGCCTCTCCCGCCTCCATAGCAGTGCTGAGGATGTCTAACTGATGGCTTAAGCCCACTCCCCAAGTGCATGAATTTCGTGCACCGGGCCTCTAGTATTTCAATAAAAGAAAAAAAGTACAGGTTAGCCCAGCCGGCATGACTCAGTGCTTGAGCACTGACCTATGAACCAGGAGGACACAGTTTGATTCTCCGTCAAGGCAGATATCTGGGTTGTGGGGATCGATCCCTAGGAGAGAGGTGAGGGAAACCAAAGAAGAAGGCAAAGAGGGCTCCCTAGTGTGTGTCCTAGACCCAGTGGACAACCATCTAGATTCTAGATAGACCAGAGACTATAAGCAGTCCAAAACCCCCAGGGATTTGTGCAATTAAAAAATACCTTTAAAACACCTCTCAGTTAATAATCAAAGATGTACAAAAGAATGTGGAACTGAAGTATATTTTGTCAATTGAATCAGATAAAAGAAAACTTTATCTGGAAAAAAGATAAAGGCAATATCCAATATAGGTGAAACTTATAAATGTAACTATTTTGTGCAACAATATATTGGTATAAACTTTTTAGAAAGCTATGTAAAAAAATTTAAGAAAGTATATTGTTTTATTCAGTAATTCTCTTCCTGGAAATAAACAACTAATGAGAGATGAAATGCTATAAGGCAAGGAAACAGTCAATATCTACCATAACCAGTTATTAGCAACCAATTTAATAAAAGGGGGTAAACTGTGTTATATTAACTCAATTAGAGCCCCATGAAATTACAGTGTTTGATAATTTTATATTTAATCAATTCATTAAATTTTTTGAAAAGAAAAATGTCAAATCCCACCACTAAGAGAAAAACCACAGCTATTAAAACCACAGAAATTATAGTAGTTGCAAATAAATGGAAAGATTTCTTATGTTTGTGGATTAGAAGAATTAATGTAATTACAATGTCCATACTATCCAAAGCAATCTACAGATTCAATGCAATCCTTTTCAAAAATTTGATGGCAATTTTCACCAATATAAAAAAAAAACACACCAAAATTCATATGAACCCACAAAAGACCCTGAGTAGCCAAACCAATATTGAGAAAGAACAAAGCTGGAGCCATCATACTCCTTGATTTCAATATATTACTAAGCCATAGTAATCAAAACAGTATGGTACTGGCATAAAAAGACATACAGACCCATGGAACAGAATCAAGAGTCCAGAAATAAACCCACACAAATACTTCAACTAATCTATGACAACTGTAACAAAAATACAGAATGGAAAAAGGATAGTTTCCTTAATAAATGGTGCTGGGAAAACTGAACAGACACATGCAAAAGAATGAAACTTAATCCTTATTTTATGCCATATGCAAAAATCAACTCAAAATCAATTAAATATTTAAACATAAAATCTCTAAAAAGCAAAACAAACATATGGAGTAAGTTCTTTGATAATTGGTTTTAGTAATGATTTTTTATATGACAACAAAAGCAAAAATAAACAAGTGAAACTACATCAAACTTCTGCACAGCATAAAGAAAACCAAATGACAAGTTTACCCAAGAAATAGGAATAAAAATATAAACCATTACTTTGGTAAGGGGTTAATATCCAAAATAGGTAAGGAATTCATACAACTCACCAGCAAAAAATAAAACAAATAATCTGATCAAAAATATGGGCAAAGAACCTTCATAGGCATTTTTCTTTCTTTTTTAATATATCTTTATTGATTTCAGAGAGGAAGGAAGAGGGAGAGAAAGAAAAAAACATCAATGATGCGAGAGAATCACTGATCGGCTGCCTCCTGCACACCCCTTACTGGGGATCCAGCCCACAACCAGGGCATGTGCCCTTGACCAGAATTGAACCCAGGACCCTTCAATCTGCAGGCCAATGTTTCATTTACTGAGCCAAACCAGCTAGGGCTTTATAGACATTTTTCCAAAAAAGACTTATTAATGTCCAACCAGCATATGAAAAAGTGCTCAAATGCACGAACCATCAGAGAAATGTACATCAAAACAATGAGGTATCACCTCACATCTGTTAAAATGGTTATTAGCAAAAAGTGCTGGCAAGGATGTTGTGCACTGTTGGTAGGAATGTAAACTAGTACAGCAACTATGAAAACAGAATGGAGTTTCCTCAAAAGAGTCAAAGTAGAACTGCCAATATATGATCTAGCAATCCCACATCTAGGTATATATACAAAGAAAATGAAAACAGTATCTCAAAGAGAAAGGCCACTGAATTGTTCACTTTAAAATGGTTAATTTTATGTTACGTGAATTTCACCTCCCTAAGAAATAACAACAATCAATGTCCCACAAGGGACATAAATAAACGGTATCATTATTCAAACTGTTAAAAGATAAAACACATTCCACAAAATGTTTTGTGTGTCAATTATTTCAGTAGGATATAATACACATCAAACGCCAAAATCAGCCTTTGGCACCTCACACCATTCTGTTGTAAAATATCCAGTAGCTCACCGGCCTCACTAGGAAACAGCACAGCACTTAACTATTATTACATTTACAAACAAATCTAATTAGAAAAACAACCCTACTTTCATTCTTAATACAGAAAGATCCCATCCCACTCTCCACAGCCAGTGTGGAAGGCTGAGAAGCCTCATACACAGCATTATAATTGTGTAAAGTCTGAAGTTCAACAATAGCCAAGATTAACCAATAATATGCAAATGTTTTTATAAACCTGTCCCTCCCCTTCCACAATGTAAACAATTAGTTTACTCACCCACAGAAAACATGTTAAGTGTACATGCAGTATTCAACCTCAACTGATTATCTTCTATTTGATAAGCTTTCACCATGCTATTCCCTCATGCTATTAACACTAGAACAGTAAAACCCAGGCAGCTCAGTTGGTTCCCGTGCTGTCCTAATACGCCAAAGTTGCAGGTTTGATCCCTGATCAAAGCACATACAAGAAGCAACCAATGAATGCATAAATAAATGGAACAACAAATCGATGTTTCTCTTTCTCTAAATTTAATAAATTTTTTAATTAAAAAAGATATTAGGACATTAACTCATAAAATTTTCTGTTCCACATATATGACATGTAAATATCAAATCATGAGATTTCCATAAATCTCAACTAAATTCAGGTTCAATACCATGAAAAATAATTAAACCGATAAAAAAAAAATTTGACACTCTCTCTAAATAAGCACATACTTAAAGGACAATTATTAATCTCTTTATATTTTAATTCTGTACTCTTGAAAGATATAGGGACCCAAAAAAATATATAAACACACTTTAAATAATTATAAAGACAGTGTTTATTAAAATACATTTCATTTTCAAAATCAAGCTATCAGCTGTTAAAGGCTACATTTTTTGGACATCCTGTAGATCTCGTCCTCTATAATCAGAACAGCTAGATTTTCAGCAGGTCTCTAGAATAATTAATTTACTGCCTGTGGATAAAATGCTGCTAATGGAACCCACTGAGTTATGATACAAATATCACTAAGGCTTTCCTTTTAAAATTTATATTTACACTACAGAGAAAAAATTAAGGTGTGGACACAGGCAAACAGAGCCTGCCCTCAAACTGAATTATCTATCTCTTTAGTGACCAGAATGACCCATTTTTTAGAAAATAATAGCTTACAATTTAATACAGAAACATTAAGGAAAGATGCTGTACTCATGTAAAGTAGCTTCTTATAATTTATCTCTGAAATACTTGTAAAGCTCAGACAGAAGGAAAATAATGGAGAAAAGTGGACCTAAAGTGCCACAGTCAAAACAAAATTGCTAAGCCCTAGCTGGTTTGGCTCAGTGGATAGATCCCTTGGCCTGTGGACTAAGGAATCCTGGGTTCGATTCCAGCCAACAACACATGCCTGAGTTGCGGGCTTGATCCCCAGGGTGGGGTATGCAGGAGGCAGCCGATCAACGATTCTCTCTCATTGATGTTTCTATCTCTCTCTCCCTCTCCCTTCCTCTCTGAAATCAATAAAAATATATATATTTTAAAATTGCTAAGTTCAGCAACATTTAGAAAAACCAAATTAAGACCAATGGAACAAAAAAATAATTGGGTGTCGATTTGAGCCATAAATGTGTGCACAGCAGGCACTGAAAAATAATATAATTGCTTATTAAAGTCTACCTGTGGCTAGATACGTATTATGCATTTTAATGTGGTTGATTCAAAGCTTAGGCTCTGGGCAAACCTGGCCCTCAACAATACTTTTTGAATGAAGGACATCTTATAAATCTCCTCACTGCCTTCACTAGACGAGGAATTATATTAGAGCCACTTGAGATCGAATTTCTTTAGTCGGGCTCTTTGTCACAATGCCCAGTAGCTACAGACCCTTACATTTATTTTATTTTATTGTTCACTGATCTTAATTTGGCTTCTCTAAATGTTCCTGAAATATAAAAACATCTATAAGGTTGTTTCTTTAAAGGATGACCTTTTTTCTAATAACAACAAATAAATTGAAGTATCCCTAATTAAAGTTTTCAATGCCTACTATATGTTTTTTATACCATCAGATCTCTTAAGTTAAAACACATAATTTTATATTCTTAACTGCTACAAAATCAGTGTTCTTTAGAGGTTTCCTGTTTGTTTTTGAGGGGAAGAGGGTCATGTCATTCCCCTATACAGAATCCACTCATGGCTCTTTGTTGTCTCCTGAATCAACTAACATTTCCCTCCCACTGGAACTCACAGTATGCCCCGACATCTCTGTCCTAACCTCCTGTTACTCCCCACTCTTAGGTCCCTTTTCCTCCAGCCAACAAGACAATCATTTCCCAGGAATGCCACGCACCACATCTGTCTCCACATCTAGGTTCATGCCGTTGGGAACACAGCATCTCCCTCCATGTCCACTTCTCATTTCTATTTCTGCCTTCTCCTTGAACCTCTCTTCTCGCTCTCTCTCCACCAGATGGTCTCTTTCTCCTTGGAATCCTCAAAGTTCCTTAGAGAGTCTCACAGAGCTCAACACTCCCGGTGCATCATGGTTATTTCTATAACTGTCTCCTTACACTTGAAGACTGAGCTTGTGAGCTTGCAGAACCTAACCCATTGCTCAAACCACACGGGCAATCCATATTTGTTCATTTGTTCAGTATCTGAGGTAACCTTTGGTGAGGGGGTGTCTGGTCATAAATATTATAGGCCCATCACAATTGATTCTGAAAGCCTATATATAAATTCTTTAACCAATCTAATACTTATTTTGGTCCATAGTATGAAGTAAGAAACCTTCATAACTTTCTTCAAATATCTGTCAACTATCTTAGCTTTTTTTTTTTTTTAGCAATTCATTCTTTCTCCAGGAATTTAAAATTTTTCTCTTTACTAGTATGCTATATTAAGTGTGTGTGTGTGTGTATGCGCACGCGCACACGTGTGTGTTTCTGAACTTTATTTTGCTTTAATTACTCTAACTTGAGGTTTTTCAAACCCATTAAGTGGTTCCTACATTCAGCTTAATGGATCATAACCACCACTGCTGTTTTCTTTTAATGAAGTAGAACAGAATAAAAAATAGCAGAGCACTTCTGATGAAGTATTACCTGGTGAAACTTGCTTCATATACATCTGTATATATACTTCGTTAAACCATAAAATGCTTTTGTTACTATGAATCATAGTTTGTTAAAGTTTAAGAAATACTGCTATAACTACCCCTATGCTAATTACTCCATTTTAACTACTTCATGGTAATAAAATCTAGTGTTTTAATGTCTGTACTAGAGGGGGTGGGAGTGTCCCTTAGCCCAGCCTGCACCCTCTCCAATCTGGGACCCCAAGAGGGATGTCCGACTGCCCATTTAGGCCCGATCCTGGTGGAACATCCATCTCACAATCCAGGACTGCTGCTCCCAACTGCTCACCTGCCTGCCTTCCTGATTGACACTAACCGCTTCTGCCTGCCGGCCTGATGACCGCCTAACCACACCCCTGCCAGCCTGATTGATGCCTAACTGCTCCCCTTCCAGCCTGTTTGCTCCTAACTTCCTGCAGGCCCATCACCCCCCATTCCTCTGTCAGCCTGATGCTTCCCAACAGCCCTTCCATGCTGGTTTGACCGCCCACAACTGCCCTCCCTTGCAGGCATGGTCCCTCCCAACTGCTGTCCCCTGCTGGCCATCTTGTGGTGACCATCTTGTGTCCACATGGGGGCAAGATCTTTGACCACATTGGGGCAGCCATCTTGTGTGTTGGAGTGATGGTCAATCTGCACTCAGAGGAGGTGTTGAAGTAAAGGAGCCTCTGGGACAACTTCAAGCGTACTAACGTACTAACATCAGAATAATGGGATGTGCCAGAAGAAAAGAGAGAGCAAGATACTGAAAACCTATTTGAAGAAAAATGACAGAAAACTTCCCCTACCTGGTGAAAGAAACAGACTTACAAAGTCCAGGAAGCACAGAGAACCCCAAACAAAAGGAATCCTAAGAGGACCACATTAAGGCACATCATAATTAAACCAGCAAGAGCAAAAGACAAGGAGAGAATCTTAAAAGCAGCAAGAGAAAAACAGTTACCTACAAGGGAATACCCATACGATTGTCAGCTGATTTCTCAAGAGAAACTATGCAGACCAGAAGAGTGTGGCAAGAAATACTCAAAGTGATGAATAGCAAGAACCTACAACCAAGTTTACTCTACTCAGCAAAGCTATTATTCAGAACTGAAGGTCAGATAAAGAGTTTCACAGATAAGAAAAAGCTAAAGGAGTTCATCACCACCAAACCAGTATTATATGAAATGCTGAAAGTTATTCTTTAAGAAGAGGAAAAAGAAGAAAAAGGTAAAGATAGAAATTATGAACAACAAATACATATCAACAAGTGAGTTTAAAAATCGAGTGAATAAAAAATCTGAGGAATAAACTGGTGAATATAATAGAATCAGGGGCATAGAAAGGGAGTGGACTTTCTTGGGGAAAAAGGGGTGTGGGGGGTGCGGGAAGAGACTGGACAAAAATCATACACCTATGGACTAGGACAGTGGAGGAGGCTAAGGGCAGAGGGTGGGATAGGAACCTGTAGGAGGGAAGCTATGGGGGGGGGGTCAAAAAGAACAACTGTAGTAATCTGAACAATAAAGATTTATTTTTTTAAAAATTCACTAACCTAGAATCTCAGGTACAATGCTATTTGAGTTGTCTTGCTCCTGACTTAAACTGTTTCACCATTAAACATATTCATCATAGGTTCCTAGCAGGTAATTGTTATCAATTTTAGAAAATTGCTTTTTAAGGAAACTTTTTTTAAAAATATGTTTTATTGACTTTTTTACAGAGAGGAAGGGAGAGAGAGAGAAAGTCAGAAACATCGATGAGAGAGAGACATCGATCAGCCGCCTCCTGCACGCCCCACAGTGGAGATGTGCCCGCAAGCAAGGAACATGCCCCCAACCAGAATCAAACCCGGGACCTTTCAGTCCACAAGCTGACGCTCTATCCACTGAGCCAAACCGGTCTTGGCCAATTTTAGAAAATTTCTTTTAATTCCTATTATGCTAAGAGTTTTTATCATGAATAGATGCTGAATTTCATAAAATACTTTTGGCCTTCTGTCATGAATGTTATATGGACTTCTCTTCTTTTAATCTATTAAAGGCAAATAAATAATTTATTACATAAGAGTTCCTATTATTGAACCATCCTTTCATCCTTGTGATGCAAATGACATACTTGGACATGTGATATGTTACTCTTTTAATACATTACTAGATTGATTTTCTAAATATTTAACGTGGGGTTTTCATGTCTATGTTATAAGTGAACTGGTTTATACTCTATACATACAATGCGTGCTTTCCTTATACAATTTTAGTATCATGGTGATATTACCCTTACAGAAGGAATTAGAAAGTTGCTATATTAGAAATGTGGTCTTTGAAGATTTGGTAAGTTCACCTATAAAATCACCTGACTGCCTGTTCAATTTTCCCTATGATTATTGAGCAACTCGGGTTTTCTAGCTCTTCATGAATCAAATAAAATAATCCACCTCACCAATCTTTTAGATTTTATTATTACATGATGTATATATTTGTCTATTATTCTCATCTATATGCTTAATAAAGTCCCTTTTTTCATTTCTAATGTCCCATGAATTGGCATATTTTCTATTTCTTCCTTAATCAACTTCACCAACAGTTTGTGTACTTTATTTGTCTTTTTTTTTTAAAAAGAACAGTTTTCGGTTTTACTGCTTAGGTTTACTGGTTATTTTCATTTTCATTTACAATAGATCCCCCTTACCTGTGGTTTCCCTTGACATTGTTTCAGTTACCCATGATAAATACTAAATGGAAAATTACAATCCTAAATTCAAAATTGCACGCCATTCATAGCAGCATAATAAAATCTCACTTTGTTCTGGCTGGGACATATCCACACTAGATATAGAACCCACCCTGAGGATCCATCTTGATTATAAGATCTACTAGTATCTCAGTATCACAATGCTTGTGTTCAAGTAACTCTTATTTTCACGAAGGCCCACAGCGGGTGTTGACACAATGTGATTTCTGCCCAGTGCTCTGAATGTCAAAGTGAAGAAATTCAATGAAGCGCAGGTAAACAGCGGGAGTAACTATGACTCTCTTAAGGTAGCCAAAAGCCTCATCATCTAATTAGTGACATGCATAAATGGATGAACGAAATTCCCATTGTCCCTACCTACTATCCAGCGAAATCACAACCAAGGGAACGGGCTTGGCGGAATCAGCAGGGAAAGACCCTGTTGAGCTTGACTCTAGTCTGGCACGGTGAGGAGACATGCGAGGTGTATAATAGCTACAATTTGGAAACAGCCTAGGTGCCCATCAGCAGCTGAGTGGGTCAGAAAACTATGGTACATCTACACAATGAAATTCTATGCTGCAATAAAAAAGAAGGAATTCTTAAAATTTGCAGCAACCTGGTTGGAACTGGAGAGCATTATGCTAAGTGAAATAAGCCAGTCAATGAAGGAGAAACACCACATGATGTCACTCATTTGTGGATAATAAAGAACATTATAAACTCATGAACAAAAAGCTAGATACAGAGGCAGTAAAGCATCAAACAGACTGTTAAATTACAGCAGAAAGGTTAGGGAGAGGTGGGATACATAAGAGATCAACCAAAGGACTTGTATGCATATAAGCATAACCAATGAACACAAGACACTGGGAGGTTAGGGTATGCCTGGGGGGGAGGAGAGGCATGGGAAGATATATATACATGTAATACATTAATTAAAAAATTAAAATAAAATAAAATAAATAACTCTTATTTAATAATGGCCCCAAAGCTATAGACCTAACTTTTATTATAGTATATTGTCATAATTACTGTATTTTATTAGCAGTTGTTAATCTCTTTGTCTAATTTATAAATTAAACTTTATCAGGAAAAACATACATATTTATGGGTCAGTATTCTCTTTGGTTCCAAGTGTTCACCTGTAGGGTCTCAGAACTTATCCCCTGTGGATAAGGGGAAAGTCTATTGTATAATCAATTTTTGCTTTCTGCTTTGGGTTTGTTGTCATTATTATTTTGGTTAATTTAGCTCATTCACTGGTATTTCCTATTTTTCCAATAAATAAATCTTCTCAATATTTCTTTACCATATCCCACAAAAACTTCTATCTGATGATGGATCTTTATGATCCTGGGGTTGATCTGTATTACTCCTAATTTCCCAGTGTATGTACAAAACTTTGTTGCCTTTTTTCCAGATCACTGAGTTTATCATATCTATTTGATTCTCAAGCCAACCTCATTAATCTTTTAAGTTCAATGATCATATTTTAAACTTCTAAGCAGTTTGTTGTTTAATTGATTTTTCTCATAGCAGGTTACTTTTATTTAATAGTAGAGGCCCAGTGCATGAAATTAGTGCACTGGTAGAGTCCCTGGCAGCTGCCGGCTGGGGACTCCCTTCCTTTTCCCAGGCCAGTCCCACCCTTGGTCAAACTCCAGGACAACTCCCAGTTGAGGGGACAATCTACATACTACACTTTAATTATATAGGCTATTGACTCTCGCAAATCTCTTAGATCAGTTAACATGTTTTTAGCTTCTACAGTCCCCAAACTCAGATTACTCTGGTTCTTTCCTTTCATCCTGTTTTTCTCAAAGGTCTGATGATCCTCTGATCTTCATTCATATTTAAGAATAAAAGACTGGGCCAATACCTAAGGGCAACTAATGCATGCTTCCTCTCTCTAGTATTAGGACTCTCTTTAAGAAGAGCCAAATACAGCTATATTAATATTATAGAATGTGTCCGGTGATAGGCTTTGCTTAAGGGCATGTGTGGGGAGCAAGCAGGAATGCAGGTTGGAAGAAAAGTACACAAACATAAAGTCTTCCCTTTAGTGCAAGCATGTCAAACTCAAAGGCTAACACGGATCAAATAAACAAGGCATGCAGCCCCTGGGCCACGAGTTTGACATGTTTGCTCTAATGGCAAAGAACTGTAGTAGAAATTGCCTGCTGCTTTCTCTCCCCGAACATTTTGGGTTGGCAGTGCCCACCGTAATCTCAAACTCTTCTCTGTTGCTCTCTCAGATCCCTAAACCCATATGAGGAATGTTTCCCAGGCAGATGTTCACTTTCCTGAAAGAACAGACATGAGCTCTCTGCCAGAGGGGGTCATTGTTATAAATGGAATACTTTAATTTCCTGAATGTTGCTCCAGGGCCCCTTCCTGTTGGTAGTTGTTAGTCTCTGTAAGCTCTGCTTTTAATTTTGTTTTTCTTTGCACCTGTGTTTTGGGTTATGCTTTTTTTCTTTTTATTTTTGTTTTCATTTTGTCAATTTAATCCCATCTGTTTTCAGTTTCCCAGAAATTCCTCCTAACTTTTGGTCTACTGAAAACAGGCACCTTTTCTAGTATTCCAGCAGGATTACAATTTTTTTAAATGTCTATATTGGGTTACTTTAATGAATTTTTGGTAGGAGGAAAGCTATAAGCACTTGTTTGGATTTTCATTTTGCTCCAAAAATACAGTTTGTCCCTCTGAATTCTAAGTGCAATATTTATTTGTAATTTAAACTATTTCATTCTAAGTACCCACACTTTGCCTAAGAAAATGAAGATTCATTCTTCTCACCCCTTGCTTATTGATGAACAAAACACATTTCTCTCTGGTCTAGCTCATTAAAAAAGTGACGAAAGCCCAGTTAAAAATTTAGTTCCATGAAAAAAGAGTGACATGTAATCAATATTTTTCAGAGGGAAAGAAAGCACAGTTCTAGAGAAAGAAATGTTAATTTCCCCAGATTTCATTTTATTTACAAGGAATCAAGAGTGGTATCCACCTGGCTGACGTGGCTCAGTGGTTAAGCATCAGGCTATGAACCAGGAGGTCTCAGTTCGATTCCGGGTCAGGGCATATGCCCGGGTTGCAGGCTCTCTCCCCAGTATAGGATGTGCAGGAGGAGGCATCTGAACAATATTCTCTCTCAGCAATGATATTTCTCTCTCTCTCTCTCCCTTCCTATCTGAAATCAATAAAAATATATTTTTCTAAAAAGTGTGGTAGCCAATAAAAAGGCAGTTACAATAAATCTGAAGCCACTAAAGGATGTAACAGTCTGATTTTTCAAACTACATTAAATTTCTCTAAAAGTGTAAACCCCAAATGTTTGCTTATACCTACATCAAATGCCAAGTCAACAAGTTTTTCATGAGCATGTAACATAAATCTTTAAGAAAGCAAAAAAAGAAAATAAAGATAGTAAAGATGTGGCCTTTGTGTTTTAACAAAAAAATCTACATGAGAAGAAAAAATACATATATCCAGATTAATTCCCACATTAAGAAAATGACAGGTATGCCCTAGCCTGATTGGCTCAACGGACAGAGTATCAGCCTAAGGACTGAAAGGCACATATCTGGGCTGCAGGCTCCATCCCCAGTGTGGGGTGTGCAGGAGGCAGCCAATCAATGGCTCTTTCTCATCTTTGATGTTTCTATCTCTCTCTCCTTCTCCCTTCCTCTCTGAAATCAATCAAAACATATTTTTAAAAAAGATATTGATAGGTATTCGGAGATGGTTTAATGCTAGATATCACCTTTTTCAGCTCTTAAAGAATTGCTATAGTAATTCACAGCTACAATGGGGGAGGGGAGAGAAGCTGATGTAGGTTGCTTTAAAAAAAATCTTTTTTGTTGTTGTTGTTTTATTACAAGGTTGCATTACAGAAATACTGAGGCTATACCAGAAAGCACATACTAGATAATACTTACAGCTCAATTCTTGGCAAGGGAACTATACAACTGTCTTGCTCACATGCAATTTTAAAATCTAAAAATTTTACATGAAAATCCAGATTTCAATTTGTTTGATCAGAGTAGTTGACAAATCCAGCCCCACATTCCCACGTAAAACCAGCCAGCTGGACCAGTGACATAGTACAGGCATGCCTCAAAGATACGTCATTTCAATAGGGCAATTTATCTTTTTGCTGGTGGGGGGCCTTGCCTCCAATTTGTAAAAGATGCAACATCTGTGAAGCACAATACAGTGAGGCACAAGAAAGCAAGGAATGCCTATAAATTAAATGGTAACAACTGGCTCTGTCGGGAGGAAAAAAAACAACAAAAAAGCCCTGATCCGTAGCTTTTGCCATCTTACGAATACTCTCACAGCGACTGACTTCAAGCTCCCAACATGAAGTCCAGAGTTGGTAAGAGACCTATAGAGTCAGCTCTCCTGTACCATCTCTAACACAACAGTGGCCATCGCTGGTGGTGGCAGCCCCTTGTAAAAGAGCAGAGACCTGCTCTCCAGGGTTCCCATTGCTCCCTACAGTCTCACACTTGACCACTTCATGCACCTGTCACCAGTCTGCCCTATCCCCTTCACTCCCATGAACTCTTGGACATAATCAAAGTCGGCTGTAACTCTAGGTACACTATACTAAATTTGATCACATACAAAAACCAATGTGTAGGTCTGCCTGTACTGCATACTGATGAGCCAGATGGGTGGAGAAGACAGCACTTCACATGATTTTGAAGACACAGCCAACAAGGAATTGTTGCTTGTACTGGGGACATCTGGACATGAAACTAATTAGGGCAGTGATTCTTAAGATGCACAGAGAGCAAGAGAGAACTAGAGAAACATGGTGGGAGACAAAGGGGCCATCTTCAAAGATAGGCATCACATAAAAAAAGGAAGAACTTCATCCAAGGATTCTTGACTCAGATATATTGTACTTTAGAGAAGAAGGCAAAGGGAGAGGGAAAAAGAGATAGAAATATTAATGAGAGACAATCATTGATCAGGTTGCCTCCTGCATGCCCCACAATGGGGATGGAGCCCACAACCCAGGCATGTGCCCTGACGGGGAATTGAACCGTGTCCTCCTACTCGACAACTGAGCCACACCAGCCGGGCTTGATTCTGATATTTTAAACTGAATTGCAAAGGACATTAAAATCGCCCATAGCATTTTTATGTGTATTAAAAGCAAGCATGGATTTCTAAAGATGGATTAATATTCATTTAAAGGAAACCTAATAAATCACCTTCAAGTGTCTAAAGAGCTATTTGGTGGAAATGTATTAGCATAACGTCTATTATGCTAATTATATAACAAGCCAATATTTTCACCAGTGGAAATCCATTGCTAACATTTATTATGCTAATTTGATCTGATATAAAACTATAAAAATAGCACAGACATTTGTAGTAGCTGTCTCTGAGGGACAACTTCCTGATTAAATGCCAGGTGCCTACCCTGGTAGGCAAACTTTAATTAAAGCAGCTGACCACACCTACAGAGTGTCTTAAATAAACACATACTATCCTGCCTTATGTTTTATGAAGCTTTTTTACTACTGAGATATTTTTATGTCATTGCACACAAAGAGAAATAACTGAAAACCCAAAGTATAATGTTAGTGACTCCAACCTTTAGAAAAAGTGCAGCAAATTCAATCCTTATTTTGAAAATCACAACTAGGCTTGGAAACATGGAGTCAGAGAAGGTAACTCCTCAAGACACTCTGATTTCCTACCCTGGTGGACTCTGCACTACCTAACGACAGCTGATACTCATTTATTAATTGCTATTCTGATGATCATAACATGTGATTGCACATGAGGGCATGAGGAATGGGGAAAAGGACACCTCAACTTTTTTTTAGCCTTTTAACTTTGAATTAGTCATTTAATTTCTTCAAGCTTAACTTTTTTCTGATACCCCCACCCAATTCAGCCTATCACAAAGTCTCTTAGTATAACCACCAAATAAAATGTCTTGCAATCTATGAAGAATTATCGAGTGGAAAACAGTATTCCTTTAAATGGGTACATTATTTTTGTAACAATAGCGGTAATTATACTAAGTCATTTTTGCTAGTGCTAAATAAATTATTCCTTAGAAATGAACCTTTCACTCCAGTGGTATTTATTAATAAATATCCAGAGATATTTATTAAAGGCTGATCCTTTGCACCAAATGGTACATGCTCGGAATACAAAGCAATATGGAACAGAACCCTTGCCTTGAACAAGTCCAGAGTCTAATAAAGGTTCACAGAGTCTTAGGTCATCAAATCCAGCCATCACCTAATTTCCCTCCACACTGCCTCTGGACAGAGGTCCTCTAGTCTCTATGTAAACACTTTGGTAATGAGGGATCATTACTGTGTGAAGCAGCCCGACATGGGAACCAAGATCCTCTCCTTAACTGAGATACTTACTGGAAACAAAAGCTCAATATAAAGAGGTCTGTGGTAGTGTGTGTGTGTGTGTGTGTGTGTGTGTGTGTGTGTGTATACAGTGTCTTGGGTTTTTTTCTTTTTCTTTGCATTTTAAATAAGCAGTTAAGCCTTCAATGACCTCTATTTGAGAAGGCATATATGTAGTAGAGCAATTTAAGAGCATAGATTTCAGAGTCAGGATATCCTTAAGCAAATCATTTGTAAACCTTAGTTTCCTTATCGATAGAGGGGGGACTAATTATAATGCCTACTGAATAGGGCTATTGTGAGAACTAAGTGAGACAGTACACAATCCTTAAAGCCCACAGACAAATACATATTCAGAGATCTGTGAGAAATTTTTACTTGTATTATTTCAATGAGAGTTTTTTTTAAAAATCTGACATGCGTATTCTGAATCACACACCTAGTATATAACCAAGCATTGGCACGTGATTTTGATGACTGTGTTTGCATTTTTCTCCTGGTCTAGTGAGAAAAGGACAGAAACAAACCCATATGAAATTGAGGCATTTGTACTAAGAGAAAGCCAATTAACTTAGATCACATAATCTGTACAATATAGTATTTTATAAGAGTTCACAAGATAAAAGTGGTGGGAAAATTGTGGCAGTACAGGCACGATGACATTAGAGAATCAATCATGGCCCAGTGGCAGTGGGTGCTACACACTAGAGGAACAGGGTGCAGTTGTAGCAGATCATCATCTATTGTATCATAGTTTTATTGGCTGTATGAAATCATAAACTCATTATGGTTATGAAGTTCTAAAGACACTATAAGCATAAAGATTTTATGCTCAGTTTTATCTTTATATATATCTATATCTATATATATGTATATATAGATATATACACACTAGAGGCCTGGTGCATTAAATTTGTGCACTGGGGGAAGGGGTAGGTGTCCCTCAGCCCAGCTTGCACCCTCTGCAATCTGGGACCCCTCAGGGGATGTCCGACTGCCGGTTTAGGCCTGATCCCTATGGAAATATGCAAATTGACTATCATACTCTCACACAAGATGGCCGGCAGGGGAGGGCAGTTGTGGGCGAACAGACCAATAGGGGAGGACAGTTAGGGGCCTCTGTGGGATTGGGCCTAAACCAGCAATCAGGCATCCCTCTCACAATCTGCAACTGCTAGCTCCCAACCACTCACCTGCCTGCCTAACTGAAGGCCTGATTGCCCCTAACCACTTCTGCCTGCCAGCCTGATCACCCCTAACCACTCCCCTGCCAGCCTGATCGACTCCCCTGCCAGCCCGATTGCCCTCCTCTGCAGGCCTGTTCCCCCCGCCCAACTGTCCTCCCTCCTCTGCAGCCTGGTCGCCCCCAACTGCCCTCCCCTGATGGCCTGGTCGCTCCTAACTACCCTCTCCTAGTGGTCTGTTCACCCACAACTGCCCTCCCTTGCTGGCCATCTTGTGCAAGGGTGTGACGCTCAATTTGCATACTACCCTTTTATTATATAGGGTGACACTTTAGTGAATATAACCATATTGTGGTTACAAAAGAGAATATTGTCATTTGTAGGAAACACATATTTAAGTATTTAGGGTTAAAGAGGCATATCTCACATCTACTCTCAAATGTTTCAAGAAAAATACATCTGTGGTATCTGTATACAGTAAGTCCTCACTTAACATCATAAATAAGTTCTATGACTTTAAGTGAAAAAATGTATAACAAAACCAATTTTACACAGGCTAATTGATATAAACAAGACTTAAGTTCCTAAGCACCTATTTCATCAACATTGTAACAAAATGATGTTAAACAAAACAAAATTATTCAAGGACCTGCTGTGTGTGTGTGTGTGTGTGTGTGTGTGTGTGTGTGTGTACACAGAGAGAATATGATAAGAAAAATGAGACATAAGCAACTGGTGAATCTGGTTAAAGGACATATGATAGCCAAAGAATTACAGCACGTCATAGAAGGATCTGGACCTTCCTTCTTAAAAATACAGATCATCCAGAGCTCCTCTAGGCATACTATTAAACCAGTGGCTCTCATCTGGGATTTATCAGCTGGGAAGGTATCATCAGAATAGTTACAAATATCCCTTCCTCCTCTCTCTGAGAATCACTGCTACATGAGTGGTAGTCATGGTGGAAATGCATAGTCCCCTTCTCAGCCATCCAGGATATGAGGGATTAAAACACAAATGCAGTAATTAAAGCCATCAAATTAGTCTACAAAGGATCATATTGGTGTCCTCTCAATCGGCATCTACCAGCAGTCCGAAGGAACCCTGGTGTAAGCTAGGAGCACTCTTTAGGGAACAAGAGGGAGCTACACAGGTTCAACCAAAGGGGAGTGACCATTTTCTGGAGCACTTACTCTAGCAATCAGGAACAATATAGGCTTAGAATAGAGAGGAACTGCCTCTAATGGAGTAGCCATGTATGCTAACAATTGTTGTGCCCTGTCCACAAGTGCTCTTGAAAGAGAACAATATAATGATGTCATTCCTGTCTAGTCACCTGTAATTCCATAATGTCTAATATTCTGGTTCACTGGCCCACGTGTCAGTCAAAACTTTCCAGCACATAAAGGGAGGAGCCAGAAATACGTTTATCCAACAAAGGAGATGAAACCAAATCATGTTTTGCAACTGCAGGTCTGAAGTCATAGTAGATCCTAAATATCAATTTAATGAGCCATAACCCAACTTTTATTTAAATAAAGTGGAATGCAAGAACAAAACAGGTAATTCAAACTATGCCGTCCAAAGTCAGGGTAAGTATTGTTTCATGAAGCTTTTGTATCAGTGATGTCACCGAGTACAAGGGTCACAATGTAAATGCTTTTTTATTCTGTGCCATGGTAAAAAATGTTTGAAAGCCACTATATCAGATGCCAAGAGTAAAGGCAAGAGAGTAAAGAGGGGAGGAGAGGAAGAAAGAGTAAAAAAGCAGGCCCAGCTCAAAGGAAAGTGCTGGTGAAATCACCGTAACCTGGGCACCCAGCAACTGCTTTACTTTATGCAGAGGCTGACAAAGTCATCGTGGTCTTGGGTGAAAAAAATCAATCTGAGGAAACAGTACGTAGTGCAACTGATCCTTATGTTACCATTAATTGGCTAGGACAGTGGTCGGCAAATTCATTAATCAACAGAGCGGCAAACCATGGCGGCTTGCGAGCCATGGTTTGCCGACCATTGGGCTAGGACATGAAAATATTCCACACATCTGAGCATCAGTCCCCTTGATCATAAAAGCCTGCACTCCTAGGAATGCTTTACTCAGAAGGAATAATGTTATTTATTGCTTCATCAATTAGCCAGCTTTGAAACATCTTCACCAAATGAGAAGGGAGCGAATTTCTGGAACAGGTGCAGTAACAGCACCTGCAAAAGCCGCCTTCTCTTCCTGTCCCCTCCACATCCCTCACACACACTTTATCCAGCTTTTTCTGATCATATGCATCCTCATTTAGACCAGATCAAAAATACTATCCCCTCCATCAAAATCCTCAATATCAAGCAGGAAAAAGTCCAAAGGTGTCTGTAATAATTACGAACATATAGGCAACATTTTTAAGAGACTTCCTTCCTGGGGTCCTCTCTCTTAAAATTACTCTAATTTAAGAGTGCAAATCAGCAGATCCAAGCAGAATCTTATATCCAGAAGATACAAGAACAAAATCTGTACCAAAAAATAAACAAAAAAACATTGTGTTAACATCACAATAAAATGGAGGATTATGCTAAATATGTACAAGGTGTAGTTTTAAACATCAGAGCATAAGCATCCTGTCCACAAATTCTGTCCAATTTTGACTACTGAAAACTAGAGTTGGAAAAAAGGGCTCGGGGCCTTCCAGCATTACGGATCACTGAAAGGAGATTCCTCAAGCACAAGGAAAACTGGCAGCCTCACACCGTATTTCCATTAAGTACCTTCCAGGATTACCCTGGATGCTGATTAAATCAATGTCTCATGAGCCATGGAATGATTATTTTAGGTAAATTTATTCCTTCTAGGCCATCCAGATAAGTGACTATTATGTTACTACAAAACCACCATTTCTCTATTGACTTTAGGTCTACAGTGTACTATTGAGGTATGTCTTTTATTCTCCCCTAGTAGACATAATGAAGCCTTAAGGCCATCAGGTATTATATACTTGAGTCCTATTAGGTACTGTTTTCTTCAAAATGCTAAAACAATAACATCTTCAAAAATGCCCAAGTTTTCAGTTCTCCGTGAGCAAACGAAAAAAAGAGTCATTTAGGGTCACCTACATGAGTTGGGAAGCTGATCTCAAATAGTAGAACATTTTTCTGTTTGGAATCAGACACCCAAATCAGATTACATATACAAGACCTTTTTTTTTAAGTATTGAGGAGAATGTTAAGTGTAAGAGCAATTTATAACAAAAGCTAAAAGAGACTTAATCTACTGTAGAGAAAGCTCAATCAGGCTGAACAAGCCCAAATAGGTCTTACGAAATATACCTGAAAGACTGAACTTAAAGCCCAACTTTGCCTATAAATTACATGAGTTTTTCACATACTTAATTACGAGTAACAGAAAATACAATGAATGCCTGGTTTTAGAGCTCTGCACTCTTACGAAGGCGGCATACAGCCCCATAGTAAAAGTTTAAAATGTTTCTCAAAAATGTTGCCTACGTGTTCATGAGTATAGACATCTTGGAACTTTTTTCTTCTTCTTTAGATGTAAAAAGTCATTCCACAAAGCTGAAACCACTGAAAGGGGTACCAGGATTATGCCAAGCCACTTCTAAACCAATTTGGAATCACTGGAGTCCAAAGAAGAATATTCCAGAATAAAGTCTATTTCATGGTCAGTCTAGCCTATTATATGTATACTAGAGGCTCAGTGCACAGATTCATGCACCGGTGAGGTCCCTCAGCCTGGCCTGAGCCCTCTTGCAATCCGGGACTCCAAGGGGAATGTCAGATAGCCAGTTTTGGCCTAATTCCCGCAGGCCCGATCCAGACAGAAGGGAGCCCGATCCTGTGCATTCAGCATCTGTCCCTGTTGGTCAGTGTATGTCATAGATACCAGTTGACCGGTCGCTCATTCAGGCCTTTACATATATATATAGACTAGAGGTCTGATGCACAACATTCGTGTACTGGGGGAGAGACGGTGTCCCCTCTCACAGCCTGGGACCCCTCGGGGATGTCTGCCTGCCAGCTGGTGGCTAGATGGCCTCTGCTGCCGCACAGCCTGCTGCCTGAGCTTCAGCAGCTGCTACACATGCACAAGCTGGGCCACCACGGTCTATCCTATGAACACCATTGAGTGGGTGAGTCAAGCGCAGAGGCAGGCTCACTCTGAGTCCCTGTACTTCCCTGAGTTACTGAGTTGTTCAGACTGACTGCCTCCTACAGGGATCGGGCCTAAGCCGGCAGTCGGACATCCCTCTTGCAGTCTGGGACCCCTTGGGGGATGTCCGACTACCTAAACCAGCAGATATCCCCTGAGGGATGTAGCAGTGCTAAGTGGCGCTCCCCCTGTGGGAGTGCAATGACCAGCAGGGGGCAGCTTCTGGTGGTCAGTGCGCATCATAGTGACTGGTTGTTCTGGTCGTTCTGCTGTAATGCTCGCTTAGGCTTTTTATATATATAGACAGTTGTCCCTAGCACCCACAGGGGATCGGTTCCAGGACCTCTTAGATCCCCAAATTTGAGGATGTTCAAGTTCCTTATGTAAAATGGAATATTATTTGCATATAATCTCCACACATTCTCCCGTATACTTTAAATATCTCTAGATAATTGAATGCTAACTTAACAGTAGTTATACTGCATTGCTTAGAAACTAATGACAAAGAAAAAAAAATCTGTGTATACTCAGTAGACACTCAACCATCGTAAGCCTAACTGTAAGGTAACATTTCCTCCACATATTTGCCATCCATGGTGGTTGTATCTGCAGATGAAGAACCCACAGATGCAGAGAGCCAACTATATGTCTTTATGCAACAAATCACTAATGGCTGTGTTCAACACAGGAGAAAAGTAATAATTCTCTTTCCTGGCAGGCAAACAGCTCTCCCAAACTGCAGGATCCAAGGAGACCCAGCATCGACGTCACAAAGTATATTCAGTCTCCCGCTTCTATATACATTTTACAGCCATAGGAGTCTATGCCCTATAAGTCCTTAAGCTCCATGAAGGCAAGGACTGCCCTTGTCTATCTTTATAGGCCCCTTTCACATAATCATTCAATTGCTGCTCAATGAGCTGGAAACTACCCAGGCCTCCCACCGGAACAGAGTAATCCTGAAGGTGGGCTTGAGGAGAGAACCCGAGAAGGTAACAGAAAAAGAGAAGAAACATACTCTCTACGCTAAAGGTACAAAGGGCCACCCCCTGAGGTCATTCCTTCTATTTTTTATTTGTATAAACAGTATTTTCTTTTAATAATCCTAATGAAACATGGGCATTATAAAACAGAAACTCAAAATACTATTTTCTGTAAAAACTTCCATATTATCTATAGTAGTATTTGACAAAGTTTGTAACTGGCTATTCAAGTCAGTAACATTTATTGCAATCTTAGAGGCATAAAGGAGTTTTTGTTGTTTCGATTAAAGCCTACAACCTGAGCTGCCTCTCCCTAGCACAGTGTGCTTGGGAATGACAGCATCCCAGAACTTCAATTTTCTTAGGAAGGAATAATTATACCATTGGGTAGTTATATCCTCCCAACAATCAAAACTAAATAAATAGACAAGCAGGCAGCGGAGAGCTACAGAAGGGAGCAAGGCAGCAAGCTATGGGGAGTTAGGGGACCTATAAAAAAAAAAAAAACACCTAAATAAATATAAATTACATAAGAGGTGAGGGGAAAAAACCAAGAAACACCTTAATGGTTATCTCATCCAATCACTAGGTCTAAAGATAACCTTGAATGATTGGGGGAAGGGGGGGTGAAGGAGGGGAGATGTAGACACACAGAATAACAGTGAGACTAGAGTATTAGAGTAAGTCCTATTAGAAAGCAACACGGTACCAAGAGGGAAGAGGACAAAGCAATCCTCAGCCCTCAGAAGTTGAGAGTTAAGGTAAGCACTATCTACACAACAGCCCATTTAATCCTCATAAATGTTTTGCAAGTAGGTATTATTTCATGTGACTAATGAGGAAACTGAGGCTTAGGAAAATAAAAAATCTTAACAGCTATTAAACAGGCAGACCCTACATTTTTAAGGGCATTTACTTTCAGCTGCCAACTCATTAACAACTAAACTGTTCAAGCTCATCTTTCAGATCTTAGAATGCAAAAATGTTCAACCTTATATATTTTTTATTTTTTTATTTTTTTAATGCTTAGGAAAAGAATACTCAACCCTGTTCCCACATGAAACAATTATTCTTGCAAATATGGTTCAGCAAGCAATTTTAACTTTAAGCAGAACATTTAAAAATATACCTTAGGATGAGCAGGAAAATCACTTTGACACCTTGTGGAATAATCCTCCAAGGTCAATGTTCATTCTCCTTTTGCCCCGCCCACACCACATTAAGAAAGTTCCCTCCACCCCCAAATATTTGCTCTCTCTCAGCTATGGGAAAGGAATGTTCACAACTGTTTTTCATTAGGGTATGTGCTGCACACTTCCAATGACAGGAATGATCTTGGAGGGTTTTTTCCCATCTCTAGTTCTCTGATGGTCCATTTGTCTATCAACCAACCATATTTATCTTAAACCTCTAGACACGTAGGGAGTGTCTTCCCATTCCAGCCCCATGGGAGGAAGCTGGGAAGGAAAGGACTTTCTGGAGTGAACTGCTTAGGCCCTAGCATCCAAAGATAACATTTAAAAGACATGTTCTGGCACTTGAAAATAAAAATAAAAATACCAAAGCTGTTATCTCTAAGGAAAGCAACCAAAATTAACAGCATATAGCCACAAAGCCAAGTCAAAAGACATGTAAGTCTGTGATAGGGCAGGAGACGAGGGGGCACAGTAAAAAGCGGGTAACATAGATGCCTCACTTACGTTTTTCATCATCGGCATGCACCAGAGAGGCCGCCCGTGACAAAACATCCAACGGTGTCTCCATTCCTGGCTGGAGCCTAAGAGGAAAGCAAGAGAAAGAAAGACAAGAATTTAAACAGAATTTGAAAGACACTTTCAGAATTCTGGTCATTCACAACTGGAATGTTCCCCCCATAAAATGCAAATCACTCTCCTGAAGATAAAATTCCTCCCATTCTGGGAAGACACTGCATGGACTAGGTTCAGGCACACAAGAGGAAGGGTTAAATTCCCTTCAGTCTACTGAGCTAAACCTTGCCGATTCCAGGAAGCAGCTTGTGTCAGAACTAAAAGAAGTGAGACTGTGAATATTCATGCCCCTGTTAACTGTGCTTATAAATGTTTATATGTGTGCGTAGTAACATGCCTGTACAGACATACCCAGTAAAAAGTGAATTTTCGGAACAAAGGCAGCTCTATGAACACCATAGCATTACTACCAGTCCTGAGATTTTTGTTGTTGTTGTGGTGGTGGTGGTGGTGGCTGGTTTATTAGTTTTAACAAAAATTACCAAGAATTGAACCTCCTTTAGCTGAGAGACTCTGCATGACCATGTAGCTTCATGTACGCAGGGTACTCATCACAAGTTGTATGTGGATTCCATCGATGAGTCAAATGGCATTTTAAGTCCAATAGGAACCTTTATTTTAAAATGTCATGTTTCGGCTCTGGCCTAGGTTGAAGGTTCAATCCCTGGCCCCAGTTGGGGTGCATGTAGGAGGCAACCAATTGATGTGTGTGTCTTTCACATCGATGTTTCTCTCACTTTCTAAGATTAAAAATAAAATAAAATCATGTATTGTAGTGTATGTACTTTCACCACCACCTATCACCAATTTATCTAGCACCATTTCTAAAAAATACCTTAACTACCCTGTTTTCCCGAAAGTAAGACATCCCCCGAAAATAAGACCTACTTCCAGTTTTGCCTCTCACTGTAATATAAGGCATCCCCCCGAAAATAACACCTCCCCAATAATAAAGCCTCCCCCAAACATAAGGCCTCCTCCGAACATGAGGCCCCCGAAGCTACTGTAAGGCGTTTGACTCCTGATTTAAAGAGACCTCGCACTGCTTGAACAGCTCCAGATGTGCTGCGGCCAATCAGTGAGCTGGTTTGTGATGACAACTACTACCGTACCGTATACAGGTAATAAATTTCCTTTTTTTTTTCCAACAATAAATGTGTACCGTATTCTTCTTCATGGAAAAGTAAGACATCCCCTGAAAATAAGACCTAGCGCATCTTTGGGAGCAAAAATTAATATAAGACACTGTCTTATTTTTGGGGAAACAGGGTACATCCCATTAAAGATGCTCAGCATTCTTCAGCATATGCTGAGTACCTATTATATATGTGCAGTTACAAGATGTAGCGAACCAGCTTTTCTTGATAATATTTATACGTCAAGCATCCAAAGAAGAGCAACTCCTAATCCTACAATATGATTTCATTCAGTAAACATTAAATATCTACCAAGAAAAATGAACACAGCACAGTGGGTGCCTTCAAAGAACTTTCAATATGTATAGGAGACATGCCTACAAGAAATCTAGCTTAAGGCAGTGTTTTTCCAAAGTGTTGTGCACTGAATGGTCACATGTTATATGAAAAAAAATTTTCTACGATAAATAAGTTCCGGAAACACTGGAATAAACCAAAGTAAGCCACTTATTTTCCTTCCTGTACTTTTGATATGCTTTTTGCTATGCCTTAACAAGGGGCAAAGGCAGTGTGGATGGCAGCTCTATGTACTCAAAATCTCTCAAGTGGCAAGAAATATTCAACGTGATGAATAGCAAGAACCTACAACCAAGAATACTCTATCCAGCAAAGCTATCATTCAGAATTGAAGGGCAGATAAAGAGCTTCACAGATAAGAAAAAGCTAAAGGAGTTCATCAACTCCAAACCAGTATTATATGAAATGCTGAAAGGTACTCTTTTAGAAGAGGAAGAAGAGAACGGTAAAAGATTAAAAAATTATGAACAACAAATACGTATCCATCAACAAGTGAATCTAAAAATTAAGTGAATTAAAAATTTGATGAACAGAATAAACTGGTGAATATAATAGAATCAGGAACACAGAAAGGGAGTGAACTGATAATTCTCAGGGGAAAAGGGTGAGGGGTGTGCAGGGAGAGACTGGACAAAAATCATACACCTATGGATGAGGTCAATGGGAAGGAGGTAAGGGTAGAGGGAAGGGTGGGAGCCGGGTGGAGGGGAGCTATGTATGGAGGGGAAAAAAGAGAAACAAATGTCATAATCTGAATAATAAAGATTTAATTAAAAAATAAATTAAATTTTTAAAAAATCAGTAAGATATATTTAAAAAAATAAAAAATTAAATTAAAACAAAAGATAGAGCTCTGAGGCATGTAGAAGCTAATGGGACATTCTCATGGGAGCAGTGGGGATGAGGCAGCAAAACTGACAGGTTGTAAAGTCTCAAGTTGTGAGAGGAGATCAAGTGTGGGAAGACTGGGAAGACTAACTGGGAGGGTCATAAACTAGTCGATTCCTTCTTTTTCAGAGATAAGGGAGGATGAGCAAAATCAGAGGTAAAAAGAGTGATACTCACAGTCTTGATCTTCTATGTATGATAGAAAGATCATCTCCTGTAAAAATTTGTAAACTTGTTCAAAAGGGGAGAAAACAAAGGTTTGAATGCAGCAGATGGATAAGAAAAAGTCTGCTGACCTCCCAAGAACTCAGTTAACATTCCCCTTACCTAAGTCAGTTTCCTGTTCAGGCAAGATTTGAGTTTAAAGTTTCTTATTTTATTTAAATAATGATAAGCATTCGACTCCTTAAAGCAGTATTTAGACCCAAATTCTTTAATTTCCCCATGAAGTTTAAAGACAACACTTTCAAAATTCCAAATCCAAATAGATATATAGTAACATATGGCTTAAGTGTATGCACAGAAGTGTTATATGTAGAAGCAAAATATCAAAGTATAAAAATATAAAACCACATACAGAAGGAAACTTAGAATTCTAGCACTGCAGAAGATTAGATGTTGAGATCTGTTTAGAACCTATGAAATCTAAACTCCCAAGCAACTTACATTCAAAGTAGGTAGTAGATAAGAAATTAGGTCTTTAAGGTTCAACTGCAAGGCACCTGCCATCTGCTGCAACCTCATTAATGAAACCAACCAATTTTTATTACACAATTATTCTGAGTTCAGCAAAGTACTCAAAAGAGTTTGAAGAGGAGATATGATCCCTGCTTTTAAGGCGTTAAAATCTTGTTTGTGAACCTAAAGGATGTGAAATGGGATAACAACAGACAAATGTAAAAGGGCAGAATAAAAGACAAAGTAATTTACATCCAAAATGTGTATTGTGTAATAGAGATTAGTGTCGATAAGTGGTTACCTTGTAAACGTGTGTGTACCTGTGTGTGTGTTTCAAAAAGCCACATCGAAGTTTCCTTTCCCAGTTTTAGCATAAGCCTTAAGTATGTTAGCATCACAGAAGATTAGATATTTAAGTTTATTCAGGATCTATGAAATCTAAAGCCCTTTCTGACCTGTGGATCACACAATGATTATTTTTCTGGGTGCAAGGAAGTACTGCAACAAGGATCCACAGCCTCAGGAAAGGCACAGAGGCTGGGACAAGAAGATAGACCAGCCAGCAAAAACAGAACATCCTTGTGAAGCAGCAGCTAAGTTTCATTGAGCATGATGTGGACTTAGGAAAGAGCTGAAGGCTACTCAGACAGGTCCACCCTTAATGGTAGTAGGCAACAGGCAGTCCTAAGTCCCTGAGCAGGCTGATAATACGATATTAATGATATTTTGGTTTAGCAGTTCTGGGAGGATGATTTGACTTGAGGGAGTGAAGCGGAGAGTCACTGGAAGCAGATCAGTTAGGAGGCTTCTGTAGGAACCAGGTGTGCGATAAGGACAATAGGGCTGTAATAATACAATAAAACAGGTGGGAGATGAGGACCAGGGACTAGGCATTATCTAGCAACAAAAGACCTAAGCAAATAAAGGTGAAAGATAACAGCAATCTGTTTAAAGTCTTCTGAATTTTATGTCTTGTACAGTATCACAGCCCAACAAACCCAATAAAATATATTAATAAGCCTTGGCCAGTTTCGCTCAATGGATGGAGCGTCAGCCTGAAGACTGAAGGGTTTGATTCTGGTTAAGGGCACATGTGGGCTCAATCCCCAGGATGGGGCATGCAGGAGGCAACTGATCAATGATTTGCTCTCATCTCTGATGTTTCTCTCTCTCCCCCTCTCCCTACCTCTCTAAAATCAATAAAAATATTTTTTAATTATATCCTATATAATAAAAGCCCAATATGCATATTGACTGAATGATAGAACTACCGGTGGAACCACTGGTGGCTATGACGTTCACTGGCCACCAGGGTGCAGGAGCTGCCTTCAGCTCACAGGACCCAGTCCAACCAAGGCAGGTGCCAGCGGGAGGCCCCCAATCACCCCACCGGATGCCCCACAGATGGGCCCTGATCGCCAGCCAGGCCTAGAGACCCTGTCTGTGCACAAATTTCGTGCACTGGGCCTCTAGTATATCTATATTAGTAATGTGGCAGGAAAAAAAAAACTATGGTAACAGTATTTGATGGAGGGTCACACTATATTGAGAGACAAATTAGCATCATGGCTAGCAAGAGGATGATCTTTGGATGCCAATCCGAGTTCAAATCAGCTCAGCCTCTCTCTGTTCATAGGACTCTGGGAGGTAAGTTTACCTTGATTTCCTCATCTCTTAAATGGAGATATTAATATTATCTCCTTCATATGTTAGGATTGTTATGAGAAGGGAATGGGCTTTATATGTATTAAAACTACTTGTTAAAATATATGCAAATATAGTAAATTGTTAAATGACAGTAAATGTATTTTTTAAAAAGACAGGGCACTGGCCACTACTTTAGAGTAATCTGGGAAGATTTCTCTGAGGAGATGAATGAAAGCTGATACCTAAAGGATGCGAAGGATTAACATTATTAAGGGGGTAAAGTAGAGGACAAAAAACATTTGGGGGAAAAAACCACCCAAGTCAGGCAAAGCTGGACATGTGGATATGGAGTAGTACTGTGACCTGACCACAGCTCAGGGAGACGGGGGAGAAGACAGGAGGTGAGGTGGGACAGTGGGCAAGGGCCCGATCATGCATACCTGTAGGGCCCAATAAGCTGATATGGTATTCTAAGCCAGTGAAAAGCCCTTGAATGGTTTGAATAGTTGTAAGGAGAGTGACATGTCTGGTTTAACCATAAATCATCTACTACCTTTTGCAAAAGACTATGCAACATCCGGAAAATAAATCTAAGTATATCCCAGAAGTCTTTTCATCTCTGTGATAGTTTTTATATTATGAGATCAGGATAACCAAAAATACAGTAACTCCAAATGCTAACCCCTGGACAGAGTAACAAAGTGAGAGGGATGTGCTTCTGGAAAAAGAAAACATGTATTTGTAAAGGTGTTACACTGTACTGAAATCCATTTTTGCTCTATGTTTGGAGCAAAACCACTTTCTTTCATGGTTGCTGTCAACATGAATATTACTCATGATGACTAGAACATATATTTTGTTTTGTAATTTTTTTCCAGCAATAGCCATGTTTTCTTTGCCAGCCCACCTTCCTTTCCTCAGACCCCCTTATCTTTAATACTATGTTCTTCCAAATAGCTTAAGGTTGAGAATTAGAGAACATTAGGTATCCATTTTAAAGCTACTAAATTAGGGGCATTCAGTGCAGACAAGCTCAGCTATAAATTTGAACTCCATTATGTTGGCCTTCCAAAAAGAACGGTCCAATTTTGATCAACAAGGGGACAAGGGCACCTTTCTGGAGAACAAAAGTATGGGCTGTATTAAGGCTGTGTTTTTCTCAGGCAAGGGAATGGAAATTCAAGATATGTAGGCAAGTGCTCCAAGGAAATTCCCAAGGTGAAAGCTGCAGCACCATGTTCACCTTACTGCATGGAGCTTCTAGTAACACTGGCTAACTACAGTATAATTATAGAGTACTAGAGGCCCAGTGCATGAAATTCGTACACTGTGGGGGGAAAGTTGTCCCTCAGCCCAGCCTGCACCCTCTTGCAGTCCAGGACCCCTTGGCTCCTTACTGCCTGCTTGCTTACTGCTTCTCAGCTGCTACACTTGCCAGCCTTGAGCCTAGCTTCTGACTGAGCAGCACTGACCACCAGGGGGCAGCTCCTGTATTGAGTGTCTTCACCTGGTGGTCAGTGCATCTCATAGCAACCGGTTGTTCTGGTCATTCCACCAGTAGCTTAGGCTTTTATTATACAGATGAGAACCAATGGGTATAGAGAGAAGCGCATTCAAACCTCCGCATGTTCCTGCCACACTGTCACTTGGCCAAATGCCAGAATCAGGAAGACATCAACTTCCAGTGGACTCTTCAGAATCCCTAATTCCTGTTGGCCCTGTTCCATCACCCTATCCCCCGATCAGGACCACCTCCCCATGCTAATCCAATGTGGCCTCATGAATCAAGTACAACCAAAAGGCAAGTATGAACTAGCACAGGGTGTATGACCATTTTGACTATTTAGAATTTAGAGGCTTTCACTGGGTTATCTCCTCTCTCTGAACCCCAGAAGCATCCTCTTGGAGGGTTTTTTATAGAGGCTTCATTATATAGGCATAATTGATTAAATCACTGGCCACAATCTAACGACTCAACCTCCATCCACTCTCTATTAAATGCATAAAGAATATCCATGCCGAAACCAGTTTGGCTCAGTGGATAGAGTGTCGGCCTGCGGACTGAAAGGTCCCAGGTTTGATTCCGGTCAAGGTCCCAGGTTCGATTCCAGTAGGGGGCGTGCAAGAGGCAGCTGATCAATGTCTCTCTCCCATCGATGTTTCTAACTCTCTATCCCTCTCTCTTCCTCTCTGTAAAAAATCAATTAAAAAAATATATATATCCAGAAAAGGAAACTTATTGCCCTGGAGAGCCTGGCACTGAATGGGGCCACACAGTGCTCAATTTGGCTAGCTGTCCATCTCAGAGAGAGGAATAAGTGAAATAAAACCTCAGACCCATCATCACCAGATTTGGTGGCCACATGCCAGCCTCGCTTCGGGCACAGGAGGTAGATGTGCTTTAACATCCTCCTCACTGTTCTTCCCCACACTGTGCCCTAATTGCCGCTCCCCCCACCCCCTATATTTTTGCAACACACATTCTTCCTATAAACACCCAATTCTCAGAGCATCCTCCCTGTTCTTCCTGCTAAAAATCTCTCTCATTTGTGTCAGGCTGTTTTCTTCTCACACTTTACCCTGTTAAGTCAGCTGAGCCAGAACCTGACTAAAGTTTGAGCCCTACTTCAACACTGTCACTCCTTCAATCAACAATAAATCAATGAAAGCCTATTTTGTTCTAGGCTTTGCTCTAAATGCCTAACAGTAAGTGTATGGGCCAGTCACTGACCCTCTCCAGACCCACGTTTCCTCACTTAAAGAAAATCATAGTAACACTGCCTACTTCACAGTTCACGAGCTTGGCATGTGGATTAAGTGATATAATGAAACCAAAATTGCCTTGTAAACTCAAGTAAGAAATGTATGTTCTCATTCTACCACTATCACCATCTTACAGCTGTACAGCACATACTTTTCAAAATCACATTCACATAAATTACCTCATTAGATTCTCACCGAATGTTGACCAAATACAATTATTAATATTCATCTACAATGAAAAACCACATGCCAAGTCTTAAGTGACTTCTTAAAGAAGCTAAGCCCGGAATCCAAGCCTCCTCGCTCACCATCCAACGCTATTTTTACTCTCCTTAAGCTTACTGTCATAAAAACGCTTTTGGAGAAAAGCACAGTGATTAAGTTATCAGAACAACAAAAACAACCTTCCCTCAGCAACCAAGGCAAGACAGCCAGTCTGTGCTCTTTCTCCTATACCTTGAAACATGAATCAGCAATAGCCTGATAGTTTCTCAAGTAAGCCAAGGCAGTGGTTGGCAAACCATGGCTCGCGAGCCACATGTGGCTCTTTGGCACCTTGAGTGTGGCTCAGCGTTAGAATCACTTCTTCAAAATAGACTCAGCCAGGACAAAAACTGACTTCTGCGCATGGACCACGAAGTTTCAATCGCACTGTAAGTGCACGCCCGCACATGGTATTTTGTGGAAGAGCCACACTCAATGGGCCAAAGAGCCACATGTGGCTCGCGGGCCACGGTTTGCAGACCACTGAGCCAAGGGAAGCAAGCCCTCTCCTTTCGGGCACATGAAAACCATGCCTTACTTTACTTTCTTTGAACAGAGATAGGCATGGAATCACATGAAGACAGGTAAGAAGACGCTCACACTAAGACAGTTGACGTTGAGAGGGGAGCAAACAACAGACTGCAAAGTTATCGGATTCCTGGGGCCGCAGCCACACAGGAACTAAACCTAAAGCCTAAGGACCTCAGGCTCCAAGGCTCAGTGCTGAGGAGGATTGCTTCTACTAGTTCTACTCCAGAAAGCCTGTTAACCTGCAGTAGGTAACAGTTAAGTGCACAAGCAGAATGTCCAAGAATTCAACTTAACTGATACAATCTACCTGGAGACAGAATCAGATCCCAGCAGTTAAGGACTCAGTCCCACAAGACTGCCCTCTACTTCAGATACCAGAGACACAGGTATCTGAAGTCCAGGTTGCTACCTGTGCTTCTGAAGACTAGCTATAAATACCAAAGGTTCTCACAACTCCCGACTTGGGTTCAATTAATTTGCTTAGAGTAACTCACAGAACTCAGAAAAACATGTTCCTTACTAGGTCACTTGGTCACTGTAAAAGGAACGGCCGGATGAGAGAGATGCACAGGATGCACAGGACGAGGTAGGTGGGAGAGGGGCACAGAGCCTCCATGCCCTCCAGGTACACCACTCTTTCCTGAATGTCCTAGTGTTCACCGACCCAGCAGCTCCCTGAACCCCGTCCTCTTGGAGGGTTTTTTATGGAGACTTCATTATATAGGCATAATTGATTAAATCACTGGCCACTGTCTAGTCCTGTGGTCGGCACACTGCGGCTCCAGAGCCACATGCGGCTCTTTGGCTCCTTGAGTGTGGCTCTTCCACAAAATACCATGGCCTGGACAAGTCTATTATGAAGAAGTGGCGTTAGAAGAAGTTTAACTTTAAAAAATTTGGCTCTCAAAAAAAATTTCAATCGGGGTACTGTTGATATTTGGCTCTGTTGACTAATGAGTTTGCCAACCACCAGTCTAGTCAGTGAATCAACCTCCATCCCACTCTCCCCTCCCCAGAGGCGGGGGCAGGAATGAAAGTTCCAACCTTCCAATCCGGTGGTTGGTTCTCCTGGCAATCAGCCCCATCCCATCCGCAGGTGCTTCCACAAATCACCTTATTCGCGTAACAAAAGACACCTTTGTCACTCAACCCTGGGGAAATTCCAAAGGTTTGGGGAGTTGTGAGTCACGCATAGTGGATGATGAAATATATATATGAAAAATATATTTTGGTCATGAGTATTTATTCAAAATACTCTTCCCATAGTCATACTACCAAAGACAGAACGTAAGTCCAGCTTTCCTTATCCAGGTATGTACTAGGCATAAATACTTAATTGACCCATATTGCCATCACCTGAAGCAGCATACCAGGTACAATGTCAGACAGACCTGGCCAGATTCCACTTACATCCAGTTTCTTACTTTTACACATAACCATTCTTGAAAATGCATTTTGAAGGCCAAATGTCTAAAATCTGAACAATATACCCACATTTTATGCTTACTTCCAGAGAATTGTGTGTGTGTGTGTGTGTGTGTGTGTGTGTGTGTATAAAATCCCTCACTGGGCTTGTTTCAAATGCTAGTCAACCTCAGGCATAGATAGCCTCAGAGTGAGAGCCAGCTTTGTGGGCAGCCCTTCCATTGGTTTAGAACACTCATCAGCTTGGTACATTGATACAAGTGTGTACCCTTCCCTTAATGTCCCTCCCATGAAACCTCTGCAGGAGATAGGTGGGTTGGGTAGCCAACAATCTAACTTCCAAAGTGGGACCCATTAGGTATCAGGAACAAGGTTATGTCAGATGCCTGCCATCAACTCGGCTTTGCCTTTGTTCAACTCCATCTCCCATTACATCAAGAGACAGAGGTGCCAGTTAGCTTGGGCTGAATACAAGCTAACTTGTTTCTGCATGGAAACCCCTGATGGAATGCTTCATCAGCTACTTTAGGTGTTCTGATGCTACAATGGCCCAAGACTAGACTCTGTCGACCTCTTCAACCCCAGGGATCGGGGAGGGGAGCCAAAGGACATAGAGATCCAATATTTAGTCATCCTGACCCTTGCAACAAGAGCTGACAAAAAAAGTGCCTCCGTGCAAAAACTAAAATCCTAGTTATCATAAAACGCAATTTACCCTGAAAGCAAACTCTCTATTTGAAAGCTGACCATAGATCAGTTGAGGGCCATCTATTTAGGTTTAAAGCTGCAAAACCAAACTTAGGTTACAACCTGTTTCATGACCTTTATGTGAGGCTGCCCAGTGCTGGTATAAAATGCTGACTACGAGCTGATTTCACTCATCTCTCTACAGTGTCCTCTTGAAAGTACTACATGGAGGGCCCACCCTCACACCACTGTGCCCAAGGAGGAAAAATAAAATTCACATCTAGTCTTTTTGAGCAGACTACCAACTCCCACCCTTTTGTAACACTGTTGTCAAATAAAAACCAACTGTCTTTTTCTATCTCCTATTTAGGCTATTGTGAATCTGTCTCATTTTCCAAGACTTCAGCCTTATACAGCACCACGTAATAAACAAGAGAAATTTTGGAATTTTAATTTACTCTGGATATGTCTGGTTTGCCATTTGTCTTATTTGGATACTCAGACTTTCCTATTCACAAGGAACGTGGTGCCTCATCCTCTCAGGAACTTACTGCCCCCAAGAATGAGATGCATGAATTTGCATCATAGTCCAAGTTGGCAAACTTCCATAATACTCTGGGTCTAACTCTCCACTGTTCCCAAATCTCAACCATCAGCTTAGTAAGAACCTTAAGACTTCTGACCCATGGCACATTGTATCTTTAGGAAGGACTCCAGTTCTCCACATCAGTCAATACAGTCAATTTTCATTATTCACCGTAGTTATAAAGTCTCTGTGAACACTGAATTAGCAAACACTGAACCATTACTCCTAGGGGAAAGACAGGGTTAGGTTCCTGCAAGCCTCTGGTTACAACATTTTTGTCAACTGGTCAATACATAATCTTGTTTTATGAGTGTTTCTATTTAAAGACACCTTATTTGATATCTGTTGATTCATTAACACTGAACTCCGGGCCAACCACATTATAACTCATGCCTGGACAAAGCTTATCTAAATGCACTTCTTTTTTATGTAAGGCACATCACAGCCTTCTTGCTCTGAGGAACACTTAGCACTTCAGTACTATGCTTTTTAAACAGCGAAACCGCCAACAAAAAGCCCCCAAATGAGAAAAACATGGCACTGAATAGGCTGCAAAAGCATACTTGTTTACCATATGAGAGTTGAAACAAGGAGGTGGAGGATCGTTTCGGTCATCTGAGGCTGGAAGCAAGCATTTCAGAGACTCACATTTACCACTCTGAGCATGTGCAAATACTGTTTTGGGAATCACAAAAACATTTTAGTAAGTAGACAGATTCTCAAATACGGAGTCCAAAGAAAATGAGAATAAGGATCAACTGTATGTTTATAACGCCTGAGGCATGAGAAACAAAGATTGTCCTTCTTCGCAAAAGAGCCATTACACTATATCCCAGGTGGAAAAAGATTTTCTGGTGTCAGCACCTCCTGCATATAACTCCCTCCTTTCCTACCTTAACAGTTCATACTGCCAAGATCTGACAGTCCAATTTCTAAACTGCTGTTGTTTTAATGGCTGTGGATAGATCCTAAATGGCTACCAGATGATTGGCAGCACTCATTTGTCTCAACCATTAAACTCCCCCGTATAGATTCACCCAATAACTTTAAACACACACCCTAAAAGCATTACAAATCAGCTTCAGTTCACATTTCTTCTACAAACTTTTTAATTAAAAAAAGTCCTCTGCCGCCAGGTTTAACTGCAACAGCCTATCTAACAAAGGCCAAAAACAGAAAACTTGATATATTAAAATCTCTAGTGTCAGAATTTTATTTACATCAGAAATCTGCCAATGTACAGGGATGGTAAAAGTAAGTTAATAATCATCATCAATAAAAGAATAAATAATACAAGAATAAACTATTACACATTCACAACTGTAAACTTACTTTTGCCCACCCATTCTTGACTTTTACCTCCTGAATTTACAACCCTTATTATTATCATATTCAAAGTTGCAAAAACAACTTTTATTATAGTTATTTTACTTATTATTTGAGTAAGGAAAACTAAAAATTGCACAGAACTATCCAGGAGAGACACCTGAAAAGACACAAAGTAAAATCTTCCTTTGGATTTTTTTTTTTTTTTTTTTGCAACCACCAGAGGTTGGTAACAAGGCGACTCCATTAAGGAGATGAAAGGAATTTCCCATTACAGAACTCTTATCAAACGGAACATTTAAAAGTGAAAGTTTTTAGTTTCATAATTATCATGTCCGTTAAAATCTTAAGGTAAAGTCCTCCTCCTAAATCAGTTGGGGGGAGTGGCAACGGCTGTGTTTATGAAGCTCTCTAACGTCTTCAATGACTTTCATAAATAATATAACACAAATACTTTTCAAAGCACATTATTCCCTCTATCCCTGGAACTCTGTAATGTATTAGGGCAGATAATATCACTCCCTTACAGAGGAAAATAAAGCACAAAAGGTTAAACATAAGTAATTTTTCCTGGTCACAAACTATCCAGGTGACAAAGTCAGGACTTGAACTCAAGTCTCCAGAAGTAATCCAGAGCTGTTTTTACAACACACACGGTTTTGGAATGCAGTCCGTGATTATTTAGAGCAGAATGATTTTCTTAATGGCATTGTTTTGGTCAACATAAAAATTAGTTTGCATTTTCCTTCTAAATGGAAAGCAAAGGCAGGCTTCCCAGAAGTGTGAAAAAACCACCGCAGGGGAAATCAACCTGGGATTAAAATTTTGCCAAAGTTAAACAACAAATTGAGGGTTTTACATGGGGGAGGTGACTTTTCAGCCAGATTTAACAGGAAACGCACAGAAAAACACACACACAAAAACATACACGCAACTGTGTCTGGAGAATGAGGCAACAAACTTCCTAGGAAAGTATTTCTAAGCCCATTATTTAAAATTAGAGCATTGAGATTTAGAGATGCTCAAGTCTGAAACACAGCCTTAAGGCTGATGACCCCAAACCTCTCTTTAGAAACTACTCAAGCTAAGCCCCTCACAGCCATGCGCAGACTTCATTAGCTGCAAGCAGGAAACAATGAATGTTACAAGCCTGCGGACTCAGAGGCTGGAGCAGAGTTAAAGTTTGGTCTGCCGAAATGGCATGCAAAACTGACCTTTACATACTAATAGAATAATTAGCATTCACTGTTTTTGACTTTGGGTGTTCAGAGGAAAGAAACATTTGCGAGCCTTCATTTTCTTCAGGTAGGCTTAGGTTTAGGGGGAGGAAATGTTTTCAAACTCCACAAACTGGGCGGTAGTAACCTTATAAAGGGGGCAACCAAGCTGCTGATAAAAACTGGAAGAGCGGCCTCCACCCCCGTCCGGCAGGCTGCTGGTTCTTATTAACCAGAGAAGGAAATACAGCTAGCAAACATACAGCACCAATGATCAAAGCGAAACCGATTTTTTTTTTCATCATCTAGCTTCAGTAGACGAACACATGCCAATAAAGCGCATAAAATTAAGTTAGCAGCAGTAACAACTATTCTCATTCTAACCTAAGACATGTAAATTTGTCAGTGTCATGAATCGAAGAAGACTTTAAGCAACGCAGCAAAAGGAGACCTTAGCTTTTCGGCGAGGCCGGCCCTCGGTGCAGGAAGAGTGAGGGGCTTGGTTTTGAGGGGGGGAGGGGGCAGGACGTCCACGGAGAGGAGAGAGACCGGCCCCAGCTGCCTGCCCATCCTCACTCAGCTCCTCCCGCAGCCCCGCGCACAGCCCTCCTGTGCTGCTGGCCAGGACCAGAAGGGGTGCGGGGCGCCAGGGCCCCTTCCTGCCCCGCTCCCCTCGCCCCCCTCCACTCTCAGCACGCCTTTCCCTGGGGAACCCCTCCAGGCGCTGGACCTCCAGTTCAGAGAGCCCGGGCGCTCCGGTCCCCACCCGGCGCCTCAAGTATCCCCGCCACCAAGGAGCCACCGCCTCCCGGCAGGAGGACGTCCTCGGTCCAGCTCCGAGTCAGCCAACGCTGCGTTCCCCCGCAGGCCACCCCTCACCCGGCCTGGGTCCCGCCGGCCCGCCGGCCCCATCCTCCAGCACTTACCGCCGCGCGGCTCCGGGCGCGCCCTCCTCGGGCCGGCCGGGCCCCGTGGGGACGGGGACGGGGGCGGCACCTCCGAGCGCGCGGGGCGCACTCCGGGGGCGCACAGGCGCGCAGGCGCCCGCGCTCCCGCACCGACACCTCCTCCGCACACCCACACGCACACGCGGACCGCGCGCGCCGGGCCGGCTCAGCGGCGGACGCGAGCGCGGGAGCCCAAGGAATCCCTGGAATGAGGAGCCGCCCGCTGTCGGCGAGGCTCGGCCGGGCTCTGCCAGGCCCGACAGGCCCCGCCCCCGGGCACGCCCCTCCCACCGAGCAGGTGGGGCTGAGCCCAGGTGAGCCGGCGGGGAGGCGCGGCCCGGCCCCGCGCGCCGCGAGCAGCTCCTTCCCCTTCCCCCTCCCGCCGCGCGCCGGAGGCCGCGAGCACCGGCCGGCCGGGCGGGCGCGGACGCTCCCGGGGACCGCACGGCCGCAAAGGGCCTGGAGCGAGGGCACACGCACAAACAAATGAACCTTCCGTGCGCTCCCAGGTGCCCGCTGCCGGGGGCCAAGCATGCTCCTCACACGCACCGCTGGCTCTTGCCCGAGTGGACCACAGCACACGTGACACCGAGGTCCACGGGCCAGCCACGCTCGATGCCCATCGCAGCAGGCGCCCCTTCCCCGCCACCGCCAGCCGAGCGCCAGCGCGTGCCAGCCGGACCTGCAGCACCTCCGCCGCCCCCGGCGCCACACCCGCACCATCTCGGCCTCCGGCGCAGACCTGCCAGGGAAGCCGCCCCGGGAAGAGCCTACAAGCCCTCTGACGCCCCGGGAGCTCGGCGCTGCCACCGGCTCACCCGCCAGACCGCGGCGCACGCGGAGCGTCCCGCCTCCCCGTGCTCCACCGGGCGCCGACCCGGGGCACCACCGCACTGTCTCGCCGCCACGCACACCCCAGCCTCGCAGCCCCGACCGGCCGGCGACCACACGTACCTGATGGCACAGGTCGCGCCCGCGGGTGGAGGTGCGTGCTCAGGTGCCCCTGGAATCAGAACGGCCGCTGCAGTCCAGGACCCTCAGAAGCGGCTGGGTTTCCTCCCATTACAGCATGTTACTCTCCACCACTCCACTTTTCTCACACACACGCACACACACACACACACACACACGCACACCAGGCGCTCGCAGCGTCTTCCCTCCCCTCCCTCGCCCAGAGGAGGAAGTCCTCGAAAATCAAAACAGTGTGGAAGGGAGGGAGCAGAGGAGGAAGGGACGGAGACCGCAGGGGGAAGAGTCCCCTCCAGCCGCTCACACACACCAGTGTTTGCTGTGTTTGGCAAACTCCTGGCGTCCACAACCCAGTCTGCTTTGAGAGGTGCCGGAGGGAGGAGGGGGGGAGGAGGAGGGGAGGAGCCGCGCGGGAGGAGGTGAAACATTTCTAATTGGTGCAGGTTCTTATTACAGCAGCAGTGTAGACATGTGACCACGAAAAGAAAAGGCCTGTCTTTAATTTTTTCCTGTCATTCTCTGGAGGTTTAGTGGTGGGGGCTGGGGGTGGGGTGGAGGCCTGATACTCCCCAGTCCCCGGCAGCCCTTGCCCCATTGTTTTCTCATACCGCCACAATTAAGAAAACATTTGCTTAACATATCCAGCCGCTAACTTGGTAAAATAAATAGTCAGAGACTGGACTTCCTCTGGTTTGCTTTAGATGGCTTCACGTTGCTCGCCTTCTAGGAGTTCTCAAACCTCAGGCTTTATTAGAAGTTCCTCCTCTAGGGCTTTCTCTGGTAAAGGGCTCTACAGGGAAGGAATGAGGGCCATACAAACAAATGCCAAAATGCCAGTTCGCATTAATGTGGGGGGGAGGGGGTGCTTTTCAGTTTTCAAACTGTTTTCCCTTCTACCACCTCATCCCAACATGTAAAGTTACAGCTTGTTAACTTTTATCTTAGCCCCTGTTGGGCATTCATAATTCCATTTTACAGTAATTAGATGTTTGCCTGAAACAAGTAGAGACATCACCTGAACCAGAACCCAGGTCCGGTGGCCTCTTGTGAAATTCACTCTTCTCCAGTCCAGGCAGGGCCACTTTAGGTGGGGCAACCCAAGTGACAAGTCTACCCAAGCATAGCTGCCCCTGGTTGCCTGGTTCCCAGATTAAAATCCACAGATTAAAGCCCAGGAGGCTTCCAGTCATCCCAAAGTTTTTTTGTTGTTGTTTTTTTTTTGTTGGTTTTTTTTTTTTTTGTTGTTTTTTTTTTACTTAGATCCCATTTTAGTTCATCAATAGTCATACCGTAAGGGGGAAAAAAAACCCTGGGAAAAATCATAAAGAGGAGGATTTCATCCTGCCATATTAGAACAGTGAGTGAGGGAAGAGTGAGGACTGCTTAGGCAGATTTCAGGAAGTGTGGCAAGATAGAAAAAGGGCTCTAGATTCAGACAGACCTGGATTTTAATCTAAACTCCACCTCCATCAGTTAAAGGACTTTGGGCATATTATCAAGCCCAGTTTTCTCACCTGCAAACCAGAGATAATAATTCTTATATTGAAGAGCCATTACAGGGACTGAGAACTAAGCTGCTATTTCATGAAAAGTCATATCTCCTCCTCCTCTCTTCCTGCCCTAAATTCAGGACTGCTGGGACACCTTTATAAGCAGGCACCCACCTTAATCATGGAGGGATAGAGAAATGATTTGCCCAGACAATGCAAATGAATAGCAACAACACTACCACTGCACATTTATGAAAAGGCTCTGGGGTTTACAAAGTGTTCCCACATATCATTATCTCATTTGATCTTCATGACAACTCTGCCATCTGTATGCTGCTAAATGATTTTCATTTGTGGGTCAGTGTAGAGGTCCTACAGCTTCCTCTTTAATTTCCATCACAGCTGAGAGCAAACCTTGCTCTGCAGATAAATCATGGGGACAGAGGCCCTTTTCTCATGGATGTGACCAGTCTTCAACCTTTCCAAGTATTAATCTCACTGCTCCCCTGACATCAGCATCAGTGTGACTTAGCTCTGGCAACATCTAAGCATAGTTGTTTTATTCTGGCTGTTTTAGTTGTGCTGCAGAAAGACACACTCAGGTTAATGTAAGAAAAAGGGGGCATTGCCCTAACAGGTTTGGCTCAGTGGATAGAGTGTCAGCCTGTGGACTGAAAGGTCCCGGGTTTGATTCCGGTCAGGTGCATGTACCTTGCTTGCGGGCACATCTCCAGTGTGGGGTGTGTAGGAGGCAGCTGATCGATGTCTCTCTCTCATTGATGTTTCTGACTTTCTATCCCTCTCCCTTCCTCTCTGTGAAAAATCAATAAAATATATTTTAAAAAATAGTCAATTTTATGATAGGTATATTTTACTACAATAATTGCTTCTCAGTCTTTTGGCTAAGATTAAGTGTAGTAATTTACCACAATAAAAAATACATATAAGGAGCTGAAGGGAGGAAATGGGCAAATTTCTAGAAAAAAAACAAACAAAAAACTAAGTAGCTAATTTCAAAAATAAAGACAGGCTCTGCATTGACTACTGATAAGAATGTGTTTCACACCAAGGATTTTGTAGAGGCACCAGAAGTTGGTTTTTTAAAAATAAAAATAATCCAGAAGAAACGAGGTTAGCCCTGAGTTGATCATGATCAAAGCTGAGGGTTGTGTGCAGGAGGATTGTTATACTGTTCTGCCTACTCTTGTATATGTTTAAAATTTTTCATATTAAAACATTAAAAATAGGAAAAGGAAGTCCAGAGGACAGAAGGATGCTCTAGAGATCATTATTCCACCTCTTCAATAGGCCACAAGGCATTGGCCAGTCTCCCTCTCTGTTTCTCTGTGCCTCCTCTTCATTTAATCTTTCTCATCTCTCTACCAAGGAGCTTGCTCATTGCTTTGGCTTCCTTATTACTGTCCCAACTACTCCTTTTGTCTTTTGCCTCCTCTCCCCTCACACTGGTGATTCCTTTCATACCTTTATAGTTCAAATGGCCCAGAGGTAGAATCCCATTATTCCCTTTGACTAATCCATAGAAATGGCTGCAAACTGATCTACCTTGTTGTGGTGTGTCCACGAGGCTCCATGAAGTCAGCCATGGTCGAGTGATGAGAAATGGGAGGCAGGAGGAAGAGGCAAAATTACAGGATATATAACATAGCTGCCAGGGAGCAGGGGTGGGACAGCAGCAAGACTGATATGACCCATACAATTACACCTGGAAGGCCCAAAGGAGTTCAATTCGATAGGAATAAGATATTTGCCTTTCCAATCACACCTTACGATTTTTAAGGATCCCCAGTTAGTGAGTATTGTAAAAAGAAACTTCCAACCAGTAGTTTATTTTTCAATTTGTCCTCTCCATGTTCAAGAGGGGATAAGGGAAATACCAACAGCGGCCAATCTGAAATATGCATAGTGCACAGATTCTTATTCTCAATGCACTAACCTGTCCATAAAGAATGTATTTTTCTATCCCATGTTCCTTTGCTTATCATGTGCTCACCTAAGTATCTTCCTTTCTTTTCTTCCCTCCAACTTGTTCACACAGAAGACATGGGATCTAGTTCAGACTCAGTCTCTAGGTGATAGTGTGAGTTTGTAGAAGTCATTTGATAACTCTGGGTCTAAGTCTCCACATCTGTGAGGAGTTTAGGCCAGATCACATTTGGCAAACAGGGTCCATTTAAGCACCAGCTCTGCCTGGAGCCCTCTTAAGAAGGACTGTGAAATGATAGCTGAGGTTTAATTTTTTTTAATATTTCTTTTTTTTTAATAAATCTTTATTATTTAGATTATTACATTTGTTTCTCTTTTTTTCCCTCCATAGCTCCCCTCCACCCAAATCCCACCCTTCCCTCTGCCCTTATCTCCCGCCCATTGACCTCATCCATAGGTGTATGATTTTTGTCCAGTCTCTCCCTGTACACCCCTCACTCATTTCCCCCTGAGAATTATCAGTCCACTCCCTTTCTGTGCTGCTGATTCTAATATATTCACCAGCTTATTCTGTTAATCAAATTTTTAATTCACTTAATTTTTAGATTCACTTGTTGATAGATGCGTATTTGTTGTTCATAATTTTTTATCTTTTACCTATTTCTTCTTCCTCTTCAAAAAGAGTACCTTTTAGCATTTCATATAATACTGGTTTGGAGTTGATGAACTCCTTTAGTTTTTTCTTATCTGTGAAGCTCTTTATCTGCCCTTCAATTCTGAATGATAGTTTTGCTGGATAGAGTATTCTTGGTTGTAGGTTCTTGCTATTCATCACGTTGAATATTTCTTGCCACTCCCGTCTGGCCTGCATCATTTCCGTTGAGAAATCAGCTGACAGTCGAATGGGTGCTCCCTTGTAGGTAATGAACTGTTTTTCTCTTGCTGCTTTCAATATTCTCTCTTTGTCTTTTGCTCTTGGTATTTTAAATATGATGTGTCTTGGTGTAGTCCTCTTTGGATTCCTTTTATATGGGGTTCTGTGTGCTTCGTGGACTTGTAGGTCTATTTCTTTTATCAGATGTGGGAAGTTTTCAGTCATTATTTCTTTAAACAGGTTTTCAGTATCTTGCTCTCTCTCTTCTTCTGGCACCCCCACAATTCTGATTTTGGTACGCTTCAAGCTGTCCCAGAGGCTCCTTACATTATGTTCACATTTTTGGATTCTTTTCTCTTCTTGCTTTTCCAATTGAGTGTTTTCTGATTCTTTATATTTCAAATTTTTGACTTGATTCTTGCCTTCCTCTAGTCTGCTGTTAGGTCTCTGTATAATATTTTTTATTTCAGTCAGTGTATGTTTAATTTCTAGTTGGTTCTTTTCCATCTCCAATTGGTTCTTTTTCATCTCCTCTTGGGTCTCACTAACTTTATCCAACTTTTCTAGGATATTCTTGAAAAACCTTATAAGCGTGGTTTTAAACTGTATATCCAGTCATTGTTTTCCTCCATTTCTTTTGTTTGTGATCCCTTCCCTTGTCTCGGCATTTTCACTATGCTGGGAGAACTTCTGTGCTGGATTCAGCCTTATGATAGCAGACTTGCAAACCGCAGAAGCCTCTCTATTGAGCTTGGGATGGGTGGAGTCTCAGGGCTTAAGGGACCTCCTTGCCTTTCAGTCGGCCCCGCCCTCCACGGCTCCCGAGTCTCACGTGACTGGATAATCGCTGGAGCGGTCCTTGTGTGCGCACACCCACAGTGCCTCTAGACTGCTGCCTTTCCAGCTCCCCTGCGCACCAGGACCACACGAGTCTGGGTCCCCAGGGCTTCACCTGAAACTGGGGTTTAGAGGAGTCAGAAGTGGCACAGTTGGGAGGGTCTATCTCCCGCCCACTCACGAAAGCCAGCGGCACAATAAGCAGTCTGTCTCTGCGCACAGTGCTGTGCGCGCCACCAGCCCTCTGATCTTTTGCGAATCCCCTAAATTTCCATGCACCTCTCCCTTTTCACAGTCCAAACTCCCCCCATATGAGTTTCGGCAGGATCTGGCGTTTAGTGTCGTAGGATAAGGGGTTCAATGCCTTTGAGAGTCTCCGTTTCCCTCCTGCCAGAGAAAGCCAGCCAGGTACTCCGGCACCCACTCTCTCCACGCGCGCGTCTTCTTACCTCAGCTTTTTGCAGCCCCTCTGGGTCTCTGTGAGCCCCTCTCTTTCCTTCTAGTTGTAGAATTTCCATTCAGCCAGCTTTTCTGTGGTTCTGGATGATATCCGCTCTGTCTTTTAGTTGTAGTTTTGAAATTGTTGTGCGAGGCAGCAGTGTAGGTGTTTACCTATGCCGACATCTTGGATTCTCTCTCTCTGAGGTTTAATTTTTAAAAAAGAAAAAGGGTTGCCAGCCTGCATGACTCAGTGATTAAGTGTCAACCTATGAACCAGGTGGTCGCCGCTCAGTTCCCCACCAGTCAGGGCATATGCACAGGTTTCGGGCTAGATCCCGGTGTGGGGCATGCAGGAGGCAGCTAATCTATGATTCTCTCTCATCATTGATGTTTCTATCTCTCTTTCCCTCTCTCTTCCTTTCTGAAACCAATTTTTAAAAAATTTTTTTCAAAAAGAGTGAAACCAAGGGGAGAGAAACCAAGATGGTGGCATAGGTGAACACCTAAACTGCTGCCTCTCACAACAATTTCAAAACTACAGCTAAAACACAGAACAAACATCATCCAGAACCACAGGAAAGCTGGCTGAGTGGAAATTCTACAACTAGAAGGAAAGAGAGGGCCTCACAGAGAATAAGAGGAGCTTCAAAAAGCTGAGGTACAGGGACATGCGCATGGAGCAGATGGGCAGTGGAGTATCTGGCTGGCTTCCTCTAGCAGGAGGGAGATGGAAACACCCACTGCACTGAACCCCAGTTCTGGGAGAGACTCATATGAAGGGAGTCTGCACTGTTGGAAAAAGGGAGGAGTGCACGGAAACTTAGGGGAGCTGCAAAAGGCAGAGGTCTGGAGGTGTGCGCTCAAATGCACACAGAGAGGACTGACTCCTGATTGTGTCGCTTTCTCTAGTGGGAGGAAGACAGAACCTCCCGACTGCACTGAACTCCAGTTTCAGGTGAGACCCTGAGGACCCAGACTTATACGGGTCCCCAGAGCACATGGAAATTCATGGGAGCCAGAAAGGCAGAGGTCTGGAGGCACACCAGCGCGAGTGCGCAGAGAGGGCTGCAGTGATTATCAAGGGACACTGAGACCCAGGGGGTATGTAGGGCTGGGCTGACGGAAGCCAAAGCTGTCAGCTCAGCCCTAAGACTCCACCCCATCCAAGCCCAGCACAGAGGCTTTTGCAATTTTGCAAGTCTTGTCTGATAAGGCTGACTCCAGCACAGAAGTTCTCTCAGCATAGACACAGCTGATCCTCATAGCCAATTGACCTGGAGGTCAATTCTGCCATGATACCAACAACAATCAAGACTTAACTACAACAAGGCTGTAAACACAGTCCACAAAAAGGGGCACCAAGAGTGTCCACCTCAGGTAACTGGGGAAGCAGAGCTACTGGGCCATATAGGACAACTAGCACACAAAGCTACTCTACCAATTCAGGGAAGCAGCAAAAATGCAGAGACAAAGAAACAGATCAGAAACGAAAGAAATGGAGGAAAACAAAAGACTGGATATAGAGTTCAAATCTAGTTATAATGTTTTTCAAGAATTTCCTAGAAAAGGTCAATAAATTTAGCGAGACCCAAGAGGAGATGAAAAAGGACCAACTAGAAATTAAACATACACTAACTGAAATAAAAAAAAAATTATACAGAGACCTAACAGCAGACTAGAGGAATGCAAGAATCAAGTCAAAGATTTGAAATATAAAGAAGCAGAAAACACTCAACTGGAAAAGCAAAAAGAATCCAAAAATTTGAAGATAGTATAAGGAGCCTCTGGGACAACTTCAAGCAAACCAACATCCGAATTATGGAGGTGCCAGAAGAAGAGAGAGAGCAGGATACTGAACACCTTTTGAAGAAATAATGACAGAAAACATCCCCACCTGGTGAAAAAAATAGACTTACAAGTCCAGGAAGCGCACTCAACCCCAAACAAAAGGAATCCAAAGAGAACCACACCAAGACACATCATAATTAAAATGCCAAGAGCAAATGACAAAGAGAGAATATTAAAAGCAGCAAAATAAAAACAGTTACCTACAAGGGAGTACCCATACGACTGTCAGCTGATTTCTCAACAGAAACGATGCAGGCCAGATGGGAATGGCAAGAAAGATTCAAAGTGATGAATAGCAAGAATCTGCAACTAAGATTACTCTACCCAGCAAAGCTATCATTCAGAATTGAAGGTCAGATAAAGAGCTTCACAGATAAGAAAAAAATAAAGGAGTTCATCACCACCAAACCAGTATTATATGAAATGCTGAAAGATAGTGTTTAAGAAGAGAGAGAAGAAGAAAAAGGTAAAGATAAAAATTATGAACAAAAATACATATCTATCAACAAGAGAATCTAAAAATCAAATGATTTAAAAATCTGATGAACAGAGTAAACTGGTGAATATAATAGAATCAGGAGCACAGAAATGGAGTGGACTGATAGTTCTCAGGGGGAAAGGGGTGAGGGGAGTACAGGGAGAGACTGGACAAAAATCATACACCTATGGATGAGGTCTATTGTGGGGAGGTAAGGGCAGAGGGTGGGGTGGGAACTGGGTGGAGGGGAGCTAAGTGGGGGAAAAAAGAGAAACAATTATAATCTGAACAATAAAGATTTATTAAATTTTTAAAAAGTGTTAAGATTCATTAGTAATGTCTGCTATGGCAGGGAATAGGAACTGTTGAAGCAGATGTTTGCCTTTTTTTTTTTTTTAGCAAGAACTCTAAAAATCTATTCTAGCAATAACATCTTTTTTTCTCATAGAGTGAGAAAAGGTGAATTTCTACATTTCTGAAGATCAAAATAACCAGTGGAAATACTCAAATGATATTATTTCAGTGAGAGAATACAGAATAAGAAATGATGATACCTAACATTTAATTTGCACTTCCTATGATCCCAGCACTGTTCTAAGTGCTTTAAGACGATTATTTATGCTTCACGAGAGCCCTGTGAGGTAGGGACTATAAATATATCCATTTAGCAAATAAATAAGAAGCAGAGAGATGTTAAATAATGTGTCCAAGTTTCTTAAAGGTAATAAGGGTGCAACTAGAATTACACCCTGGCAGTCTGATTCTGGAGTCCACTTGCTCAGCCTATCACTTCTTATCAGGCATCCCCTGGGAGCCTGGTGGTAATGAAGACTCTCAGGCCCCACTCAGACCTACTGCATCAGAATCTGCCTTTCAGCAAGCTCCCCAGGTGATTCATATTCACATTACACTTTGAGAAGCACTGGTATACCAGATTGCTTCCTGAAAGGATATTAGCTACTATTATTAAATATTTACAATATGCATGTATTGTGCGGATCATTATACTATAAAATTGCTCTTAATCCACATAAATATCCTAGAAGGGAAATCCTGTAAGATCAATGAATTTATCAGTGTCAATACCCAGGTTGTGATGTTGTTGTGTAAGATGTTATCACTGGAGGACAGGCTACATAGGACCTCTCTGTATTATTTCTTACAATTACATGTAAGAATTCTCTCAAAATAAAACATATATAATTTTAAAATTCTATGATGTAGGTTTTATTTTCCTACTTTTATTGTTGAGGAGACAGAGGTTTAAAGAGACTAGGGAAGAAGCCCAGTTGAGAATTCAACTTAACAAATAAGTATTGAGGCTCTCCTGTGTGCAGGGCACTATTCTAGGCACTGGGATGCAGCAGTGAAAAAACACTGCCCTGGTTGGCCTATCAGTCTAATACAGGTGGTTAGAATTCAAACCCAGACCTGGCTTGCCAAGTCTTCTGCTCAGATTTCAGAGATATGGTCACAGGATTGGAATGTGGTAAATAATGAACTATGAATGGTTAAAGCATTTGCAAAATTTCTAGGTGGATGTATATGGAAGCATCTAACAATGCCAGACAATCAATTCCCTTCCTTCTTTTCCTGGCAACTGTCTCAGAGCCCAAAAGTGAGCATGACCTCCACCATGACCCAACATGGATTTTACCCTTTACCCAGCTGGACCGAGTCCAGGGATGGGGCCATTGTGCATGGTAGTAACCTAAACCATCCACTGGTGGAATCTGATGAAGAGCTGTGCTTGAGGGCGATGTTCCAGAGCTTGGGGAGGTACCGTTTGAAACCTGTCAAAGAGTCTCGGTGAGCATTTTTCTGAACATCAGCTCTTTTCACAGCATGGCTCTGAATGAGTCCCCCTAAGCAAGAACAGATTTATGGCCAGAACAATTACTCAGACCTCGGATCTCTGAGTGATATGTAACACTGACATAAAAATTGGATTTGTCCTCACACAAGGAATTTTCCCTCAAATATATAAGAACAATTCAGCTTGGCAAGATACTTTTTTTCTCAGAGACAAATTTCAGTGGGCTGGGACGGGAGATAATAGGAGCAATTTTCTGCAGAAAAGAATGTTGCAGATGCTGGATTCAAGGCCAGCCAGAACTTGGCCACAGTTAACTAGCTACTTCTCAGACAGAATGGTTTGAGTTGCTGAACTTAACAAAAATGAGCATGTGTTTTTCTTCTGAATGTGGATTCACTCAAGAAACAACTCCTCAGAGACAAATTCTTTGAATTGAGATCACCACGTCTCTCTTTGCTCCAATTTCTTCTTTTGCATTCAGCTCTTACAAACATGTGCTATATATAGGTAGGAAGAAAGTAAACAAGGAAGGAGATCAACATCCCTGGGTGCCAACTACGGGCAAGGCACGATGCTGAGCATTCTCACTTAATGCATTGTGACCCTGTGAGGAACACATGGATGACTCCACCTACAGATGAGGAAGTGGGGGGCTCACAGAGGGCAGAACATTTGCCTTACTGCAACTACTTAAGTAGTGCAAAACCAGGATTTAAATCAGCCGGTCTGGCTCCGCATTCAACAATCTTTTTAAAATATCACTAAGTTCACCCCGCAAAGACCCCTATGCATATCTCTAAATAAATCATTGAATCTACTCTCATAGACGAACACTACAATTCTGTATCCAATTCCTGTGGGCTACCAGGTGAAATTGGAATTTACTAGGATTCTAACATCATTTTTGAAATTGTTTGTCAAAGGATGGAAAAGCCCTTGGCACATGAGTATTGGTGAGATTTCAGCATCAGACAGACCAGACAGAGTTCCAACCTTGGTCCAACCATTTTCTGGCTGCATAACCCTGGGCACAAACGTGGACAGTTTCCAAACTCCCATTTTCTCACCTATACATTGGGGATAAATTCTACACTTAGAAACATTTTTTTTAAACAAATACGTTCATGGAAAGACATATATTGTATAACCTCACATATATGTGGAATCTAAAATAGAAAAAAAAAGAAGCTAAATTTATAGAAAAAGAGATCAGATTTGCAGTTACCAGAGGTGAAAAGTGAGAAGAGAGAGAATTGGATGAAAGTGGCCATAAGGTAATGTCCAGTTATAAAATCAACGAGCACTAGGGATGTAATGTACAACATGATAACTATAGCTGACATTGTTAATGGTATATCTGAAAGTTGTTACAAGAGGAATCCTAAAAGTTTCATCACAATTTTTTTCTCTTTTTTATTATCTATATGAAATAATGAATATTAACTAAACTTACTGTGGTAATCTTTACACAGTATATGTAAGTCCAAACATTATGCTCAACACATTAAACTTATATAGTGCTGCCTGTCAATTATATCTCAATAAAAACTGAAAAGGGTGAGGGGAGGGAGGAGAAAAGTCCTAACTGAATTTAAAAAACAAAAGTATTCAGTGTTTTTTAAAGTATTAAGTGCTTTAAAAAGTATATTTGCATCTGATGAGGACTGGCTTCTTGGTCCTTAGATTCTCACATGGTGGAAGGGGCAGGAGTGCTCTCTGTTGCCTCTTATAAGAGCACTAATCCCATTCATAAGGGGCCTGTTCTCATGAACTAATCACTTCTCAAAGGCCACACCTCCAAATACCATCACAGTGGCGATTAGGTTTCAACATATGAATTTTCAGGGGATACAGACATTCAGTCTATAGTGGCAGGGAGTTAAATTACAATCTTTTAGATGAGAGAAGATGATGGTTCAAAATAGAATAAGAGGGTAATGAAGACAAGAGGATAGGTTTGAGACCTATTTTATAGATAAATAAACTAGTTAAGGTAATGCTAACTATTGTAACAGGTAACGCCCATAATTTGTTTTTCACATAAAGTCCAAACAGAGCCCTTGCCAGTTTTTCTCAGTGCTTAGAGCATTGGCCTGAGGACTGAAGGCAGTGGGTTCAATTCTATCAAGGGCACATATCTCGGTTGCAGGCTTAATCCAAGGCTCCAATTAGGTGTATGCAGGAGGCAACTAATTAATGTGTCTCGCTCACACTGATGTTTCTCTTTCTCTGCCTCTCCCCTTCCTTTCCACTATCTAAAATACCAATGTGAAAAAATATATATCCTCAGGTGAGGATTAACAATAACAACAACAAAGTCCAAACAGGTATTCTAAAAGAGCAAGTGGCTCTCCTCCACATGGTTACTCAGGGACCCAAGTTCCTTCCATCTTGTGACTCTACCAACCCCCTGGGGCCCTAGGATCTTTTGCAGGATCTTCTTCACCCAGCAAACAGATGGAGAAAGAGAGCATGGAAAAGACACACATGGTTCTTAGCACTTGGGCCTGGTTGTGGCACTTCCACTTATAGTCCATTGAAGAGAACTAGTCACGTGGTTTCATTTGAATGATGGGGAGCTAGGAAATCTAGTCTACATGTGGGCAGCCAATTCCCATCAACAATCCTGAACTATGGAAAGGGAACATAGATCTTTGTGTTCAACTGGCCATTTCTGTCAAGGTAGAGCTGGCAAACTTTCTGATGGATTACACACAGGGGTTGAAGGAAAGTGAGACACCCGGCATGGCTCTTTGGCTTTGGCCTGAGCAAAGGTGGAAGGTGGTCATTAACTGAAAGGAAGTTGGGGGAGGAGAAGATTTATACTGGGAACAGGGATAATCAAGAGTTCCATTTTGGACACATTGTATGAGCTGCCTATGAGACATCCAAAAGAAAATATTAAAAAGGCAGTTGGGTATATGAGCCAGGCCTGCAGAGGAGGAGTAAGACTAAGATTTAAATGTTGCATTTCTTCTTTACCCAGTGGCTTCTGACCCTAAAACCTCCTCATATCGTGGTATGGGCCCCTCAATGCCTTTGTCCCTCAATGCATTAACTTCATCAATATAACTTCACTGCTTTATTAGAGACTAGAGGTCTGGTGCACAAAATTCATGCACTCGGGAGGGGGCGTCCATCAGGGGATGTCCGACTAGAAGCAGTCCTACGCCATCAGTCGAACATCCTTAGCACTGCCACAGAGTGGGCCACTGCATGCGCCAGTCGTCAGCCTGGCTTGTGGCTGAGCCACTGACCACCAGGTTGGCCAGACAGGGAGGAACCACGGGAGGGCTCCAGGGCATGTCTGGCCCATCTCGCTCAGTCCCAATCAGCCAGACCCCAGAAGCAAGCTAACCTACAGGTGGGGGTGTCTGTCCCCCTGGTGGTCAGTGCACATCATAGCAAGCAGTTGAGCAGCCTTAGCATATCATTAGCATATTACACTTTGATTGATTGAATGGCCAACTGGATGACTGGACACTTAGCATATTAGGCTTTTATTATATAGGATAATGTTTATAATTCTATTATTCATGAAATGATAGCTGTTACTAGTACATGCATTCACCTGTACAACACAATTTACTGGGTGCCTACTATGTGTTGGGAAAATGTGATTAGCAAGGAAGAAGATCTCGTCTTTGCCTCATGAAGATTGCATTCTAGTAGGTGAAGTTAGATAATAAAGAAGTAAGTATACAGTGTGTCAGTTTTCCTAGAGAACAACAGAGAATGATGAATGGGAAAGTACCAGCAAAGTTGGGAGCTGGAATTATTAGAAACAGAAAGACTTCTCCAATGAAGAATACTTGAAAGGAAACTGGAGGGAGCAAATCTTCCTATCTAATAGGGAATATGCTAATTAACCATCATACCATGACAAAAATGGCGACACCCATAGCCACAAGATGGCGGCACTCAGTCACCTCAGCCCCACTGGCCTACCCCAGTCCTTTAAGCCCCACTGGTGTGGGGTCGGGATGGCAGGGAGGGTCTGATCGCTCCTTGTGCCTGCTCCCGGAGTCCCACAGTCCTTTTAGGCAGGTGCATGATGCAGCCAGATCCCTCCTCAGACCCCCAGCCACCAAGGGCCTGCCCGAGGCACAGGCAAGCCTTGGCTGCCCAATGGCCCAGCACCGGCCAAGGCTTGCACTGTCGGCAGTGGCAGCAGTGAAGGTGTGATGGAAATGTTGCCTTCCCCTGATTGCCAGGTCGCCTCCCGCCCCTGAGGGCTCCCAGACTGTGAAGGGGAGCAGGCTGGGCTGAGGGACCCTCCCCTCCAGTGCATGAATTTTCATGCACCAGGCCTCTGGCTGGGAGAAGGATGTGCCAGGTAAGCGCAAAGACCCTGAAACATAAGAGAACCTGGAGTGTTTCAAAACCAGCCAGGAGGCCAGTGTGCATGAGGTGGGGTGGGAATGGGGAAGAGTGGTAGGAGTTGAGGTCAGAGAGGTGGGAAGTGGGCAAATCATGCAGTAGCCAGAGCAAGTTTATTTTACCCTCAACTTCATCATGTAACTGGACAAAGAGGAAGAAAATCAAACCTATTTCCTTGTACTCAAATCTTTGCAAAAGAAAGCAATGGACAATCAAGAACTTCCTGTGCAGTTCCCAAAGTAAAACACCTTTAAAGTGGAGGACTTGTGACCAAAGTAAGAAAGGGTAACAGTTTCATAATATGCAGCACAGAATGTACAATTTTTCCTTGTGCAGCAGGTTTTCTTCACAGCTAATTGCAGCCACATGTGAAGCACTGCAGGGAAGCATTTTTAGTGAGCGCCATCCGAGACCTGGACAAACGCTTCCCATCCCTCATGCTCGGAGCAAAACCAGTTGTGTGATTAGCTCGGGAGGAGGGGAACATAAAAATCCTGCTATGATAAAAAAAAAAAAAAAAACAACTATGCTTTCTGAATTTCAACTCCAAAACTGAGCCAAAGACTTTTATTAGCTTGTTTTTATAACATCCAAAGAAGCTGGTTGAAAGAAAAATAACCTTTTTCCCCCCAAGGAAGACATGGTTTCTCTATTAAATTACCTTTCATGGTTCCTTCCTGATCGGTCGTGAGGACCACGGGACAAAAATACCAGTGGTGGACGCTGGGCCTTTTATTGCTGATTTGATCACAGTGGGGCCTAATTAAACGTTGCCATCAATAACTGTAAACATGTGACCAGGTGCTCATGAGATTGTTTTATTTAATGCTGACATCCTTGGACTTGTTCAGCTTTCCTCTGAAGGATGTATAGTGGGCATCATCTGGGTTTTGGCTCCCCAGCTTCTAGAGGTCCTTCCTATCTGGCTGGGCACCTGAAGGTTGGCAAAAGACTGAGGCTCAGCCAACTAGCTGTTCTACCTGCCATCTTCTCTCTTGAGAGATCGATTTGAAAGCTTTTTGGGGCAGTAGCAAGAGTCCTGGGCTGGCAGTGCCTGGACCCAACTAGTGAATTCAGTCAGAGCTTCTTCCACTACAAACAGCTCTGGGAGCAGCCCTGGCCACCCTCCCTAGCTCCTGACCACTTCCTGAGTCTGGTCTTCTAGCCTTCCCCTCTGTTCTTCAGCCACCCAACACCCATCTAATCAACTCCATTTCTGCTCCTATTAACCAGAGACCATTTCTGTTGACTATAACCCAGAAGCCTGGCTTAATCGTAAGTAATTTGAGACCCCCCATTCGTGAACAGAGTTGACTTACATTATTTTTGTCCTCATGTAACTCAAATAAGTACACCATAAAACTAGTTATAAACTCCTTAGAGGCTTGTAGCTTTAAGTAACTATAAAACACAAACACATTTGCAAGCTAAATCCAAGCAGTGCCACAAAATCAGCAATGTTGAAATTAACAGCATTAATTTAACATGGCATATATTCATGAAACTACATAGCTATTAGTAATGTGAATATGAAACTGACTGATATGGGTCCATATGTTTATTTGTTTATTTTTAACTACCATAGGTCACTTCATGACTTAACTTTACTACCTCTTTTCTCCATTAAAACCATAGCGGATACTCCATTTATACAGCTTGTCTTGAAGTCATTTCCTCTTTACAAGGGCACATCATTCGCAAAGGAAGACTACTGATGTTTTTTTGTCTTTGGGCACAGACAATTAAAATTTTTCTATTTGGCTCCAATCTCATGGTAAACACAAATTATATGCAGGGTCTGAAATCAGCTAGCAGTGTCATCCGGAGTACCCGATATTTGCTTAAATGAATTTTTAAACGATTAACCTTAGTAATATTCAATTTAAAAAATTCTCATAGAAATCTTATAAATTCAGAAATCATGACATGAGCTTTGGAGTTAAAAAAAGAATCCTGGTTTTGAATCCTAACCCAACCCTTTAATAGTCTTGGGATCTTGAGCAAGTTACTTTATCTCTCGTAGTCTTAATTTTCTGACCTGTAAATTGGAACAAGAATACCCATCTTTTAGGACAGTTGTATTAAATAAGATGATTGTGTTGCTATTTAATAAATGGTTCTAAATATTGTTACGGACATCCTAATTGACGTTCAGATTGGTTAACATGTGTCCCAGTTCATATAACCAGCTGGTCATAGAGACAAAACTGGACCCAGATCCTCACAACACCTAGTCCTTTGCTTTTCATACTATCTGTAGGATGCCCCTGGAGGCAGCTGCCTACCTTTTAGCGCCCTGCTCATAGGGAGCTGCGGTTTTTGAGAGATTTACACTCTGCAAGAGATCATTCAGTCCCCAGGCGGATTCCTCCCAAAAAGAAAAAGAAAAACGATCACGTTATTCCCCTACTTGAAAACTCTATTCCTTATACCTGTGGTTCTCCAAATGGGGTCCCCTGATCAGCAGGAACTTATTAGAAGCAAATTCTCAGGGCCCCTCCCAGACATCCTCCATCAGAAACTCCAGCAGAGGATGGAGAGGGAAGGGCACAACCTGCATTTTAACAAGCCCCACATGCAAAAGTTTGAGAACTACTGCTTTATAGGACCAAGTCCAAATTCCCGAGCATAGCATTCAAGGCTCTTCCTGTTCTGGTTCAAGCCTACTTTTCCAGGCTCTTCTCCGGACACTTCTGAAAATACTTTACGTTCCAAACAATACCACTTAGACTAGTCTGTCTTAAACACGACTTTCCTCTACTGGGCATTTCTTCAGAAGGTCTCTTCTTCTGTGAGCCTTCTCTGATTCATGGCTCTGCAGCCTTTATGTCATATTTCCCTTACACACACAGGAAGTTACTAACTAGCTACACACTTACCTTTCGCTCTGGATTACAAAATCTGTGTGTTTGAGACTGCTAGTTACTAACCATTATCCATTCTCTCCTTGTCCCAACAAGAGAATCCCAATCCCCCAGCTCTCTATCAGACAGGAATGGTTAAAGAAATGTAAACGGAAGCTGATGAATGCACCTCCCTGGAGAGTGGGGGAGCTTGCTGATTCAGCTGGCAGGTCCCTGCTGCTCTCCCTTCCTTCTTCTTCAATCTGAGCTGCAGTGTCCACCTTGCAACCATGAGGTAAGCCTGAGGATGGGAGACATGGGCTAAGGATGAGGGAACAAAAAGATAGTAGGAGCCTGGGATATTGGTGACATTTTAAGGCCACTGCACCAACTCTGGACTTTCTCCCCAGTCTTCAGGTTTCATGGTACTCAAATAGATCCCATTCTTATTAGGACCACTGCTGTTTCTCCAAAGTCAAGACTGTCTCATTGTATAGTACCAGAATCTATAGTACCTGGCATGGTGCCTGACCCATAGCAGATGCTTAATAAATGCATGTGGAAGAAATGAAAGACCAAAAATCCTCATTATTTCTGCTGAAGGAATCAGAGCTCATATATTGGCTCTAAAATTGCCTTCCTGGAAACTCTGGGAAACTAGAACAGGTTTTAAAAAACACACAGATCTTTTAAATTGTATTTTAAATTAAAATGTCACAGTTGTAACTTAAACCAGGATAACATTATCCTACCACTGGACAGAAAACCAGTGCTAAATGAAGACATATGTCACTCCTTCTTAAAATTCCTCTATAGTTCTCCACAGCTCTTAAAATCCCAATTTTTTAGTGTTTTCTAGCTTTCCACTGCTTTTTTATTTTTTATAGTGATAATTGTAGATTCACACATCATTGAAATAAATAATGAGAGATCCCATATACCTATTGCCCACTTCCCTCCAATGCTAACATCTTACAAAACTATAGTACAATATCGGAAATAGGATGTTGACATTGATACAATCCATCAATCTTATTCAGAGTTCCCAGTTTTATTTGTACTCACTTATGTATAGGTGGGCACGTGTGTTTTGTTCTATAACATCTTATTGTGTATGTAGGTCCATGTATCCACATCCACAGTCAAGACATAGAACATTATGGCTGTTTTTACAACCATACTCACCTCCTTCCGTTGTGCCCTCTCCCCATCTCTGACCCTTGATAAGGACCAATTCGTTCTCCACTTCTAAAATTTTGTCATTTCAAAATGTTCTATAAATGGAATAACATAGTATGCAATCTTTGGGGACTGGCTTATTTCACTTGGCACAATTCCCTGGAGATCCATCCAAGTTATTGTGTATATCAATAATCTATTCCTTTTATTGCTGAGTAATACTCCACAGTATGGATGGGCCATTTGCCTGTTGAAGGACATCTGGACTATTTCCAGTTTGGGGCTATGAACATTCTTATACACATTTTTGTGTAAGCATTCCCCCCCTTTTTTTGCATCCTTTCTATTATTGGGGTGTTCCCTCCCTCATGAGTCCTGCTACTGAAGAGGGAGGCCAGAAAAACTCACTTTCCCAACTTGAACTGAGGAGCTCATAATCTATCACACACATCTATGCAAGATTCTGCTCAGAAGTGAGCTGTGTGAGGAAGCAGGCTCTCCAGAGAATCCATTTTAAGACAAGAATGAGAGCAAGAAAAAAAAAAAACAGCTTTGGTGGGGGGCAGCCAGAAGGTGTAGGTGTCTGTCATTGCAGCTGATGAGCAGGGTGGTGGCAATTGGGTTTTTGCTGAAAGTCCTACGGGATGGTTTGGGCATTGTTTCTGGTACCATAGCTCCCAAATCCCACTTTCTAGCCCTCTTGGAAATGTGAACTACCTCATATTCTTGTACAAATGTATTTTCTGCTAAAATAAACTTGAGTGGATTCTGCTGTTCACAACTTAGAACTCTAAGCGCTCTCCCTCTCCAGCATCATTTCTAGCCTATTCCTTATACTTAATGCTACAGGTCTCCAAAATGACTCAGTTTCCAAAATATAGTAGAAGAACATCCTGTGCTTCCCTTTTTATGGCACTCATCATAAAGAGAACACTGCCTATTTATTGACTTCTCTATCTCCCTCTAGAAACTACAAACCCAATATTCCCGTCACATTTCTACTGTCCTTAGTATATGTAAATTAATATTCAAATAATCGCTTGTCTTTATCTTTGATCAGAACAATGAGTTGCCACATTGTTCTTTGATAAGTACAATGAGTTGTGGCAATAACATGAGTTGGCACTTCACATCCATTAAAATGGCTAGAACAATATCAAGTGTTGGCAAAGACGTGAAGCAATCAGAACTCTTATAACAGAAACTGTTAGGCACTTTTAAAAAAAATTTTTTTTATTGATTTCAGAGAGGAAGGGAAAGGGAGAGATAGAAATATCAATGATGAGAAAGAAACATTGATTGGCTGCCTCCTGTACATCCCACACTGGGGATCGAGCCCACAACCCAGGCATGTGCCCTTGACTGGAATCGAACCTGGGACCCTTCAGTCCACAGGACAATGCCCTGTCCACTGAACCAAACCAGCTAGGACTGGTTACGCACTTGCTAGATACATACCTAACAGAAATGAAATATTTCAAAAAACATTTGTAAATAAATGTCAGAGCAGCTTTATTTATAATAATCAAAAACTATAAATATATAAACCTAACTGGTGAACACAGACAACAAGGGGGTGAGGGCAGGAGTGCGGGGGGTGGGGGTGGGAAGGCAATGGAGGGATGAGGACAAATATGTAATACCTTAACCAATAAAGAAATTAAAAAAAAACTGTAAACAAAGTATCCATTGACAGATAAATAAATTGTGATATAGTCATACAATGAAGTAACTACTAAATACTACTCGCCAATATAAGAAAGGAACTGATATATGCACGAAATGGATAAATCTCAAAAACATGATGCTGAAAAAAAAAGATACAAAAGACCACATACTGTATGATTTCATCTATAGGAAATTCTAGAAAAGATAAATCTAATCTTTGGTGCTAGAAATAAGTTTTAGTGGTTTCCTGGGATGGTACTCTGAAGAAGTTGACTACAAAGGGGCATAAGGGAACTTTTCTAGAGTGGTAGAAATAGCTTAATTGTGACTGGTGGTTACATAACTTGCATATATTTGTCAAAAGTCCTTGAGCTGTACGCTTTAAATAGACCTAAATTAGACTTCCATAAAATTAAAAAATGCGTCTACTCAGTATTTACATTTCAAACACTAGAATCCCACTCTTCAGCCTCAAAGAAATTAGAATGTCTCATGATAACGTTATTTATGTGTTTTGTACTTTTACATGCAGCAACGAAGTGATAGAGAAAAAAAGAAACAGAAAGTGACATTTTTGCAAGCTCTCTCTCCTGTGGGAGCTATCAGACAGATCATCTACATGGTCTGATAGCGTGAGATGTGAGACGTGGCAATTGTTTTGCAACCACAGTGAGAGAGAGCCTGGAGGGTGTGCTGCTGGGCATGGTCACACAGGTGTTATCACTTGACTGACCCTCAGCACCTGAGGAAGCAATTTTATTGCATTCATGTTTACAGTTGAGCCAAGATTTCTTAAACACATTTCTTGTCAAACAGTCAGTAAATGGTGGAACTAGGACTTAAACCTAAACCTGTCTCCAAAGTGTTTTGACTACAAACCTGGAAACTGGAATACTATATTTCTATAAATATAGAATTTGGGTCCCAGCCACCAAAGCCTGTTGACTTTGTTTTACAATGATTAGGATCTCCCGGGCAGAGTCCCTGAATTCTGTGCAACTCTGACCTACATAGGTAAGACATAGACAAGTCAGTCCATTGTCATTACACTTCATCAGAATCTGCTAGCAGATATTTCCTCTTTCAGCAATTTCTTTCTTTTTATTTACAGTTGTGTTCAATGCAAATCAATTCCATCACAGAGAAGTTACCATGAATCAAAGTATAAACACACACACATATAATGTACAATCTAAAACAGATGTACACCGATCAGATATAAGCAAAAGGGAGTGTTCGTTCATACCCATAGTAGCTTGAGATCATGAGGCCTTCTAAAGATGGCAAGAATTGACTTTGGTTATTAAGACTAGTGATCATAGGTTATGTGTGATTCCATCTAAAGCAGTAAATAATCTAAAGTAGTCTGACTCATAGAAGAAGAGCATAGAATGGTGGTTGCCAAGGGCTGGAGGTATGGTGGGGGAGGAGGAATTGGGGAGGTGATGGTTAAGGGTCTAAAGTGTTTTTTTTTTTAATATATTGAATTGGTTTTTTACAGAGAGAAAGAGGTATACAGAGTTAGAAACATCAATGAGAGAGAAACATCGATCAGCTGCCTCCTGCACACCTCCTACTGGGGATGTGCCTGCAACCAAGGTTCATGCCCTTGACCAGATTTTTTTTTTAATTAAATCTTTATTATTCAGATTATTACATTTGTTTTTCTTTTTTCCCCTCCATAGCACCCCTCCCCCAGCTCCCACCCTTCCCTCCCTCCCGTTGACCTCATCCATAGGTGTATGATTTTTGTCCAGTCTCTCCCTGTATACCCCTCACCCTTTCCCCCTGAGAATTATCAGTACACACCCTTTCAATGCTCCTGATTCTAGTATATTCACCAGTTTATTCTGTTGATCAAATTTTTAATTCACTTAATTTTTAGATTCACTTGTTCATAGATATGTCTTTGTTGTTCATAATTTTTTGACTTTAATCTTTTTCTTCTTCCTCTTCTTAAAGAGTACCTTTCAGCATTTCATATAATACTGGTTTGGAGTTGATGAACTCCTTTAGCTTTTTCTTATCTGTGAAGCTCTTTATCTGCCCTTCAATTCTGAATGATAGCTTTGCTGGATAGATTATTCTTGGTTGTAGGTTCTTGCTATTCATCACGTTGAATATTTCTTGCCACTCACACCTGGCCTGCATCGTTTCTGTTGAGAAATCAGCTGACAGTCGTATGGGTGCTCCCTTGTAGGTAATGAACTGTTTTTCTCTTGCTGCTCTTAATATTCTCTCTCTGTCTTTTGCTCTTGGTATTTTAATTATGATGTGTCTTGGTGTGGTCCTCTTTGGATTCCTTTTATATGGGGTTCTGTGTGCTTCCTGGACGTGTAAGTCTATTTCTTTCACCAGATGTGGGAAGTTTTCAGTCATTATTTCTTTAAATAGGTTTTCAGTATCTTGCTCTCTCTCTTCTGGCACTCCCACAATTTTGATGTTGGTACGTTTGAAGCTGTCCCACAGTCTCCTTACATTATCTTCACATTTTTGGATTCTTTTCTCTTCTTGCTTTTCCAGTTGAGTGTTTTCTGCTTCTTTATATTTCAAATTTTTGACTTGATTCTTGCCTTTCTCTAGTCTGCTGTTAGGACTCTGTATAATATTTTTTTATTTCAGTCAGTGAATGTTTAATTTCTAGTTGGTCCTTTTTCATCTTTAGTTGGACCTTTACCATCTCTAGTTGGCTCTTTTGCATCTCTAGTTGGTCCTTTTTTATCTCCTCTTGGGACTTGATAAATTTAACCATCTTTTCTAGCATATTCTTGAAAAACCTTATAAGCGTGGTTTTGAACTCTATATCCAGTCGCTTTTTTTCCCTCCATTTCTTTTGTTTGTGATCCCTTCCCTTGTCTCGGCATTTTCACTATGTCGGGGAAACTTCTGTGTTGGATTCAGCCTTATAATGCCAGACTTGCAAAGCCGCAGAAGCCTCTGTTGAGCTTGGGAGGGGTGGAGTCTCAGGGCTTAAGGGACCGCCTTGCCTTCCAGTCGGCCCTGCCCTGAGTCTCACGTGACTGGGTAATGGCTGGAGCGGTCCTTGTGCGCGCACCCGCAGTGCCTCTAACCGCTGCCTTTCCAGCTCCCCTGCGCACCAGGACCACACGAGTCTAGGTCTCCAGGGTTTCGCCCGAAACAGGGGCCCAGTGGACTCAGAAGTGGCACGGTTCGGAGGGTCTGTCTCCCGCCCACTCGAGAAAGTCAGTGGCACAATCAGCAATCTGTCCTGCACGCAGTGCCGTGAGCACCACCAGGCCTTTGATCTTTTGCGACTCCCCTAAATTTCCGGCACCTCTCCCTTTTCACAGTCCAAACTCACCCTGTATGAGTTTCGGCTGGACCTGGGGTTTAGTGTCGTAGGATAAGGGGTTCAATGCAGTTGGGAGTCTCCGTTTCCCTCCGGCCAGAGAAAGCCAGCCAGGTACTCCGGCACCCGCTCTCTCAGCGCACGCGTCTCCGTACCTCAGCTTTTTGCAGCTCCTCTGGGTCTCCGTGAGCCCCTCTCTTTCCTTCTAGCTGTAGAACTTCCACTCAGCCAGCTTTCCTGTGGTTCTGGATGATGTCCGTTCTGTCTTTTAGTTGTAGTTTTGAAATGGTTGTGCGAGGCAGCAGTGTAGGTGTTTACCTATGCCGCCATCTTGGATTCTCCCTCCCTTGACCAGATTTGACCGGGACCTTTCAGTCCACAGGCCAACACTCTATCCGCTGAGCCAAACTGGTTAGGGAAAGGGTCCAAAGTTTTACATATGCAAGATGAGTACTTTTTGGAGATCTACTATACAGCAAGCATAATGCCTACAGGTAATAATATTGTATCATCTACTTAAAATTTCCTAATTTAAAGGATAGATCTTATGTTATGTCTTACCACACACAAAAATAACAATAATAATAAAGGAATTATTATTGAGACAGAGGTAACTTTGAGAGGTGATAGATACATTCATGGCCTTGAAGGTGGTGATGATTTCACAGGTGTGGACTTAGCCCCAAACTCATCAAGTCGTATTTATTAAATTTGTGCAGCTTTTTACATACTAAGCATACCTCAATAAAGTGGTTTTAAAAAATGGCTGCCCTTACCTGCTGGTGTGGCTCAGTGATTGAGCGACAGACCAATGAACGAGGAGGTCAGGGTTTGATTCCCAGTCAGGATACATGCCTGGGTTTCAGCTCAATCCCAGTGTGGGGTGTGCAGGAGGCAACCAATCAATGATTTTCTCTCATCATTGATGTTTCTATCTCTCCCTTCTTCTTCCTCTCTCTCTGAATTTAATTTAAAAATATATATTTTAAAAGAAATGGCTGCCCTGGCTCTGGCCGGTGTTGCTCAGAAGTTGGTGCGTCCACCCTGTGTAAGAGTCACGGGCCTGATCCTCAGTCAAGAGCATGTACCTGGGTTGCAGGTTCGATTTCCCGCCCATATTGGAGTGCATGTGTGAGGCAACCAATGAATGTGTCTCTCACATCAATGTTTTTCTCTCTCCCTGATTCCTCTCCCTTTCCTGCTCCCTCCCTTCCACTCTCTCTAAAAGTCCGGTGAGGATCAACAAAAATTTTTTTTTAAATGGCTGCCCTAGAAGGTGGTGAACCTCCTACAACAGGAATGTACGTGGTGTACCTGAGAAAAGAGGAAGATTATGTGTCTGAGCTGAGTGAAGCAGGGAAAGAGGAAATTAAGTACGGTGGGCAGGGCCAGACTGGGCCCTGTGGGTAGCAGCAGGGAGTTCAGATTTTTTCCCAATGCAATGGAAAGCCCCACATTCTCCTCACATTCTTGTTTGTCTCTGGTTTTTATTGTGTGTGGGCGTCTTTTTCTTCACCTGCCCCTTAAGTGTTGCTGTTCTCCCAGCCTCTCTCCCTGGCTTCTTGTTATCATTCTACTTGGGGGAATATAAATATATTTTTTTGTTAGAACAACTCAGCAAAATAAAATTTCCGTTTATTATTGGACAACATTGTTTCATATATACATCAAACAGGCAAAAAAAAATAAACAGCAACTTCATAGACAAAAAAAAGGGGAAAAAAGAAACCTTTTTATGTTTGGCCTTTTTAACCATATCATACAGACCAACTACTTATAATACAGCTAAGTACATACACCAAAAGTTACTGGAATGCTTGGAATAAGATTTTGTTGTTGTTGTTGTTGTTTTTGCTTATTTTTACAATTTTTTTTTCCCTTTGAGATTATAATGAACATGGTCACACCACAAGTAAAGTCAGAAGAGTAGGACAGAGAAATGATTCAAAGGCTGTTTTGGTCATCCCAAGATCATGAAAAATGGCTGACCCCTAACAATATGTACAAGAAATATAAAATGAAATAAGAAATACAAGCAGATTTTCCTTTTTAAAGTACTTTTAAGAAAAAAAGCAGGGCCTTGGAAATTTGGGTTCTTTTTTCCGCCCCCGTTGCAAATTCACGTTGTGGTTTGGGTTGGGTGGTGGCGAGGGCATGTCACCTGCAGGTGGCGCTGCCAAGGTGGGTGGGTGGGCAGGCCTGTGGGAGTCTCTTCTGGAAGGTGACCGCATTTAGATTCTGAGACGGGACGTGGAGGGTAGACGTGGAGGGTGAATAGGTCACGGAGGCCTTTAACTTTTCCTTTTTTTGCTGTCTAGTTATCCTCATCGGACTTCTGCTTCTTGGTGACAACATCGTCATCCCCATCCTCTTCAGCTGCCCGTTTCCCTGTAGCTGCCTCCTCAACTTCCTCCTCTTCATCTCCATCCTCTTCCTCACCATCACCATCTTCTTCCTCCTCCTCCTCCCCACCTTCTTCATCTACCTCATTGTCAGCCCCCTGCTCCCCATCTTCCTCATTAGTGTTCCCATTCACAGGTGTATCTCTTCCATTCTCTGCCTTCTCCACAACTTCCTTCTCCTTTAAAGCTCTGGTGGTGATCTCAGAGCTGGTGTCCACCGCCGTGTCTGACATGGTGGGGCATGCTGGTGATCCTATGCAACGGATCTCTTTTTTTTTTTTCTCTTTTTAATAAAGGAGAGTTGGAGGATTCTGGCAAAGAAGCTGCCAGAGTGGAGGAGCGGTGGAGGGGTTGCAGCGAGTGGAGAGGCAGCCGCAGGAACCTTGGGGAAATCGTGCTTGCCCTCGGTTGGCAATCGAGACCTTTTTCCTGGTCCTCATGTATCAAACATAGGCTGCACCCTCCAACCGCCCATCCCATAGACTCCTCACATTTATGCAAAGCTCCACACCCCCCAGCCTCTCCAGCTCAGTTAATAACAACCCCGCTACCCAGGCATCCAACCTAGAAACCAGGGCATCATTGTGTCTCTTCCTCTCTCATCTCCTACAGCCAATTAATGATCAATTTTTTTAAAAACCTTCTAAATATTCCTAACTCTCTCTTTTCCTCACTGTCCTGCCTAATCCAGATGGCACTCCTAAACCAGATGACCATAGCTCCTCCATGGATAGCTGCAATAGCTCCCTAATCCTCCCCACCCCAGTCCCCGTGCCCCTGAATGTGCTGTTCTGGCCCTTACCACCAGTGACCTTGCTGGCTGCCCAGGATGTAAGACTGCCCAGGATGAACTCGGAAAGACTGAATTCACAACCTCGCCAGCCCCTTCCTCCTTCCTGGCGTTGGCAGATGCCTAATCCGAGATAACAAAAGGAAGCCCTGAGAATGGGATTCAGACACAGAAAGAGATGAGACTCAGCATAATAACACCGAGGAGATATGCAGAGGGCCACCATCACTGTTTTGTGAAAAGTCTGGAAATGGTGCATGCCTCCCCCATATGAATTATAACTCCGAGCCTTTACTCTCTCCCAATGGATCCAAGAAGAAACTAGAAAGAGTGGGCTCTTGGGAGGGGGAAGGAATGGAAAAGGACTAAGGGGATTGAGGAGCTGGGGGGCGAGAGAGAGAATAGAAAAGTGAAATCAAGAAGTTTTGTTTCCCAAGAATTGTGAGAGGACAGCACAGTGGTCAGAGGCACAGTCTTACTTGCTCAGGAGGGCGGGGTGGTCAGATGAGAGTGGCCTGTGAGTACTCTGAGCATCCTGGATACTGTCAGGTGAGAACATTCACCTGGAACTCGAGAGAAGGGCCTGTTCATGTGTCCCTGTGACGATGTACTTCATGGCCAACACTAAGGCTGCTTGTGGTGTAACCCTCCCCTCACTATTAAGGGGTCACTGTGCTGTAAGACCCTCCACTCACCCATACACCTCTCCCACCTTCTCTCTCACCTTATCTGGAATGGACTGTTGCCTCCTGTAAGTGTCTTCTCACTCATGATTCTCCAATACTACCTGTAATGATGTCACCCCATAAAACATCCTCTCCTGCCCATCTCCTGGCTACTTACTGTCTATTCATCTTTATGACAAGCATTGGATGTTTAAATATTACAGAATAGGGAGAAAAGCCGTGTTTGGGCATCACACAGTCCTGGGTTAAAAATCCAGTCTTACTGTGACACCTTTGCAACCACTTTGTCTCTCTTACTATCAGTAGACTGATGGTCGCTTTTTGCAGGTCTTTGAGGATTATTTAAAGCGTCTGGCACATAGCAGATAACCAATAAGTGTTAGCTCTCTTTTTTTATTCAATAAGTGTTGTTCTAATTCTACATTCTACAGCCATTGTGGTATGCTACCAACAGTATCTGTTAGCACTGCCTTTCTCTTTTCCTAGACCTCTCTTTACTGGTTAACTTGAGTGCAATTCTCATTTATTATGTATTGGGAGTGATGCATTTTCCATGCAGAGTAACAGGCAGAAGCTTTCACTTACCGGGTGGCTACTCGGTGCCTGGCCTTCACTAGGTGCTTCCCATGTAGTGTAGTCTCTTCGTTAATATTCACAATGACTCTTGGGGGTCGGTGGTATTAATCACTCTTCTATATATGCCCAAATCAAGATTTTGAGAAGTAAAATAACTTTCCTGAAGTCACATAGCCAGTAATTGATAGAGCCAAGGTAGAAATCTGGTTTCCCAGATTCTAAAGCCCATGCATTTTCAAATAGACCACATTTCCTTTCATGAAAAATACATGTGATAGTAGTAGTTAACAGTTAGTGGTTACCTATTAGCCAGGAACTATTATAACTCTGTACATGTATTAATTAACCTCTGCCAACATCCTATGATGCAGTTACTATTGTTAATTGCTATTTTACAGAAAAGAATTGAAGCATAAAGAGGCTAAATAACTTGCCCAGATCACTTAAAGCCGAATCTGTATGTGTATATATATGTTGGAAAATGTTAGTCATCAATCTATCTTCTTTCTCCAATAAGCATAAGATCCATGATCAAAAGAGAAAGAGAATACGTAGGAAAGTTTTAGAAACCTTGATGTGCTAGAGCAGGGATGGGGAACGTCAGGCCCACGGGCCATATGAGGCACATAAAATCATTTGGTCTGGTCCTGCCAAGGCATTCGGGGTGAGTTAATGAAATGTTTGACCAAATATAGCAGGCTAATTTTTAAGTTGATAATTTTGTATGGTCCATGAATGATGTTATAAATATCCAAATGGCTTCTGGCAGAAAAAAGGTTCCCCACCCTTGTGCTAGAGGGCTATTTGCTGTTATTTTGAAATTAAAGTGAGGGGAGATACTGAGTATTTTCAGGGTTTGAAAACCAGCAAGTGCTCTTCTCCTGGAACTCTGGGGTTGCAGTGGAGGCCATCACCTCAAAAGGGCAGGCTAGGTCCTGAGGGTCCCATGGAGGCAAAAAAACTGGCACACTGAAGTGTGTCACCCACCCCTGGAGACCTACAGATGATTAGCAGCCCAGACAGCAAGGACAGACTCTTCCAACCAGCAAGCAGAGCCAACAACTTGCACAATCCCTCGGGAGTGTGTGACCATGATGTCACCTTGTTTATTCCCTGCATGGGAATCAGGCCCCGCTGGGGCTTGATTAACGGCCGGCCACAGACAGCAAAATGACAATGCTTTTTAACTTATTCTTCAGACCATCAGGAGCTCCCCATCTAAAAGTCATTCCGAAGTAAATCACAGGGATGTTTAATCTTTGCTCTGATTCTGCAATTTAGAAGCAATTCTGTGCCACTTCCCTTCAATCATTGGGCATGGCACCCCTTTAGTGTGGTGTGGAAATCATTCATGCAGACAACATGTACAGTATTCATTAAGTCTCTTATATATGTATTCACTGTGTAGGTGCTCAGGATATGTTGGTGAATAAGGATGATGTGGTCCACCCTGGTCAGGTAGCTCAGTTGGTTAAAGCATTGTCTTGATATGCCAAGATTTTGGGTTTGATCCCTGGTCAGGGCACATGCAAGAAGCAACCAATGAATGCATAAATAAGTGGAATGACAAAATTGATGTCTCTCTCTCTCAAATCCATCAATAAAAAAAAACCTTTAAAAGAATCATATGGTCCCAGTGAGTTAGAAACTGAATCTAGTTGGGAAAAGGAAAATTTAAGAAACAGAGACTGGTCAGTGTGGCTCAGGGGTTGTGCATCAACCCATAAACCAAGAGGTCACTGGTGCAATTCCCAGTCAAGGCACATGCCCAGGTTGCAGGCCCAATCCCTAGTAGGGTCTGGCAGGGAGCTGTGCAGGAGGCAGCCAATTGATGTTTCTCTCTCATTGATGCTTCTATCTCTCTGTCTGTCTCCCTCCCTCTCTTTCTAAAAATCAATAAGAACATATATTTCTTAAAAAGAAACAATTAGAGTTCTATTAGGAGTTTTTAAAGGAGGTGTACAGAGAGCCATGGAAGCATACAACATGGGTCCCAACTCAGTCTCAAGAGGGCAGAGGATACTTCTCTGCAGAATTGATGTGAGGGACTTCAGGGCTTTTTTTTTTTTTTGCTTTTAAGGGCAATAGAAACAAACATTCAAGGATTTTTAGCAGGGAGTGGAATGAATGGACTACCCTAGCTGCAGCATGGGGAATGGATGGAAAGAAGCAAAAGGAGAAATGGGCAGACCAGGTGAGAGGCTACCATGGCTGTGGAGATAAGAAATAAAGGTGTCTTGGACTAGGATTGAGGTGGTGGGGATGAGGACAAGTAAATGGGTTTTAGAAACATTTAAGTTCAAGAATTAACAAGATTTGGTAAGATTAAAGGGAGTAATGATGGAAAAGCAATTATAGCTCATCTTTTTCCATTAAAAAAAATTGGCAAGGGATTCACTTGCATATTCTCAATATTACTTAGTTTCCTTCTGCAGTTGTTAGGTAAATGGAGTGATTGCCCATTTAGGAGCTCATAGGTCGATCCATGGGGCTTCCATTCTGTTAGAAAACACTTATTAGGCATCTTTCATGTGCCAAACACTGTACTAGGCACTGGGAATACAAACATAAATGTGACACAGACTCTATTTTGGAGAAGAAAGAGCAATGGAATGGACAGACATGGGTTCAAATTCCCATATCACTACCTCCTGGGAAAATTTGCTTGAACTATTTTAAACTTTGGAGCCTCTGTTTTCTTATTGCAACATGGGAATAAAAATACCTGTCAGAATTGGTATGTGGATTAATGAGAAACTGTCTGAAAAACAAGTGCAGTGTGTCATTCAATAAATATTAATTTCTCCCACCTCACCCCAGCTCCTCCACCTTCCAGGTTTAAGCATCTAGAGACACACACACAAAATTTTTTTTTATAAATCAGGTTTAAGAAGGCATTCTTCAGTAGAAAATCCACAGCAAGATGAGGGATCTAATAACAATATTTCCAGAACATACAAATGTAGTTATTCTGGATGGGCAAGTTGCTGCTCTCTCTGAAAGTTTTTCAATTTAAGGAAATAGTATACCTTCAAACAGAAAGCTTGCTTTTGTCCCTATAACGCAAGCAATTACCTACTCCTGGATGCCAGACTACTGCCATTTCTGGCATTAACCCAACAGCTATTGAGTACATTGCAAGACCTGCTAAACAGTTCCTGGTTACTCCTATAATCCTAAAAGCAACTCAACGTTTCCTCCTGAGTTCAATCACCAACTGAGTAAGGAGCTTTCTCTCCTTTCCTTCCTTAACACATAATTTTACTTTTTCATTTCCAGTATTTGCTTCTTTTTCATATTTGTTTTTTCATTGCTTCCCATTTTTATTATTTTTCCAGTTTCATTGAGAAATAATTGACATACCACTTTCATTTTCAAATGTCGTCCCCTTTTATAAAAAATAGATGCTATTTCTCCCTCTGTCCCTAAGAGGACTGTAAACATAATTAACTTAAAGTCAACTTCTGGTTGTTTTATTATTTCCATTTTACCAGGAATTAATTTATCTCTTGATTGTTGATTTTGTTTGGCTCTCTGTTTTTGCATTGACTTTTGCTTACAGACTTTGGGATTCTGGTTTGCACATTCATTTCGAGGGCTCATTTTCCATTTTGACCTTCCCAGTCTCTCTGCTACATTGCTTTCTTTCCTGTCCAGCAGTTTCTGGTTGCCTCCCTCCAGTCCCTCAGGCTCCTACTCCAGAATTAAGTATGATGTTGGTGCCCTGGGTACCCATCCTATATTGGGCACTCCACTGATATAGGAGAAATGCAAATCTAGGCACCAAGTCACTGAAAAAGCTTGCCCAGGTCTTGGCTTCTCCATCTCCCAGGGAACATCTATACTAATCAAAGAGAAAGATGTAAATTGACTGTACCTCTGTGACACCCACCAGCCAATCAAGAGGGGATATGCAAATTAGGACAAAGATGGCTCCAGGCATAGAGCAGCTGGATGGGGCAGGATGCCTGCTATGAGAGAGAGGGCAGGGGGCAAAGGGATCTACAGGAGCGGCACTACGGCAGCAGTGAAGACGAAGAAGGCAGACTCTGGCCAGAGCGAAGGGAAAAGGAACACCAGAGGAAAACTGGTGCTGGAAGCCAGGGGAAGGAAGGCCTATTGCATGAATCTTTGTGCAATGGGTCTTTAGTATTTTTTTAAGCCACAAGTCTAAATAGCCGACAGTTTCAGGTTTCTTAGCCTCTTTTCATAAGTAGAAGATATTTGAGTGCATGAACATGTATGTTCTTGTGCATGTGTGAACAAAGAAAACATGCTTTCCCAGTCCCTGATTTCCAGCAGAGGGCCTAAGTGTGACCTTTCATAGTGCTTAGTGCCCCTGTCATTCCTGTTACTACACAAAAGCCCAATTCCTGGTCACCTCTGCCTGCTTCTCCACTTAGAGCCCAGTAGTCCATTTATCACTCATGTATGTGTTTCATGTCTTCTCCACAGATATATATATTACTATAGTTACAGTTTTCTCTCTCTCTTTTAGTACTTTATTTATAACTTTACATATTTGGAGCAGGGAAAACCTCACAGCATGACTTTATGACACCATCTTGACCAGAAGTCTCCCTGATCCTCTGCACTTGTCACATGGCATTATAAGTGTTTACACCACTGACTGTACTGCTTGCCCAAAGTCATAGTTCAAGTTGAAGAGACAGGATTTTATCCTTAGTCGACTGATTCTTATTTAGAATACTGAGGAATATAGCCCTGTTTATCGCCCCATCACTAGTGCCTTGCACAAAAAATAAGGTACTCAATTAATGTTTTTTGAGTGACTTAACCTTAGATTCCCATTGCTGTCTTTTAGATGTACCATAATCCCCCTTCTCCCCTCTCACCAACTTAACTCAGTGGCCCTCTCTTTAAAAATGTAAGATCAGTGAACACCTAATTCTTACCTATCCTCCCTTTCCTGTGCTCATGATAAATACCACAATCAGTCAGAAAACTCTCCTTCAATGCCTGGGCTTTTCTGCATCACCCTACTTACCCAGCACTTCAAGCACTCATTACTAATTGATGAGCATTTGCCCTCCCAGTATAGATACAAATTTCTCTTTTACCACATAAAGGCCCTAAAGCTCTCAAAAGACAAAACATGAAGGCATTAATAATTTAGTGGTCTCCTTCTATTGTTCTGCAATTTTTACTTCTTACTCTAACTTTGGCCTAAAATATGAAAAGTAAACACATCTAGATATAATTCAATTCTGGGATCCTGGGTTATCTGTAAATAGCCCACAACTGAGAACATTATCTATAATTTCTTATAATGTTACCTTCTATTTGAATAAACTTTACTTCTCTTACTTAATTTCATACTCAACCAATGAGGTAGGCTTTATTATTTATTTCTTACAGATGAAGAAACTCACAGAGAGATTAAGTGAGTTAGCTAACATCACACAAAGGATAAGTTGCAGAACCTGTACCAAAACCCAGATCCTTTTTTTTTTTCTAGTTAAAAATTTTATTGCCTTAGCCCAGTGGTCAGCAAACTCATTAGTCAACAGAGCCAAATATCAACCGTACAACGATTGAAATTTCTTTTGAGAGCCAAATTTTTTAAACTTCTAATGCCACTTCTTCAAAATAGACTCGCCCAGGCCATGGTATTTTGTGAAAGAGCCACACTTGAGGGGCCAAAGAGCCACATGTGGCTCGAGAGCTGCAGTTTGCCGATCACTGCCCTAGCCATTTTGGCTCAGTGGATAGAGCGTTGGCCTGCAGACCAAAGGGTCCTGGTTTTGATTCTAGTCAAGGTGACGTACCTTGATTGCAGGCTCCTCCCTGGCCTAGACCCTGGTTGGGGTGCATGCTGGAGGCAACCAATCTATGTATTTCTCTCACACCAATATTTCTATCTTTCTCTCTCTCTAAAAATCAATGGAAAAATATCCTCAGGTGAAGATTTACAAATTTTTGTTGTTAATTTATTAATTCGAGAGAGAGGGAAGGAGGGAAAGAGAGACATCTAATTGTTGTTCCATTTATTTAGCTTTTTTTGTTGGTTGTTGTTTTTATTGTTCCATTTATTTATGCACTCATTGGTTGCTTCTTGTATGTTCCCTGACTGTAGACTGACCCCACAAACTTGGTGTATCAGGACGATGCTCTAATCAACTGAGCTATCTGATCAGGGCCATATTTTTTTATTTTTTTATCTTTATATTGCCTAGTATATAAGCACTATTTCTATTGTTCCACTGTTTTTCTAAAACAATACTTTTTAAGTATCAGTCACATGAAGATGACCTTCATAATAATTTTTGTCCCAATATTATCTTTGCATAATATGATAAAACAGTCACAGAATCACTGTTTTTTATTTATTACAGATCCCTATTTTTCGCATGTGTGTTACTATTGTTGTTGTCTTTTTGTTTTTACATTGTATAGGTTCAGTACTGTGCATGCCTGAGTACTGGGACTGTTCGGCATCCTCAGTAGTCAGTGAAGTGCCAGGCTTGGCACATGTCTGCAGAGCTGTTTCAAAGTTATCCCCAAGGTTACACAACCTTAATGTTCAGGTGTGTGTTGAGTTTCCAGAGTCATATAATCTTACTTTTTAAAAATAAAGATGACTGAGAAAATGGATAACTAAATTTAAGTTGTATATAAGCCTCTTCATATATAAGACACCACAAATCACACATATTTTTAAAAAATAGTTTTTTTTGTGTGTGTGTTTGTGTGTGTGTGTGTGTGTGTGTGTGTGTGTGTGTGTGTGTGTTTTAGCACAGGTATCCTGAGGTTTAGCAAGGGAAATACAGTTGTTGTGGGATCACGATTAATATGAAATGCTTCGTGACTCAGCCAACCACTAGCGGACCTCAGGATGCAAACCTTAGCTGGCCTCGTCCCTCCTGGGGTTTTTCCACAGTGGTTTTATAGCTTTCATTTCAAATAATATTAGCTTGAGCCGCCAATGTAACCAGGCCTTTGTTCTCCTCTGATTGTTCCTCTAGCAGAACTGACAATAGGAGTCTTTTCTCTGGCTCTGGTTAAGTACAAATCCATTATCAAGTGGACCCAGGGACCTAGTGGGCTCAAGGTTTTTACCACCAACCCCAGTCACCTACAAACATACGTCAAAGACAACAGTATAAGTCACCATCCTTGGTATTATCATCATCATGATAACTACCACTTATTGAGTCCTTACTATAGGGGCAGGTATTCTACTGAGCCTTTTACATGAATTAGCTATTCATGTAATTTTATCCTTCACAATAACTCTATGGAGAAGCTTCTACAATTTTCTTTCTTCAGATAGTGAAATTGAGACTCAAAGAAGTTAAGAAATGTCTACACCTGCAGTTATAATAAATAATAGACATACCATGTCACTTTTACCAAGTTCTGCCCAGGGGAAACATCTTGTAAAACTATACTACAATTTCCCAACCATGATATTGAATTGGTGGAATTCACAGATTTTGTTGTTGTTAATCCTCACCGGAGAATATTTTTTCCCATTGATTTTTTAGAGAGAGTGTGTTTTTTTTCTGTGTGTGTGTTGGAGGAGAGGTTCGGAGGGGAAGACAGAGAGGGAAAAACATCCATTGGTTGCCTACCACATATGAGCTTGCAGCCGAGGTATATGCCCTTGACTGACACTCTATCCACCAAGCAAAACTGGCTAGAGTGAATTCACGGGTTTTAGCTCTTATTCAATGTGGCATACTTTCTTTTAAAACACTTATAATCAACATACAATAGACTTAATCCATTTAAAGTATGCAGTTCAATTATTTTAGCATATTCAATTTTACAACCACTGCCACTACCTAATTCTAGAACATTTCATTATCCCCCAAAGAAACTCCCTACCCATTAGCTGTTACTGCTCATTTCTTTCCCCACCCCATCCATGCCCACTAAAAATAGACCACCACTCTTCTACTTTCTCTCCCTATAATTTGCCTATTCTGTACATTTCATATAAATGTAATCATACCTATGTGGCCTTCTGTGACTGGTTTCTTTCTTTGAGCACAATGCTTTCAACGTTCATCCATTTCGTGGCACGAATCAGAATTACATTCCTTTTTAAGGCTGAATAATATTTCATTATGTAAATTATGTAACATTTTATTTATCCATTTGCCAGTCGATGGACATTTATGTTGTTTCTATTGTTTTGCTATTATGAATAATGTTGCTATGAATATTGCTATACATGCTTTTGTGTGCACATTCTGTTTTCATTTCTCTTGGGTACTTAGGAGTGGAAATGCTGGGTCATAGGATAACTCTGTGGGACTATTTCTACAGCATCTGCACCATGGGCTATTCCTGCCAGCAGTGCAAGAGTGCTCCAATTACTCCACATCCTCACCAACACATGTTATCTTTTTTATTAAGGTCACTCCAGTGGGTGTGAAGTGGTAACTCATCATGGTTTTGATTTGCATTGCTCTAATGGCTAATGTTGAGTATCTTTTCATGTGCTTATTGGCCATTTGTATATCTTCTTTGGATGGAAGTAGGTTATTTTTAAAAGTTTTGAATGTACTTGATGATAAAATGAATGTGACAATGTGTTTACTATAATGTGATATTAGAAGAAAAACTATGTATGTTATCTATTTACACACTCACTCATTAGACATCTTCAGAGTAACTATGATATTTCAGCTACCAGAAGTACGGAGAGAATAAACCTGACAGTCAATTGTGAGAGGTGGTACAGATAAGGTTCCAGGCACTTTTATAAAAATCTGTTTCAGACTTCACTTATCATCCAGATGATTCATCCACATTTTTGGCAGGGGCAGAAAGGCAGTGAGACAAGGTCCTTGATCTCTAGTAGCTCAGTCTTTAGTAGGGAATACAAACACATAAACACACTATTGCAATCCCATATGATCAATACAGTAGCAGTTGTTTGTCTAAAGAGCTATGAAAACACAGAGGAAGGAGGAATTAACTCTGCTGGGCATTGAGGAAGGGTTCACAGGAGAGGTGACATGTAAATTTGGTGATATAGAATGTGTAGATGTTTGACAAAGGAAGAAAACAGAAAGGCATTCTAGGCATCAGGTAAAGCATGAGCTGAAGTGGAGGGTGCAAAGTATGGATGGAAAAAAGTGTGGACCAGGCTGTGCAGAGCCACACTAAGGAGCTTCTATCCACAGTCTTTTTTTAAAGCCTTACCTCAAAATATTTTTTCCATTGGTTTTTTAGAGAGTGGAAAGGACAGGGAGAGACAGAGAGAAACACCATGTGAGAGGCACACATCACTTGGTTGCCTCATGCACGTGCCTTGACCAGGGCCGGGAGCCTGCCACCAAGGAATGTGCCCCTTGACAGAATCAAACTCAGGACCCTTCAGTCTGCAGGCCGACACTCTATCCTCTGAGCCAAACCGGTTAAGGCTACAATGTGGATTTTGATATATTTTTTTAAAGCAGAAAAATAGATTGGATCTGAGATTTAGGGGATTACTTTGGGGGCAACCAGGTAGATGCATTAAGAGGTTGGCAAATTCTATGAAGGGCCAACAAGTAAATATTTTTGGCCTTGCTAAAATATGATCTTCATCACAACTTCTTGGCTCTGCTATTATACTAGTAGTCTAAAAGCAGATTAGACAATACGTAAGTGGATAAGCCGGGATGTAGTCTAATACAGCTTTATTTACAAAACCAGGCAGAGTGGATTTGTCAGAAAGGCCATGGTTTACTGACTCCTAGATTAGAACAAAGGAAGAATGAAAGTAAAAAGACTGGACTATCCAGAAGTTCTCTCATTAATGGTGAAAATCAAAACGGAGTAAGGGAATCGAGACTTTTAACTGAGGCAAAAGGTATCTTTAGACTTCAAGAAGAGTCAGGTCCTTAACATGGACTAGGCTGGAAAGTGGAACTGTGTTCCCCACCACCGGCCCATGTTTCCTACAAGGCAAGCCAGAATTCACTCTCGATCCCAAAGCACATCACTCATTCAGGCCTCATGCAGGCCTTGTGACAACAACGTGGAGCCTAAACCAGTGACAGTTCTGCCAAGGAACTCACAGCCAAGGCAGGGCGAAGCCTAGATAATGAGGCAGAAAGATCATTGGGCTTGAGTTAGGAAGACTTGACTGCAGTTAATTTAAGTAAAGAATTTGTTCAGGTCACTTCCTAGAATCAAGAGGTGGGGTGCGCAGGTGGGCCTGAACTGGAGCCAGGACTGGGAAGTTAGGAGCAGGTGCCTTCTTGGCCTCTTTCCGGCTCCACGGACTCTGCAGGCTTTGCACACTGGCTTTCTACTTTCCTTGTGCAGCCAGCTCATCAGTCAGCGTGGGGTGGAGACACGGAGAAGGTTTATGAGTAGCCCTATAAAAATATGAGGGCTTTTCAAAAGCCTTTTAAAAGACTCTGCCTGCTGATGGAAACTGCCAAACTTCTTTGCTCTTGGCTAGGATTATGTCAACTCACGTAACACTGGTTAGCCCAGACCCATCAGTTACTCTGATTGGCTGCTGGTGATATAATCTCAGTTCCCGAAGGTGATTGGCAAGCTAGCTGCCAGGCCACTAAGCTGCAGGAAAGTGGAGGACGTGAACAGAATAGCGCATGCTCAGTATGGGAACAGCCCAGGAAACAACCAATCAACATCTTTTGAAGCTTTGGGCCCGCGTTTTAAACAAAAACTAGGCCTTTAAGCTTGTGAAATCTCTGTACCTTCCCCGAGGTGCACCTGAGTTCGTTCCTTTGTGTTGCTTTTGCCTTCCCTTGCCCCAGGTGTGTGTCTCTCTCCCTAGAGACTTGCAGACAGGTGCTGACAGGTCTGCCTCCACTCCCAGTCTTCCCCCTCCTCCCCCTCTGCCCAAACATGCTCTCTGGAGCCCTGAGGTGGGCAGCTAATTTTCCCCCTCTGCAGCCCAGGCCGGGCGGAGCACTCGGGTCCTTCCCTGTTCCAAGTGGCCACGATATCATATCAGCATCTCAAGCTGGGGCCTTGTGCAGCCGCAGGCACACTCCTTAAGAAATTCTCCAAATAGGGCAAAGCCACAGCGGGAGGAATACACCTAACTGGAAACAAAGAGGTGCGGGCACATGTGGGAGGAAAGTGTTTTCTTTAACAGGAACAGTAACTAGGGGTTGGGGACCGGCTCCCCTGGTGAGTCACTGCACATACTCTCCTCTTGGCTGGCAACCAAAGGAGAAGAGAACATATGCAGTAGTCAGCGGCCTCATGGGACAATGTGGGGCATTTTAGAAAGGTTCTGGGTTTGCAGAAGAGAACAGCACAGCACAGCCTGCTAGGGAAGCTGCTGTGGGCTGGGATTCTGTTCCTGGCTCTCAGCAAACTTGCTGTGGCGTTTGGGGCTTCCTCTTTGAGTACCAGTTGCCTCATCTGTTGGATGGGGGAAAATAATGCAATCTTATTTAGGCCTTTTCCAGCTCAGTTTTCCCCTCCTCGTGGAACACTGGTGTCTCAGGAGCTGGTGAAGTATTCTGATGCCAAGAGTATTACCCCTACCTGTCCTTTAGTAAGCCTCCTACTATGTGCCAGGGCTTTACATACATTAATGCTAATCTTGAAAATAATTCTGCCAAGAAGGTATTATATCTATCTTAAGAAGAGGAAGCAGCTTCCAAGAAATATAGTAACTTGACCAATGTCACATAGCTAATGTTCTTTTTTAAAAAAATCCTCAAACAAGGATATTTTTTCCATTGATTTTTTTTTTTAAGAGAAAGGAGGGAGGAAAGAGGAGGAGAGAAAGAAACAGGGATGTGAGAAAGACACATAGGTCATTTGCCTCCTAAACATGCTCCAACCAAGGCCAGGGATGTGCCCTGACCAGGAATCAAGCCTGAGACCATTGGGGTGTGCAGGCTGACTCTCTGACCACGGAGCAATACCAGCCAGTGCTGCACAGCTAATATTCTTAAACCCAGGTCTTTCTGACTTCAAAGTCTCCCAAATATGATTTTTTTTCTTTTTTGATTTGCTTTTTAAAAAAGCTAATAACAAAGTACTTTGTCAATTTTGTTTTTTTCCCCCAACATTTTTACTTGATGACTACTATAAAGTACTAGCAGAACATTCAAATCTATTGGCAAAAGGATATTGGAAATGAATGTCATGGAGACACTTGGAAGCTGGAACCTGAATAGCTCAACAGTTTGTTTTCTCCATTAGCCAATATGCTTATGGCTGAGATTTTGTCATTTATAACAGTATGCACAATTAATTAAACAGGAGTTTCTAGCCCAACCCGGAGGCTAAACCATCAATAGATTCTGAGCTAAATCATGGTTCATATAATGAGCAATAGAAATGCCAGTGTTTCATCATCTTCTGCAAAGGAAGCTGACTTTTAGGTGCTCTGCTGCCTAAAACAGGTTTGAGCAGCCTTGGTCTCCCACTCTATGAATGCACACTTTATGCACAGAAAAACTTCCTGGACAAAACAGAGCAAGGGAAAGTTCTCACCACCTTAGAAGCCATAAGGCTGGGGGTTGTTTTCTTCTCTTCCCCAGAATCAGAAAACGTTCTTCTCTTTATATGTGCATCTGGAAAGTTTTCCATCAAAACACGCTGACAGGCAAGCCCTTGACCCTGCCAACAAAAGCAGTGATTGAGTTCAGTGTGGCTATTAACTAGATGGCCAGGCTAGCACAAGATCAACTAGTTGTGCCATGGGCAGAGGAGGGAGCCCTTTCCATGAAGCAACCACATGCTGCAGGCCCAGGGGTGGAGCCTGCCATTGTCTACTTCCAAGACTTCCCCCGACCTAACTTCTCTCCCTTTGAGATTGAGGCCATGAATACTTTCCTTAGTATTATCTCTAAATGACCTCCCAACATTCCCTGTGGGCTTTGGAGATCTGCTCACCATCTTCCTTTCTGTCACATTTCCTAACACTGTCCTGGAGATTGTCCATATCCATGTGAACAATTCACCCTTCAACTATGTTTTTCAGGATAGCATTACAATTTCCTCAAGGTGGCCAGCTCCTGGCTGTTCTGTAGTCACATCTTTACAATGTAAAGTGTTACAAAACTTAAGAGATATGTATGCTGAGAAGTTTTCAAATAAAATCATGCCAATGTGCTGGTGGAAGTGACTCAATTCAGATCTGGATGTCATGATTATTTACTGAAGTAGTGTGAGCTGGATCCTAAAAGTAACCATTTGAGCTTTTACTTTTTTATTTAGAGCTAATCTAGTTCTAAAAAGGGGTTGGGAATCTTCAAAAAAGGAGTTGAGATTGCTACAAGTGATGTCAGGATTGATACCACTGCAGTTTTACAAATAAGAAAACTGAATATTAGAATAAATGTTGTCCCCAAGGTCACATAATAATTTGTATAATGAACAGTTGAACTTGAATCTAAGAGGTATAGTGAGAAGAGCACAGTGCAAAATGGGAAAATTTATAGCTTCCTGGCAGGGTTATTGTAAGGAAAATGACATAACTTACGTTAAGTGTGTGTTGGGGGGAGGAGGCAGAATGTACTTGAGCAGTTCTATGTTTGCCCTCCTATCTTCAAATTCAGAGCTCTTTTCATTATAACACATGGCCTCTTCCTCACAGAATTCACCAGAGAGGATATTATATGTAAGTTTTACAATGGATACAATACAAATCATTTAATTTGAACCTCATGCTAACCCTTACAAGGTAGGTATTCTCCCCAATTTCCAGGAGAGGAAATCCAACTTCTTAGAGGATACATGATCTCCCAAGGCCACTCAGGTGATAAACAGTAAGGGGTGGGATTTGAACCCAGGTTTGACTATCCCAGAGGCCACACCTTTCCCCAAAACATTAAATCACACAGTCATTTTCTGAGTTGATAATTAAGATTCTATTAGCAATAAGCATAGAAAGGATATGTATATGTTACTTCCCTTAGATATGTTAATACTATGTATAAATATTATTTAGGAACTAGAAAGAGGGAATGTTTACCCTCTGTCCTGTGAATTAATAAGAAGACGAAATTGTGAAGGGTGTTAACTACATAATAATAATATATATGTAACCATGTGAAAAATAACCATAAAGCTCACATATCAACTTGATGGAAACAACCTGCTTAGGTATATATTTTTTAAAATATATTTTTATTGATTTTTTACAGAGAGGAAGGGAGAGGGATAAAGAGTTAGAAACATTAATGAGAGAGAAACATCGATCAGCTGCCTCTTGTATGCCCCCTACTGGGGATGTGCCCACAACCAAGGTACATGCCCTTGACTGGAATCGAACCTGGGACCCTTCAATCGGCAGCCCAAAGCTCTATCCACTGAGACAAACTGGTTTCGGCTAGGTACATGTTTTTAAAATAAGTGTATTTTAAATGTATGAACAAGTTAAATGTTTCTAAAATTCTCACTTTTTTTAGGGAAAAATATCTGCAATTTTGTCTTGAATAAAAATTTCTTAAAAACATGTTTGTTGTTCTAGTTAAATAAAATCATCAACAATGTTATAGCATAAAAACAGACACACAGATCAAGGGAACCAAATAGAGAGGCCATAAATAAAACCAGGCATACAGAGTCAATTAATTTACAACATAGGACCCAAGAATATACAATGGGGAAAGAAGAGTCTCTTCAATAAATGGTTTTAGGAAAACAGCAACGTGCAAAAAAATGAAACTGGACCCCTATCTTACATCATACACAAAAAAAATGAACTAAAAATGGATTAAAGGCTTGAATGTAAGACCTGAAACCATAAAACTAGAAGAAAACATAGGCGATAAGCTTGTGACATCAGTCTTAGCAAAGATTTTTGGGATATGATACCAAAAGCAAAAGCAGAAAGCACAAAATTAAACAAGTGGACTACATCAGACAAAAAAGCTTCTGCACAGCAAAGGAAACTAACAACAAAATGAAAGGGCAACCTACTATATGGGAGAAAATACTTGCAAATCATGTATCTGATAGAGGGTAATATCTAAAATATATAAAGAATTCATACAACTCAATAGCAAAAAACGCCAAACAAACCCCAAAACCAAACAAACAATAAAACTCCGAAATACTCTGATTAAAGAATGAGCATGGGATCGGAATAGACATTTTTCCAAAGAAGAGATACAGATGGTCAATAGGTACACGAAAAGATGCCCAACATCACTAATCATTAGGGAAATTCAATAAAAACTGCAATGAGATACCACCTCACCCCTGACAGAATGGCTATCATAACAAAACAAAAAAATCAACAAATTACAAATATTAGTGAGATACTTTTTGAAAGACAGAAGGAAGGCCAAGAGACAGATGAAAACATGCTCAAAGTCACTAATCATCCGAGAGATGCAAATAAAAACAACAATGCAGGACCATCTCACACTGGTCAGAATGGCTATCATCAACAAATCAACAAAGGACAAGTGCTGGGGAGGATGCAGAGAAAAAGGAACCCTGATGCACTGCTGGTGGGAATGCAGACTGGTGCAGCCACTGTGGAGAACAGTATGGAGTTTCCTCAAAAATAAAAAACAAACTAAAAATAGAACTCTCATTTGACCCAGTGAACCCACTTCTAGGAATATATCCCACGAAACTAGAAACACGAATCAGAAAGGATATATGCACCCCTATGTTCATAGCAGCACAATTCACCATAGCTAAGATTTGGAAACAGCCTAAGTGCCCATCAGCAGATGACTGGATTAAAAAACTGCAGTAAACATCTACACAATAGGATACTACGCTGTGGTAAAAAAGAAAGAATTCTTATCATTTGCAACAACATGGATGGAACTAGAGAGCATCATGCTAAGCGAAATAAGCCAGTCAAAGATAAATACCACATGATTTCACTCATTTAAGGAATATAACGAACAATATAAACTAATGAACAGGGACAGATCCAGAGACAGAGAAGGATTGATCAGACCGACAAACGTCAGAGGGAAGGTAGGGGAGGGTGGGGTAAGAAGAAGAGATCAATTAAAGGACTTGTATGCATGCATATAAGCCTAACCAATGGACACAGACAACAGGGGTGTGAGGGCCTGAGTGAGGGTGGGTGGGAGGGAAATGGAGGGATAAAGACACATATGTAACAGCTTAATCAATAAAGAAATTAAAAAAAAAACCACACCAAGTATTGGTGAGGATGTGGAGAAAAAAGGAACTCTTGTGCACTGTTATGGAAATATAAGTTGATACAGCCATTATGGAAAACAGTATTGTGTTTCAAAAAATTAAAAATAGTACTATCGTATGATCCAGCAGTTCTACTTCTGGGTGTTTATATGAAGAAAACAAAAACACTCAAAAAGATATCTGCATCCCATGTTCAATGCAACAGCCAAGATATGAAAAAATCTTAAGTATTCGTTGATAGATAAAGGGATGAGGAAAATGTGTATATATATGTGTATATATATATATATATATATATATATATATATACACACACACACACACACACACAATGGAATATTGTTCAACACTAAAAAAAAAATACAATCTTGCCATTTGCAACATGAATGGACTTGAGGGAATTATGAGTGAAATAAATCAAACAGAAAAAGACAAATACCATATGATCTCACTTATATGTGGAATCTCAAACAAAAACAAAAACAAAGCCAAGTTCATGGATAGAAAATATATTGGCAGTTGCTAGAGGCAGGGGGTTGGGAGTCGGCAAAATGGATGAAGGGAGTCAAAAAGTACAAACTTCTAGTTATAAAATAAATAAGTCATGGGATAACATATACAGCACAGTAACTATGGTTAGTAACACTGTATTACATACCTGAACATTGCTAAGAGAGTAAATCTTAAAAGCTCTCATTACACACACAAAAAAAAAATCTGTAACCATGTACGGTGACTGCTGTTAACTAGACTTATTGTGGTGATCGTTTTGCAATATACACAAATATTGAATCATATTGTATACCTGAAACTAACATAATGTTGTATGTCAATTCTGCCTCAATTAAAAAAACATTGACATCTCTTACACTTGTGCTAGTTGTGATTGTACGCCTAATTAAAATAGTGAAAATATCACCCCAAACCCTTTCCTAACTTGCTGAAAAGGAAATGGGTCGCCAACCAGTAAAGTCACAATTATCTGCTTCAATGAGCTTCATATTCTGGAATAATCCCAAAATTTGAAAAAAAAAAAAGATTATTTGCTACATCTGGCCCTCCCAAAAAGGAAACCTTAACATTATTTCTGAGTTAAGAAAGATGTATTGAGGAGGAAAAGAAGATGGCGGCACAAGTGAACAACTAAACTGCTGCCTCACACAACAATTTCAAAACTACAACTAAAAGACAAAACGGACATCATCCAGAACCACAGGAAAGCTGGCTGAGTGGAAATTCTACAACTAGAAGGAAAGAGAGGGGCTCACAGAGACTCAGAAGAGCTGCAAAAAGCTTAGGTACGGAGACACACCCGTAGAGAGAATGGGCAGCAGAGTGCCTGTCTGGCTTCCTTTAATGCAGTGATTCTCAACCTTTCTAATGCTGCGACCCTTTAATACAGTTCCTCATGTTGTGGTGACCCCAACCATACTTCATAACTGTAATTTTGCTATTGTTATGAATTATAATGTAAATACCTGTGTTTTCCGATGGTCTTAGGTGACCCCTGTGAAAGTGTCATTCGACCCCCAAAGGGGTTGCGACCCACAGGTTGAGAACCACTGCTCTAGCGAGAGAAAGACTAAAACTCCCAACTGCACTGAACCCCAGTTCCAGGCAAGACTCATATGGGGGAAGTCTGGACTGTCGTGAAAAGGGAGGAGTGCACAGAAACTTAGGGGAACTGCAAAAGATAGAGGTCTGGAGGCACACAAATGCGAGTGCACACACAGAGGGCTGACTGCTGATTGTGCTGCTGGCTTTCTCTAGCGGGAGGAAGACAGAACCTCCCAACTGCACTGAAATCCAGCTCTGACTGCACTGAACCCCAGTTTTGGGCGAGACCCCAGGGACCCAGACTCATATGGGTCCCCAGAGCACACGGAAACTCAGGGGAGCCAGGAAAGGCAGAGGTCTGGAGGCATGCCAGCGCAAGTGCACAGTGAGATGAGGGCTGCAGCAATTACCAAGAAACACTGAGACCTAGGGGCCACGTAGGGAGAGGCCAAGGCTGTCTGCTCATCCAAGACTCCACCCCATCCAAGCCCAGCACAGAGGCTTTTGCAATTGTGGAAGTCTTGTATCATAAGGCTGACTCCAACACAGAAGTTCTCCTGGCGTAGACACAGCTGATCCTCACAACCAATTGGCTTGGAGGTCAATTCCTCCCAGTGATACCAACAACAATTAAGACTTAACTACAAGGCTGTACACACAGTCCACAAAGGGGTGCACCAAGAGAGTCCACCTCAGCTAACTGGGGAGGCGGAGCCACTGGGCATATAGGACACCTAGCACACAAAGCTGCTCTACCAACTCAGAGAAGCAGCGAAAATGCAGAGACTAAGGAACAGATCACAAACAAAATAAATGGAGGAAAACCAATGACTGGATATAGAGTTCAAAACCACGGTTATAAGGTTTTATAAGAATTTCCTAGCCAAGACCGGTTTGGCTCAGTGGATGGAGCCTCGGCCTGCGGACTGAGAGGTCCCACGTTCAATTCCAGTCAGGGGCATGTGCCTTGTTTGTGGGCATGTCTCCAGTATGGGGCGTGCAGGAGGCAGCTGATCGGTGTCTCTCTCTCATCGATGTTTCTGACTTTCTATCCCTCTCCCTTCCTCTCTACAGAAAATCAATAAAATACATTAAAAAAAAAAGAATTTCCTAGAAAAGATGGATAAATTTAGCAAGACCCAAGAGGAGATGAAAAGGGACCAACTAGAAATTAAACATACACTGATTGAAATAAAAAATATTATATAGAGCCCTAACAGCAGACTAGAGGAAGGCAAGAATCAAGTCAAAGATTTGAAATACAAAGAAGCAGAAAACACTTGGCTGGAAAAGAAAAAAGAAAAAAGAATCCAAAAAGCTGAAGATAGTGTAAGGAGCCTCACAACCAATTGGCTTGGAGGGACAACTTCAAGTGTACTAACATCAGAATTATGGGGGTGTCAGAAGAAGAGAGAGCAAGATACTGAAAACCTACTTGAAGAAATAATAACTGCAAACTTCCCCCACTTGGTGAAAGAAATAGACTTACAAGTCCAGGAAGCACAGAGAATCCCAAGCAAAAGGAATCCAAAGAGGACCATAGCAAGACACATCATAATTAAAATACCAAGAGCAAAAGACAAAGAGAGAATATTAAAAGCAGCAAGAGAAAAACAGTTAGTTACCTACATGGGAGCACCCATATGATTGTCAGCTGATTTCTCAACAGAACTATGCAGGCCAGATGGGAATGGCAAGAAATATTCAAAGTGATGAATAGGCAAGAACCTACAACCAAGATTACTCTACCCAGCAAAGCTATTATTCAGAATTAAAGGGCAGATAAAGAGTTTCACAGATCAAAAAAAAAAAAAAAAAAAACTAAAGGAGTTCATCACCACCAAACCAGTATTATATGAAATGCTGAAAGGTATTCTTTAAGAAGAGGAAGAAGAAAAAAAGGTAAAGATTAAAATTATGAACAACAAATACTTATCTATCAACAAGTGAATCTAAAAGTCAAGTGAATTAAAAATCTGATGAACAGAATAAACTGTTGAATATAATAGAATCAGGGGGAAAGGGGTGAGAGGGGTGCAGGGAGAGACTGGACAAAAATCATACACCTATGGATGAGGACAATAGGGGGGTGGGGAAGGGCAGAGAGTGGGGTGGGAGCTGGGTGGAGCGGAGCTATGGGGGCAAAAAGAGGAACAATTGTAATAGTCTGAACAATAAAGATTTACTAAATAAAAAAAAAAGAAAGATGCATCATGAAGTTATGTTAAATGACTAGAGTATACTTAGAACAGAAAAACTTCTATGGAATCTCCTGTGAGGTCAAGTAGGCTCTAAATAAGTATTTAAATTACAAAGTAAATGCATTTGATTTAAAAGTTCAATGAAGGTCTTTGAAGTAAAATATAGATTGGGACCCTACTCATTCGGTTTCAATCAGTTTTTCAATGTAATAAATATGCAATTGGCCAAGGAACAGAGGTCAAAACTTCAAATCCCGCAGGGCCGGGCAGGTAATGTAAACCAGAGGTTGGAGAGATGAGAGTATCTTCCCTTGTAAAATGAGGATAATAAAAATATACATCTCACAGTACTGTTATGAGGATTAAATTAGATAATGCCTGTGAAAAAGCACTCAGAGACACGTTTACAGCAATTAAGACTCTGCACAAATAGCAGCCATGGTGATAGTGTAATCTTCACCAACTGCTTTTTTGAATGACATTACGTCTTAATAAGTTATCCTTTCTTGAAACACCCACAATCTTTCTTCTTGCCCATCTGTGAAGAAGCTAAGCATCTGACAAACAAAACAGCACAGCAGCATCTAAAAGAGAGAAGTAAAACAAAACTGGGATGTTTTTGCTTCATCGTTCTCCTAAAAAGCCTTTTGTGAGAGCTTACTGTGGGCAAGGCATAGTTGACTGGAAAAAATAAACATAGTTCTTACCAGCTATCAAATGAAGAGAGAAACGCTTTCTTTCCACTTCAGAAAGAAATGAGTGTATAGTCTGTCTGAAAAGGTCCATGATAGCACTACCCATTGGAGTCTAAATTGTTTAGTAGCACATTTAAAAAAAGTAAAAAGGAACAGGTGGAATTGTTATTAATATTACCTTTAATAATATATTTAGTCAATGTATCTGAAATATTATCATTTCAATATGCAATCAATATTACAAATTATTAAGACATTCTACACTCATTTTTTTCCATACTAAGTCTTCGAAATCTGGTGTATATTCTACACTTACATCACACCTCAATTTGGACCAGGCATATTTCAAAGGCTCTATGGTCACATGTATTTAGTGGCCACCATATTGGGCAGCATAGATCAATAAGACCTTTGGAGAGAATTGCTAAAAAATAAAGTGTTAATATATTTGAACATTTGTCCTATACTACATGGCTCTGAGGTTTTATAGCTGACAAAGAATTGGAAAGCCCTTTTGACATCAGCACCATGCAGATTTCCCTCCAGAAATGGAGCAGACATTACTCCTGCTGCCAGGACTGTTGAAGGCTGATGGCTCACAGCTGAGCCTTTCTGTGGGACCTTCCACTGGCCAGAGGAAGTCATCTGGCTAAGGGCTGGCCCCACATCCAATAACCAGGTGGGCCCTCCAGATCTTGCCTCAATTAGGACCATTCTGCAAGGCCACCCCACTCCAGAGCTCCCCTGGAGGAACAGCTGAGGTCTCTATTGCAACTGCATCCCAGCCCAGTTTCTCCCTCTGCCTGATCCTGCTGCCCTTGCTTTCTTGAGAGTACATTCTGGTAAACCTCCTTCATGCAGATCCCTTTCTTGGAATCTGTTTCCCAGGGAACCTACCTTAGACTTCTGTCCCCAGTGTTATGTTGTCTCAAGGGAAAGGACTGTATCAACAGACTGAGACTTCTGTCTGTCCTACGTGCATAAGAACACCTAAGTCTGTGGACCTTTTGCCAGAGGATGGGCTACATATCGGCAGCAAAGGAGGAAAACACGTAATCACTGTAAATTCCCTCTTAAAAGTCTTTCCAGTTTTAAGGATCATAGCTGCTTCTCCAATTTCTATACAAGAATAGCAAAAAATTTATAACTCAATATACAAATAAGATCGGTTATCACTATGTGCCCATCATTTTGGCCCTGCTTCCTTCGGCCCAACCTGTACCCTCTTACAATCCGGGCCTCCTCGGGGTTATGTCTGACTGCCAGTTTAGGCCCAGTCCTGCAGGGATTGAGATCAGGCTTAAACTGGCAGTCGGATATCCCTCTCACAATCCGGGACAGCTGGCTCCTAACTGCTCTCCTGCCTGCCTGATTGCCCCTAACCATTCTGCCTGCCTCTCTGATCACCCCTAACCACTGGCCTACCTGCCTGATCATCCCTAACTGCTCACCTGCCTGATCACCCCTAACCGCCTCTGCCTTGGCCCCTGCCACCGTGGCTTTGTCCAAAAAACAACATCCAGAATGATATCTGGAAGGTCATTCGGCTGTCCAGTCTAATGAGCATATTATGTTTTTATTATTATAGCTAAAAGAGCTTGTTTCAGCTCTGCCCTCGTCATTGTGTGAGGATATGAGAAACAGCTCTCTGCAACCTAGTAGAGAACTCTTACCAGAACCCAACCATACTCACACTCTAATCACAGACTTCCAGGCTCCAGAACTGTCAGAAATAAGTTTCTGTTGTTTATAAGCCCAGTATGTGATATCCTGCTTTATCAGTCTGAACTAAGGGTAAGGAGAAATTATTATTTTATCCTGTAAGTGGTGGGAAATCATTTTAGCTTCTTGAGGAAAAGCCTGACACAAAGAAATATAAAGGTTTATAGAAAAAAAATAACAAAAATAATGCAAAATAATGATAATAGTGATAATCATTTACTTAATGGTAGTAGGCAGTGCCCTAGTACATAGGACACTTAGCTCACAGGATCCTCACAACAGCCAAAGAGACTTGTAATATTATCCCCATTCCACAGTGAAAGTGTTCAGAGGCTCAATAACTTGTTCAGAGTCCCAAAGCTAGTCAACTGTGGAGCAGAGATTAAACACGGTTTGGTCATACCCTAAGCCTGTGCTCCTTTCACTATATCTGAGGCTTTTAATTCGGGTTCAGACGAGTGGAACCCAAAAGTAGAAAAAATAAATACAAAATTATTGTCCAGATTTACAAAGGAACCAAAGGGTCTGCATTGGAGCACTGTGTCATAGGAACAGTGTGAGGTGAAGAGACAATTGGAAGAGAAGACAAAGGTTGGCTGAAGAATCTGAGGTGAAGATCAAGGTGGACAAGATGGTTACCTCCCAACAGCCTTCCCTGTTTCCATCCAAGCATTCACTCCTTCCCTGCAGCCCATAGGTTCGAGGGGTGCCTGGTTCCATCCTTTGCCAGCTACTGACTTAGGGATGGGCAGGCAACCCAATTAGGGCCCAGGAAACCAGACAGAGGCTTTTCTAAGAGGGCTTCTTCAAGGAACCCTCTGTTTCCCAAATGCAGATGGGGAAGCATATAGTCCTTGAAGTTGTTGCCAGTAGTTTCAGAATTAAGAGGGCAGCCAGCCTTGGTATGATGCCAACATGGCAAAGGGCAGAGAGAGGAGAGATGTTGAAACTGAGCCCTGGATGATTCAATTAACCTGCTGAATCAAACCAACTCTGAAGGCTACCACACCTCTGATTTTTCAGTTCTGTGAGCTAATGGGTCCTTTGTTGTTCGAGGCACTCTGCAATGGGTAACAGGAAAGCTTTGAAAGGGTCTGTTAAAGGTTCCTCCTCCAACTCACTGCCATACACCTTCATGGAGAACAAAGAAATGTAAAAAACCTAGATCCAGGAAAATCTTGATGTCACACTTGTGAGCTCTAGAAACAACCAAGTGAACAGAATGTGGAGTAGGCAGAGAGAGCCAATCTCCTCCCCACCCTTCTCCCCTCCCCCAACCCCCTCTCCGTCAATCCCAAGGCTGCATGTCCACAAGCATCATGCAGTTTCCCAGGTCTCTGATGCTCACATACCAAAAAATGGAGGCCAAAGCTAAAGCTCTTATGAAAGCAGAACCCTGATGGTTTTGTATGTGAAGAGGATTCTTCTCTTCTCATGTTAAGTCCTCAAATGTATTTGGTTCTCCCCTACATAAGTATCTAACATCTAACATACATTTACAAAATCAAGTATAGTAAATGTTCACTTAACACTGTCAAAAGGTTCTTGGAGGCTGCAACTTCAAGCAAAACAAGGTATAACAAAACCAATTGTATCCTAAGCTAATCCTATCTAATAAAAGAGTACTAAGCAAATCCACTGCACCTCCACTACACTCACAAGCCACATCCACCAGCCATGCCCACCAGCCAATCAGAGTGAGCATGCAAATTAACCCAACCAAGATGGCTATGGCCACAGAGAGAGGAGGAGGGAGGCTTGGGTTGCCCCTGGCGATGGAGGAAGCCAAGCTTTCCACTGTGCTTATGGCAACAAAGTTTCAATGGCTGTGCCAGCAGAAGGCTTGGCTCTGCTCCAGGCTACAAAGTTTCAATTATAGAAGATAAATAAATCCCAGATACCAGGGCTCTGCTTGGATTGCTGGGGGGCGTGGCCAGCCTGCAAACCACCACAGGCCCTTCTCCCAGGCCACCCCATGCCCCAAGGGAACACCCACCCTGATCCAGGACACCCTTCAAGGCAAGCCAGCTGGCCCCAACCCGTGCACCAGGCCTCTATCCTATCTAATAAAAGAGTAATATGAAGATTGACCATCATTCCAACACACAAGATGACTGCCTCCATGTGGTCAAAAGATCGTGCCCCCATGTGGACACAAGATGGCCACCACAAGATGACCAGCAGCGGAGGGCAGTTGGCAGGGACCAGGCCTGCAAGGGAGCGCTGTTGGGGGTCAAGCCTGCAGGGGAGGGCAATTAGGGGTGACCAGGCTGGCAGAGGAAGGAAGATGGAGGTGATCAGGCCTGCAGGGAAGGGCAGTTGGGAGTGACCAGGCCCACAGGGTAGGGCAGTTAGGGGCAAACCGGTTGCCAGGAAAGCAGTTAGGCATCAATCAGGCTGGCAGGGGGGTGATTAGGGAGTGATCAGGCTGGTAGGCAGAATCGGTTAGGGGCAATCAGGAAGGCAGTCAGGTGAGCAGTTGGGAGTAAGCAGTCCTGGATTGTGAGAGGGATGTCCGACTGCCCGTTCAGGCCCGATCTTACCTGGATCGGGCCTAAACGGGCAGTCGGACATCCCTCAAGGGGTCCCAGATTGGAACGGGAGCAGGCTGGGACGAAGGACAACCTGCCCCCCTCCCCTGTGCACAAATTTCATGCACTGGGCCTCTAGTTGATAACTAAAAGTTAAGTTCCTACGACATATTTCTAGTCATAAGTACATCACCAAACTTCTAAATAAAGACCAAAATTCTTCTAATATCAAACACTGAAATAAATGTGAGCTATACATACATTTAAGAAAGATGAAGAAACTCAAGATAATTTTTTTCCAACCTGCTATTCCAGTCCTGGGTGGCGAGTAGAAGGAGCCTATCCTGGCAGCTCTGGGTGCAAGGCTGCAACACATCCTGGACAGGATTATGTGCACACATGCGTGTGCACAAACACACACACACACACACTCACTCAGACTGAGACAATTTAGACTTGCTGATGAACCTCACATGCACATCTCTGGGATGTGGAAGAAAACCAGAATATCCGGAGAAAACCCACATGGACATGGGAGAATGTGCAAACTCTATACAGGAATCTATTCTTTCCCCCCTCATCAATGCTATAACGAAAGGACATTAGAAAGAAATAATGTTCTTTGATGACTTGCTGTATTATGCAAACCAAGGTATCTTAAAATTCAAGCAATGAGTCAAAGTAACAAATATTGTTTTGTCAAAAAGGAACCCTTTATTAATCTATATACGTATAAAAAGCAAGCAAAGTCAGAATGTTTTCCTCAGCCATCCTTTCCACATTTTATTCAGTTTTAGTGTACTATAAATGAACGATTTCTTCATGCCTAAAAGAGAAAAAAAGAGACAGTGAGAAAACTGAGGCTTCCTGAGTGGATACTCATCTATAGGTTTTATGATACTCAGACCAGAGACTTGTCTTTGGAGTAGAGCAGCGATGGGCTGACTGTGTCTAGGAGACCCTGGAAGCCAAGGGTGATCAATGTGATCAATGTGAGGGGAAAAGATTGTGATTTAGGATTAAAATGGTGGCATAATGTCAAAGGTACCTGAGTTTCAAGGTACAGCCTTTGAATTTAATTCTTCAAAAGAAAGAAAAAACAAAGACAAGATCTGTATGTAAATGGGCATCCCTGACCCCTTTCTAAATCCCAATGCCTGCATTCAACCAACCCCATCTTGCCGCTTCTGTCACTGGGCATGCCACTGCCCAGAGTGCATGTGGTTTCCTTCACTTTCTGCTGCATAGAGCTCAAATCCCCTTTCCGATTTCTTTTCTAGAAGTGCCTTCCTTGACTCCTCAGGCAAGTTCAGACATTGTTCCTCCTAGACCAGGGGTGGGGAACCTTTATTCTACCAAGGGCCATTTGGATATTTATAACATTATTCACAAGCCATACACTATTATCAACTTAAAAACTAGCCTGCTATATTTGGCCAAACCTTTACTTAACTCACCCCTAATGGTTTTGTAGGCCTTCATATGGTCCATGGGCCAGATATTCCCCACCTCTATCCTAGACCCACACCACCTTGCTGGTGTGCAGCACAGCACTCATCTCACTGTACACTGCTTAGGAACAAGTTTATTAACCTCTTCGTCAGCCTAGACTGGGAGTTCCTTGAAGACAAGGACCTTGTCCTATTCATCCTTGTCTCCCCATCACTCACTATAGTATCCAGCACATAGTAGGTACTTGGTAAATGCTTTTAAAATGACAGAACAGATGCACCTCATTCAAATATCTGATCTCCCAACACCCTCTTATCTACTTAATCACAAGTACCAGATGAAACTGGAGAAGCTCTCTGGGGAGCTTATGGGAAAGAAGTAAAATAGGATAGAATAAGTGTCTGTCAGATCTGATAGGATCCTATTTGCAGATAGTATTATAGACTCAACTTCCTTTGTGTTGAAAATGAGATCATTAGACACTGGGGGGTTGGGATATGCCTGGGAGGGAGGGGGGGCAATGGGGAGATATGTATAAAAAATTAATAAAAATTTAAAAAATTTAAAAAAATGCATAATCAAAAAAGAAAAAAAAGAAAATGAGATCATTTAGTCCATGTTTCAGGGTGTGGCTCAAAGATCCAACTAGTCTTTTTCACCATGGGATACAAACTGGTCTGTGCGGGAGTATGAAATGCCCACCCCTGGCAGTGCACTCTGTAAGCTCTGCCGATGAGGTGACAGGATTAGTTCCAGAGACTCAGAATACTTGGGAACGTGTGATCTCTTGAAAATACCTGGCCATACTGGTAAGCATACTGGTTAGCTGCTTAGTCTACTAAGAACCTTGTAAGAGGCTACTATAGATAGTGGCAGGTTATAAGGCAAGGTCCCTGAAAAATCATTAGCAAATATTTCTAGAAACTTTGGTCTGGCTTGCCCACTGACTGACTACTTGCAAACTGACACAGCCTCGTCAAGAAACTCAGAGCTCCTTCCCTAGCCTCCACCCCTGTAATTTCTTCCCTGGAGCAACCACTCTGGTAAACCTCACCCACCTGAGCATTTAGACTGGAAAGCTATTACATAAGGTGCTTTTTAAAATTCCAGCCAGAACCAATCAAGACACTAAGCAGAATACAGAATACAGGTAGTTGCATATGATAAGGTTCAACACAGCAACGCCAGGGCACTGAGTCAGAGCTAGAGGAAGATGCATTGACTATGATAAGTCCCAGTTCAACTTCAAAAACTTACTCACAGACTCCTTGGAGCTTAACATTTAAAGTAAATACATAAAGTACATCATAGACACCATGTTGCTTTTTTTTTTTTTTTGGCTGCTAGTCCATAAAGCCTCTCTTAATTAAAATAGTCTCTGCCTTTTTATGGCTCTCAGAAAGACTGCAACCGGGAACTGGGTTACAAAGAGCAGTGAAATAGCAGTCAAGAGGCCTGAATTCTAGTCCTATTTGGGCCACAAACTTACAGTGTATTCCCCCTCTCTGGCCTTGACTTCCTCATCTGCATGATTGACTTAGACTAGGTTAGAGGTGTCTAACAAGGGGTCCCTGGACAGACTTTATCTCCCTGTGAACTCTTTGAAACTGTCACAGTTTAGCTGAAACCGGTTTGGCTCAGTGGATAGAGCGTCGGCCTGCGGACTAAAGGGTCCCAGGTTCGATTCCGATCAAGGGCATGTATCCTAGTTGCGGGTACATCCCCTGTGGGGGGCGTGCAGGAGGCGGCTGATCGATGTCTCTCTCTCATCGATGTTTCTAGCTCTCTATCCCTCTCCCTTCCTCTCTGTAAAAAATCAATAAAATATGATTTTAAAAATAAATAAATAAATAAACGGTCACAGTTTACTGTGTAGATGCACGTGTACTTCTATGCAGAAGGTCCAAAGTTTTAGCCAGATTTTTATAGAAAGTCAGGATTTGCAAAAGGCTAAGAACCAATAGATCAGAATAAAGGGTCCTTTCTGCCTCAATATTCTAATTGCAAAAGTGGAGGACTTAAATTTCATGAACAGGACACAAAAAGTTGCTAACCATAAAGGACAAAATGGATAAATTTGAATATATAAAATTAAAGGCCCTGACCAGGTAACTCAGTTGATTAGAGCATCGTCCCAATACACTAAGATTGCAGGTTTGATCCCTGGTCAGAGCACATATAGGAAGTAACCAGCAAATGCATAAACATGTGGAACAACAAATTGATGTTTCTCTCTAAAATAAAGTAAAAACAAACAAAGGTAATAAAAAATGAAAAGAAAAAGACACATAATATCAAGTTTTTGTCCAGGAAGTGCTGCAATAGAAACTCTACCAGTGGGAGTATAATTTGAACAATTGTTTGGTCGATACCACAGTTAAACATTCACACACTTTATGATCTAGTAATTCTACCCCTAAGTTTGTACCTAACAGAAATGCATAAATATGTTCATCAAAAGATAGGCACAAAACCAGCAGTACTACTTGTAATAGCCCCACACTGGACACAGCTCAAGAAGCCATCAACAGTAGAGTGAAGAAATTGTGTATATTCACACAACGATCTGGATACAATGAGAATAAATGAACTGCTGCTAATCCCCACACCATGATGAATCTCACTGATGTTATGAGGAGTAGAAGACACAAAAGAGTACATATTCATATATAAAGTTTGAAAATGGGCTAAAAAGAAGCATGGCAATAGAAGTCAAGATAGTAGTTAAGTCACTCTTGGATAAGTTAGTGGCTGTGACTGGCAAAGGGGATTTCTAGGACTGGTACTGTTTAATTTCTTCATCTGAGCACTATGTTCATGAGTGTGTTCACTTTGTGAAAATTAATTTATGATTTGTGCACTTTTCTGGAGATATGGAGATTCTCCATACTACCAGAATATCTAGTATCTGTCATTTACTCAGACACTGTAATATACTGAATAAGTATTGATTGTGCACCTATATAAGACACTGAGTGAGTTGTTGAGGATACTGGTATGAATAGCAGTTATGGTCTCTGCCTTATAGAGTTTACAATCTATAGAATTCTTCTTGGCCTACGTTAGCTTACTTTTAGTTTCTGCTTCCTTTCTTTAAAAAAGGATAGTGATTTAGGAAGTCTGCATTTAGAAAGTGTCTTGAGGGAAGACAGCCTCGTAGGAGATAAATTTTATTCTAAGACCCATCACTATTGTCTTTCCTCCTTCTTCAATGTATAAAAAGGCAACATTTCTTTAAATATATCTTCTTCAGACAGATTCTTATTTTCCTAAAGCTAGCCATTATGAATTCTGATTAGTATCTAAAGTCAGGATTTTATTTTGGAAGGATACAGAATCTATTTCAATATATGTCTCTTAAGGTTTTCTTCTGTTGATTTCCAGCTTGTGTTACTTGACCTATAGCAAAATTACTACAAATGTAAGACTACAAACTGCCTATGTGACCTTGAACTGATGGGTCCAAAGACAAACAAAATTCTCTAGGAAACAATGTGAGCCAGAGATATTAGTAGGTTGTGAGGTGCCTCTACCTTCCCATAATTCTTTACTTCAGATCTTTAGGAAAGAAAATCAGTAAGCCCTCAACATTCTTCCAATTAATTTCCAACATAATTAGAGATATATCTACAAAGAATATCTTTCCTGAAGCAGAAAATACAACTTATTTTTAAATTTTCAAGTTTAAATGATAAGTACATTATCAGAAAAAATTTTTAATTATTATTATGTGTTCTTCTTATTTAAATATGTAGGTACCAAAAAATAGGAATAAATGTTTTAGTTATCAGAAATTCAGAAGCAGAGAACAATGAATGATCCATTCTATTGTGTTCCAGGAAAGGGTTGGTTAGAATCAATTGAGGCATGCCAGAATTTTCTTAAGAACAAAACTAAACCTGTTTTGTTAAGTCAGCTGAATCTTTTGAAGATAGAGAAGTACATAGGTGTGTGTCCCCAGAATGAATTCTGATTGACTAGAAAGTCAGGCGAGGAAAAATAAAGCAAGATTTTAAAAATTAAACTTCATTATCCCCTCCCAACCTTCCTCCTAAAATGGCACCACCACCCTAGCTGGTTTGGCTCAGTGGATAGAGCATCGGCCTGTGGCGTGAATGATCCTGGATTGAATTCTGGTCAAGGGCACATGCCAAGATTGTGGCTCGAACCCCAGTGGGGGGCATGCAGGAGGCAGCCTATCAATGATAATACTCTCATCACTGATGTTTCTCCACCCCCCCCTCTCTGAAATCAACATAATAAGTAATTAAATAAAATGGCACCACCATTGTATTTATTTATTTATTTATTTGCTTCCCACACCCAAAATCTGGGAGTTATCTGTGACTCCTCTCTCTCCTTTCCTTTCCATGTCCCTCCAATCACCAAGACTTGGCAACCTGCCTTCTAAATATTGCTGGCATCTCATCTTTCTGCCTCTACTGCAGTGACTTGAGTTCAGGCTGCCACGATTCCTCACCTGGCTGGCTGCAACCATATCTAACCAGTTTCCCAAGCAATAGCTTAATCTCCCTTCAATCTGTTCTCAGTTCTCTAATGGCCTTTCTATAGTCCCTCTGCCCTCAAAAGAAACTCTGAATTCCCTTTCATGGCCTTTAAGGGCTTCCCTTGTCTGGCTCCTGCTTACTTCTCAGTCTAATCTCTAAATCCCACATCCCCTCCCCATTTTTCTTCCAGTTCTCACACCAGAACACTCAGACAGTTCCACTTCTCTCCAAACAGATTAGAAACATAAAAGACTGCTTCTGCTCAGAATATGACAGTTTGCTTAGCTGGTCTCCTGTTCCTTGTACGAGGTGAGATGTCATCTGCTGCTACTATGAAAGGAGTAGGCAAGTGTTAGGAGGCTAAACAGTCTTTTGCTACCCCTGAGCTGGCTGGGTCCAGCTGCTGACCTGCCAGGGTTGCAGGCTTTAACCCAGGTAGGGGGCATGCAGGAGGCAGCCAAATGATATTTCTCTCTCACACAGATGTTTCTCTCTCTCTCAAATCAATTAAAAAAAATTTTTAAGTATGATGAAAAAAAAAAAAAGGTATCTGCTTTTGAACCTTCCTTTTTTGTTCCCATATGAGCAGGATGATGCAAAGAAGCAGAGCGATAATGACAACAAAGGAATAAAATCTCAACCCAATACGTTGGGGTTTTCTCATCCTGCAGGTCATATATCAGCTGTCTGAAAACTGAACAGAGATAGAACTTTAGAGATTTAGGAGAGACAGCCCTAGCAAAAGCAAGGCAGAACAACAGCTACGACTGCAACTAGAGGACTTCTGAAGAACAAAGTGCAGGAGGGAGCTTCTGAAGCTTGCTGTGAAGTTAGAGGGAAAAGAAACAGGCAGATCGGCCACTCAGTTCCTTTACTCCAGCTGAAGGCCTGGTCGAGGGACCAATGCTATTTGAATATGACAGTGGAAAGAGCCATGTTCTAAAGAGAGGTCAGGAAACCTTTAGGTCAGTGGTTGGCAAACTGTGGTTTACAAGTCAGTTTGCCGCTCTGTTGACTAATGAGTTTTCCGACCACTGACCTAGACTCTCAGTTCCAATAATTACAGGTTGTTGTTGTTCTTTGTGATTAAGCCCCAATCCCAGTGGTCGGCAAACTCATTAGTCAACAGAGCTGCATATGGCTCGCAAGCTGCAGTTTGCCGACCACTGGGTTAGGTAATGATACCAAAAGAAAAAGGAAAAAAACTAGCGATAGTACTAGATGTTTTTACATATTTAAGATATAATTTTTAGGAGAGAGAATCCAAGATGGCAGCATAGGTAAACACCTACACTGCTGCCTCGCACAACAATTTCAAAACTACAACTAAAAGACAGAACGGACATCATCCAGAACCACAGGAAAGCTGGCTGAGTGGAAGTTCTATAGCTAAAGGGAAGGAGAGGGGCTCATGGAGACCCAGAGGAGCTGCAAAAAGCTGAGGTACTGAGATGCACACGTGGAGAGAGCGGGTGCTGGAGTAACTGGCTGGCTTTCTCTGGCAGGAGGGAAACGGAGACTCCCAACGGCAGTGAACCCCTTATTTTACGACACTAAACCCCAGGTCCAGCCAAAACTCATACGGGGGAGTTTGGACTGTGAAAAGGGAGAGTACACGGAAATTTAGGGGAGTCACAAAAGATCAGAGGTCTGTTGGCGCGCACGGCACTGCGCAGAGGACAGATTGCTGATTGTGCCGCTGGCTTTCAGGAGTGGGCGGGAGACAGACCCTCCCAACTGTGCCACTTCTGACTCCACTAAGCCCCTGTTTTGGGTGAAACCTTGGGGACCTAGACTCGTGTGGTCCTGGAGCGCAGGGGAGCCAGAAAGGCAGCGGTCTAGAGGCACTGCGGGCACGCGTGCACAAAGACCTCTCCAGCAATTACCCAGTCAGATGACACTCAGGAGCCGTGGAGGGCGGGGCCGACTGGAAGGCAAAGTGGTCCCTTAAGCCCTGAGACTCCACCCATCCCAAGCTCAACAGAGGCTTCTTTGGTTTTGCAAGTCTGGTATCATAAGGCTGAATCCAACACAGAAGTTCTCCTGGCATAGTGAAAATGCCGAGACTAGGGAAAGGATCACAAACAAAAGAAATGGAGGGAAAAAAAACGACTGGATAGAGAGTTCAAAACCACACTTATAAGGTTTTTCAAGAATATGCTAGAAAAGTTGGATAAAGTTAGCGAGAGCCTAGAGGAGATGAAAAAGGACCAACTAGAGACACTGACTGAAATAAAAAATATTATACAGAGTCCTAACAGCAGACTAGAGGAAGGCAATAATCAAGTCAAAAATTTGAAATATAAAGAAGCAGAAAACACTCAACTGGAAAAGCAAGAACAGAAAAGAATCCAAAAATGTGAAGGTAATGTAAGGAGCCTCTGGGAAGCTTCAAGTGTACCAGCATCAGAATTGTGGGGGTGCCAGAAGAAGAGAGAGAGCAAGATACTGAAAACCTATTTAAAGAAATAATGACTGAAAACTTCCCATATCTGGTAAAAGAAATAGACTTACAAGTCCAGGAAGCACACAGAACCCCATATAAAAGGAATCCAAAGAGGACCACACCAAGACACATCATAATTAAAATACCAAGAGCAAAAGACAAAGAGAGAATATTAAAAGCAGCAAGAGAAAAACAGTTCATTACCTACAAGGGAGCACCCATACGACTGTCAGCTGATTTCTCAACAGAAACGATGCAGGCCAGACGGGAGTTGCAAGAAAAATTGAACGGGATGAATAGCAAGAACCTAAAACCAAGAATAATCTATCCAGCAAAGCTATCATTCAGAATTGAAGGGCAGATAAAGAGCTTCACAGAGAAGAAAAAGCTAAAGGAGGTTATCAACTCCAAACCAGTATTATATGAAATGCTGAAAGGTACTCTTTTAGAAGAGGAAGAAGAAAAAGGTAAAAGCCAAAAAATTATGAACAACAAATACATATCTATCAATAAGTGAATCTAAAAATTAAGTGAATTAAAAATTTGATCAACAGAATAAACTGGTGAATATAATAAAATCAGGAGCACAGAAAGGGAGTGGACTGATAATTCTCAGGGGGAAAGAGGTGAGCGGTGTACAGGGAGAGACTGGACAAAAATCATACACCTATGGATGAGGTCAATGGGAGGGAGGTTAGGGCTGAGGGAAGGGTGGGAGTTGGGTGTAGGGGTGCTATGGAGGGGGAAAAAGAGCAACAAATGTAATAATCTGAATAATAAAGATTTAATTTAAAAAAATAAAAATAGAAAAAAAATAAAAAATAAAATAAAATAAAGTGGTTTCAGAGAAAGCTTTAAAATAAAGTGGTTTCAAAAAGACAAAAAAAAAAAAAAGATATAATTTTTACACCCTGGCAAGGCAGGTATAATTATCCCCATGAAATTAGAACTCAGAAAAATCAGATAACTTTGCCTCAGTCACAGTAGTTAGGTTGGAATTTGAACCCTAGTCTGAGGGGCTCACAAACCCCTGCTCTTGGCCTAGACCACCTTCATCAGCCCACAATCATGATAAACCAGACAAGTCAGATCATAAGGTAAGTAAACCTATGGACTCTGAATGGATGCTCATCACTTTACACAATTTCTGCAACCTCAGTGCAGGTTATAGACATTCTGATACTCTGGACTTCGTCAATCCTATGAGGTCTCTTTAGAAGGAAAAGGGAAACAAGCATTAAGCACGCAGGGAGAACCTGCAATGGGCGCTCACTCCAAGGCCACAAGGAAATCTGGGCTGTATTGTGAGGTGTTACCCACTGCCCTCTGCTGGTCACTGGAAAGAACAAGTGGGAAGAGGACCAAAGAGTCACTTCAGCTTGAAATACCATGATTCATTTTTAAAAACCTTTCCTTAGAGAAAAATTCAAACTTACGAAAGAATAGCACACTATGTCTCCATGTATCTTCATCCAGCTTCAAAAATGTATCAAGTCATGACCAATCCTGTGTCATCTACTGTTTACTCACTTCCCTCCAGTTTTATTTTGAAGCATATCTCAGACATCCTGTCTTTTCATCTAAATATTTTAGTATGTATTTCTACAAGAAAAGGAATTTTTTAAAACCCCACCATACAGCAACAGATAATCAATAATGTAGTAATTCCTTATAGCACAGGAAGCCTCCCTAAAAAAGGAAAATAAACAAAAGCCCCTCAAAATCTTCAGCCTCACCCAATGAGAATTATAGAAAGGGAGCTGTAATCATGTAAAACACAGAACCACCCAAACAAACAAATGCACATCATATTCAGCCTTGGCAGGATAAGCACAGCAGAAACACAGATTAAATAAGTAACTTAACTGAAAATGCAAAGCTATGTACCCCTGAGTGGCAGAAATATCTTCTGCTGAGTAGATCCGGCACACATATTCTTTCCTGACTCTTTGAATGAATCTTTCCAAAGACTCAGGAGGACCATACAGTGTCCTTGAGGCTAAACACTCAGCTGTGCATCCAGGAAGCTTGGGTGAGACGCTAAGATGTGTGACCACACCAGCTCCCTGGCAATCTCAACCCAGGGATCAGAATCAGGCTGAAAGACCACTCCCGTATTTGTGTTACCTCTGAGCCATTTATGCCCTGGTACTACAGCAAATTTCTATTTACATGTCTGTCTCTCTTTCTAGACTATGAACTTCTTGAATGCAGGAGAGTGTTTTGTGTTCACTTTCTTTTTTAAATCCTTACCCAAGGATATTTTCCCCATTGATTTTCAGAGAGAGTGGAAAAGAGGGAGGCGGGGAGGAGAGAGAGAAATATTGATTTAAGAGAGAAACATCAATTGATTGTCTCCCACACATATCCCGACTGGGGCCCGGGATCGAACCTGAGACCGGTCAGGTTAAGGCCCTAACCACTGAGCACACAGGTCAGGGCTAATGTTCACTTTGTATGTATGGCTAACACAAGAGAGACATTCAGTGGATGGTTACATAAGAAAGAATGAACTAGAAAAGACCATCTTTTGACATTACCAAACACTGGGGAAAATGGGAAAAAAACAAGAACTCTTATATTTTACTAGTGGGATTGATATAACTACACTTGGAAGGGCAATTTGGTTATATCCAAAGAGGTTCAAATATTTAAGCCCATAAATCAAGAACAGGATGTTTAAAAAAAAATTTTTTTTTTAAAAAGGAAGATTCAGTTGGGGAGACAAAGAAAAGAAAAAGAGCTCCTAGAAATTAGAAATGAAACAGCATAAGTAAAAAAAACTCAATAGAAGCACTGGAAATTAAAGCTGAGAAAATCTCCCAGAAAATAAGACAAAAGGACAAGGAGACCAAACATAGGAGAAAAAAGAAAGAAAACTAAAGAACTAGACTAGGAGGTCCAATATTTGAATGAAAGGAGTTCCATAAAGGAAAGAGAGAAAACAGATGGGAAAAAATAAAAAAGAATAAATGAAAAATGTCTTATATCCTGAGTGAACAAACTGAAAAATGAGTATCGTAACAGATCAAGACAGACTCACATCAAAACACATCGGAGCCCTGCAGGAAAATGAAGACCTAACAGGCCTCCAGAAAGAACATACACAAAGGATTAATAATCCAAACGGCTTTGGACTTCTACAATAATCTTAGAAGTGAGCAGATAGTTGGAGCAATGGTATCAAAATTCTAAGAAAAATTATTCCCAATCTATCCCCAGGCTAAGTCTCAATTTATGTGAGAGTGTAGACTAGAGATATGTTTAGACATACATGGTCTCCAAATTAGCCTCCCATGCATTCTTTCTCAGAAAATTACTGAATGGTATGCTTTACCAAAACGAGAGTGTGCACCATGAAGATCAAAGACTGAGATACAGGAAAGAAGACATCCCTCACACGAAACATAAAGACAATCTCTGCGGGCAAAGAAAGTTGTGCAGAGAAGGAAAAGTGTTTTATGTGGCTCACCTAGGAGTCTCATTAACACAGTCAGGCAGTGTAAACTCTGCACACTGACTTTACCACAGCTGCAATATATCTGTATTAGAGGGATGGGAGAGCGCGGTGAGTGTGTGTGGTGAGGTTGAGTAGAGAGTTGAATAGTACTAATCTTCCTTAGTGAGAAATCAAAAGCAGTAATATAAGGTTATTATTTAGTGAAAACAAAAATACCCCGTAAGAGACTTGAAAGTGGTTGTCTGGAGAGGGGAAGTAGGGGAGAGGAGCATGGAGTAACTTTCCTAAACAAGAACACAAGGGGAAGCCCGCACACAGGAGTTATTCAGAAACCTTCAAGGGCAGTAAAGCCTTCCAACAATACCTCATATGGTTTGATTTTCTTAGACCAACAGGTTACAGTGCTGTCTGCCTGTCTGTACATTATTGCAATGTCCTAGTTTATGACCATTAGAATTCCAGCATTTCACAAGTATCACCAGGACACAGACAAAGCTTTACAGTTTAACCAGGGGCGGATTTTCTAAGTTCTTACCGGCAGTGAAAATGCCTTTGGTGCTCTGTCTCAGACTCGAAGGTCTCACAATTGCTGAAAGTCCTGTGAGAAAAAAAATCCAACAAAGATGCCAAAAAAGCCAGATGTTAGTCATCTCAACACTTTTAAAAAACTGAAACTAAATATTCTTTCATTTTAGCCAATAAAACAGGCAAATCTATCTGTTCTGGTGTCACAGAATGACAGTGAAAAGGGTATCAGATTTGAGGGCCAGGAGACTGGAGTTGCCAGCATGTCACCATCTACATGAGCACAGGTAAATGACTGACCCCACTGGCCTGGCCTCCTTACCTTAGACAGGGTGGGTTTGGTGACTTTCAAAGGTTATTTTATAACTTTAAATCTACGTAAGGCTGCTGGTTCTCAATTCCAAGATGTAAGAGGAGTTAAACACACACACATACACACAACACTAAATAAACAAACAAACAAACAAATAAATAAATGTTTCTGCCCAGGAATAAAACTTCCATTCTGAAAACACACAAGGATCAATAGTAGAGTCCCCCATGCTCTATGAAAGGCAGCAGAGATCACACTATAACCAGATTCATGTTAAAATAAAAAACAGCAAACAAAGGACATGCCTCTATATTTATCTTCAGAACAGGTATCTGGTGACCTAAACATATGCTCTGACAGCCTGGGGCAGGTCCCTGAGAGAGTGTGCGCCTAGTGCAGCTAATGTTCAATATTGTCACTGTGATTATTTAGCACAATGGCTTGCACCTTAGAGGGTTAAGTAGTCAAGGAAATAGGAGAATGCACTAATCTGAGGGAGGGAGTCATTTTCTTTTTTTTAAATATATTTTTATTGATTTCAGAGAGGAAGGGAGAGGGAGTAAGAGACATAAACATCAATGATGAGAATCATTAATCTGCTGCCTCCTGCATACCCCACACTGGGGTTTCAAGCCCACAACCTGGGCATGTGCCCTGACCAGGAATGGAACCATGACCTCCTGGTTCATAGGTCAATGCTCAATCACTGAGTCATGCTGGCCAGGCAGAGAGGGAGTCATTTTCAATTTCAAAATTAATTCTTTACTGACTGACCTCATAAAATACCCTTAACACCCCAAAGGGAAGTGGGTCTCTGAAGACAAGGCTCAGATTTTTTGGTAAATATTAGGGAAGCCCTGGGACTAATGCCAGGACATAGGCTATGTCAGAGCGTACCTGCTGAACACACTATGAGACACACCGAATGGGAACTGGTTGATGAAAGCTGTGTCTTTAAAGTCATCTGATAAAAGTGGTGTTCTTGGTATTAAAGCAATAAAAATGTCACCAGTCTCCTGCCTTCTCAGACCACCAGGAAGAACACAGGCTTGTCTTTGAAATAACTGTTAAATTTATGCTCTTGGGACCAAAAGAAACATTGTTTCCCCCTTAGACAGTGATTTAGGACCCAGGAATTGGAACACAGAAATACTTTTATATCTACTTCAAACAAATGAAAATTTAAATTTGGAAACCTCCAGGCTGTTAGTGCTTTCTCCTTTCTAGAAGCAATCTATCTCTTGATCTCACCAGGTAAGAAAGAATAAAGAATAGATCACAGTCACAAAGCTTGCTTCTACCCATGGCCAGCACTTCCTCAAAGTCAAATTCATAAACGTACCTAGTTGCACGACATCTCCACAGTCAGGGTCATTAGCAAGTTGGAAGAGAGTTTCTTCCACATCTCTGTTTTTTCCAGGAGGATCCATAATATGATGTATTTCTTGCTGTAAGGTTTTGGGCAATGCCAACAACTGAGTGAACTGTCCTTCTGGGCTTTTATCTATCTATGGAATTAAAAAAAAAAAAAGATGATGTCGATGGACAGTTCTTTAAATTCTATAAATATTCAAAGGTCCATGGTTCCTCTTTATTTTATTTTTTAAGTCTTCACCTGAAGATATGTTTAGAGGGAGGGAGAGACAGAAACATGGATATGAGAGAGAAATATCAATCGGTTGCCTACCATGCACGCTCAACCAGGGATCGAACCCGCAACATAGTGATGTGCCCTGATCAGGAATTAAACCCACAACCTTTTGGTGCCTGGGACAACACACTAGCTGACTGAGCCACCCGTCAGGTTCCCATGACTTCTCTTTAAAGTCACATAAACATATCTGAACCCAGATGCTAGACTAGACAACATTCTAAGGAGACAGTCTCTTTTCTGAAATTAACTGCCTAAGTGTTCAGGGTTCTAAGTTCCTTCATAAAAGCCAATTATTTACATATAATGTTCCATTTTTACAGAGATAAGAAGAAATGCCTCTTTCAAGGATTGATTTCTGATTCTCAGTCACCAGTGTGGGGTGTGCATGAGGCAGCAGATCAATGATTCTCTCTGATCGTTGATGTTTCTCTCTCTCTCTCTCTCTCTCTCTCTCTCTCTCTCTCTCACTTCCTCTCTGAAATCAATAAAAACAAAGAAAAAAAAAAGCCACAGAGCTGAGGCCACACTAACGCCTAGTTTATTATACTTTACTTCATGAAACTTGTTTTTTTACAAAATCATGTAAACACTGCCCTCAAGAGCACATTATTTTCTAAGAATTTTTCTTATATTCTTTTATATATATAATATATATAATATATATATTATTGATTATTTACACAGAAGAAGGAAGAGGGATAGAGAGTTAGAAACATCAATGAGAGAGAAACATCGATCAGCTGCCTCCTGCACACTCCATAGTGGGCATGTGCCTGCAACCAAGGTACATTCCCTTGACCAGAATCGAACCTGGGACCCTTGAGTCTGCAGGCCGACACTCTATCCATTGAGCCAAACCGGTTAGGGCTAAACAAATGTTTAGGTTTTAACTTTAAGACAACAGTAAAAAAACTGATTAGACAAATGAATGTACTACATTTTAGGTTCAGGTTTTCCAGATACAACCAACTTTCTTAATTAGAATTCACTCATTTACCACATTTTTTATTCAATAAATATTGATTGAGTACATGCCAATGTCTTGATTTTCTAGTTTTATCTATAAAATCTATGCAAAGAAAAAAAATGCTGTTATTTAATGGCTCCAATACAGGTATAGTTTTTTTTAACCTAAATATTTCATATTTATCATTAAGATGCTTCTAAATCCACAGAATTCAGCCTCTACTTAGCTTTGGTTAGAGAATGACCAAAACAAAAGAATATTTCTGGAAAATATGCTAGAAATGACATTTATGAGCTCATATTTTGGAGCCAAGTATGGAGATTAGTGAAAAGGCCAATATATTTCTAAAAGGTTTTACCTATGAAACTTTCAAGAATTTCAGAATTACCAAAATGGTTTGAATTCCATGAGGAATTAGAAAATAGCATTTGTTCCCTGGCCGATGTGGTTAAGTGGTTAGAGCATCAACCCTCAGTACTGGAAGGGTCATGGGTTTGACTCCCATCAAGGGTACGTACCCAGGTTGCAGGTTCCATCCCTGCCTAAGATGGGGTGCATGCAGGACGTATCTCTCTCACATCGAAGCTTCTCTTTCTCTCCCCCCAACCCCTTTCCACTCTCTCTAAAAATCAATGGAAGAAATATTCTTGGCTGAGGATTAACAAACAAACAAATAAAATAGCATTTGCCATTGCCTTTTCTCTCAGAAAAGAATGCACTGGAATTTTTGAATAAAGGCAAAATATTAGGTGACATGTCCAAATAAATTAAATTCTGATTATCCTTATTCTTTAATTCTTCCTGTTTTACTAAAAGAGAAAGCACTCAGTTAAAGGATTAGAGTCAAATTGTGTTTTAAAAGGGATATGGAAAAAGTCCCCATATTGTATTTATATGAAGTATCTAGAATAGGCAAATCCACGGAGGAGAAAGTAGATCAGTGTTGTCTGGGGGAGGAGAAGCTAAGGACTGCAAATGAGTGTGAAATTTATTTTTTGAGTGATGGGAATGTTCTAAAATTAGATTGTGATGACAGCTACACAACTCTGTGAATATACTAAAACCACTGAATTTTATGGTATGTGTATTATATCTCACTATCGCAGGTATTTTTTAGAAGAGATATGGTTATATTATGGTGGATGCTGTGTTACATCACCCAGATCTTGGCTTCAGGGCCAAAGTACTCATCCCACTGGCAGCTGGCACTTTCTCAGAGCCCCTCCTAGTTCTATCCTGTGAGCTGCCTGTATTCAATGACTGGAAAATGCAGGAGTACAAAGGCTCATTAGACTTTTTAATGCAACACTAGAAACTAGAAGAGATGAAGCTATGATTTAAAAATTCTCAGGAAAACTTATTTTTAACCTAAATTTTGATATTTAGTCCAAACTGTCAATCACTGCAAGGGTAAAATTTTCAGATGTTCATGGTCTTAAAAAATTTACTTCCCTTACAACCTATGCTAGGAAAGTATACTTCATCAAAATTAAAGTGTAACTATGAAAGAAGAATATAAAAGATCCCCAAAATAAAAAACTAGCAAAGGAAAGAGGCAAAAAATTTCTCAAATGATAATAAAAAGACGTCTAGAACAGTTAGTGTGCAGTAAAGCCTCAGAAAGGAAGAGGGGAATACAGAACTCCATGAAAATATCCCCAAAAGAAATAAGAAACGGAAAATTACTGATGAGTTTGTCTATAACAGGAGAAGTTTTATAGAATTTTACGAGTATGAGGATGAACTAGTGACAGGTATAAAGAAAATCCAGCAAGTGAAAAAAAATGAGACAATTATTGCCTGGTCCATTTAGCTCAGTGTTTGAGCCTTGACCCGTGAACTAGGATGTCACGGTAGGATTCCTAACCAGGGCACATTGCCAGGTTGGGGGCTCAAACCCCAGTAGGAGTCATACAAGAGGCAGTTGATCAATGTTTCTTTCTCATCACTGATGTTTTTCTCTCTCTCCCTCTCCCTTCTTCTCTCTGAAATAAATAAAAACATATACAAATATTTAAAGAAAATGAGACAATTATTAATTCCAACTAAGAAAAACAAAGTTGTGCAGAAAAGGAAACTTAATAGTAGTATATCTCAGCAGTAAGTTGTCACAATAAAGTAAATATTAAATATTAATCTAACCAAAAATAATGAAATAGCTCTATGTGGAGCACAAGGGAGAGATGTGGGAAAGAAAGTGTGTGCGAATGTGCAGGTTGATGAGGATGGCATAACAGCAAAATACCTTATCTTTCACAGATGATGACAAAAATAAGGTATAAAATTTTTAAAATCAAGAAAAGACAGTCATATAATTATTCAGAAATACAGAGGTAAACATCAGAAGAATCAGCTAATAAGATGAAAGTACCTGTCTCCAGAAGTGGCAATGAGATGTAGGAAGATAAATAGCAGGGAACTCCAACTTTTCATTATAAACCTTGAGATACCATGTACATGCCTCACTTTGAGAAAAGTTAAAGTAAAAAACAAAAAAACCTCAATCTGAAGCAAAGATGGCAAATTCTGCTCAGTGGAGTAGTGAGTATTCTAGGCATTTCATGAAACTCTCTATTGTTTCCTTGTGTTTAAAATAGTCCTGTTTTTTATCAAATTCCCTTTCTGTTATAAAAATTCCACTAATTTTTTATCCAATACTAGAGGCGTAGTGCATGAAATCTGTGCATGGGTAGGGTTCCTAGGCCTGGCCGGCGATCAGGGTGGATCAGGGCCTTGGGGCTAGCGGCTGAGGCCTCCCTTCGGTGGTCAGCACATGTCATAGAGAGCAATCAAACTCCCAGTCTCTGGGTCAATGTGCATATTAGGCTTTTATATACAGAGAGAGGAGCTGTCCCTATTATTTGGAAGATGAGCATAAAGAGGTAAAATAGAGGGTTCTTTATGCTAAAATGTTTTAAAAACTGAGGTTTCTATAATTTAAAAAATCTTAAATCCAAATTATTTTTCTCAAAGAAAAATTTCTTTGGTGTTTATTTTTAAATACTTAATATTATTTAAAAAATAACTTGAAATAAGTTTCATTTCATATATCAACAGGAGAGCTCCAAGACATAATTCATATAACAAATGGGAGATTAAAAAGAAGCTTCAGAATAATATGCCCGAGTTCATTTATGTAAAACAAAATACAACACACAAAAAATACCAAATCCTATATGTATGTGTATAGGTACAAACAGGTATAAAAATGCATGCAAAAAAATCTGGAAGAATAAATACCAAACTATCAGCAAGGTTACCTCGTGGAGGCAAATGGGACTGGGGACAGAAAGAAGGTAATCTGAGAGTTTATTCTTGTTTTTTACTGATAATTAATATGCATAGTAAGAATTCCAAATGGCAAGAGAGATACATATGGTGAAGAGAAGCCACTCTCCCCCATAAGCCCTGGTTCTCTTCTCCAAAGGGGGCCTCTTATTATCAGTTTCTTTTGTTACCTTTTTCAGCATTATTCCAAATATACAGAAGGACATGTTTATATAAAAAACTTATTTTAAAAAATATGATTTTACACTAGTTATACTATTCTAACCATTACTTTCTCCCTTAAATAAATCTTTGCCTTAGAGATGGTAGAAGTTATTTTCCACAGTTACCTCCAGTCTGCCTTGCTGGATTTTATACACCACTTGTGGATTATCCTGTAGTATGTGGCCATACAGCTCACGAAAGTGGGCTATGTTGGGCTTTACAATATCCATCACTTTTGCCTTATTCTCTCCAACCACCATCCGAAGGTCGCCTGGTTAAAACAAACGGAAAAACAAATTTCCCACTGATGATCCACATCCTGACCTATGAGTTATAGCCCCACTTTGATCTTGCACTAGTTCAAGATGGCAGCATCCCTCATTCACAACATTTGCTTTTCCTCCTTAAAACCATGAACACATTGCCCCAAGGAATGCAGGCACTTGTTTGGGAAAAAACAGTGGTCAATCATTAGTCAACAGAGACAAATATCAACAGTTCAACGATTGAAATTTCTTTTGAGAGCCAAATTTTTTAAACTTAAACTTCTTCTAACGCCAATTCTTCAAAATAGACTTGCCCAGGCCGTGGTATTTTATGGAAGAGCCACACTCAAAGGGCCAAAGAGCTGCACATGGCTCGCGAGCCGCAGTTTGCCAACCACTGGGAAAAAAGAAAGCCTTTCAAATCATAAAGTCCTTTATGATAGTTAAAATATAGTTTCCTAAGTACAAAAGGTAATAGTCATGGAGAAGTTAATTTGTTTTTATTTTTGTTTTCCCAATGAAGAAGCTTCTGTGCTTACAAACTTCCATCTTGTGAACAAAACTCTGCCTGTAACTAAGCACGGAGACAAAGTTGTGTGTAGTATCACCTCAAATATGTCTTTGATACTGCCCACTCAGCTTGGACCTGTTTGTCATGAATATCACACCTTATTATATTTGATAAAGGCAAGAGCAGGGAGTGTTAAAAGTTCTAGTATTTTGTTTACATTTAAAATGAACCTGAAAGTAAATAATTTTTAAAAATTTATTTTTAAAATTATTATTTTATTAATTCTCACGTGAGGATATTTTTTTCCATTTATTTCTAGAAAGAGTGGAAGGGATGGGGACAGAAAGAGACAGAGAGAGAGAGAAACATCAATCGGTTGCCTCTCCTATGTGCCCTGACAGTGGACCAAACCTGCAATCTACATATGTGACCTGACCAGGAATCGAACTTGCAAATTTTTGGTGTACAGACGTCACACCAACCAACTAAGCCATCTGACCTGGGCTAATTTTTAAATTTTAACAAGAAAGAAATGGGAAAAGGTACCATTGCCAGTGGAATGAATTAAACTACAAAACATAATTCTGAAGGACAAAGAGCAAATTTTAAAATAAATTTAAAGCGCCCTGCCCTGTCTATGCCATTGACAATTATTATCAGCAAGTTATGGGGGGAGCCAAAACTGATTTGGCTCAGTGGATGGCCTGCGGACTGAAAAATCCCAGGTTCAATTCTGGTCAAGGGCATGTATCTTGGCTGCAAGTACATCCTCAGTAGAAGGAGTGCAGAAGGCAGCTGATCGATGTCTCTCTCTCATTGATGTTTCTAACTTTCTATCCCTCCTCCTTCCTCTCTGTAAAAAATCAATAAAGTATATTTAAAAAAAAAGATATGGGGGGAGAGGGGAGGTGATAAAATGGAAAAACTTGAGTGAATGCCTATTGGGCTACTGTTAATTCAAGGCTGGGCACATGTGAGAATCTCCCAGATGAAGCTTGGTGAAAGCAATGTGGCTGAAACCTATGTTGGATAGACAGAATGTTGTCTAGGGGAGTAACGAGGTAGCAAGTGCAGGCAGATACTCCAGCTGCTGAAGAATCCCTTAGGAAGAGGTGACAATTTATCATCCAAACTAGGACACTTTTGAGGGTGAAGGGGCCACTATGAATAATTCCACTGGGATAAGTACAAGCTGGGCAAACCAGGACAAATAACTCTTGTCGATTGCTTTTTGGGGGTGGAGAGCAGGGAAGGGTCATTAAAATCATTATATGCCAAAACAATTTTGTCTTATTTTTCAGTATATAACAGTATATACTTAAGTAAGGAATAACACAGGACTGGTTTTTAAGATCAACCTATGCTACAATTTGGTGGAAAGCAGCTGGAAAACATACAAATAGCCTCTGGAACCCCACCTTTGTGACCTGAGGTTTGACTCTTCAGGGCAATGAGCAGAAGTGAGTTCTGGTCATACCAAACTGGAGAAACTTGTTTTTCACTATTATTTTAAAGGGAAAGAAAGGCAAGTAGTTAAAACCTGGGATGACTGCTATTAACATAATAAATTATTAAAACCCATTTCTGGAGAGTGAGCCTAAAGAAATAAGCCCAGAAAGAGAATCCAAGATGGCGGCATAGGTAAACACTCACACTGCTGCCTCGCACAACAATTTCAAAACTACAACTAAAAGACAGAACGGACATCATCCAGAACCACAGGAAAGCTGGCTGAGTGGAAGTTCTACAGCTAGAAGGAAAGAGAGGGGCTCACAGACACCCAGAGGAGCTGCAAAAAGCTGAGGTACGGAGACGTGCGTGCACTGAGAGAGCGGGTGCTAGAGTACCTGACTGGCTTTCTCTGGCGGGAGAGAAACGGAGACTCCCAAAGACATTGAACCCCTTATCTTACGACACTAAACCCCAGATCCAGCTGAAACTCATATGGGGGGAGTTTGGACAGTGAAAAGGAAGAGGTGCACGGAAATTTAGGGGAGTCGCAAAAGATCAGAGGCCTGCTGGCGTGCATGGCACTGTGCAGAGGACAGATTGCTGATTGTGCTGCTGGCTTTCGCGAGTGAGCGGGAGACAGACCCTCTCAACTGTGCCACTTCTGACTCCACTAAGCCCCTTTTTCGGACGAAACCTTGGAGAGCTAGACTCGTGTGGTCCTGGTGCGCAGGGGAGCTGGAAAGCAGCAGTCTAGAGGCACCGCTCCAGCGATTACCCAGTCATGTGAGGCTCAGGGGCCGTGGAGGGCAGGTCCGACTGGAAGGCAAGGTGGTCCCTTAAGTCCTGAGACTTCACCCATCCCAAGCTCAACAGAGGCTTCTTCGGTTTTGCAAGTCTGGTATAATAAGGCTGAATTCAACACAGAAGTTTCCCCCGGCATAGTGAAAATGCCGAGACAAGGGAAGGGATCACAAACAAAATAAATGGAGGAAAAAAAACGACTGTATATAGAGTTCAAAACCACGCTTATATGTTTTTCAAGAATATGCTACAAAAGATGGATAAATTTATCAAGTCCCAAGAGGAGATGCAAAAGGACCAACTAGAGATGCAAAAGATCCAACTAGAGATGATGGATAAATTTAGCGATTCCCAAGAGGAGATGAAAAAGGACCAACTAGAGACACTGACTGAAATAAAAAATATTATACAGAGTCCTAACAGCAGACTAGAGGAAGGCAAGAATTAAGTAAAAAATTTGAAATATAAAGAAGCAGAAAACACTCAACTGGAAAAGCAAGAACAGAAAAGAATCCAAAAATGTGAAGATAATGTAAGGAGCCTCTGGGAAGCTTCAAGTGTACCAACATCAGAATTGTGGGGGTGCCAGAAGAAGAGAGAGAGCAAGATACTGAAAACCTATTTAAAGAAATAATGACTGAAAACTTCCTATATCTGGTAAAAGAAATAGACTTACAAGTCCAGGAAGCACACAGAACCCCATATAAAAGGAATCCAAAGAGGACCACACCAAGACACATCATAATTAAAATAACAAGAGCAAAAGACAAAGAGAGAATATTAAAAGCAGCAAGAGAAAAACAGTTCATTACCTACAAGGGAGCACCCATACGACTGTCAGCTGATTTCTCAACAGAAACGATGCAGGCCAGATGGGAGTGGCAAGAAATATTCAAAGCGATAAATAGCAAGAACCTAAAACCAAGAATAATCTATCCAGCAAAGCTATCATTCAGAATTGAAGGGCAGATAAAGAGCTTCACAGAGAAGAAAAAGCTAAAGGAGTTCATCAACTCCAAACCAGTATTATATGAAATGCTGAAAGGTACTCTTTTAGAAGAGGAAGAAGAAAAGGTAAAAGCCAAAAAATTATGAACAACAAATACATACCTATCAACAAGTGAATCTAAAAATTAAGTGAATTAAAAATTTGATCAACAGAATAAACTGGTGAATATAATAGAATCAGGAGCACAGAAAGGGAGTGGACTGATAATTCTCAGGGGGAAAGGGGTGAGGGGTGTACAGAGAGAGACTGGACAAAAACCATACACCTATGGATGAGATCAATGGGAGGGAGGTAAGGGCACAGGGAAGGGTGGGAGCTGGGTGAAGGGGTGCTATGGAGGGGAAAAAAGAGAAACAAATGTAATAATCTGAATAATAAAGATTTAATTAAAAAAAAAAAAAAAAGAAATAAGCCCAAGCAAAGGTTAAGAGGTAAAGTTTACTGAGCATCTGGTATGTGCCTGGCACTGTTGCAGTACTTTGCTGTATTACCTCATTTAACACACACAGTTATCCTCTCAGGTAGATACTAGTTTAACCCCATTTAGCATCAAGGCAACAAAGACACAGAGATGAAGTAAACTGCCTAAGATTTCCCAGGAGCTAAGTGAATAACATACATACAACTGTTCATTGAAGCACTATGTATAATACTGAATTACTGGAAGCAACCGAAATGTCCAACAACAGAGGAATGGATAAGCTATGATAATACACTCATACCCTACCACAGAAGAGTGTACAACTATTAAAAAAAAATCACAGTAATTAGCCCTGGCTGGTGTTACTCAATGGTTAGAGCACTAGCCTGCAGACTGAAGGATTGTGGGTTTGATTCCCAGTCAAGGGCATGTACCTGGGTTGTGTGCAGGTTTGTTCGTTGGGCCTGGGAGTGGGCGGTTGGGGTGGTTGCAGGAGGCAATAGATCAATGTGTCTATTTCACATTGATGTTTCTCTTTCTCTCCCAGCTTCCACTCTCTCTAAAAAAATCAATGGAAAACATATCATTGGGTAATAATCACACAGAGCAAGATGGAAAATAATCATATAAAAAAACAAGATACAAAAGTACAAGAAAACAACTGTAAAAAAACAAGACAAAGGGAATATATATAAATGGTTATTTTTGCTCTAATAAGATACACATTTATTGTGGGCTTTTGTGGATGTGTGTGCTTTACATTTGCTAGTTAATTATCCCCAATTTTATAGATGAAGAAACTGAGGTGCAAGATCCAGACACATTTGAGTTTCAGGATAGTGACATTTGAGATGACTGGTTTTACTGTACTTTGCAATTTTTCTCCACTGCTCTAACTTCTGGAATGTTGGCATATACTTCTAGTATTTTAAAATAAATTCACAGGATGTATAGAGGTGATGACTTGGCAAATGTGAGAGGAAGCTGGATTTCAGTTGTGTAAACCTCATGCTTTTATTAGAGTCTATACATGGATTCTATTGATCTGCAAGGAAATAAAATGTCATCAAACTCTGAATCTAACATGACTATCATTGTTGAGTTCTAAACATTTGGGTCATTTTTCTTTCTGCAGCTTCAACCAACAAAAAATTCTTATACTTTAGATAGCAACTTCCTGAGAGAGGGATTGCATTTTACCAAAAATGTAAAAACAAATTAATCCAAATCCCCCCAAAAGAATAATTGCATGCGATGATTAAAGGACCTGGAAGATACTATGGACCCTCTGAGAATAAGGACTGGAGCTTACTTATTTGTCTCCACAGCTCCTTGCGTACTGCCTGGCACATTAAAGGCACATCAATATCTACTGAACAGAATTTCTTCTACTGCTGTGCAGCAGAACTAGCTCAGCCACAGGGAACAGCAAGCAAATGGGCTTATTACTCATTTCTTCAGAACAAAATAAATAAAACCATGGGCACAGCATGAACCCACATCTGATCATAAGAATCAAATTCTTCTAACCACCAGAAATGTTTGCAACAAAACAGAGAAATTGAGAAAAATTGCTGACTTTTATTTTATGCCTCTGTTGATGGGTTTAACTCTTGATTGCTCAAGCCAATCTAATAAAATGGTAACCAAAAGAATAATTTTTCTTTGACTCTGAAATGAGGCTTGCAAAACCATCTGTAGTTGGTTTGCCATCTGTGGTCAGGGTCTTTATTATGAATGTAGGGATGTGAAAGGCTGTGAAATATAATGGAAAGGCCCTGGCTTTCATGCCTGGCAATGTCCCATGGTGACTGGAGATTAACTTTTCTGAGTTAGTTTCCTTCTGTGTAAAATGGCTGTAACAATCATACTGACCTCACAATGTTGCTTTTAGATTTAAATGAGTTAATGCATTTGAGAATATATATATATGCTTTACTATTTATACACACACACACACACACATACACACACACACACACTAGTTCATATATATGTATATACAGTATATAATGGGAAAAGGATAGGGGGCAGAGGAGGCTGAATCTTTGAAGATAATGACTGGCTTTCTCCCCTCTTAAACTAACCGCTAAACTGCTGTCATTTTAGTTAAATAAATATTTGGTGACTACTAAGCATGAGGAGCTGTACTACACATTTAGAGATGTAAAGTATTCGCCCTACCTAAGGCAGCAAGTGACATGAAAACAGATCTTCAGTGCAGGTTATAGAAATGGGTATTTCTTAGGTGTAGTGTTTAAGAATAGCAGCTCAAACTGGAGGTTGATATAGCAAAATATGATTCATTTTGAATATTTTTGAGATATAATTTTAAGACTATATAATTCACCCATGCACAGTATACAATTCAATGTTTTTTAGTATACTTATAGAGTTATGCAACTATCTAATTTTAGGAAATTCTGGCTTCCCTAAAAGAAATTATATCCATTGGCAGTCACTCTCCATCTCCTTCTACCCTTCCACCCTCTGCCCCATGCAAAGGTAATCTACTTTCTCTATATATAGATTTGATTCTGGGCATTTTATATAAATGAAATGGCATGATATATGGTCTCTTATGACTTAGCATATGTTTTTAAAGTTCATCATGTTGTAGCATGCATTGGTACTTATTCCTGTTTATGGCTAAATAATATTCCATCAGATAGATGTATCACATTTTATTTACCCATTTCTCAATTGATGGACATTTGGATTGTTTCCACTTTTAGACTACTTATGATGAATAATGTTATGAACATTTGTGTAAAGTTTTTATGTGGATATATGCTCTCATTTATATTGGTTATCCCTAGGAGTAGAATTGCTAAGTCATATGGTAACTCAATTTAGTATTTTGAAGAACTGATGACCTATTTTTCCAAAGTAGCTGTACCATTTCATAATTCTACCAGCAATATATGAAAGTTTCAATTTCCTCACATCCTCAACAATACTTGTTCATGTCTGTCTTTTTTATTTAAAAAAAAAACACGTATTTTTATTTTGATTTCAGAGAGGAAGGGAGAGAAAGAGATAGAAACATCAATGATGAAAGAAAATCACTGATTGGGGTTACCTCCTGCATGTTCCCTACTGGGGATCAAGCCCCCAACTTACCGTATTTTTCCGTGTATAAGACACCCCCCATATATAAGATGTCCCCTACTTTTCCAACCCAAAATTAAGAAATCAGTATTTTAAACATTTTGCTGATTTTCCTCTTAAGGCCTTCTTTTTTCTTGGCATCTTAAGGAGTTGTTCTTCCTGTTTTCTCCACTGTGTGATCATACAAATTGTCTCTCTACAGCTCTATTTCGATGCTCTCTTACATTGTTTGAATTTTGCAGAGTAAGACTACTGCTTACAGGTGTTTATCTTTTTATTTTTTGACATCTTATGGGCTCAGAATGCTCCAGTCCCTGTTGTATCTGTGCCACTCTCCATCTCCACCTCCAATTATGGCATCAGTTGAGGTCAGTAACAATAAGGCTAGTAGTGATTGGAGGAAGCCTGTTTGACAAGATATAGCAGCTAACTCCCCGCAGCTCCCTCCTTGGAAGTGTATAAAAAGCCCCTCGATTTTCAATCTAATGATTTTAGAAAAAACAGCATCTTATACACGGAAAAATATGGAAATCAAACTGTGACCTCCTGGTTCATAGGTCCTCCTGGCTCAACCACTGAGCCACACTGACATTTATTTATTTATTTATTTAGTTATATTTTATTGATATTTTACAGAGAGGAAGGGAGAGGGATAGAGAGAAACATTGATGAGAGAGAAATGTTGATCAGTTGCCTCCACACCTCCTCCTATTGGGATGTGCCTGCAAACAAGGTACATGCCCCTGACTAGAATTGAATCCAGGACCTCTCAGTTCACAGGCCAAACCTCTATCCACTGAGCCAAACCAGTCAGGGTACTGACCATCTTTTAAATGATAGCCATTGTAGTTGGTGCAAAGTGGTGTCTTTGTGGTTTTGATTGACATTTTCCTAATGACTAATGATGTTGAGAATCTTTTCTTTCTTTTTTTAAATTAAATCTTTATTATTCAGATTATTACATTTGTTTTTCTTTTTTCCCCTCCATAGCACCCCTCCACCCAGCTCCCACCCCTCCCTCTGCCCTTAGCTCCCTCCCATTGATCTCATCCATAGGTGTATGATTTTTGTCCAGTCTCTCCCTGTACACCCCTCACCCCTTCCCCCCTGAGAATTATCAGTCCACTCCCTTTCTGTGCTCCTGATTCTATTATATTCACCAGTTTATTCTGTTCATCAAATTTTTAATTCACTTAATTTTTAGATTCACTTATTGATAGATATGTATTTGTTGTTCATAATTTTTTGGCTTTTACCTTTTTCTTCTTCCTCTTCTAAAAGAGTACCTTTCAGCATTTCATATAATACTGATTTGGAGTTGATGAACTCCTTTAGCTTTTTCTTATCTGTGAAGCTCTTTATCTGCCCTTCAATTCTGAATGTTAGCTTTGCTGGATAGATTATTCTTGGTTGTAGGTTCTTGCTATTCATCACGTTGAATATTTCTTGCCACTCCCGTATGGCCTGCATCGTTTCTGTTGAGAAATCAGCTGACAGTCATATGGGTGCTCCCTTGTAGGTAATAAACTGTTTTTCTCTTGCTGCTTTTAATATTATCTCTTTCTCTTTTGCTCTTGGTATTTTAATTATGATGTGTCTTGGTATAGTCCTCTTTGGATTCCTTTTATATGGGGTTCTGTGTGCTTCCTGGACTTGTAAGTCTATTTCTTTTACCAGATGTGGGAAGTTTTCAGTCATTATTTCTTTAAACAGGTTTTCAGTATCTTGCTCTCTCTCTTCTTCTGGCATCCCCACAATTCTGATGTTGGTACGCTTAAAGCTGTCCCAGAGTCTCCTTACATTATGTTCACATTTTTGGATTCTTTTCTCTTCTTGCTTTTCCAGTTGAGTGTTTCCTGCTTCTTTATATTTCAAATTTTTTACTTGATTCTTGCCTTTCTCTAGTCTACTGTTAGGACTCTGTATAATATTTTTTATTGCAGTCAGTGTATGTTTAATTTCTAGTTGATTCTTTTTCATCTCCTCTTGGGTCTCACTAAATTTATCGAATTTTTCTAGCATATTCTTGAAAAACCTTATAAGCGTGGTTTTGAACTCTATATCCAGTCGTTTTTTTTCCTCCATTTCTTTTGTTTGTGATCCCTTCCCTTGTTTCGGCATTTTCACTATGCCGGGGAAACTTCTGTGTTGGATTCAGCCTTATGATACCAGACACAAAACCGAAGAAGCCTCTGTTGAGCTTGGGATGGGTGGAGTCTCAGGGCTTAAGGGACCACCCTGCCTTCCAGTCGGCCCCGCCCTCCACGGCCCCTGAGTCTCACGTGACTGGGTAATCCCTGGAGCGGTCCTTGTGCGAGCGCGCACCCGCAGTGCCTCTAACTGCTGCCTTTCCAGCTCCCCTGCGCACCAGGACCACACGAGTCTAGGTCCCCAGGGTTTCGCCCGAAACAGGGGCTTAGTGGACTCAGAAGTGGCACAGTTCGGAGGGTCTGTCTCCCGCCCACTCGCGAAAGCCAGCGGCACAATCAGCAATCTGTCCTGCGCGCAGCACCGTGCGCGTGGCGAGACCAGACCTGATCTTCTGCGACTCCCCTAAATTTCTGTGCACCTCTCCGTTTTCACAGTCCAAACTCCCCCCGTATGAGTTTCGCTGGATCTGGGGTTTAGTGTCGTAAAATAAGGGGTTCAATGCTTTTGGGAGTCTCCGTTTCCCTCCCGCCAGAGAAAGCCAGCCAGGTACTCCGGCACCCGCTCTCTCAGCACGCGCGTCTCAGTACCTCGGCTTTTTGCAGCTCCTCTGGGTCTCCATGAGCCCCTCTCTTTCCTTCTAGCTGTAGAACTTACACTCCGCCAGCTTTCCTGTGGTTCTGGATGATGTCCGTTCTGTCTTTTAGTTGTAGTTTTGAAATTGTTGTGCGAGGCAGCAGTGTAGGTGTTTACCTATGCCACTATCTTGGATTCTCATGTTGAGCATCTTTTCACATGATTACTCGCTATTTGTACACTCTTTTTAAAATGTCTATTAAACTCTTTGCCTAGTTCCATACTGGGTTGTCTTTTTATTGCAATCTAAGACTTCCTTCTATATTCTGGATACTAATCCCTTATAAGCATATATCATTTGTAAATCTTTTATCCCATTTTGTTGGTTGGAAAAATTTTAATTTTTATAGCCTCATGTATCTATTGCTTTTGTTTTTTTGTGTCTTTTTTTTTTTTTTTTGTATACCTAAGAAACTACTGCCTAACCCAAAGGCACTCTTTTAAGAAGTTTATATTTTTTAGCTCTGATAAGCTCTTAAATCCATGGTCCATTTGAGTTAATTTTGTAAATGGTGTAAGTTAGGTGTCAAGCCCCATCCTTTTGCATGTGGACAAAAATATTTATTTATTCAAAGATGATCAAGGCAGTATTTCTAGGAGGCAGTCTAACCCACAATTCAGAATGTATCCTCAAAAGTATCCCTATGGCTGGACCAGTGTGGCTCAGTGGTTGAGCATCAACCTATGAACCAGAAGATCACGGCCGAGTCTCAATTAGGGCACAAACCTGGGTTTCAGGCTTGATCTCCAGTAGGGGGTGTGCAGGAGGCAGCTGATCAATGATTCTCTCTCATCAATGATTCTCTCTGAAATCAGTAAAAATATATTGTGAAATATATTTTAAAAATATGTGTGTGTATACACACACACACACACACACACACACACACACACACACACATATCTATATATCCATGGCAAGTCACGATTTGATTCCCAGTCAGGGCATATGTCCAGGTTGTGGGCTCAATCCCCAGTGTGGGGCATGCAAGAGGCAGCCAATCAATGATTCTTTCACATTGTTGATGTTTCTATCTCTCTCTCCTTCTCCCTTCCTCTCTGAAATCAATACAAATATATTTAAAAATAAATATCTCTATGGCTGCAGAAGTCTAACTCACATGAGGAAGAGAATGAGATAAGAATGAATAGCTTATGTACTTAGTTATATAAATTTATATAAATCATTTTCCTTTTACACACTTTACAGAACACAATATGGATAGATGTGGGAGGAATGAGGAGAAAGCAGGTTTATGATACCAGTTCAGGACGTAACCAAAATCACAATCATTCATTCATTCACTATTTACTAGCACCTGATAAACACTGGAATAGCGTGAGCAAAATAGGACAAAAAATTTCTTCCCTCTCTAGTCAGTGGTAGAAAACAGGCCAAAGACAAACAAATCTACAAACAAATAAAGGTAAATAGTACTATTTCCGGTGGTGGAAAGTGCTATGAAGAAAACATAAGCAGAAAAAGATGACAGGGAGTGGAGGGTGAGCCACATGGCTCCCTGGAGGAAGAGTGTCCCAGGAGCAAATCAGGAATGACATTCACCATGAAAGACCCTTTGTGTAACAGTGAAGGTTTCGAAGTGAGAGTTCTAGAACAAGACAGCCTGTGTTCAAATCCTAGCTGAGCCTTTACAAGCTACAAGCTCAGCATAAGCTACTTAACTTATTTGGGCTTCAGTATCCCCAAGTGTAAATTTCAAGGATTAAATGAGTTAACACATGTAAAACACTTAGAACAACACCTGACAGCTGGGCATTAGAATTATCAAGGGGGATCGCTTTGTGAATTATACAATTGTTTAACACTATACTGTACACCTGAAATTAATATAAAATGACTAGAGGCCTGATGCACGAAATTCATGCAAGGGGCTCAGCTCTTGAAGACCCTGCTTCAACCAGAAGGTTGTCCAGAAGGTCATTCAGCTGTCTGGCCTAATTAGCATATTATGCTTTTATTATTATAAAATAATATTAAATGTTGCCTGTAACTGAAAAATAAAATTTAAAAAATAATAATACCTGACAAATAGTAAATAATCCATAAAAGTTAAATATTACTGACAATTAATATCTCCCTTCAGGAGTACTGCATTCTCAGAAATTAGCAAGTGATGAACGCAGACAGTTCTAACTGAGGCTTCAGCAAAATCTCAAACTCGACAAGCATAGAGAAATATGCTTCCAAATCCCAATATGCAAGTCATCAAATAACACTGCTTGCAAGGTTTCAGAGAGTGTGATCATCATGGAATACACCGTAATAGCTCTCACTCCAAGAAAAAAGTTTCTTTACTGACTTTTACCAGGATCCAGAAATGGGGATGTTTACTCACACTTTAGAGTGCTGGCACCCATTTCTATTTTTTTCCTCCAAGAATCACTCAACTGGCAACTAAACTTCTTCACTGCTTTGTCTTATTCCTAGAAATAACTGAGCCTGTGTTCAGACAATTTGGCATGAAAAGAAATCCATTCTCTTTCTTACACAAGAGTGCCTGGAGATGTTTTTCTTTTCTCTTCTTTTTAAGGTGTTTTTATTACTAAAAACTATGAAGGGCCAAATGAATCCACCGGACCTCATGTGGAAAGGGAAGAATATGAAGTTCAAATGTCACCTCCTGGAGAGGATTTCTTCCCTTATTCTAGTGCTGCCACTGTTAGTTGACTTTTCATCTAGAAGGAATACCCCGAGAGGGCAGGAATTGTGCCTGTCTTATTTACTTCTTTAACCTCCAGAGCTTAGAAGAATGCGTGGTATAGGAGCCTCTAGTAATTATTTGCTGAATGAATAAACTTTTCCCTGTCGTTAGTTTTTCTCCCTCCTGCACAGTGCTGGCAAAATTTGTTGTTTTTAACAACATATCTCAAGACTACCTTGCAATGCCTGAAAACTTCTATGGCTCCTATTTGTGCACAGCTTGTCAGTTCCCTTTCCATTTTTTTTCATTTTGCATTCGAAGGCCTGCCCAACCTGGCCTGGGTCTAACCTCTTCTCCAAAATACCAGAGAAGTAGTGAAGTTAAATGGTTATGAATATGGGCTAAAATTTCAGCTCCAACACCTACTAACTTACCAGACAACTGACTGTGGGCAGATCTGGGCTTCAATTTTCTATAGAATGTATTAATAGTATCAAAGGATTATTGGGAAGATTAAAATAGTTACTAGCTCCAAAGTACTGAGAGACATTCCTGACACAAAATAATAAATGCTATTTACTCTTGGCTTAAGCCTTGGATTTGGGTTATATCAAAATCCTTCTTCCCTAAACAAGTCATGTTCTTTTATACACCCCCTTTTCCTTTTTCACGTGTGTTATTTGGTAAGTCTACCACTGACTCACTATGACTGCATATGTTGATTAATGTGAAGTTCCTTAGAGCAAAAATTACGAAGTGCTGATTCACTTGATAAATGTTAAACCAGGACCATTACCTAAAATTAGTCATTTTAATAGTTTGTATTTACATAAAAAAGTTCAAGGCGAACTTTAAAGTTTATTTGGTTTTTCTTTTCTATTCACTTAAATACTGACTTCTAAGAATAACTGGAAGATTAGAGAGCTTTCTCCTCCCCAATTTTGCAGACTCTCATCTTCCACCTACTCCTTTCTCACCATCATTTACAACAATAATGCCATAAATGCTGACCCCAGGGCAGTCAAAGTGATCCTTACGTACTAAGTTAAATGTAAGGGCTATTATTACAACTAGTAATACTGATAGATCTTGTCTCTGCCAGTAATTACTGGCAGAAACTTGTCCAATAACATGGAGAAACACTGTTTTTTTCTGTTCCTCCTAACCCCCACTCCTCCACCCGCTCCAGGGAGAAATCTTGAACGTCACAAGTTAAGGAGAACATATTATCTCTCAACTAGAAACAGGTGAAAAATAAATGTCAAAGTTGTAAATAAAATGAGATTGGCAGATAACTTAAAATTTGGAATATTCTGAGGGCTCGGGAGGTTTGGGTGGTTTGCCAAAGGGATAGAATCTGATCTGTTCAAGGATACTGGGTTACCAGAAGCCTAGGAAAGGCAGGAGAAAAAGCTTGCCTTTCAACACATCGCCTGGGGCAAGTCTCAAAGTATGAAAGATAACTACCTGCAGGGTTTAGATCCTTCCCTATCCTCACTATTCTAGTCTAATTCCAGCATATTATAGACTAGGTAACCATTAATTATATTGTGTCCTGGGTTGGGAACAACCATCACATATAATGTTGTTTCAATGGGAAAGTATGTTCCCAGTTCTAAACAACTGGCTTAAAGAAGACTTTTTGGAAAATGTCTCATTCATAAGCTAGGAATTGCAGAGAGTTGTAACCAGTTCCCTCTGGAGAGGATGTGCCAAGTTAGGTGTCCTAACTTCTGCACTAAAATGAGTAATGGAGGATACTTGGCCAAATTCTCAGATCCAAATCTGGGTTAAGCAATAAATAATATAATGGCAAGAAAATAACAGGAGACTAGATGAGAAATGGGAGTGACCACAGGCTGAGACAGTGGAGTCAGACACACCACGATCTGAAACCTGGCTCTTGGGAAGCAACTCTCTTTCTCTGATTGCCTTTCTCCCAACTGCTCAGGGCTGCTCGTTATCACTATTTAGATCTCAGCTTAGACATCACACCACCAGTCAAAGGGCCTTCCATGACTATCCATTGTGAAGATAGCCCTACCCTCAACCTGATCTATTTTCTTCATCACATTTAACCAGTTAACTGCCGCGCATCCAAAACGGAAACCATCCCCACATGCCACGATATTTTGAATTTAAAAAATCAATTTGCAATGAATATTATAAAAATAATGTATTATTCACGATTTGGGTGTTCTTGAATATTTTCAGCTGAAAATCCTCACGAAAAATAATTTTAAAGTTGGTCAGGGCTGCCACTTAGGGAAGACTTTTTTTTAAAATAGACTCTCATGGTGTGTGGGGAAGGTCCGCTGCTTGTGTGTATAGACACTTATGGCGTAAATTTAACCCCTATCTGAAACTACCTTAATGCTTCTTTATTGCCTCTCTCCTTAAAAGAACATAAACTTCATGAAAAATTTCACTCATGTCATGCACACTAGAGTATATGCCTAGCACTGTGTGTGGCACATGGAAGGATAAATATTTAACAAATGGAGCTACTGTGTGAAGATCCAGTAGTGAAATAAGTTATCTATCTACCCACCTACCGACCTACCTCTCTGTGTCTGGTACAGTACTACTATTCAGCAGATAAATATTATAAAAGAAACAAAACAGAGAATGATACTATTATGAGTCAGAAAGTACTGAACAACTTGGATATGCCTCATAGCATAAGAGAAACCAGGAGTGTAAAATGAGTCTTCCAGGAAGCAAAGCAAAAATCAGCTAAAGACTGATAGCAACCTGAATGCTAATTTTAAGTCGGCTAATAGGGGAAAGCAGTTATGTTATTTGATAAACTTCTTCAGTGAATGTTCAGAATTTATAGAAAACTCCTAGAAGCTGCCTAACACTATGCTGATGTTGATGACACTGGAAAAAAATAGAAGAGTAGTTGTGGTGTGGGCAAAGTAGAGAGTGGTTCTGCATTTTCTCCCACAAAGTCAATGAAAGGCTTCTGGTCCATCTTTCTCACTTGGAGCAAGGCAAGGAAACTGTGATAACAAAGTGACTCCTTTTCCCACAAGTTGCATGTAAGTTCATTGATCCAGATACCCAGTCACATACTCTGCCCCTCCCCCGACCTAGACATATTTTGGGAAAAACACTGAAGAACAAGACTTTTAAGGTCTCTTTCAGCATTACATTTCCATTAAATCTTATCTGTACAGGGATTCAGAAAATGAACAAACTGCTTTGCAATATTTTGAGCAGAGTTTTTTGACTCATACTTAAAAGTTGAAAAAGAGGATATTTACTTAAGATAGTGGTTTTCACCCTGGCTAGTTTGGTTCAGTGGACAGAGCGTTGCCTACAGATTAAAGTGTCCCGGGTTCAATTCCAGGCAAGGGCACATGCCCAGCTTGCAGGCTCAATCCTCAGTAGGGGGCATGCAGGAGGCAGCCGATCAATGATTCTCTCTCATCACTGATGTTTCTCTCTCTCTCCCTCTTCCTTCCTCTCTGAAAGCAATGTGGGGGCAGGGGAGGGGGGGATGCAGGGGAGGAAGAAACCTGTGGTTATGTAAGAGAATGTCCTTGTACTTTGGAAACACATTTTGAAGACTTAGCCTAAAGGAAACATGATATGTAACAAATTCTCAAATAACTAAAAACAACAACACATAATACATTGTATTTACATAAACAGAGGGAGCAGTGGTTCTCAAAGAGGGACCCCTGAAGGAGCATTACCCAGGAACTTGGTAGAAATACAAATTCTTGGACCCCACCCCAGACCTACTAAAACCAGCTGTCGAGAGTGGGCCCAATAATCTATTTTAACAAGCCCTCCAGACGATTGCACACTAAAGTTTAAAATCCACTGAAAAAGAAAGGATAAAACAAATGTAGTGAAATGTAAAAATTGTTAAATCTGGGGAGAAGGTATATAGGATTTCTGTACTCTTATTGACATTTTTCTGTAAGTTTGCAATTGTTACAAAATAAAAATTAACAACAACAAAAAGATTACGCTGGGGTAACTTATGTACAGATGTGCAAAGGAAGAGACTGTTGAGGTAAGGAGGCAAATCACTGGATTTTTACACAAGAAGTAAAGGGATTCAGAACTAATGTTGCTGCACCTCCAGTGTAGAATGAGGAGCGATGTTTGCACTGACTTCAAACAAATCTTGTAGGAAATATGGACACCAAACCTACTAACCTGAATAGGAGAGTCCAGCAATCATTATAAAGAGGTCTTCTTCAGAAAAGCTTTCAGGAAGCATGAGGAAAGCAGCAGTCACAGCACTATTCAGATTTTTATCTAGGGCTGTCCTAAGGGCGACATTCTCATTCATTGCTATGATTTTCACCTGAAAAAAGCAAAACATTCAGAAGAAAAATTCCAGAAGAGTATTTCTCAAGATAAAGGGTTATGCATGCAATGGAACTGTCCAAAATTTAGCCCTGAAGATCTTGGAATATTAAGCCAGTTGACACAAAATAATTATTATTCTAATAAGCAATCCCCAAATCTCTCGTTTTGTGCCATCCAAAATAAATATTTCTCTTAAATGGGTTTTGAAAAAAGAAGTCAATAAAAATGAAATAAATGTCCTTTGGAAAATTTAACATATATTTTATAATCTCATTGTTCTTCACTTACTAGTAATTTTATGGTAGACAAAGGCAAAATTTTACTTCTTTATTTAGAACTCAACTCTTCTGTTACCCATACATAACCTGAGTAGTTCATGCTCTATTTCAAATTGATTTTGACTAAGGAAAAAGAAAAGAAAAATAGCTACTATAGAAAGAGCATGTGTTTTGAGTATAGGTAAGGCCTCAAATCCAGGTATTTATTACCTGTGGGCTAATTACTTAACTTCTCATCTATAAAATGGGGATTATAGACATGCACCAAAGAATTGTTACAAAGATCAAATGAGATAATAAATGTAAACTGCCTAATGTACTAGTGAATGCCTTGATTAATAAAACAAAATTTTCTTTTGCATAGCAAAAGCTACTATTTTTTACTTTCCCCAAATTCATGAAAATATAAATTGCTCTAGTCTATCCTGAGAATCTAGGCTTTAAAGACTGCACTGAAGTTACAAAAATGTGTTCAAGTCCCAGTTCTATCTCTTACTAACTCTGTGACTGGGTATACAGTGGTACCTCGAGATACGAGTTTAATTCGTTCTGTAACCTTAAGGCGTGCGAAACTATGAGACGCTTGAGTCGTGGTAAACTGGTGGGTCGTGTGCAGCCGGCCGATCCGCATGATTACTCCTATCTCAAATGTTGCTCATATTTCAAAGCAAAAATCGCTCGCTCCACGGCTCATATCTCAAAAATCTCGTATGTTAGGGCACTCGTATCTCGAGGTACCACTGTGTAATTTCTTAAAATGCAGTTAACAGAATCAAGTGCATAAGGTTGTTGGGAAGATTAAATGAGATATTACATATGAACCCTTAGCTGAAGCAAGCTTCCTTAAGTGTTTCTTGGTGCATACTGCAAGAATTTCTCTGGGCCAGAGGTTCTCACGGTTAGCAAGCATCAGAGTCACTTAAAGGGCTCTTTAAAACATATTAGGTCTGCTCTAACCGATTTGGCTCAATGGATAGAGTGTCAGCTTGCAGACTGAAAAGCCCTAGGTTTGACTCCGGTCAAGGGCATATACCTTGGTTGCAGGCACATCCCTAGTGGGAGGTGTGCAGGAGGCAGCTAATCGATGTTTCTAATTCTCTATCCCTCTCCCTTCCTCTCTGTAAAAAAAATCAATAAAATATATAAAACATATTAGGCCCATCCACCAAAGATTCTCATTCAGTCGGCCTGGATGAGGCCTAAAAATGTACCTTTCTAACGAGTTCCCAGGTAATGTTGGTACCTGGGAATCACATTTTGAGAACCACTGCTCTAAGGTACATACTTAGAAGGAGAATTGCCAAATTGCTCTTTGGAGTAGTTGCACAAATTTATACTCCTGCCATAATTTTTTGAAACCATCATGCTTCTTCTGACTGATTTTCAAATAAGGAAAGGGTCTCGAAGTCCACATATCTCAAATGTGTACTGGCAGCAAATTTTCCTCCTATTCTAGAAAACAGGGCTTAAGTTGCCTTTTATTTGTTGAATAGAGATAATTTTTGACAAAATTAAGATGGTCGTAAAAGACACATACATATAAGAAACTCCAAATTAAAATTTTATTAGACAGCAAGGAAAGAGACTGATGTATATCTCCAAGTATAGTATATTTAAAAAAAATTAATCATAAAAAGCAGTATCATAAAACGTTAACTATTTTACAAATCAGGCTTAAAAACCTAACTTCTACTTTTTTCTAAGGGAATATTAATAACAAAAACCTCTTATATGCAAGGTAAGCCACTCTATTCAATACTACCTCCTCCCTTGTAATTACAAGGATTTAATGGCCCTTAATTAAGCCTTTCGGCACTTGGGTGAGTTTAATATTATTGCAATCATCTGCAGAAAAGTAAAGCCAAGGAGCAGCCCAGCAGCAGGACTTGCCCAAGGTTGCATAATGAGTTGATGGCAAAATCAGGGTAACACCCTTATGCTTGGCAAACCCAACTCTAAATATTTTGAATTATCCTCATGCATTCAGTTAGGGATCTGCTCTGGTTAGTTTCTTTTCTTTAAAGATTATTAAAACAAATGTTAAGGTTCTATTAATAACTCCTATGTTTATGTCTTGAATAACTTTCCTATACTTTTTACTCCATATAGAATCATGAATGTAGGAAGAAGGTAACCTCCTCATCTTATTCATGGGGAGACTGAGGCCCAGAGGATTAAAAGATTTCTCCATGAGAAGTAGTAGCACATAAATGAGGATGTGGGTCCCTGATTCATTCAGGGCTCTTTCCAAAACTCTGTAAAGCCTCACTTCCAAATTCTTCCTCATTTACCAGGTCCTGCTCAGTAATGCTTCACCTTATCTTTTTCTGGTAGCTTTTACAGAAACTCCATGAAAACAGAAGCTATTTTGAGATGCTAACAAATCAAAGTTGCAAAGAAAAGAGTAAGTTTGAGGAAATAACTCTGTTTAACGTGATACCACTTACTCTACGAAAGTTGTTCTACTTAGGTATAAAAAAGCAGTCTGTTTGCTATTTAAGGTTAAAAGAGTGTAAATAAAAGCATCCTTACTCAAAGGAAAAATGTCAATTCAGAAGACTCTGCTACTGTGCTGATCTGGTTCTCCAGTGTAAGGTGAACTAGGAACTTGTCTCAGCAGCACTGTTATTTGTTGTTCAGAGTGAAAAGCCAGTGAACTCTTGGTACACTGCCAGAGAGGCCTGGGAAAAAAAGAAAGCCCTCAGATTTGTGAATAGCTGTTTGTATCTTACTGGAAATGCCTGCATCTGAACCCCATAGATAGCATTAGCCCTACTGCCAAGAAGAAAATCTTTACTGGAGAGAGGAAGGGGCAGCACTTGAAGGGACTTTCAAAGCCCAACTCGAGAGATTTGTGAGTACCTTTCATGATAGAAAAAAAAGGGTAAGTCACAAGTGGTCTCCTCTATAATACAGTCACATGGAGATAGTACTTGAATTGCAAATAGTGAAGTTATAGTCACAAAGTACACAGTCCTCGCTAGTGTTCAAATACCCAACCACTAACCAAATGACCCTTCCCAGGGAAGTTTTCCATTCCAAACGGCCAGAAAGCTTAAATCGTCTAAATGATTACTGCCTGAGGACCAAAATGAAACACTGAACATTTGAGCTGGATAAAATTTTATTAATTACCTGTTGGACTACTGACTCTTCCAAAATAAGAGTGTGGTGCTTTTTTTAAAAAAGAATTCCTTTGGCATACACAGAGAAGAAACTTAGTTGTCTTTTAAATAAGTAAATGAAAGGCTCAAACTTTGCATTTTAAAGGCTAGAGGCCCAAAGGTTTGCTCACTGCAGGGCAGAGCCAAGGCTAGTGAGCCAGGTTTTCCATCTTCAGAGCAGGATCGTTTATACTTCTGGGATTGTTCTATGCACAAAAAGTAAGTCAATAAGTACAATATGATAATGATTCCAAAATCGTGAATATACTAAAAACCACTGAGTTGCACATTTTATTTAATATTTAATTAATTTATTTATTTCAGAGAGAAAGGGAGAGGGAGAAACATTAATAATGAGGGAGAATCATTGATCAGCCGCCTCCTGCACAACCTCCAACAGGGATCAAGCCCAGAGCCTGCAACAGAGAGCTCTAACCAGGAATCCTTCTGGCAACCATTCAGTGCATGGGGATGTGTCCAACCAACTGAACCACATTGGCCATGGAAGGAAATGTCCATTTTTTAAAGAAAGGTACTCCTTTATATTTCTCTTTTTTTATTAATAAAACTAGAGGCCTGGTGTACAAAATCTGTGCATGGGAGGAGGGGGTCCCCTCAGCCCAGCCTGCACCCTCTCCAATTTGGGACCCCTTAGGGAATGTCCGACTTCCAGTTTAGGCCCGATCCCTGTGGGACATCCCTCTCACAATCCAGGACTGCTGGCTCCCAACTGATTGCCTGCCTGCCTGCCTGCCTGATTGCCCCTAAATGCTTCTGCTTGCCAGTCTGATCACCCCCTACCCATTCCCCTGCCGGCCTGGTCCCCCACAACTGCTCTCCCCTGTCAGCCGGGTCACACCCAACTGCCCTCCCCTGCTGGCCCAATCACCAACTGCCCTCCCCTGCTGGCCTGTTCGCCCCCACTGCCCTCCCTTGCCGGCCATCTTGTGTGAGGGCATGATGGTGAATTTGCATATTATCTCTTTATTATAAAGAATTTATTTTTTAGAGTTTAAATTCACAGCAAAATTAAATGGGAAGTAACTTGGCCAGTGTGGCTCAGCCATTGAGCATCGACCCAGGAACCAAAAGGTTGGTCATTCAATTACCAGTCAGGGCACATTTCTATCTCTATCCCCAATAGGGGCCATGCAGGAGGCAGCCAATTGACAATGTTCCTCTCTCATCAATGTTTCTATCTCTCTCTCTCCCTTTCTCTCCCCATAAAAAATAAATAAATAAAAAGATTTTTAAAAATATAAATGGAAATTAGAGCGAGTACATATACCTCCTATATATTTTAAACACTTAAATTGCTAGTGAATGAGACATTCTATTCTAGTTACAATACCAAAGATAATTTTAGAGCTTTAGATATATACTTTAATGTAACTCCTTCTTTTAAAACACAAAAAAACAGAGAATTCACACTCATATTCTCACAATTCTTTCCTAAGAGATTTACCCATTCTTTTTATTAAAATACTACTAAATCTTTCCAACAGATTTGTTTATTTGATTAATATTTGCTGCCACCTAGAGGTAAAAATAGTTTGTTTAAAGACAGTCATCTTGAGAATGGTTAACAGGGATTTCCACTAGAGGGAAACTAAGAGCAGGAGTGGGTGGAAGAGTTAATTCACCCACTTATGATTTTTTTTTTTTAACTATGTGTTATGGCCAACACTTTCAAATGATTTTTAAAGATATCCTGATTTTCTTTTGCTAGAAGCTTAATAAGCCTGAGGCACAGTCATTGTCATCAATAACATTTTCTTCTCCAAGTTAGCTGAGAAATGCCATTTTGCATGATATAAATGTAGCTGTTAATATTTGTCTTGAATTGTTGTTTTTATATTACCAGGATATATGATATTTAGATAAAAATCTGAGGTCATTTCCAGTCAGTTCTTACATTCTGAGATTTCATGGCATTTTTAGCTTTCTAATGTCAATTTTAATATATATATATATTATATATATTTATATATAATATATATAATATATATAAATATATTATATTATATATATATATATATTTGCTAACTTGTTTGGCTCAGTGGATAGAGTGAAGAGCTGAAGACTTAAAGGTCCCAGGTTTGATTCTAGTCAAGGGCACAGGCCTAGGTTGTGGGCTCAATCCCCAGTACGGGGCATGCAGGAGGCAACTGATCAATGAATCTCTCTCATCACTGATGTTTCTCTCTCTCTCCTCCCTCTCTGAAATCAATAAAAATATAAATAAATAAATAATATCTTATATAATAAAAGGCTAATATGCAAATCATCCCCTCAATCTGGAGTTCGACCAGGAGTTCAACCAGGGGGCAGAGCTGGCTGGCCAACCACCTAAGGCCCCTCTCCCCAGTTGAACTCCTGGTTGAACTCCAGATTGAGGGCATGGTGGCCACACCTGAATTCGTGCACCAGGCCTCTAGTAAAAAATATGTTTAATTTTTTATTGATTTCAGAGAGAAAGAGAATAGGAGAGAGAGATAGAAACATTAATGATAAGAGAGAATAAATGATTAGTTGTACCCTGCATGCCCCCTACCAGGGATCGAGTCTACAACTCAGCTATGTGCCATGACCAGGAATTAAACCATGACCTCCTGGTTCATAGGTCAATGCTCAACTACTGAGTCTCATCCGTAGGGCCCTAATGTTTATATTTTTTTAATTGAAATATTATAAGCACAAAACACAGTACAGAGAATAACAATTTTACATTCAATATCTCATTTTATCTAAAAATAACTCTGAGATGGGCAAGAATAAAGGGAAATGAAAGATTTTTTCCTGGGTGTCTATTAAGTGCCAGGCATTTCTCAAATGTCTTTTGAAGTCAGTGTGATCAGCCTTATCCATAGATGATGATGTTTCAAGGCTCAGGGAGATTAAGGCACTGGTACAGGGTCACATAGCTAGGAATATCAGAGTTGGGACCCAACAGATGTATCTGATTCTAAATTGTCTGGTTCTTTTCTAGTACTACTATTCTGCTTTCACTTTTCAACACCTTCTTGAAGTAGGCAGGGCAAATATTGTTGTCCCCATCTACATATAAATTATTAGAGGTTCAAAAAGATAAAACAAGTTGCCCAAGTTTATATAAATAGCTAACAAGTGGCAGAAATGAATAAGACCCACATTCATTTTTTCATTCGACACTCATTTTTCTTCCTGTTAAGCTACATATTTTATAAATTAAAACACATGGAAAGAAAATTAATATTTATAAATTTTCAACATTTATTTGCTTAATTATGTGCTTTATTAGTTATCTAGTCTAGAAATGAGAAATTCATCTATGTAGATATGAAATTATTTCAGCAAGCCTATTGTTTTGAACTTTAAAAATGTTTTTACTGAAAACATTGCATACAGTAAAATATACAAGTCTAACAGACACAACTTGACAAATTTTTACATATGGATATATCAATGAACTATTACCTTTATCAAAGTTTCTGGACATTTTAATGAGCTACATCCTTAAAAAAATTTTTATACATGGAATTTTATTTATTTTCCTTTTTATTGAATTTATTGGTGTGACACTGATTTTAAAAATTATATAGGTTTTAGGTGCACAATTCCACAAACATCATTTAAATTTTAAACCCTGATGCAAGGCCAAAGAATCTTGACTGCCCATGTATATCAATGGAGATTTTTATGACACAACTAAGTAAGCTAAGATTATATAAATTTCTCTCTCAATTTTTGCCATAATTGACAAAAGGAGAAGCAGCATAGTCACTCTTATGGGAGACATTTAACAACAATCCATGTTTTAGGGCCTGAGACCCTCTGACAACACAAAGAAAAATTTTCCTTGCTGTGAGATTGGGAACTGTGATTATTGTCACCTAGTTCTCAAACTATGAAAAGACTTTTTCTCAGAAAACAGACTATATATATCTGCATGAAAGGAGAAACATGGCATTTGCAAATACAAGTCAAAAGTTCAAGTCCTCTCCACTTTTTTCCTGTTTCGTTTATTTTCTGTTTCTATTGAAGCTCAGGGAGACACTACCCTCTACAGCCTCCTCTAGTAGTAACCCCAATTAAGGAAGGACACTAGGACAGTATCTCACCACTGGCCCGAGGAGGATAATGAAGAGGATTAGAATCCACTCCCCTCAGCAGAACTACTTGGTTCATTCGTTTCCTCAACAAATATTTGCTGAATGATGGTTACGTGCCAGGCATTGTCCCAAGCACTGCTGGGATATATCAGTAGACAGACAATGCCCCATGACACATTCGAGAAGATAAGGGGAAGCACTGGGCATGTCTTCTGCCATCTTCTCCAGCCCAAAAGGACTAACTTTGAGCCTGATTCATCCAGATAATTGAAAAATCTTCAGAGAGAGGGCAGGAGTAGTGTGGATAATATCTAGATATTGTTTGGCAGTGAATTCTTAGAGAGGAAAGGGAGTCTGAAACTTATTTCTATTTCCTGGAGTTCCATCTCATTGCAATCAAAGATCAAAGTAAGGTCAGCTTCAGAGAGGAGAGGTCTCCCTAATTGTGGCAGCCAATAAAACACTCACTGGTTTTTGGAGTCGTCCAGCAATGTATAAGTTATTCCAGTTGAGGAGATCTTCAATCAAAACACTAGTGCTAATAACCCCATATTTGATAAGCTGTAAAAGAAAAGAAATGAACATGAAAAGAAGCAAAAGACCATATTGTTATTTATATAAATGCAAAATAGAAAGAAATACATTTCTGCCCAGAGTACCACCTTGATTTCCAAAGCCACTCAAAATGCTTGCTTTGTAAAAACACCCATCTATTCCAAAAATGTTCGCAAAAGGTACGTTTCCAAGACTGATTTGTCATCTCAGGTATAGGAGATGACATGATCACTATTTTAACTCAGACTTGTGATATTAAAAGGCAGAATGGCTCTTAGAGTTTATCTAGTACTGGTCCTCAATGAACTGGAAATAAAAAATTGGTCCTTCAGCAAAGACAGTTTGAGTAGCTATAATATATTTCATGCTTCTCCCTTGAGAAATAAGAAACCTGAGGCTCAGAGAGGATAAATAGCAAGCCCAAGGTGGCACCATTAGTAGCAGAGACAAAACTAGGTCCCTGAATTTTAGTCTGGGCTTCCAATGTTCATTTTACCACAAAGTACAAGAAATTTTGTTTATAATTAAAAGTTTTTACTGACATCCTTTATATGGTAAATTTCTCTTTCACTATGGACTATTCTAAACACTTTTATAATTACAAGCAACAACTAAATACAATAATACATCTCTATCAGTGCTGAACATGGAATTATGGTCAAGCTCACGCAACAGTAATTTGCACAAACTCTGAATGCAGTTGTTCCAGGTTACAAAATCCCATTTGTTTCAACAAATATCTCTGGCCTCATTCTGCTGAACTTCAGTATCCCAATGGCCTTCTCAGGCTACGAATATCTAAGAAGCAGCTAAAGAATTTTAATTAAAAAGTACAATCCCTTTGGCATATAATTATGCCCAAATATTTGGTTACTGGAGCTTTTAATATTGTTTGAAACTACTAATTAGAGATAGGCTCAGCATAATATTCATTACGGGCAAAGAACAAAGCTACGTGCTTGGCAAAACTAAAGTGCACATGGAAGGCTATGCTGAATAACATTCTCTCCACTCTAGCCACAGTCTTGCAGGAAGCCTTCTTGCTGTAGGCATGCAAAAGCTGGGAGGTAATAGAAACACCACTGGCCTGGAAGTCAGGGGCCTGTCACTGCCTAGTTGCTTGAGCTTATGGAAGTTATTTTCTCTATGAACCTTGTTTTTTTCACCTGAAAAGTGCCAATGGAGTGGGACTGGCCCTCAACCAAAAAGGTAAATTCAGGGCCCAAAGGTTATGCAGACATTACCAATAATCACAGCACTCCTTCCTGCCAAGTTCAGATAGGTCTTCAAAATCCTGCCCAGTCAAGTACTCACCCTCCTGGCCTTCAAAGAGTGGCCCACTGACCAATATCAGCAGCATCACCTGGGAGCTTGACAAAATTACAGAATCTCAGGCTCCGTTCCAGACCAACTGAATCAGATTCTGCATTCAACAAGATCTGTAGGTGTCTGCACCTCAAAGTATGACTGCTCTGAGCAATCAGCAGCACTGAGCAGAGTTGGCACAGCTGGCAGAACCCGTATGTCATCTTTAGCCCAGCTTACCTCTTAGGAGACTGGATTTAGTACCAGTGGTCTTCTTAAGTTGGAATCCTGCCTAGTTCTTGGCAGCCCTCCTAAACATTGGGCTCCTTCATCTGAAAGACAGTCCAGCAGGGTTCTTGCTGCCAGACAACCCTCTGTCGGGATCCAAGCATCTTACCTGCTCTCCAACAATTCATCATCAAGTGCCACCCACCTGCTGGCACCAAGAGGTTCCTGCTACTTGGCATGCTCCTAAGTACCTATATTCACTTCCAAATTCTTTCTGGAAGAAGGTTAGTCCTTCCACATAGATAAGATTAATTTCTAATCTGGTCCTTAATGGGCCACTGACTAAGCCATTGGTTCTCAAAGTGTTTTTTCTAGACCAGCGGGAAGCTTGGTAAATCTTTTGCCCTAACCCCATGGTCAGCAAACTGGCTTGCAAGCCACTTGCAGCTCTTTGGCCCCTTGAGTGTGGCTCTTTCACAAAATTCCACGGCCTGGGCAAATCTATTTTGAAGAAGTGGTATTAGAAGAAGTTTAAGTTTAAAAAATTTGGCTCTCAAAAGAAATTTCAATAGTTGTACTGTTGATACGTGGCTCTGTTGACTAATGAGTTTGCCGACTACTGCCCTAATCGGTTTGGCTCAGTGGACAGAGCATCGGCCTGCAGACTGAAGAGTCCCAGGTTCGATTACGGTCAAGGGCATGTACCTTGGTAGTGGGCACATCCCCAGTAGGGAGTGTGCCAAAAGGCAGTGGAATCGATGTTTCTCTCTCATTGATGTTTCTCTCTATCCCTCCTCTCCTTTCCTCTCTATAAAAAAATCAATAAAATATATTTTTTAAAAAGAGCAAATCTTTTTTTTTTAAATATATTTTATTGATTTTTCACAGAGAGGAAGGGAGAGGGATAGAAAGTCAGAAACATCGATGAGAGAGAGACATCGATCAGCCACCTCTTGCACACCCCACACTGGAGATGTGCCCGCAAGCAAGGTACATGCCCCGACCAGAATCGAACCCGGGACCTTTCAGTCCGCAGGCCGACACTCTATCCACTGAGCCAAACAGGTCTCGGCAAAGAGTAAATCTTTAAAGTTCTCATCACAAGAAAAAAAAATTGTAACTATGTGTGGGTATGGATACTAACTAAACTTACGGTGATCATTTCAGAATATATATATATATCCGTGTTGTACACCTAAAATTAATACAATGTTATATGACAATTATATCTCAATTTACAAAAATAAAAGTAAAGCCTCAAACCCTACCCCAGACTTACTGAATCAGAAACTCTGGGGTGTCTGTGTCTAACAGGCATTCTGGGGAATTTTGATGCACATTGAAGTATGAGAACCACTTGGCCAAAGGGAAAAAATAAAGCCAGTCAATAAGCCAGTAACATTTGACCATCTTCATTTAGCAAGAGCTTGAATATTTCCTTAGTGCAAGAACATACATATTTAGCTAGTATTCTAACAACAAAGGTTAGTAACAACCCAAGAGAAGACAAAGGCCAAAGTCACTTACCTTATTGTCACACATGATCAATGGATTGTAGTAAACTCCAGCGCCATAGTTATTTTGGATACTGGTGATAATCTTGGGCCCCAAAACTTTTAGGAAAGAGTAATGGCTCCGATTTTTCTTTAGGTTCTTTGAATGCCAATCAACAGGGTCATCTACTGTGAACACAAAGTCCAGCATGGCTTTCTGGGAGGTGGAGAAAAAAGAATGACTTTCATTTTAATTCCTAGAAAGGCACCCAGATAACAGTGGAAAGTTCTAAAGTTTTAAGCCACTATGACTAATAAAAGACCTGGGATTTTCAAAAAAAATTTAAGCAAGTGTCTGGAACCAATTTGAGCTTTGTTTTCATCAATACACATAACCACAATGCTTATTTAACATGTACTGACATACCAACACTCTTGTAAACACTTTATATATTATATATGTATGCATATATGTATATATATATACAATAACTCATTTTATTCTCAAAAAAAATCATACAAGGTAGGCACTGTTACTATCCCAAGTTTTTGGAAGAAAACCACAAGGCACAGACTAAGTTCCTTGCCCAAGGACACATAGCCGGCGAGCAGCAGATATAATCTAGTTCCAAATTGTGTGTGTTGAACCACTATTCTACACTGCCTTTCATATAAATGCTCCACTTTTCTTCCAGATGAAATAACCCACGGATAAGCTCTACATAGTATTATGTAAAGGGAAATGTTAATTTAACTCTCAAATGGTTATCCATTTGCCAACCACTCAGAGGACCTACAATGAGCTCTGATAGATCATGAGGTAGTAGTAAAGAGGTCAAAGTCTACTGAGGGAACAAATAATCAGTAAATGGATTTGGTAGAAGACTGCAAAATGAACTAATTTCACTCAAAATTAGGTCAACAGGAAGGAAAAACTTCTTATACAATTCTATTTTTCAAGACTGGTAATCTGAGTCTTGAAGAATGTGCAAGACTTAAAAGCAGGGTCATATTATGGTGGAAGTATTAGGAAAAGCACAGGGAACGGGAGTCCTATTGGAGGAAAACACTGTGGACATGAGAACTGGGCACGTTCTGTGTGCTGCATTTACTAGTAGTTTGCTATGGTGGGAACAGAATGCAGGCAGGGGAGTGGTGGGAGAAGAGACAAGACAGGGAGGCTGGATGCCATAAGAAATTTTCCTGCAGAAGAGCTCACTGGAGGGAGGAAAAATAAAGGCTGGGAAACTACAGTGGAGGCCCAGTGCAAGATTCCAGATGAGGCAAGAAACGACACTAAGGCAATGAAGAATATAGAGACTGATCTGACAGAGACTTAGGTGTTGGAAGCTGCAAGACCTACTAACCTGTAGGAAATTAGAGTGAGGAAAAGCAAAGGAAGGACCTTTTCTTGGAGGGAATTCCACCTCTGCTCAAAAGAAAATTTTCATGGAAAAATGAAGAGGTGGCTACAGAGACAGGAGGCTAAGGCCTGCTCTGGGTTACCCATAATGTGACCCACAAAACACTGGATACTTAAGATTTCAGGTAAACATGTTTTTAAAAATTGTATAATTAGCCGAAACTGGTTTGGCTCAGTGGATAGAGCATCAGCCTGCGGACTGAAAGGTCCCAGGTTCGATTCCGGTCAAGGGCATGTACCTTGGTTGGGCTGATTGATGTCTCTCATCGATGTTTCTAACTCTCTAACCCTCTCCCTTCCTCTCTGTAAAAAATCAATAAAATATATTTTAAAAAATTGTATAGTTAATGTTTTTTAAAAATAACCAGCTATAATATCACTTATACCCTTATAACCTGTAATTTCTCATATGTTGTCAGTTTTTAAAAAAGTATTACTTAAAACTAGTATAGCCTTGGCCGGTGTGGCTCAGCTTGTTAACCATCGTCCCTATACACAAAAAGGTTGCAGGATTCCTAGGCACGTATTTAGGTTACAGGTTTGATTCCCAGTCTGGGGTGTTCAGGAGGCAAATAATTGAGGTTTCTCTCTCTCCCCATCCCTTCCTTCCTCTCTTTTTAAAATCAATAAACATATTCTCCAGTGAGGGTTAAAACAACAACAAAAACTAGTATAGGTAGGAAACAGCAAATCCCAGCAACAATATAGATGGCCAGACACATTACAGCCAGGTATCCAAATCCACAAGGCTCTATTGCAACCTGCACACTTGCATTTCCTTAGTTTATTGAAGATGACAATGAACTGTTGAGCTGTGTGAGAACTACCGCAAACAGAAACACAGTTTCAGAACAATTGCACACACAGAAAACACCCCTATTTGGACATTTGTTCATTTTACATTAATTCAGCAAAAGCTCTAAAGGCCAGACAGAAAACTTGGTTTAAATGAAAAATATTTGCCTGTCCCTCTTCTGCTGTCTTGAATCTTGTCTCCACCGTGGAAGCAAACTTTATTTTGCAGAGGAAAATCTGCAGTCACAAGGAAAACTGTACCCTCACTGTTGTTGTGCCCAGCCAACGCTGCAGTGTAAATGCCAAATCCTCACTAGTTTTGGTAAATGTCCTGAACATGAGTAAATACACTGGTCACCCACTAACTTTTTGCTTAGTTGACTTCACTGCACCTGTCCTGGCCCTACAACCAGCCCCTCGGCTTCCTGGCGTCCGGGAGATCATTTTGTATTTTCTCCTACAGCTTATGGAGGTGTCCCTCTCTCAAGCTTGGCTGTGCCTTAGAGTCACCTGGAAAGGCTTTAAAATTCTTGAAGCCCAGGCCTCCCCTTCTCCCCCATCTCAAATAAATCAGACATCTCCGCTGATGGAACCCAGGCATGAGGCTTTTTTTTTTTTTTTTTTAAAGCTTCTCAGGGAACTCCCTGCTCAGCCAAGGTTCAGAAGAACACTGAGCTGGCAACTGGCAAACATTTCTTCTCTACCATCTTGCCTCTGCACCAGCTTTTTCCTCCACAAAACTGCATCTCCTGCTCTAGACGGAAGTGGACTCGCTACTTGTCCTAAAAACCAGGCTCGGGCTGTTGTCCAACTAGGTAGGAGCACTTTCCTACGCAGTTTGTACTCTGCTGGCTGAGATGCGGAGGGCGCGGAGCGGGCAGGCGGCTCCAGGGCTCCGGGCGGGATGAAAGGCGAAAGGAAAGCCATGCGAACCGGCCGATGCTCGGCGTGGGGCTGGCTCCGGGCCGGGCTCACCTTCTGGTTTGAGCTGGGCCCCGCCTGGCGGTACACCCCAGAGCCATAGGCGAAAGCCAGGCTCAGCTCCTCGGGGAAGTGAGACAGGATCTTGCGGAAGGCCACCCCGGAGCTCTGCAGCGCCTGCAGCGCCATGGGCCGGGCTGAGGCACGGACCCCTGGCGGAGCAGGGCAGCGGGCAGCGGGGCGGGGAACGAATACCCGGCAGGGCAGGGGGTGCAGGGTGAGGAGAGGAAAGACGGGGGCCGGCCTGGACGTGGGAATTCTGGAGCCGGAGATAGGGACCAGCAAGAACCAAGGCGCCGGTCGCCCGGGCAAGCGGCCCACCCCAGCCACGCCTCTGGCACGCACACGCGCTCTAAGGGCGCAAGAGAAGGCGCCCGCCCGTGTGTGAGGACGCAAGGGTTTGCGGAGACCCCTGGTGGTCGGAGGAGCTCACTGCAGGCTGCGGGACAGTGTTGTTGGTTAATGGAACTGCTTTTCTGTTCTCGCCTCAAACCACATGTTAATAAATGACTATAAAAATCGTGCGTGTGTATGGCAGAAGATTTTTTTTTTAATGAGGTGAGTTTTCACATCACAAAATTGTACGCTTTACTACGTAGAATTCAGTGGCATTTAGTACCTTCATCATGTTGTGCAACCATTATCTGTAGCCACCAACAAAAGTGTAGATTTTCAAAGTTTAGGAAAATACAAAGTTAAAATCATGTCCAATCCAGAGACGATCACTGTTAATATGTGGCTGCGATTTCTTCCCATACAAGCTCTTTTCAAGCCCAATAATTGGTATGAAAGTGCTCCATAAATGGTAAAGGACTACACCTATGTCCTCTCATATTTGTATTTAATATTAAGGGTGGAGAAGAGATTCTGCCCCTTTGCCTTGGGGGTTAATCTCACAAATAAAAGGTGCATTAAGTGTTTCCTATGAATAAACCTGGGGTGAGAGCTCATCTCTTTGTGTAACTAGACAAACTTGCTTAGGATCACAGGGCCATGCAGGATGTAGTTTGACTTCCAGGACAGAGACTTTTCAAATACTCTTCTTTTTCCTCCGTACACTGCCTCTCAAAAATAAAAGAAATAGTAACAGCTAGATTTGGATAATGCTGATGCATTTCACATGAATATTTCATTGAGTCCCTCCCCCCTGCTGTCTGCGGGAGGCAGTTATTGCCTCCATTTTAGGGATGACAAAGCTAAGCCAGAGAGAAAAGACAATGTGGTTAGGATCACATCGGCTTGTGGCAAAACTGGAGCTAAAACCTAGGTCTAAAACCTACAATTCTACTATGTACTGGAAGTGTTTTGAGCAGGGACCTCAAAGTGTTGGGCTCAAATGTTAGCCTGGATTGGAGTGGGGAAACTGTTACCATAGTTTCACTATGAACTAAAGACTCCTGGCCTAGGGTGATAAAGGCTGGGATGCGATTAATTCAATTTGAAAGATGATCATTTGAATTCAAACTTAGACCCGGCACTGACGTTAAGTGCTGAGGATATGAGCTGCCTTGCAAGAGTTCAGAGTCTGGGGAGGAGACAGGCAAACCAACCCAGAATATAAAGTACAGTATGAAGTTGGTTGCCCAACACCCTGCAGGACCTCTGATGAGGGAGCGTTAATCAGTTCTGGGTGTGCAAGGAAAGAATGGAGGAGATTTTGCAGTGATGGCATCTGGGCCAGGCTTTGAAGGATGAGTAAGAGTCTATCAGGCAGAAGATATCAGGAAGAAGACTTGATAGGATGCAGTGACAATAATAATAAATGACATTTATTTATTTACTATTCCAAGACATATACCTTTTTCCATCATTCCAAAGGCCCCATGAAGCAGGTTCTTCAAGAGTATCATTTTTCAGACGAGAGGCCTAGTACATGAAATTTGTGCCTGGGCGGGCGGTGTCCCTCAGCCCAACCTGCACCCTCAGAGAAGCGGATTGATCCCAGGCCTAAACTGGCAGTCGGACATCCCTCTTGCAATCTGGATGCTGCATGTACCAGTGACCATATTTTTCATACAGGTGAAAGGCATCTTGCTGTTGTATGGGCAGCTACATTTTTTTGGCCTGGTTATAAAAAATAGTACATAACATGACCCTTCGGAAGCAGTAGTACCATTTCCCCCATCTTATGGGTGGAATAACTGAAGCAGAGAGAAGTTAAGTGATTGGTTTTGTCACACAGTTATAAATGTCAAAATCAGGGCTGACCCCAAAGTGTGCAAGCCAGAGTCCATGCATGTCATTGCTGCATCATCCTGTTTTATCAGTGTTAGAGTAGCCTAGCCAATTTAAATGTTTAAATCTAAGAGACTGTTCCATATATATATATAGTCCCTAGGTATGGCCAGTGATCAGGGCCGACTCTGGGGCGGCGATTGGAGGGTGAGGCGATGGCGGAGGTTGGGGGATGACGGAGGTCCTACCACTGGCACTTACCTTTGCTGGTGGCCTTATGCTGCCTGCTGGCCAGCCCTGCTCAACCCCCACGCTGATCTCCACCCCCAATCATCTTCCCCTCAGGGGGCGGCAGGGGGGCTCACCAGTTGTTCCCCTGTTTGGTTGACTTACATATTAGGGTTTTATTATATAGAATGAAGAAACAGAGTGCCTAAAAGGAGAAGCAAATTTCCAAAATGCACACAGGAGACTTTAACCTAGGGCTCCCAAATGCCAAAGGCCAAGCTATTTTCCACTTTGTTTTAGTGACTTCTAAAATAGGCAGCTTCTGAGGCAAGAGAAAGAAATGAGATGTCAGCTGGTTCTGTTCCATCAGCCAAGGTTGAACAGCAGCAGTAACTGAAGGGACGAGAGAGACCAGAATAAGTGCTGGAGGAAGGAGACGGAGTGTGTCTCAGCTTCTCTCTATGAGCAAAACCATTCTGGTTCGTTCTGAGTAAATATCACCCTTGCCCGGCGGCCAGAATCTGAAATGCATTTACTGCAGGATTACACTGAAACCTTTCACCCAAAGATAATGAATAAATCTCTACCAGCCATGTTATGTTTTCTGCTTTCCTCCCTTTTGGTAGTAATTCAAGTTTATTTTGTTTTCTCCCTTCTTTTGCAAAAGTAATCCATGCTTATAAAAATGTAAACATTACAAAAATATGTATAACCATCCCCCTAGAGATAATCTCTGATAATCTTTGAAACATATTCCTCCAGATATTCTTCTATGAATATGTAAACATTAAAACATTTTTAGCCGAAACCGGTTTGGCTCAATGGATAGAGCGTTGGCCTACGGAATGAAGGGTCCTGGGTTCAATTCCAGTCAGGGGCATGTATCTTAGTTGCGGGCACATCCCCAGTGAGGGGTGTGCAGGAGGCGGCTCATCAATATCTCTCTCTCATCGATGTTTCTAGCTTTCTGTCCCTCCCCCTTCCTCTCTGTGGAAAATCAATAAAATACATTTAAAAAAAATTTTTTAATGGAATTGTAGGATAGATACTATTTTGCAATTTGCTTTTTTTTTTCACTTAACATATCAGGGACATTTTTCTGTGTCAATATACAGATCTATCTCATTCTATTTATTAGCGGCAAAATTTTTTAAACTATGGATATGCCATCATTTGTTTAAATATGTTCATGTTAACAGATACAGAGTATTTCCATTTTCATATGTGCAAACAATGCTACAGTGAACATCCTTGTACATAGACCTTTGTATACAATGCTGGATCAAAGTGTCAGTACATTGCTAAAATCCCTTCCAAAAGATTGTACCAAGTCCAGTCCTTGATATACATAAAGATTCTGCAATGTTTCTCCATTTTTCAGGCTTACAGGCTTTCACACCTAATTATCAGTCATTTTCACAAACACTTTCCTTCCTGATAATGCAAAATCACCAGCTGGAAAGTTCCATCACATTTCTGAGTGCATTTGCTTTTCTCCAGAAAGAGGCAAAAGCAATGTAGCAGAGAACACATTTGTATTCGCCAGCAGAAATTTCCCTGCTCCTAGCAGTTCATCTGCTCCTTTTTAAATTACTGTGGCTTGTGAAGTTAGAAGCTATTAAAAAGCCTTAGTGCTCTATATAATCACTTTAGGGTTCTGTTGGAACTCTCATACCAATAAAATAAAAATGTTAGAGAGCCATTTTCAAATACAGATAAATGCCATTTTATTTGAGTGAATATGGGACCTCATTTTTCTGATTTATCCAGCTGTTGGCTTTGTATTTCTTAACAATGACCTTGTCAGGCAAGGCTTCACCAGGAGAATGTTCACCTATCCCATTATTTAAAAGAAAAAAAAAACCTGTAAAATCTCTATAACTTTTATGCCTGGATTTTTTTTTCTAATTAGTTTTAAGCGAAGGACAGAAAATATTTGAGGGGAAAAAAATTCAAGCTCTATGGTTCTTACAATTAACCACATGTTCAACTGATGGAGGTGAGGGAGAGGAATCTTTTTTACATCTTGTCAGAGAAGGGTCATCTTGTCACATCAGTCTATTCTCAGTTAATTGATGTGTCATAACTTGGCCAGACTGGGAGAATTTTAATACATCTTTGGTCTCTGAGGTATCAACTGGGTTGAATCGGGGTCCCAGGAGGTCATAGCTGTGTGACCTTGGGCAAGACAACTGAAGCTTTTTATGCCTTTTTCTCCCCATTTGTAGGATGATCATAGATTGCTAGGACAGCAAAGGAAAGTATACAAAGAGTGCCTGCCCCAGAATAAACTCTCAGTAGGTGTTCTCCATCTTATTTAATTCTTAAGAGGAATTAGGAAGCATAATTATGGCATTTAGCATTTTACACAAAACATTTTCCAGACATGATTTTATTTCATACTTAAAACAAATTCTGGGGGATGAGTGGATATTATCCTAATTTTACAGAGGGAGAAACTGAGGTATAGAAAAAATGAAGTGATTTGCCTGAAGTCACAGAGCAAATGGCAGTCCTGCCAATATAGTTTCCAAGTTTATTCCTCTCCTTTTTGCACAAATTGTTAATTTCCCAAAGGAATTCACTCCTCCTCCTATTGTAATCTACCTGTCTTTTAGTCCCAGCTCAAATATCACTCCTTCTAATCAGAAGTAAATTTTCTGTGCTCTGTGCACATAACTCTTTGCTTATAACTTTGTCTTAAATATCAAATGTGTACATCAAGAATAGATTTGGGGACCCTGAAGTCATGGACCATATCTTATCCATCTTTCTACCATGTAGGGCCAAACATAGTACCTGAACCAAAGTTTCTATAATTGAGAACATCATAGGCTGGTGACAAAAGATAAACATACATACAAAGCAATAGTTGTAAAATATAGACAATATCTGCATTGCAGCTGTCATAGACAGCTCTTTAGGTTTCCTGAGGTAGCTTCTTGGGTGGGAGGGTGAGAGTGGGTAGATATTTGGGCTAGATCTTAAAAGATGACCAGAAGTTCACTAGACAGGAAAGACTAGTGAGAACATTTTAAGGAGGAAGAACTGCCCCTGCATTGGGTCTTAGAATTCTCACTCTGGGAGGACACTGTGTTTTCCAATGGAGTTCTGGAAGACCACACTCATAACACCAAAGAAATGAGTGAATAATGGTAGGATTTCAGGGAACAGAGCGGGTTTCTCATTTAAATGGCAGTATATAGTGGTCAAGAGTGTAAACTCTGGCTCCAGGCTGCCTAATTGGAATCCTCACTCAGCCACTAATTATCTGTGTGACCTTGGGCAAGTAGCTGCATAACTCAGTTTCCACTTGCATAAGGTGAGAATAATAGTGATGCTTACTCACAGGGTTATCACAACAACTAAACAGGTTAACATACATAAAGTTTTTGGAAAAATACCTGACATGTTACTGAATACTATTATACATTTGCTATTATTATTATTATAACCTACTGTCCTAAAACTCAAGCAAGCGGCAACTGTCTACTTTATCACTTTGTAAAAGTGGCCTTGAGTTTTGGGATACAATGAGTTGGCAAGGAACCCAGGTAGAAGAGAAAAAATTAATTACAGTATACCAAGTCTTTCCCTAGCCACCAAAATTTTCAAACTGGGTTTGATGTGGAGTAGCATGTTTTATTGAATTATTATTTTGGTATCTACAGATTTGGGAATCATCTAGCCCCTTCATAGATGAAAGTGATTGAGGAAGAAATACCACAGCTGGTGCACAAACACCTCTTTGTTAGTACATCAATGTATAAAACACCAAAGCCCTATGACAACAGTACTCTTATTATGATGTTCCCTTTCTTTTAATTTCATTTTTTTAATTATCATAACTTGTTGACTTTTTATTGATGCATAGTTCTGTGAATTTTAACACATGTATAGATTCATGTAAATGCTGCTATAATTAGGGTGTAGAATAGTTCCTTCACCCCAAAACATCTTTTTGTGTGTTTATTCAGCATTGGTATATCCACTTCGTTGAAGTGTCTGTTCAAATCTTTTGCTCATTTTTGTTGTTGAATTGTTTATTTTCTTGCTATTGAGTTTTGAGTTCTTTATAAATTATGGATAGAAGCTTTGTTATCAGATATGTGATTTACAAATACTTTCTCCTACTCTTTAGCTAATCTTTTCATACTCTTGAAAATATCTGTCACAAAGCAAAGGCTTTATTTTTCATTAAATCCAATTTATCAACAGAGGATTTTGGTGTAATGTCTCATAACTTTTTGCCTTATCCTAAAACACAAAGATTTTTCTCCCATACTTCTTAGAGATTTATAATTTTAAATTTTACAGTTAGGTCTATGATCCATTTTGACTTAATTTTTATGTCATGCAGCTTAAGTCAAAGTACATTTTTTCACATATGTATGTATAATTTTCCCAGGACCAATTGTTAAAAAAAAGATTGTCATTTCCCCATTGAATTGTCTTCACACTTTTGTGAAAAATCAGTTGGTTATATTTAGTTAGGTGTATTTCTGAACTCTCTATTCCATTGCTGTGTTCCTTTTGTACCACATTGTCTTGGTTAATGGATATTTATAATGTCTTACAATTGGGTAGTGTGATTCCTTCAATTTTATTATTTTTCAAAATTGTTTTATATTCTAGTTCCTTTGCCTTTTGTATATTTTAGAATCAGCTTGTCTATATCTGCAAAAGTCCCCCAGAGATTTTTACTAGAATTATGTAAAATCTATAGATCAGCCGAAACCAGTTTGGCTCAGTGGATAGAGCGTTGGCCTGTGGACTGAGAGGTCCCAGGTTCAATTCCGGTCAAGGGCATGTACCTTGGTTGCGGGCACATCTCCAGTAGGGGTGTGCAGGAGGCAGCTGATCAATGTTTCTCTCTCATTGATGTTTCTAACTCTCTATCAATAAAATAAAATAAAAGAAACAATAAAATATAAAAAAATCTATAGATCAATTTGGGAAGAATTTACTTTTGTATTATGTTGGGTCTTCTGATCCATGAACATAATATGTTAGTTTCTTTATATTTTAACACTTTAGCTATTTCCTGGTCCTTGGCCAGAAAGCTGGGGATTTATTTATGTATTCTCATTTCCAATGAAAATATCCACATCTGGGATCAAGAAAGAGAAAAATAAATATACTTGATTCAGATCTTTGGGGCTATAGTTCTTCTTATCAGAGAGGCAGTTTCCCAGTGTAATCAATATACAGAATATTTCCATCATTCCAAACACCTCCATCATACTTCTTTCTAGTTAATTTCCTCTTTGTACCCCTAGCTCCTCAAAGCTGCTAATATGCTTTCTGTTTCTATAGTTTTGCCTTCTTGAGAATCTATAATATCTCTAATAATAAAAGCATAATATGCTAATTAGACCAGATGTCCTTCCAGATGAAGCTGAGGTTGCGAGGGAAGCTGGTGCTGGTAGCTGGGGAAGGAAGGCCTACTCTTGCACAAATTTCATGCATTGGGCCTCTAGTGTTATATAACGCTACATAATGGAATCATAGAATGTAGGCTTTTGTCTCTGGTTTCTTTCATTTAGTATTAATGCTTTGAGACTCATCCAGGTTGTATGTGTAAGTATTTTGTCCTTTTTATTGCTAAGTATTATTCTGGTGTATGTATATACCACAATTTGTTTATCTACTCACCTGCTGATAGAATTTGGATTGGATTATTTCTAATTTTAGAAAATTATAAATAAAGTTTACATTATTTCACTTAACATAATGCTCTCCAGGTCCATCCATGCTGCTGCAAATGGTAAAAGTTCCTTTTTTTTTATAGCAGCATAGTATTCCATTGTATAGATGTACTATAGTTTTCTAATCCACTCATCTGCTGATGGGCATTTAGACTGTTTCCAGATCTTAGCTATTGTGAATTGTGCTGCTATGAACATAGGGGAGCATATATCTTTTCTGATTGGTATTCCTAGTTTCTTGGGATATATTCCTAGAAGTGGGATTACTGGGTCAAATGGCAGTTACATTTTTAGTTTTTTGAGGAAACTTCATACCGTTTTCCACAGTGGCTGCACCAGTCTGCATTCCCACCAGCAGTGCACGAGGGTTCCTTTTTCTCCGCATCCTCACCAGCACTTTTCCTTTATTGATTTGTTGATCATTGCCATTCTGATAGGTGTGAGATGGTACTGCATTGTCGTTTTGATTTACATCTCTTGGATAATTAGTGACTTTGAGCATGGTTTCATATGTCTCTTGGCTTTCCTTCTGTCTTCTTTTGAAAAGATTCTATTTAGGTCCATTGCCCATTTTTTTTATTGGATCATTTATCTTCCTTTTATTAAGTTATATAAGTTCCCTATAGATGTTGGAGATTAAACCTTTATCAGTGATAACATATGTAAATATATTCTCCCATACAGTGGGCTTTCTTGTTGTTTTATTGATGATCTCCTTTGCCGTGCAAAAGCTTTTTATTTTTATTAGTCCCATTTGTTTATTTTCTCTTTAGTGTCCATTGCCCTATGAACAGTATCAGTGAAGAAATGGTTTCGCTATATGTCAGAGATTTTTCTGCCTGTGGATTCTTCTAGTATTTTTATGGTTTCCTGTCATATGTTTAAGTCTTTGATCCATTTTGAGTTAATTTTTGTATATGGTGTAAGTTAGTGATCTAGTTTCATTTTTTTGCATGTATCTGTCCAATTTTCCCAAAACCATTTAATGAAGAGACTGTCTTGATTTCATTGTATGCTCATGCCTCCTTTGTCAAGTATTAATTCAACATAGTGATTTAGGTCTATTTCTGGGTTCTCTATTCTATTCCATTGGTCTATATGTCTGTTCTTGTGCCAGTACCAAGCAGTTTTGAGAACACTGGCTTTGTAATACAGCTTGAAATCTGGTATTGAGATCCCACCTACTTTGTTCTTCTTTCTCAGTATTGCTGTGGCTTACTTTTATTCCAGATGAATTTTTCGAAAGTTATTTTTACCTTCTTAAAGTTTACAATCTACCATAGCTCATGCCCTATGAATTCTACCTTTTGAAATAATTTCTATTTCACAAACTGCATTTATTAAGAATAACCACATTTCTTCGTCTGTAGAATCCATGGAATATGAGAAATTCATAGGATTAGTAAACAAAGTATTTCTATTCTCACCCTTATGCTTTGAAAGGTGAATCCATTTGGCTATTTTCTGTGTAAAATAAATTCAGAGGTAAAAAAGACTAGAAGTGTAGAAGAGGTCTCTGTGTCCATTTTTCTATTCTTCATTAGGTTCTAACCTCCTTTAGGTTGCCAAGGTCAACTGAAGCAGCATACTTCCTCATTCCATGACCAGTAGGATATGTAAAAACTCTCTACCTTCCTTATTTCCTTCAGTCAAATTGGGTCCCATGCACACCCTTGGAAAAATGACAGGTGACAAGAGAAAAACATGCACTGATTAACTTGAGCCAGAATATCTGAACCAATCCATATCTAGGAGACCATTAAACCGAGACAATCTGCCTTGCCAGATTGTCTCGGTTTAATGGTCTTCTAGAGCTGATGGTGGTATTAGCTCCCCCACTGCTGGGGGAGGAGTAAATCTCTTGGATAGAAACACCCAGCAATTCCACTTCTGGGTATAAACCCAAAGGAAATGAAAACAGGATATTGAAAATATGTATGTACTCCCATGTTTATTGTAGCATTTTCCACAAATCCAAGATATGGAAACCACCTGAATGTCTGTCAGTGGGTGATAGATAAAGAAGATGTAGTTTACACAGTCACGCATCACTTAACAGTGGGGATTTGTTCTGATAAATATGTTGGTAGGTGATTTTGTCATTGTGAAAACATCACAGAGTGCACTTACACAAACCTAGATGGTATAGAGACACCCATGGGGTCCCTTGGCCTGGCCTGCGCCCTCTCGCAATCCAAGATCTGTTGAGGGTGTCAGAGAGCTGGGAACCCACTGAAGCACAAATCCGTGCACCGGGCCTCTAGTATTATATAAATGTATCAAACCAACTTGTTGTACACCTTAAATTTACACAATTTTATTATATGTCAAATATTTTAATTTTAAAAGCAAATATATTATAAAAAATTGCTCCTAACTGGTTTGGCTCAGTGGATAGAGCTTCGGCCTACAAACTAAAAGGTCCCTGGTTTGATTCTGGTCAAGGGCATGTACCTTGGTTGCGGGCACATCCCCAGTAGGGAGTGTGCAGGAGGCAGCTGATTGATGTTTCTCTGTCACTGATGTTTCTAACTTTCTATCCCTCTCTCTTCTTCTCTGTAAAGAAATAAAAAATAATTGCTAGGAAGGAGGAAGAGAGGGACATTCAGAATCAGTAGTGGGTTGGTGGCAGAGATAATGTTGTGTGTGTGTCTTTTCTGAACACCCTGGAAGACACATTTCCCAGTTAGGTCGCGGTCCTATGATTGAGATCTGGCCAATGGGAGGCAAGAAGAGTGATGTAAACCTCTTCCAGGCATCACCATTAGAAACCTCTTATGTACTTTCCCAGGACTCTCTTTCTTTCTCTTCTACAGTAAAGTTGGCATAGGTACAATATAGGGGAGGGCTGTCCAAACTGCATTGGGCTGAGATGTAAGCAAAAAATACATGTTTACGGTATTAAGACACTGAGATCTGGAGATTTATTAATCACTGAAGCATAACATAGCTTATCCTAATTAATACAATAGGGCAGTGGTTTTATTTTTTTATTTTTTATTAATATATTTTATTGATTTTTTACAAAGAGGAAGGGAGAGGGATAGAGAGTTAGAAACATTGATGAGAGAGAGACATCCATCAGCTGCCTCCTGCACACTCCCCACTGGGGATGTGCCTGAAACCAGGATACATGCCTTTGACCGGAATTGAATCTGGGACCTTTCAGTCCACAGGCTGATGCTCTATCCACTGAGCCAAACCGGTCTTGGCAGAGCAGTGGTTTTCAATGTGTGGTCCTCAAACTAGGAGCTTGGCTGTTGCTTGCAACCTTGTTAGATGGAAATTTTCTGGTCCCCACCCCAGGCCTACTGAAGCAGTACTACTGCTTCAACTCTGATGATGCTTTCCCCACCTCAGGTACATGCCATGGGCCCATTCAAGTGTGAAATCCTTTTGTTTTCCTGCTACAGGTGGTAGGCCCACGCTCAAAATGCTACGCCCCTTTTCGGGCTCCAAAGCACTTTTTCAATTAGCCTCCAAGGTGACAGTACCCTCCCCTGCACCAGTAGCAGCTGTTGCATAAGCAGTTTGTCCCTCCCTCCTCTATAAAAGTAATCACTAACAACCTGGGAATCTGCTCTGAAGTCCTATAATTCCAGTCTGCAGGAAAGAGAGAAGCCTGATGTTTTTATTGCTCTGAGAAGGCTTTTGGGAGGTAAAAGAATAATTTTATTTGAAAATATTGAAAATAACTACAGGATATTTTCTTTTCCATTTCTTTTTAAAATGTATTTGTTGTTGTCAGTAGCACAGAATCTTTTATTTTTTTCCCCATTTTCTATTAATGTATTACATGTGTACATATCTTCCCATTGCCCCTCCCATCCCACTCCCATGTTTGTTTGTTTTTTTTCCATTTTCTTAAAGGATCTTTTCATTATTATTATTATTACACCTTTCCCCAGAAAAAAATGGTTGCATGTCCCTTTATGAAAGAACTTGGGGATAATTATTGTGTGTTCTGGCCATGCTGTTGCAAGAGTCCTTCCTCCAAGGCACCTGGTCTCCTATTCAGTTTGAGAATTCTAGGTCCAAAAACTGGCTCAGGTCTGGAGCTGAATAAAGGATCCTACTGGCCTAAGCCTCCAGATAATCCCTCCTTGGTTTCCGGAAAATACCGGCTGCCCATTTATTTTGTCCTAGGATGTTGTGCACTATTAACCAGCTCTGTGGTCAGTCCCCTGTGGCTGCTGTACACTATAATCACATTACCTGGCTTTTGGTGATTTAGTGCCACCACCTGGCCTCTATTTTGGAGTCCTATCATCTCTATTACTATCAATGAGGCTAGTTCTTTTTTTTTAAATCCTCAAAGATATGTTTTTTAATTGACTTTAGAGAGAGGAAAGGGGGAAAGAGAGAGAAACATCGACATGAAAGAGACACATCAATTGGTTGCCTCCTGTGCACACCACAACCTAGGTATGTGCCCTGAACTGGGAATCAAACCCACAACCTTTGGTGTATGGGGTGTTGCTCCAACCAACAGAGTCACCTGGCCAGGGTGATGAGCCCAGTCTTTTCCACTGCCAGTCTGCCTTACAGAGGAAAGCCATCCATCACTGAATTTTTAATGATGCTAGTGTCCCTCTCACCAACTCATTTTTTTTTTTATAGTCTTGGTATAGCCTCTGGGCCTGCCTATGAAACATGTGGGTCTTGTGGGCTGTCATAGTCTCCTTCCCTGAGAATTTTAGACCTTTTTCCATGGTCAGCCATGATAACTGAAACTTCGCTTAGCATGGGCCATAGCTTTTCCCACGTGTTTGAGAGTTTCCATCACCCGGAGTCTTATGCTAGAGTGTTAATTACTGTAACATGGGAGAGTACTTCAAAATCAATGAACTCTCCAGATTCCAATCTTAAATTCTTGATCTTAAGTTCCCTTAATCAAACATTCCCAGAATACAGCTCTATACCTATCTCCCTGGCTCCTGTAGATTCATGCTTGCTGGTTTTACAGCTCTTTGGAGTATAGTGTCTTTCCTTCCTTACCAGGCTGAGCATGTTACCTAGCTGAAACCAGACAACCAAGGAGTCTGGGCTTCCTATTACTACTTGAGCCAATTAAGCAGAGATAGGTTTAATCAGATTTGACCATTTATTCCAATACTGCCAGCACAGCAGGTTAACCACAAAAATCTGCTCTCCAGCCTCCTCCTCCTCCTCATAAGCCAGCTGCTTGTATTAGATAGGACAAAGATTACATGGGAAAGCAGGAATCACAGGTATGGGGTAGTAGACAAGGTGTGCTGGGGGGTTGGAGGGACCAGGGGTGGGATTCCATTGTTTGGGCAACAGGATTGTTAATCTTTCCATGATAGTAGGCAGTTCTTGAATGGGGATGGACTGCATTCCAAGGTTAACTCCCAAGTCCAAGAATGACTCCCCGAGGGCAAGGTTGACTCCTAGGTCAAGAGGGTGTACAACTACCAGCCAGTTTAGAAAGTGCTTTCTTTAATCAGAACAAATTAATCACGGTTAAGAGAGCATGATTAATATTTATTGTTTTATTCCTTGTAATTAATAGCTAATTCCCAATATTCTATTTTTGTCCCTAACATAGCTATAGGCCTGCTGGCCAGGAGGCGAGCTGGTGGCAGATCCTATGTGGGGGTACTGTTTTTCTTATTGAGGAGTGGTTGCCATGAAGAGAAAGATATGGACCAGACTCTCCCTTAGAGCCTCCAGAAGAAACCAACCCTGCTGACACTTTAATTTTGGACTTCCGGCCTACAGAAATGTGAAAGAATATATTTCTATTGTTTTAAGCTGCCAAGTTTTTGGTACTTTGTTACAGCAGCCCTAGTAAACTAATAATTCACCTAGATCCCATTGTCCTCATAGCTTCTTCTTGCTGATACTTCTCAAACACCTGATATATCACATCAGCTTGTGCTTCCCTTCCACCAGCACATGCCACTCCAGTTCACCATAGGTGAATGTTTTAACCACTGAACCATCATCACCTTGTGCTGAGTGTACGTCACCTACATTAGTGAGGTCCTCGTTGGTGAGTGATCTAGCTCCAAACCCTCATCTGTTGCCTGCTTTCTCAGACTCCTCCTGATACTGTCACAAATAGGGTTCTCTGTAAGCAGTTGCTGAGGTGGGGTTTGTAGTACAAGAAACTTATAAGGCATTATTCTCTAGGGAAGAGACAGAGATGAAGATGAATTGGGCAGAGGGAGAAATTGAACTGTGATGCAGATGTGACAAAGCCAAGCCAGTCCGGATAGAGCTATGATGCAATGGGCTAAGATGTCAGGTTCCTGTTGCAATAGTCTTTGGGTGAGGACATGTCCTGAAGCCCACCCTCAGGAGCTGATAGCTGTGGCTTCCTTGAAGAGGCATCTGGGCAGCTCATGTTTCACTACTTCAGCACAAAGGAGAAAGGAAGTATTATCCTCATTGACAGGATGAGGAAACAGTTCGAAAAAGGCTAGTTAATTAGCCCACTGTTAGTAACTAGAATCAAAGTATGATTCTTGGAGAAAGAAGGAAATTATGATTCAGAGTGGCTATGGTAGGCACTTTAGGAAATTTTACATGTATTTTCTTGTTGGTTTCTCATAAAAATCTTGAGAGGCATTCATTACTTTCTCTAATTTTATTTTTTATAATATATTTTTATTGATTTCAGAAAGGAAGGGAGAGGGAGAGAAAGATAGAAACATCAATGATGACAGAGAATCACCCATCAGCTGCCTCCTGCATGCCTCCTACTGGGGATCTAGTCTGCAACCTGGAATTGAACCTGGGACCCTTCACTTTGCAGGTCAACAATCTATCCACTGAGCCAAACCAGCTAGTGCTCTCTAATTTTGAAGAGAAGGAAAGCCCAGAGGAATTAAGTATTTTGCCCAAGGTCAATAGTGTTGGTAAGAAATGGAAATAGCCAGAATTTGAGCATATGTCTGTGTGATTCTATGATCCTTTAAAAAGCCAAGAGGGAACATTAATTCATGTGACATAGTAAAAAATCCAGAGAGGGGCACACCATAATTAGCTAGAACTCAACGATTATCTAGTGAAAGGCAGAGTGTGTTTCGAGTCTATATTTAGAATAAGATTGAGGCAAAATCTGAATCAGAGATATCATCTGGCAGTTTTTCAGGAGGCTCCTCATTGGAAGGCTTGGTTCCTTCTTGGATGATATGAAATGGGATGAGGGCTTAGTCACAGGAGACAGAAAAAGAAGATAGGCTTATTAGCAAAGGCTAGAATAAAAGGGGGCTTTTAAAAAGGCACTGACAGTGTGCTATAAGAGAATCCTGATATTGGAGCCAGAAAGCCTTGGATTTAAAATTTTTTTTTTTTCTGATTACAAAAGTAATGTGTGTGCCCTGGGTGGTGTAGCTCAGTTGGTTGAGAGTTGTCCTGTGCACCGAGGAGTCGCCAGTTTGATTCTGGCCAGGGTATAGGCCACATTTCCGGCTTGACACCCCAGGAGGCAGCTGATTGATATCTCACTCTCATGGATGACTCTCTCCTTCCCTTTCTCTCTCTCTCTCTCTCTCAAAATCAATAAGAACATATTTTAAAAAGTGATTTGTGTTTATTACACAAGAATACTGAGCAGCAAATACAAGAAAATTACAATTGTTTCGATCCCTACTACAGCGAAGTAACCATAACTTTTGGTTATTCAGCCTCCTGGTCTTTTCTCTTGTGAATACGTAACTGGTGATATATCTGTTGTGTTTATGTAAAATGTATATGCATTTATGTATGTGCATTTATATAAATTATATGTTTTTTTTTTCATTTAAAAATTTTTTGTTAATCCTCACCCAAGGACAATTTTTCCATTGATTTTTAGAGAGGGTAGAAGGGAGGGAGAGAGAAAGAGAGGGAGAGAAAATTTGATGTGAGAATGTGAAAGAGACACATTGATTGGTTGCCTCCCAAACACACCCCAAACAGGCCAGGGACTGATCCTGCAACCCAGGTATGTGCCCTTGACAGGTAATTGAACCTATGACCTTTCAATGGGCGGGCTGACACTCTAACTGCTGAGCTATACCAGCCAGGGCTATAGTTATATGTTTTTCTTTTTTACCAATACGAAAACATAATGTACAGATTATTTTCTTTAAAAATAGCAACTTACTTTTCTGATTAAAAAGCAACACATGTTCATGGAGAGATGTGAAAAATATAGAAAGTCAGAAGAAAATGAATTATTTTTATTTTATTGTTTACTGATTTTTTTTTTTAGAGCAAGAGAGAGAGGAAGGGAGAGAGAAAGAGAGAAACACTGATTTGTTTTTCAATTATTTATGCAATCATTGTTTGCTTCAGGTCAGTGAGGGGAAAAGGAGATGTATGTACTACTATTTGTAATACTTTAAACAATAAAATAAAATTTAAAAAATTAGATATATATAATTTAAATATATATATGTATATATATTGATTTCTAAGAGGAAGGGAGAGGGAGAGAGAGCTAGAAACATCAATAAAGAGAGAGAATCATTGATCAGCTGCCTCCTGCATGCCTCACACTGGGGGATTGAGCCTGCAACCCAGGCATGTGCCTTCACCAGAATTGAACCCAGGCCCCTTCTGTCCGCAGGCCACGACACTCTATCCACTGAGCCACATCGGTGAGGGCTCATTGTTTGCTTCTTTTATGTCCGCTGACCAGGGATTGGACTATAAACTTTGGCAACATTGTGATGATACTCTAACGACTGCCTATATCTTTCATGCTACTTGCCATACTGCTGACTCCTTTAACCTATTTTTAAGACATTACTGCTCAAATGGAGCTCTTGAATCAAAATTTTGAGGTCCCAATCTTGAACTTACTGCTTTCTGCATAACCAAAGGCAAATTCCTAGTTCTCTCTCCGAACCTTAGATTCCTCATCTGGGCAATGGAAATTGTGGTAGTGACTCACAAGTCTGGTTATGAATAATACAGGTAAGATGCTTGGTTTAGTGCAGGGTATAAATAAGTCAAATACATTAGCTACAATTATTTGTCATTATTTTAAGAGACTCTACACTATCCTGTTTCCCCGAAAATAAAACAGTGTCTTATGTTAATTTTTGCTCCCAAAGATGCGCTAGGTCTTATTTTCAGGGGATGTCTTATTTTTCCATGAAGAAGAATACGGTACACATTTATTGTTGAACAAAATATAAAAAGGAAATTTATTACCTGTATATGGTACGGTAGTAGTTGTCATCACAAACCAGCTCACTGATTGGCCGCAGTGCAGCTGGAGCTGTTCAGGCAGTGTGAGGTCTTTTTAAATCAGGAGTCAGATGCCATTCGGTAGCTTGGGGGGCCTTATATTCCAGGGAGGTCTTATGTTTGGGGGAGGCCTTATTATCGGGGAGGTCTTATTTTCGGGGGGATGCCTTATATTACAGCAAGAGGCAAAACTGGAAGTAGGTCTTATTTTTGGGAGATGTCTTACTTTCGGGAAAACGGTAATAAAAGAGAAAGATGCAAATTGACCTTACCTTTGTGATGCCCACCAGCCAATCAGGAGTGAGTATGCAAGTTAACCCAACAAAGATGTCAGGTTAATTTGCATACACCCGTGCTGAGTATCCGGGGGTAGGGCAGGCGTTCCACACCGCCCCAGCTGCTCCAGGCCTCTGGGCAGCGTGGGAAGATGGAAAGGTAGCTCCAAGCTGGAGTGAAGGTGGAAAGGCGGCCCTGGCCAAAGCGAAGGTGGTGCTGGCAGGCATGGAAAGGAAGGCCCATTCTTGTGCGAATCTTTGTGCATCGGGCATTTAGTAATATATACAAAATAATAACTTATTCCCAACCCATCTCACCTCACCATTTAGTCATTAGCTAAGCAATAGTTTTCAAACGGAATCTTAAGCCAGAATCGCCTGGAAAGCAAGTTAAAACAGAATGCTTTGCCCCACTCCTGGAGTTTCTGACTCAGTAGATTGGGGGTGGGGCCTGAGACTTTGAACATGTTTCCAGGTGAGGTGGTTGCTGTTAGTCACTTGAGAATCACTGAGCCAGATTATTCTGGGAGAAATTATGCCAGAGAAGGAATGAATTGATAGAGGAAAGGGTGCTGCTTTTGGCTTTTGGATTCCCAAAGCCTAAACTTTCAAGGGAATGAAGAACTAAGAGCAAATTCAATGCATTTGGGAAAAAAATTGAGGACTCAAGTTTCTGCCTCTTGTCCTCAAATCTGCAGAACGATCCTTCGCATTAGAAGGGAGAATGAGAGAGTCAGAGAGGACATCAAGAGGCAGGAAGTTTGTGGATGTGGGCCTAAAAGGACCACATAAACAAGGGATGAGACAACTTCTGCTCATCATCCAGCTTCTACCTACATGAATGCTGTTTTAATCAGTCAGTGTCTGTGGACTTCCCACCTCATTTTTAAGGGTTCTGCTGTCCTCTTGCTATGAGGAGTGATTATCTCTTTCAATAGCACCTGGGAATAATGCCCACCTGTGCAACAAGGCTTGGCTCAGTCCCTGTCCAGCTGCTTTATCTGGAACATAGGGTAACTACACCAACAACTCCCCTTTTCACATCCAAGGACATGCTGAATCCTTCTGAAATAGAGGGTTTGGGCCTTGATCTGAATGGCCAGCATCCACATGTAACATGCAACTCCATAAACTTGTCTCCTTAGATTTTTTTCTCCCATGCCTCCAACCTGAACACAGGCAAGGGACAAAATGGTTCCACTCCATACCAATCACCTCAATGGGTGCTGATGAGTTGAGTCTCCCTCCCATTGCACATAAACAAGCTATAAATATCATGACCATCTGTCCACGGGTGGATTGAGCCTTGTGAGGGCAGGTACTGAGAACAGGAAGGGAGAAGAGGTTACTTTTTATTGAGCATGTACTATGGACCATCCTTGTAGTAGGTGCTTTCGAATATGTATCTCATTAAATTCCCACCACAGCTCCAACAGGCATGGGTAATAAAACCCATTTAACAGAAGAGGAAACTGGTGTTCAGAAGGTGGAAATAATAGGTTCAAGATCGTGCTCTGAATAATGGAAGAGCCTATACACTATTTAGATTCTTTAAAAAAATGCCAGGATGCTTTTAAATTCTAGGTATCTCCTACCCCTCAGGGCGGTGATAACAACCCCTGTGTGTGCTGACTCTGTACTATATCACACACCCACCCAGTCTTCACTTGGCAAAGGAGGGTGCATGCCATGCTTGGCAATTTGACTTGGACCAGTTAGCGGGACAATGTTACAGAAGACCAAAGAAATACCAAGCACACTTCCTAGAGAAAGGGAGGGACCCTTATTCATACTGTGGACTCTGGGACCCTTATTCATACTGTGGACTCTGGGAATGCTTTCCAAATCAGCGTGCAGAGAGCCTGCCTAAATATATCCCGCTGGGGTCTTTGTCTTGCAGATATCCCTTGCCCCTTCATGGCCTTACAGGAAAGCCCCAGGTGTCAGGCCACATCCATAGTCTGTCCTGGCACCAGCATAACAACACTCCCCCTACCCCTCCCAGGGCAGTTCATTGTTCACAGTTCCGTGGCCTCTGCTTTTAGATACCAAGTTCTGCAAGACCAGTTTCCTCCTCAACAAGAGCTTGACTGGAGCTAATGAAGTAAATCACTTGCTAGCTCCTTAGGCAAAGGACAACCCCTAAGTTCCTACAACTATAAAATGTGATTAAGACTCTGTTCCTCATAGGATTGTTGTGAGGACCAAAGAAAATAACATTTGAAAAACAGAATATTTGACATCTGGGGAAGGAGTGGTAGGCTCAAAAAACTGCATCTCATTGACTCATTTTCCTGGCTATGCAACCTGATCTTTCTAATCTCAGTTTCTTTGTGGGTTTGGAAGGATTAGATAAGAAACTTTTAATGAAAGTGTTTGCCACAGTACCAACAGATCCTTAACAAAGTGAATTCCCTGGTCCTTCTTCCCTTTTAATCCCTAAATGATTAGTAGATGATGCATGGCTGGCTGGATGGACGGACGAATAACATGGTGCTCTGCCTATTCCGCAAGTTTTCCCAGTACACTGTGCCTGCCTTTATTTACATCTTTTTTAGCACTCACAAAACCCCCCCTGGGAGATGGAGATGATTTTCACGGGTCTACAGATAAGGAAACCCAGAAACCAAGACTCAGAGAGGTTGAGAGATTTGTCCAGGATTTATTTGCTGGGAAGTAGTAACACAAATTTCAAACACGAGTCTGTTTTAGTTTGATAAAGGGAAGGAGGAGGTTAAAGAGAGGACAATCTAAAGTGTGAGGAAAAAAAAAATTATGTTCTCAGTGAATTTCCAGAAGTAGAAAATTAATAGAAACTAACAGAACTAAATATATCATACATTACCTTCTGCATTCTTCACATTTGCATTGTTGTTAATGATTTCTGCATAACAAGTTTTTAAATAAAAATCTTTAGCCCTAACTAGTTTGGCTCAGTGAATAGAACATTGGCCTGTGGACTGAAGGGTCCCAGGTTCGATTCCGGTCAAGGACATGTACCTTAGTTGTGGGCACATCCCCAGTTGAGAGTGTGTAGGAGGCAGCTGATCGATGTTTCTCTTTCATCGATGTTTCTATCCCTCACACTTCCTCTCTGTAAAAAAATCAATAAAATATATATATAAAAAAACTTTAAAGTATACTTTACATACAGTAAAATTCACCCTTTCTGTGCTACAGTTCTGCAAGTAGTATACAGTTGTGTGACTACTATGTACTACAATCAAGATAAAGGACAGTTCTTTCCTCCCTCTCTCCTCTCTCCCAAATTTGCCAACCCTTCAACTTCTGGCAACTATGAATCTGTTTTTAGATTTTATAGTTTTGCCTTTGTAAGAATGTCATAAAGCTCTGGCTGGGTAGCTCAGGTTGATTAGAGCGTGTCCTGATGCACTTCTGGTCCCATCCCTGGTCAGGGCACATACAAGAATCAACCAATTAATGCATAGATAAGTGGAACACCAAAAAAATTGATTTATCTCTCTCTTTCTCTCAAATTAAATGAAAATTTGGCAGGGGGGAAGAATGTTATACAAATGAAATTATATGATATTTGGCTTGTTGAGTCTGATTTCTATCACTTGGCATATCTACATAGTTTATGTTCAAATATTTCCTAGGCCCAGTCCTTGGTTATAATTCTCATAAACTCTTTTCTTCTTTAGGATTCAGGGGAGAAAACTCTGATTTTTTTTTTAAAGCAATTTCTTCTTAAACAATGGGGAAGAAAAGGATGTGTGGGCGGAAAATAAGGAAGATTTCAGTTGTTTTTCTCTTCAAACCTTTTATGCCTAGGAAATACAGCAGAGGGGCTGATTATCTTTTCATCATGTCAGAAATGAAAACCCACATAATCCCACCTCATCAGTCATTCCTGATCAACCTCTCTAGTAAAGAAACTCCTAGGAATTAGGGCAGCAAAAAAAAGAGAAATAAATTTGGATTTTAACCAGTAGAAAGAATAATCCCTATAAAAAAGTACTTGCTGGGAAACCAGGTGATGTGTGGTGAATTGGTTACAGGTAAACAGGGCATCTGGAAGATGAAAAAAAATAATGAAGGTTGTGACGTTCATTGGCCAGCAGTCATGGAGACCCCAGAGCAAGCTTTGTATTCATATATCCATTCATCAAACTAATCATCATTCATTTATCCCCCCATTTTTCAACAGTTATTTTCTGAGCACATGTGTTACATGTGCATGAATAAGATAAGTCCTCCTGCTCCTCAGCGGGGTTACAGGTAGGCCTCCAGATACAGTTGTGTAAGGTGTACACTGCAAAACTTCAGGGGCCACTCTTTATATCATTGCCTCTTGTGAGTTGTGCAGTGTATAACCCATGCATCTATGCCACAGTCTAAAGAGGAAGTAAACAAGTAAGCAAGCAATTATGGTACAGTACTTAAGTAAGAAGCGAGACTGTGGAAGCAAAGAAGAGGAGCAATTAATCAAATCTTTGGCTTCCTGGAGGAAATGATATTTAAATTGAGCCCTATGGATAAATGGGAGTTAGCCAGGCAAATATGTGGGAGGAAAGGGTTCCAAGCAGCTTTTGGAAAATAGCTTTTGAAAATGCCTAGAGACAAGATAAAGCTTGATAGATTCAGGGATTTGCAAGCAGTTTATGTGGTTGGAATTATAAGGAGGGTGAGATGGGCCAGGAATATGACAGATGAGGTTAAGATATTTGTAGAGACCACATCACTGAGGGTCCTAGCCTTTTTCCCGAGCCCAGTGAGGACCAGCTGAAGGAGGGATGTGACAAGGTCAGAGATGCTCTTTAGAAGGATCACTATGGCTGCTGTGTGGAAGATGGGTTGGAAGAGGAGTAGTCAGGAAACTTGGAGTTTAGGTAAGAGTCCGGGCAGTAATCCAGGTGCAAGTTGAGAGGCCTAGAGGAAGATCCGGGTAGTGGGTTTGGAAAGAAGGGATTGAGATCAAATATGTTAGGTTGTAAACTGTCAGAATTTGATGACTGGTTAGGTGCCAGAGATGACAGAGGGGCTAGGATAGAAGGGTGATCCCCCAGGCTGCTGGCTTGACCCTTGGAGCCACTTACTGAGCTGAAGGAAGGAGAAGAGGTTTGTGAATATGGTGATGAGCTCCATTTGGGATATGTTGAGTTTGAGGTTCCTATGGGATCCACAAGCGGAGATGAAGGTAACATCTATAGCTCTGATGATCAGGAGGGTGATATGGGGACCCTGGGAAATGTGAGAGGAAAAGAAGTCCTAGACAATAACTCCAGAAAATGCCAACATGTATGATACAGACTGGGGTCAAGGAGAAGAGACTGACACCATTTTTTTCTTCTTCCTGCTACTTTCTGCTTGCCAAGTTTGCCTTTGGCCAAAGTAGAGTGGAGTGAGGATGATCTCTGAGGTCTTAAAATATTCATCACTGCACTCCCAACAACTGGCAGGAAGCCTGGCAACTCACTGGATGTTGGTTTAAAAAAAAATGATTGAATGAACAAATTAAAAAGTGTGACTATAAAGCATTGAGACTTTTAAACCAATATATCAGTGTTTATACATCCCCAAAATATGTTCCCTGCAAAGCAATTGCCTTACGGAATATTATTTTCATGTAGAAAAGGCTTTTTAAAGTAAATAAGCATAGACAAATACCATATGGGAAAAGATCTATACATCTGAATACATAAAAGTAAAAAACAACCTAAAATAATTAAAGATTGAAAGGCAGATAACAAACTAAGAAAAGCGAAGTGCATCCTATGCAAAGGGTTGACTTCGTTAGCATATGAGCAATCCTTTGAAAAACAAGATAAATACTTCAATATAAAAATAAGCCATAGTCATGAATAGGCAACCCACAAAAGAACAAAAATACAAATAACAAATCTATAAAAAGTTACATCTCATTAACAATCAAAATATTCATCTTAGAATACAATCATATTTTTTACTTACCTACTTGGCAATGAATTTTGAATGTTTAAAAAATATGCATATTTTTAATCCAGAAATTCTACTTCTATAAATTTATATTAAAGAAATAATCAGGAATGTGCAAAATATTTATAAGTGGAAGAATACGAATTGCATCATAATTTTAATAGCAACAAACAATGACAGGAAATTACAAATAATTTGATTTTGGTCTTTTCTACTTTCTACTTTCTACAGTAAAGATAAATGGCATTTGCAAAATCAGAAAACAAATAAATGCTGCTTTTTTTTTTTTTTTAAAGGGGAAAAAAATGTCAGCTTGACTACAAATATTGAGGCCTACCACTATTCAAAATCTTCCAGTGCTCCTCTTTATCAGACTTAAGAGTTAATTTCTGAGACATGTAGAAAATTGATCTTGTTACTCTATAGTCATGATTTCATTTAGATCAAATGCCCCTGTGATTCAGTTCCATTGCCCACCTTATTCATCTGCCTCTATACCAAATGACAGTAGGGTCTTGTGAAAAATTACTTTCACAAAGTATGAAAATTTCCCCTTCCCTGAAGGAGTGCAAAGGATTGTTGTTTAAATTTTAGGAATATATATATATATATATATATGCTTATCATGGTGCTCGGCATATGGAGCTCAATAAATAGTAGCAATTGTTATTCTCATTTTCTTATTTGGTTTTATTTATTTCTGCAGTTGTCTAGGAGGCCAGATTGTTGAGGCCAGATGGGTGAATTATCTAGCCAATGCTTCTGATAAAATACTGACTCATTCCATCAGTATTTTTGGGTGGATGCTCTGTAGCTCCTATCTTAAAATGTCAAGATTCCAGGATCCAGAGAAGCAAATGAATAATATCTAATTAACTGCCCTAGGAACACCCATTGACTGTAGGAGTGGACATTGTAATTCCTCAACACACATCAATCAATGATCTTTAAAATAAAAGGCTGCTTGGGGCTGAGCCTTGGTCTACTCTCCACTGCCATCTGGGGGTAGGGAGGGGAAAATGCTGCCACTTCTGCCTAGGAATACCCTTTGGAGAAGACCGTGGATTACATAATATCACCTTTAGAGGGAGCACAAGTTTGTCTTCTTCAACTCCACAGCTGAGTCTGGATGGAGATGAGAGATCAATTGAATCCAAGCTTTACCACTTACAGCTACATGACCTAAAGCAGTCACTTTCTCTGAGTTTCATCCTCTGTTAAAATGAGCATGCAATAATGGTTATTTCATTAGGGTGTTATGTGATGAATTGAGACAGCAAAAAAAATTACTTAAATAAGGTCTGATACCCTGCAGGTGCTACACAGATGGTAACTCCAGCAAAAGATTCAAAGCATATAATTAGACTACACTTGGGGTGGGGGTGGTGTAAAGAAATCGTAAATAGAGCTGGTTGGGGTGGGAAATTCTCTGGGTCTTTCCTTGAAATTTCATGATGGTACTTATCTTTCTTCCCTTCAAAAAATCCAACAGGTAGGTTCTGGCTCCATGGTGGAGAGAGTGAGAGAGATGGGGGAGTGGAAGGTTCCATAAAGCAGCTCTATATAGAGCCTGAAAAGACATGATCAGAGTGTGGGGCTGGAAAAAAGGAACCAGGAAGAGCAAATAGTTTTGTTTTGAATTCTCAGTCGGATTTGGAAGTGGATGAATGTGCTGAAAAGAAATCTGGGGATGCATTCAAGAATGAGTGCTGTTGAGAAATTCACAATAGCTAAGAACTGGAAACAACCCAAGCGTCCATCAGTAGATGAGTGGATAAAAAAGCGGTGGTAATTTTCACCATGGAATACTAGGCAGCAGTAAAAAAAGAAGAATCTCTTACCCTTTGAGACAGCATGCAGGGACCTGGAGAGTATTATGCTAAGTAAAATAAGCCGATCAGAGAAAAACAAGTATCATATGATCTCATTCATATGTGGAATCTAAAGAACAAAATAAACTGATGAACAAAATAGATCCAGAGGCATAGAAGCATGGAATCTCAGAGGGAAGGCAGGGGTGGTTGGGTGGGTGGGAACCTATTAACGAAAGAACTTACATGCAATACCTATAGATACAGACAATAGTGTGGTAAAGACCTGGAGTGAGAGGTTGGGGGACAGGTTAGCATTAGGATTAGGGTCAATGGGGGGAAAAAAGGAGACATCTGAAATACTTTCAACTATAAAGATAAATTTAAAAGAAAGAATGAGTGCTATCCATGAGTACTATACAGATGTTGCCTTATAAAGTTGCACACCTGAAATTTATATAATCTATATACCTAGTAACCAATGTTAAATGTTGTCCCAATATATTTAATAAAATAAAAAAATTTAAATTAAAAAAAGAATGAAGGTTGTGATCAATTAGCAATGTCTATTGTGGTTGTGGGATAGGGAACTGGTGACACATATGCCACATATTTGCCCCTGTGGTCTGGCAAAGTACTATTCAGTTGTGTTACAATGTAGAGTAACAGTTACATGGACCAGCACTGGTCTATAAGCTGTTTGAAATGATCTGCAACAAAGTAAGACTTGAAATAGAAACTGAGGGTGTTTAGAAATTTGTGTAGCAATTTGACAGAGTAATTTTTACCGAATCTATTTTAATCAATTGAATTTATTGACTCTATTGAATCAAATAAAACATCCAGGCATTCATTTTGTATGTATTTTTTGTTATTTTTTTCCTAGTAATTCAATTTTATTGTATTTTATACAATTATCAGTCCAGGGCAGATTGGGAAAAATAAATGGTACTTCATCAAAGAGATTTAAGAAGCACTGGCTGAGAGCTTCAGGCAAAAGGGCAAAAGGGGCTCTTTCTGCTCCTCAATGGGCCACCACTGCTTATTGGGATGCAACAAAGTAACAAGAAACAAGGTTATTGTTTATGTTTTTGCAAATCTCTCTCAGTGAACAGGCAGTGGTGACTGGTGGAGAGGTCAGGAGTTTGAGATCCTGGCTGCCTTGGCCTCAGGGACTGGTCAATAAAATGAACACTCCAATTTGTTGTCTTGCCTTTTGCCCTCCCAAAGGTTAATTGCTTCGGGGGAAATTGAGGCAGCTCAGCCAAAAATACAAGATAAGTTCTCACCAAATTTCCGAGGTGGAATTGTTGGCATGTGTATAGCCTCCCATGGAAATTGTGGTCAGAGAGTGCACGTGTGTGGGTGTGTTTATAAGCCTCCTGTGTGGCAGAGCCAAGATGCACCACTCAGTGAAGGACACAGGTAGCAGGTGTGGTGGACTACTTGCTATCTCAGTTCTGAATCCTTAGCAATAAGGGTACATTTCCTTCCACCCATTCAACTTAGTTATCGATTTGGGCTATCTGATTTCTGTAGCATGCTGAGCAGTCTCGGGAATGGCAGTTTCCAGTAAATCTTTATATTGAAGTAATAAAATAAGAAACCTATGGTAAGGGAAAGCAGAGAAAAGCTGAAGGCTTAGCAGGAAATTGTAATCACGTGCGTAGACAATGCCCAGTGAACAGCAGCCCTATCCCTCACCTGGGAGCTTGTTCGACTCCACCGAGAGGCAAGAATCCCTTCTTTGCAGCTGAGGCTTTGACAGTGGCTCCAGATGGAATTGTGGGACCAGCGTTGGTAGAGACTGCAGGACATAGAGATCCAGAGTCTGGGATGGAGTGAGACAAATTTAGGTTGGAATACTGAACCACTGTTATGCCATCTTGGGCAAGTTACCTTACTTTTTGTGACTCAGAGTTTCCTCATTTTTAATGTGGGGGTAATATTAGGATCTCCTCCTAGGGTACTCAGAATATAAGATGACAAATACCGAAGGCCCACGAGGGCATTCCCTTAGCCCGTGGGCTCTAAAAAGAGTTGGGCTGAGTTGAACATGAGAGGCCATCATCTGGTCCAACTCTTTCATGTTATCAGTTGGGGAAACCAAAGCCCAGAGGGAGGAGTGAAATTATCGAAGATTAATTAGTCAAGCAGTACCAGGATTTGGGTCCAGACCCCAGGTATCTTGACTTGCTGGCTAGCTTATTAAAAAAAAAAAAATCCATACTGCTTTGTCATCCAAGTTCAAAAGTGCTCTGAAACCTAAATGGTTTCCTAGTTTTTAGCTTACTAGGATCCCAGCTTAAGCTTCAGTGGGGATTCAGATCAGAATACTCCCTCACCAGGATACCAGACTCCTGGGAAAGAATTCATTCTAAGGAGTGGATCACTAGTAAATTCTGGTCCTTAGAGGGGACTGTGTACACAGTGTTGTGGTTCTCACTGGCTCTTGCTTAGCCCCAGACACTTGTGTCTTTGCAAAGGAGAGGACTGTAAGTGATATACTTTACTAAAAATACTAGAATGTTTTGAGCATGAGCAACACTACTGTGTGACAATTCTAACAGGTTAGCACAGAAGGAAGTGAGAAGCATTCACGCCACTTGGTTGCTACATCACAGGACAACTTGACCAGCTTCAATTGTGGCAGAAGATGTTGTTGTCCAGAGGACACATAGGGACACCCAGTGGGTGCAAGAGAGAGCAGGCAGAAGCCTTTCATGGTGGAGGTAAGTCTATCTGAGATGTAGAAGACACTGCAAGTTGCCTACTCAAATACCACTCCCTATTCTTTGCTAACTGAACTACCACTTTGTTCAGATACAATGCATCTGTCCCAGATTATGGATGTGGTCTAAGTCAATTACTATAACGATTCCACGCCCCACTTTCCCAGGCTTCCTTGAAGTTAGTTAGGAATGACCACGTACGTGATCTAGTCTGGACAATGCACTCTAAGGGGCATATGCTCTGGGGACTTCTGGGAAAATATTTAGGGTATAAACATGAGGGCCCTGGCCTTTTTCCTGCCTGCCTTGAGTATGGATTTGACTACTGGAGCTGCAGCAATCATTTATTTAGAAACAGGTGACTCAGGCAAAACAAAACAAAAATACCCTCCTATTTGTTTATGCTACAAACATCAGGCTTTGAGAATCCAAGATGGCGGCATAGGTAAACACCTATACTCCTGCCTCGCACAACAATTTCAAAATTACAACTAAAAGACAGAATGGACATCATCCAGAACCACAGGAAAGCTGGCGGAGTGGAAATTCTACAATTAGAAGGAGAGAGAGGGGCTCACAGAGACCCAGAGAAGCTGCAAAAAAGCTGAGGTACGGAGATGTGTGTACGGAGAGAGCAGGTGCCAGAGTGCCTGGCTGGCTTTCTCTGGTGGGAGGGAGAAGGAGACTCTCAAGGGCATTGAACTCCTTATCCTACGACACTAAACCCCAGATCCTGCCAAAACTCATACGGAGGGAGTTTGGACTGTGAAGGGGGAGAAGTGCAAGGAAATTGAGGAGAGTCACAAAAGATCAGAAGTCTGGTGGTGCGCACGGCACTGTGCCACAGAGGACAGACTGCTGACTGTGCTCCTGGCTTTCACGAGTGGGTGGGAGACAGACCCTCCCAACTGTGCACTTCTGGCTCATTAAACCCCAGGTTCGGACAAAACCCTGGGGACCCAGACTCGTGTGGTCCTGGAGTGCAGGGGAGCCGGAGAAGCAGCGGTCTAGAGGCACTGGGGAGGGGGACGGGGGGGGGGAAGACAGAGAGAGAGAGAGAGAGAGAGAGAGAGAGAGAGAGAGAGAGAGAGAGAGAGAGAGAATGCATGCACGCGCACAGGGACCCCTCCAGCGATTACCCAGTCACGTGAGACTCAGGGGCCATGGAGGATGGGGTCGGCTGGAAGGCAAGGCGGTCCCTTAAGCCCTGAGACTCCACCCATCCCAAGCTCAAGAGAGAGGCTTTTGCAGTTTTTCAAGTCTGGTATTATAAGGCTGAATCCAACACAGAAGTTTTCCCAGCATAGTGAAAATGCTGAGACAAGGGAAGGGATCACAAACAAAAGAAATAGAGGAAAACAAATGACTGGATATAGAGTTCAAAACCATGCTTATAAGATTTTTCAAGAATATCCTAGAAAAGTTGGATAAAGTTAGCGAGAGCCAAGAGGAGATGCAAAAGGACCAACTAGAGATGGAAAAGGACCAACTAGAAATTAAACATACACTGACTGAAATAAAAAATATTATACAGAGACCTAACAGCAGACTAGAGGAGGGCAAGAATCAAGTAAAAAATTTGAAATATAAAGAATCAGAAAACACTCAACTGGAAAAGCAAGAAGAGAAAAGAATCCAAAAATGTGAAGATTATGTAAGGAACCTCTGGGACAGCTTCAAGCATACCAACATCAGAATTGTGGGGGTGCCAGAAGAAGAGAGAGAGCAAGATACTGAAAAACTATTTAAAAAAATAATGACTGAAAACTTCCCACATCCGGTGAAAGAAATAGACTTACAAGTCCAGGAGCACACAGAACCCCATATAAAAGGAATCCAAAGAGGACCACACCAAGACACATCATATTTAAAATACCAAGAGCAAAAGACAAAGAGAGAATATTAAAAGCAGCAAGAGAAAAACAGTTCATTACCTACAAGGGAGCACCCATACGACTGTCAGCTGATTTCTCAACAGAAACTATGCAGGCCAGATGGGAGTGGCAAGAAATATTCAACGTGATGAATAGCAGGAACCTACAATCAAGAATACTCTATCCAGAAAAGCTATCATTCAGAATTGAAGGGCAGATAAAGAGCTTCACAGAGAAGAAAAAGCTAAAGGAGTTCATCAACTCCAAACCAGTATTATATGAAATGCTGAAAGGTACTCTTTAAGAAGAGGAAGAAGGAAAAGGTAAAAGACAAAAAATTATGAACAACAAATACGTATCTATCAACAAGTGAATCTAAAAATTAAGTGAATTAAAAATTTGATGAACAGAATAAACTGGTGAATATAATAGAATCAGGAGCACAGAAAGGGAGTGGACTGATAATTCTCAGGGGGAAAGGTGTGAGGGGTGTACAGGGAGAGACTGGACAAAAATCATACACCTATGGATGAGGTCAATGGGAGAGAGGGAGGGTTGGGAGCCGGGTGGAGGGGAGCAATGGAGGGGAAAAAAGAAAAATAAATGTAATAATCTGAATAATAAAAATGTAATTAAAAACAACAACAACAACAACAACAAAAGAACATCAGGCTTTTTGTTCTTTGGGGCAGATAGCATTCCTGACTCAATAAATGAACATTAGTAAAGAGTACTTGTTGGGGGGTCTCGGGAATGTTAGACTTGGGAGAAAAGTGAATTTTACAGAAAGCTCTGGTGTTCTGTATAGCAATTTGAAATCTATCTAGTATAGTACTTCAGAAATGAGCTCCAAAGCAAGAAAGATTGCTAAGTGGCATAGTTATTGGAAAGGAGGCAACAAATATGTCATCATTTGTAGATATTATGATTGTGTATGTAAAAAAACCCCAACAAATATACTAAGAAACAATTAAATTAAGTGAATTTACCAAGGTCATTGGATGCAAGGTCAGTGTACAAGAATCATCTTATTTCTAAATACTAGCAACAAACAAACTGAAAATGTAATGTTTTAAATTGATTTCAGTGAGGAAAGAAGAGGAGAGAGATAGAAACATCAATGATGAAAGAGAATCATTGATCTGGTTCCTCCTGTAAGCACCCTACGAGGGATTGAGCCCATAACCTGGGCATGTGCCCTGACGGGGAATTGAACTGTGACTTCCTGGTTCATAGGTTGATGCTCAAACACTGAGCCACACTGGCCAGGCTGAAAATATAATTATAACAATCTATTTATAATAGCATGAAAGATATTAAATATCTTGGGATAAATTGAATGAACAATGTATTAGACCCAAAAAGACAACCCTACAAAACATTATTGAGAGAAATTAAAGGAGATACAAAAAATAAAGGGACATTTTATTTGGAAGACTTACTATTATAAAAATGACATTTTTGCACAAAATTTGCTCATATGTTAATGTAATCCTAATTGTAAAAAATTCAAACAGGTATTTTAGTGGAGATTGACAAGTTTTGGAAAGAGTTAAGGAAGAACCAAAGCAATCCTGAAGAAGAACAAGACTGTGCTAATCACTGTAGCTTTGTTATTATCAAATGTGAAGATATACTATAAAGATATAATAATTAAAACAGTGTGCTTTGGTTCAAGGATAGAGCTACAAAATGGGATAGAAAGGCAACTGCATGAATGAATCACAAACATGAGGAATAAAGAAAAAGCTAGACACAAAAGGTTATATACTGTATGATTAGATTTATATAAAGTTAAAAATTGGACAAATACAGATCTTGGGTAGCAGGAAATCAGGCTACTAGTTTCACTGGGGTAGGGGTAAGGACTGGAACTGAGTAGAAGGGCCTTCTAGGGTCCTATCATGTGCTATTTCTTGATCTGAGTATTGGTACTGAGTTGTGTTTGCTTTGTGAAAATTCTTTGAGCTCTACCCATATGACTTGTGCATTTTCCTGTATGCCTGTTCTCCTATAAAATGTTAACAATTAAAATTTTTTAAAAGTATGGGCTCTAGAATCAGATTAATTGGGTTCAAATCCTAACTTGATGTACTATTGTCTGTGTCCTTGGACAAGCTCCCTAATGTCTGAGTCTCCATTTCTTGCATGTAAATTGGAGATGAAATTACTACCTGCTTCATAGAACGGTCGCAAGGAGCAAATGAGTTCATACGTATAAAACCACTAAAGCGGTGTCTGGCAATTAACAAGCACTCCACAAGATCAGCTATTATTCTTATTATGTGACCAATTTGTAACTGAAGCCTGATGAGAAACAAAGGTTACATTTGACAGGTAGGGAAAGAACTGGGAAGAGATTAATGTCTAGGTTTTGTAGCCAAATGATTAAAAAAAATCAAGATGGTCTCCCAAACTATTTCCTTGCATGCTTGCTAGCTAAAGAATTTCCAAACCAAAATGGACTGAGCCAACAAAAGAGCATGAAATCCACCATGGAGTTCAGTTATTCTCTAGCTTGTTAGCTAGCTCTGAACTTGACGGAAGAGGTTTCCTCATTAGCTAGCAAAATTAAGAAAGAAAGAAAAAAAGCAATTCAAATTCTGTGCTTGCTAATTAGCTAGCTAAAAACCAAAAATTAAGGACTACTCCCAGCTTGTTGTTTACAGTTGCCTTTGCCAAGATATTCCTAGTTGTGTGTTGCTAAAGGGCAGGCTCAGAATTTGTGAGATGATTCTAGGTCATTGCTGGCTGGAAAGACCTCACCTTGCCATTCTCCTGGCTACTTGCCTTTAAGCTTTGTCTCTAATTATGGAAGGAAAGCTTTTGTCCTGTTGAAAGGGTTTTCAGGCTTCAGAGATCAGCCCAGGAAGGTAGAGAATGCTGTATGCCTGGAATCACCTTGATGGAGGTCATAGAACCATGGATGCCTTGCGGTGGAGGGACAAAAAAGAGCTAATAACAATCCTGCTCTTTAGAACAAAAGTCTGCCAGCTGGTTCAAACGTCACCTGCTCTCTCTCTCTCTCTCTTTTTTTTTTTTGAGATAGGAAATTAAATGACCACACCTGTAGTTGTTCCTGCATGAAGCCTTTGGAACACAGGGTTGTCTTTCCAGATCCCCGGGGCAAATTAAAACAACAGAAAGCTCTGATGAAAAACCAAAGACCAGCCGCTCAGAATAACATCCCTTCTCTGGCGCTGGCACCCTTTAAAGCTGAGCAGATTCATTTGTTTTTTTCTTTGAGACCCTGCAGCCATCTCAAAGTAGGTCCCTTTCCTCACTGGAGAGCAGGCGCTTGGAGAGATGAATGTGGGTATGGAGGAACAGCTGGGCTCAGCAGGGATAATTATTACACTTCATAGTAATAGAGGAAGAATATTTCTTTGTTTGAAGACTGAAGTAGGCAGTGATCTATGAGGCTCAGCTACAGAGTTAGAAAGAAAAAGAAAAAAAAGGGTAAGAGTCAGGGTGGGGTTCAAACCCAGTGCTGCCACTTAATAGCTGTGTGATCTTGGGGTTTGTGAACTTGAATCCCCTCACCTATTCAGAGGGGCTAAGGTACTTACCTCACAGGGTGGTGGTGAGAATTAAATGAGATACTGCATAAAGAATATTTAGCTCAACCCAGCCGGTTTGGCTCAGTGGATAGAGCATTGGCCTGCAGATTGGAGGGTCCCAGGTTCGATTTCCATCAAGAACACATGCCCTGGTTATGGGCTCAATCCCCAGTAGGGGGCGTGCAAGAGGCAGCCAACATTGATTATCTCTCATCATTGATGTTTCTATCTGTCCCTCTTCCTTCCTTTCTGAAATCAATAAAAATATATTAAAAAAAAAGAGTACTTAGCTGGGAGTCTGGCACATAGCAGGCCCTCCTAGAATGATAGGTTTTATTTTTATTATTCATATCAAATGGTGGCTCTCCTGGCTTCTGAAATTACAGCCAATCTTCTCTGACATCCTTTCTCTGCGTTGAGTCTTCCAAATGAATTTTGTGGTTGGAATGTTTGTCTGTCTCCGGTGGTCTGGCATTCTAGTTAATCTGGCCATGAACATCTATCCTTTTGGAGACATTTCCCTGGAATAATTGGCAAGAAATTGAGTTAAGGGCTGTTACAGTTTTTTCAAGGTTGTCCAGTTGTGCCTCTCTCACATCGGGCCTGGCAGCCTGGCTTTTGTCTCCATCTTCAAAAAGCCGTAAGCGTGGGTGTGAGATGAGTTCAGGCCTCAGCAGCTGCTCATGCCATTTGGATGGGTGCCAGTGAGAGAGGGAGATGGCACACACCCACGATTGTCTGCTTTTGTCTGCCCACAGCTGGGAGAATAAGAGTAGGGAGCTCTCTCCCAGACTATACCCTGCTCAGACTGCTGATTTGGTCCACTTCATGCTTGCAAGTTCCAGATTTTGACCCCAATTTTATGTTACTCTTTTATGCCTTCTTTCTAGGGTCCCCCTTCAAATAATGGTAATATTAGTAATAATATTAGTTAGCATTTTGTATACTCTTCTTACTAGATACTTGGCTATGGGGTAACATCCTGGCTTGGCCATTTATTAGTTCTATGAATCCCAACTATAGTTGACCCTTAAACAAGGTAGTGGTGGGGTTAGGGATGCTGACTGCCACACAACTGAAAAATCTGTGCATAACTTTTGACTTCCCGAAAATGTAACTACAATCAGTGGTATCTGCAGAGGATTGGTTCCAGGACCTCCAGGGGATACCATAATCTGTGGATGCTCAAATCCCTTATATAATGGTAAGATGGTGAAGAATAATGCATACATTGACCCTCTGCATCTACAGACTCACAATCACAGATGGAAAATACTGTCCTTGGTCCATGGTTGGTTGAATCCGTAGATGGAAACATCAGCTCTTCAGGATATGGAGGGCTGACTATATATTTATTGAAAAAAAAATCCAAGTACAGTATTAAGTGGGCCCACACAGTTCAAACCTGTGTTGTTCAAAGGTCAGCTATATATGACTTTTACCTATAAAACCAGTGGTAAACTAGTGTTTCTCAAACCTTGCTATACAGTGGAATCATCTAGAGAGGTTTTAATCATTTCAATGCCCAGCCCACAGCCCTTGGCTAATTACATCAGAATCTGTGGGGCAGGACCCAGGCATTAGCCTTCTTAGCTGACATCCATGAGCAGTTCTCTGAGGACCAGTGAGCTAACTCCCTTGCACTCAGTGTGGTCCTGGGAGCTACACTTATGTCACCTGGGAGCTTGCTAGAATTCCCAGGCCTCACGGCTCACCTCAGTCCCACTGAGTCAGAATGTCCAGAATGAGAGTTTGGGAATCTGTACTTATATCATAGTCTCCCAAGTGATCTTTATAACCAGGAAAGTTTGGGAAATACTGAGTTATAATCCTCAAAGAATTATTATCAGGATTAAGTGAGAAAATAAAGCTCTGCTTTCATTATTATTATTATTATTATTATTGTCTTATATTGAGGGTTTACTGTTGTGTGATACAATGTTAGCTGCTTTGTATTTAGTTTGATTTAATGAGAAAAATTATTGTCTCCATTTTACAGAGAAAGAAACTGAGTTTCAGAGAAGAAAAGTGACTTGCTCTAAGTTGCACATCTGGGGCATAACTAAGCTAGGCTGTTTCCAAACCTGAACTCGCCACTCCCTGCTATCATGGAAGTTCAGTTCAAGCTTTTCTTTCCTTTCAGAAGAAATTTGGCCTTCAAATCAGTTATAGAATTCCAGATTCACCTACCAGTTCACATACTCACCCTCCTGGTTTACTCACCAAATGTTTATTGAGTACCTACTGTGGGCAAGACACCATGCTTGGCAGTGAGGATGCAGCTGTGAACAAGACTAGCATGGCTCTTTGGAGCATAGAGATCAGTGAGGGAGTCATCCCGCACGTAGTTAATTAATTACAATTGAGACCAGTGCCAAAAGGAAAACATACTCTAAAAGCACAAAATAAGGGACCCTAACCTAGTCTGTGGAGCCAGGGCAGGCTTCCTGGGGAAGCCACTTTGACGCTATGATTTGAAAAATGAGAAGATTTACTAAGTGAAGAGGCGAGGGAAGAATATAGCAGGCAGAGGGGCTAGCGTGTGTGAATGTCTGAAAACAGGTGATGGTAGGACTGACAGACTTAGGTTCACAGCTTCCCACCTCTGGTTTTACTCACATGAATGCAGTCTCTGCTCTGGTGCCAGAGTAATCTAAAATACTCCAACCCACTGTTAACACACACACACACACACACACACACACACACACACACACACACACTTCAAAAGTCCTCTTACTAGATGAAGTCCCAATACTTGGTGAGGAATTTAAGGCCCTTTGTTGTCTTACCACTATGATCTTTTTAAAAATATGTATTTTTATAGATTTCAGAGAAGAAGGGAGAGGGAGAGATAGATAGAAACATCATTGATGAGAGAGAATCATTGATTGGCTGCCTCCTGCAGGCCCCATACTGGGGAATTGTCTGGGAATTGAACAGTGACCTCCTGGTTCATAGGTCGGTGTTCAACCAGTGAGCCACGCTGGCCAAACACCACTGTGATCTTGATGATAAATATCTCGTACTCTGGTCAGTTCAAACTACTAGTAAATACGCTTCTTCAGTATCTTTTTTCAACGAGTCCATGTCTTATAAATTAATCATGATCTATTTATCTCTCCATAATTCCTTCCTTCCATACATCCATCCATTTATTCATCCATCCATCCATCCATCCATCCATCCATTTTAGGGAAGGAGGGGACTGTTTTACACATAACTCAAGATAAAGCTCAAATGTTGTTCCTTTTTTTTTTTTTAATCACTTCTGTGTAGAACATAGACCCATGTTCTATGCTCCCATGGTACTTTATTCATACTTTATTATAGCCAAGGCTGAATATAGACACATGGGTACCTTGGCAGTGTTTTATTTAGGACAGATAAAATTATGCTTTAGTAATAACAAATTAGTCCTGAAACCTCAGTGGTTGAACTTAACAAAAATGTATTTCTTTTTAAAATAACTATATTTAGGTAAAACTTATATGCCATAAAATTCACCCATTTAAAGTCAATGTACAATTCAATGTGTGGTGTTTTTTTGTTTTTGTTTTTTAAATTTCTGGGAAGATTCACTTTTGGCCTGTGTTGCATTTAGAAGCAAGGGCACCTTGTATTGGCTAATATGGGTATTAACATACATTTATGTAATTTTATTAGATACAGCAAATGGTTTTTAGTATACTCACAGAGTTGTGCAACCATCACCACTATTTAATTTTAGAACATTTTCACCACCTCAAAAGGAAACTCTGCACCCATTATTCCTTCTCCCAACCCAGCCCTAGGTAACCACTAATCCACTTTCTATCTCTATGGGTTTGCCTCCTCTGGACAGTTCACATAAATGGAATCATACAATGTGGGGGTTTCGGTGTCTGATTTCTTTCACTTAGCATAATGTTTTCAAGGTTTGCCCATGCTATATCACGCATCAGTAGCTCTTTCCTGTTTGTTTCTGAATAATAGTCCATTGTATTATGTAATACATTTTATTATCCAATTATTAGTTGATGGGTATTTGGGTTGTTCTTACTTTTGAGTTATTATGGACAAATTTATTTCTTGACTTGTCAAAGTTCATTGAGACCCCATCCAATCCCAAGCCAGGGTCCTCCATGTGCTGAGACTCAGTGATCTAGGTAGCTTCAGTTCTGTGGTTCCACTGTTCTCAACACAAGACCCTTACATTCACCATGGCAAGGGGAAGAGAAAAGCAACAAGAACTCACATCTGCTCGGGCCTGGAAGTGACACAAGTTGCTTCTGCATACAGCTTACTGAGCAGATCTAGGCACATAGCCCTGTATAGTCACAGGGGGTCCGGGTAGTAAACTCTTCTCTGGATTCAGAAAGAGGAAAAGGAGAACCAGACACCGGTGGACCCAAGTAATGTCTCTCTCTGGCAGGCTAATAACTTGGCATCCCTTTAAACCATTATTCTTCAAATATTTGTTAAAAGGGTATTTAGAGAAGCGGCTGAGTGTTTTGTTGGGTGTTAAGAATAAAAACAAATAGGACTCCTCTTGGCAGTATTTAGCCTTTCTGTTGTCCAAGCAAAACAGCTCTGGAATCAAACTTACATCTCCAAAACAAAAGGCATGCCATTAATTTGAACCCTCCTCCCTGAAAGATGAGTTAGGGACCCATAATTATTGGACCATGCTTCTTAGGTGTCTTACCATCTGCCTAAGTGGATAATTAGAAAATCCTTATCAACCATGCTCAATACTCTCCTCAGAAGGAATTCTAAGGATGGAGTAGTAGAGACAGCTAACCACCTCCACAACATCCCAGTCTCCTTTTCTTCTTTCTGAGGATAGTATGGTAGCAAGAGCTAGCTGCTACCCAGTTACCATTTTCTTTCTTTTTCCTAACTTTAGGACTCATTTGGGAGTAACAATGTGCCCACATGAAAAACTGTATTTCTCAGTCTCCCCTGAAGATAAAGTGGCCAAATGACAGTACTCTAGTGGGGCTTCCAAAAAGCTCTTTCAAGCCTACTGAGTATGCTGAGGCATCTCTTGTAATATTGGCCCTTCCAACTACTTGGAATATAGCTGTGATGTCTGGAAACACAGCATTAGTCTTATTACCATGAAGTGATTTTGAGAATGGAAACCATTAGATATGCAACACTGCTTGATGATGGAGTTATCACACTTGCCTTGAACTACCCACTTTCTGATTTCTTTTATGTAAGATAAAGAGAAGAAGAGAAAATAAAAATGTGTTTAAGTCCTAGCTGGTTTGAATTAGTGGATAGAGGGTTGGTTTCCCAACTGAAAGGGTCCCAGGTTCAATTCTGGTTAAGGTCATATGCCGGGTTGCAGGCTTGATCCCCAGTAGGGGCGTGCAGGAGGCAGCCGATCAATGATTCTCTCTCATCATTGAAGTTTCTCTCTCTCTCTATTTTTCTCTCCCTTCCTCTCTGGTATCAATAAAAACATATTTTTATAAAACATGTTTAAGCCACTGGAGTTGGGTTTCTGATCCAGCTGGTGTTACAGTCAGGCCTCAGCTCCAGGCTTGTAGCAGAGGGAAAGATATGAAGAAGTAAAGATAAAAGGTGATAAGAATGGATAAGGACTAGACAAAAGATGTGTATCCTAGGAACATAAAGGGAGGGATGAAGGGGAGGGGATGAGAAAATGTGGAGGGGCAAGGACCAGACTGCGTTTCCCCATAAAGAATGAATCAGGGTCAGGGTGACCACAGGCCTGGAGGCAGAAGGAATGGGGGGTTTCTCAGCTGACGTCCTGTGACATAGAACACCAGGTGCCTGAAGGCACTCCCAGCTTTGAGAAGCCATAAAGTTTGACTCACAACTCCTGCAAGGACAACCGTTATCTAGACTGCTTACTTGCATAACCCAAAAGCTTAGACAAAGAGTCAGTATATGAAATTTAGTAATGCTTAGCCAATTAAAATTTGCCAAGTCCTCCTGCGCTGGGGATAAAAGGCACTTGCTGCAAAGGTTCGGGGCTCTCGTGCTTCCCTGCTGTGTCAGTGGAACCGGGAGCCCGGACTCGAGTTCGTAATAAAGGCTTCCTAAATTTTCCAATTGACTGTCTGATGGTCGTCTGTCGTGGGTCGCCCCATTACAAAAAGAGAGGGACTAGTTAGAGATGGTAGAAGGCTGGTTACTGGTTAGGAGAGCTAATTTCGAATCAGACAGTGCCGAGTTTAAATCCTAGCTTCACTCACTACTAGCTTCATTGGCCTTATGCATGTAGTAGGCTTTCAATACAATGCAGTAATAATATTAATAGTAAAGAGTTATGTAACACATTTGACTTATCAGGCACTTTTCTAGGTCAGTGGTCGGCAAACTGCGGCTTGAGAGCCATATGCGGCTCTTTGGCCCCTTGAGTGTGGCTCTTTCACAAAATACCACGTGTGGGTGCGCACTTACAATGCGATTGAAACTTTGTGGCCCATGCTCATAAGTTGGTTTTCGGCTCTCAAAAGAAATTTTGATTGTTATACTATTGATATTTGGCTCTGTTGACTAATGAGTTTGCTGACCGCTGTTCTAGGTGGTTTATATATATTAACTCATTGAATCCTCACAACAACCCTCTAAGGTAAATATCACTATTGTCCTCATTTTCTAAGCAATCGGTGGCACAGAGACTTTAGATAACTTGACCAAGGTCATAGCTAATAAGTGTCAGAGCCATGATTTCAATCGTCTGTGCTCAAAACTAGATGTATTAAGAAAATTCTCTACTTAGCAAACAGATAGAAAACCTGCTCCTAAATCTACTTGCTTTCAGTCCAAAGTGACACTGTACAGTGACTGCTCTGTTGATAAGGAGCAGAACTGATGACCTTCTACTCTGGCACATGCTTACCCTAGTTGATAGTAATGCAAGGTTGACAATAATTACTATTTTTGTGATTAATTGAGCACATAGCAAGCATCAAAGAGTATTCAAGAAGCTTTCACTTATGCTGTTTTTATAAAATGACTAACTCATATCATTTATATGAGATAAATGATACCATTTTCACTTAATAGATATAGAATTCAGGGCCCAGAGAGTTGAAGCAACTTGCTTAAGGTGTCATGGGTCATAAGTCGTGGAATCGGGACTTGGAATCGGTTGTAGCTGATGTGACAGTTCCATTGAGTGACACTTGGCTGGGGATGGCAGGTGGGAAACACTGGATAAAGAGTGTGAGGAGGGAGGGCAGAGGAGAGAGAGGCAGAAGGGAAGTAAAGAGGCATAGGCAGTTTGCCGCTCTGTTGACTAATGAGTTTGCTAACCCCTGGTATAGGCTTAATGGTAACCCACCTCAGTGTTGCTCAAAACATGGAAAGTACAACTATTGTGTCGTGCTTAATTAACCTTTACTAGCCTCTCTGTTAGAGGAACTGTGAAGTTTTATTTATGAGCTTTCTGATTTCTAACAGAAAGTTGGTAGAGTAGAAAAATAAGAGAATTTGGGTACTTGCATTCTTTGTTCCAGGGTTGTCAAAAATTTGCCTTGTGTTCTTGGAAAAATCATTTTACTTCTGAGTTTGACTTTCCTTTAAAACAAAATGAAGATTATCTGGGACAAGGCTTTGGGAGTATCAAATTATTTCTAAGCCCTGTTTATTTGTATTTGTATTTATAAACTCCATATTTGTCAATAGTGGAAAAAATTAGAAACCAGAGAAACAGAAAGAAAAAAGAATGTAAATATGCTTTGTGGTTGGCACACTAGATTGGCTAATCCAATGTTAACCCCCCAATCTCCATTCTGTTTTCTCAGGATCCTTTGCAGTTGGAGTGGCCATGTGACCCAGTTCTGGCCAATGAGATGAAAGTGTAAGGCTTTTGCTTTTCTGGTTCCAATAAACAGATTGGGGTCTTACAATCTCTTGTCCCTTAAATGTGGGATATGATGTATAAGTTGCAACCATCTTTAGACCACAGGGAAAGGTCAAGGGAACTACACAGATGGCTAGCCCTGACAACGTTGTCTTGCTAAGCGATCTCAGCAGCTGCCTACTTCCAAACTTCTTATTTTGTGAGAATAAACCCTTGTTATTTTAAGCCATTGTTAGTTGAGTTTTCTGTAACTATCAACATAACTATTACATCAATACACTCTCATAATCTAGAGATTGTAACTGATAACACCTCAGCATGCATCTTCTCAGATCTTTTCCAAGGTGTACATAGCAGGAAAATATTTTAAATTACTAGGAGATTACTATCTTGTACTTTTTGTGTTCTAAGCCCACTATTTGGCTATTTTCCAGTCACTATTCATGAGGGACAATAAATATTATAGAAAAATAAAAAATCAAGGCTACTCCTAAGGTGATCTGAAACCTACAGCAGGGATAAAAGAACTTTTGATTTTTAAGAGCCAGGATTTCTTTTTTTTTTTTAATTTTTATTAATTTTTTATACATATCTCC
>JAAGEH010000125.1:6116954-6153648 GCA_011751065.1 Lasiurus cinereus
CCTCTCCTTCCCTCTAGCTGTAGAACTTCCACTCAGCCAGCTTTCCTGTGGTTCTGGATGATGTCCGTTCTGTCTTTTAGTTGTAGTTTTGAAATTGTTGTGCGAGGCAGCAGTGTAGGTGTTTACCTATGCCGCCATCTTGGATTCTCCCAGGATTTCTTTTTTAATATAAAGAATGTTAATCTACAGATTAAAAAAAAAATATATATATATATTATTGGAAGGAAGGGGGATAGAGAGTTAGAAACATCCATGAGTGAGAAACAGTGATCAGCAGTCTCCTGCACACCTCCTAATGGGGATGTGCCTGCAATCAAGGTACATGCCCTTGACCAGAATCGAACCTGGGACCCTTCAGTCCATAGGCTGACACTCTATCCACTGAGCTACACCATCCAGGGCATAGCTACAGATTTTTAATAGCCTGACTTTATATCTAAGAAAAGCAAACCTGGAAGCCTCAGCACAACGTTTGGAAGATAAAACTCAGGAGAAAGAAGAATGCAGGAACAACAACAACAACAAAAAAGACAGAAGTTGGAATGTCTAGAGAGAAAAGGGAGCATTGAAGTTATGAGACAAGAGCTAACATATCACTAGATTGAAAAGGGGCTCAGAGCTCTGCCCTATACCTGAGACTGGGAGTGGGTATAAGGAATCATAAATAGATTTAGTACAAATAAAAAAAAATAAGGCAGTTGAAGGTTTCTTCTCAGGATGTAAGTTTATTCAAGTTGCTCTATGTCAAACATGTTACCTATCAGGGCAAAGTAGCCATTGAATAGGCTAGGTTAGTGAAGAGCATCCTTTTAGATATAGGAATGCATCTAAGAATCCCCCTCTGGATCCCTTGTGATGAGTACCAAATGGGCTGAGAATAAATTGGGACAAAGTAGATTAGGAGGGTACAGACTTTTCAACTGACAACCAGTATAGGACCACAGACATTAGCAGCAGATGCCAGAATTAAGGATGACAATCAGATAAGATGAACTGCAGAGGTCAGGGAAGAGCAGAGGATAAGCATAGGATTAGATGCCACTCATTTGGATTCTAGGACAATATATCTGTTCATGAAAGTACTAGAGAAGCAGGGATGGAACAGGAAGTGGGAAGGAATTTGAACTGTCTTAAATTAGGAAGTGTCTGAGTCACTTTGAATTGTAAGATTAAGTTTTCTAAATTTGTCAGGAATGCGGGATAATAGCCTAAGATAAGTTCAGTTTAAAGAAATAAATAAGACATACCTTTTTTGGATACTCAAGTGTATATTCTATACATTTTAGCTCACGGCCACACCAATTTACATTTACAACATATATGTATTTTTTCTAATATGGAAAAATATTATAGTAATACTATTTTGTCAATTTCTATTGCCTCAATATATTGTGACCATCTTTCTATTTCTATAAATATTAATTTGTAAAAGAGATTCTTAAACTTTTGAGGATCTGATAAGAATTATAGACCCAGAAAAATGTCCTGTGTACCCACCCACCCCCACACCACAAAACTTTATATAATTTAAGGGTACTTGTGTAAGAACACAGGTTAAGAATTTCTGCAATATAAATTTTAATAACTGAATAGTATACATTATTTGGCCACCCCACAATCTATTCATCAATCTCCTGCTGTTGGACATTTAGACCTTACTTTTCCTTTATTATAGATGACCTTTATGATAAATTCCTAGAAATAGAATTTCTAGTTTTATTAAAGATGCTTCCACTGCAAGTAACAAAATACCCAAATAACAGTGATCCATTTTTCTTACATAGCAAAACATTCAAAGGAAGCAGTCTGGTGTAGACTCAATAATGCCAGCAAGGACCCATACTTTTGTCTTGTCACCTCATGGTCACAAAATGGTTGCTACAGCCCCAGATATCATTTCCTGTTTAAGGCAGGACAAAGAGGGAAAAGGTATTTTTTTAAAAAAAATCAGGAAAGCACACTTCTGCTTAAGTTTCAGTAGTCAGAACTAGATCCCTTTTCTGTAGGACGCTAAGGGAGGCAGAAAAAGTAAATGTTTCGTTTTCCTAGACTTCTCTAGTGGGGGAAGTTAACAAAGAAGAGTGTTGGTGGTGGGTTTTGAGTTAATCAGTCTGCTACACAGGGGCCAAGTTTCTGAGCCTTTTAAAAGAGTTGATCTACAGAGGTAACAAATTTGAAAGGACTCTATAAACCAAAAATTTATGTACAAATTTGAGGTATATAATTTATTAGAAGTGATGCTGTGTTTCTCAGCAGATCAAATATGTAGTTTTATTGCTAATCCCTGGGCAACTGATTTGCTAATTGGCCACCTTTGTTCAGAAAGACATTGTTAAAAAGATTTTTTTCTAGAAATAGCTTTTCCATCACAGTGATCAAATTACTTGTTTATGTCCTATTTTGGTATTTTAGTCACCTACCACTGGGGTGTTAGAAAAACAGCATTAGGTATGGGATCAAAAGACCTGAGTTTATTTCTTAGCTCTGCCACCTGACCACAAGGAATACAGTTTTCTAGGCATTGAGTTCCTTACCTGTAAGATGTGAAAAATAATTTCTACTTCATAGCATTGCTAGAGGAATAAGGTGAAATTATGGATGAGAAAGTGCTATGAAGTAAATCAGAGATACTGGTAGTATTATATTGTAAATCAGAAGATGCCTTAATCAATAAGCCAAATTTACTTGAGTTCTGTTTCGCTAGCGCTAGCAGGCACAGAGGAAAATCGTGCTTCTCAAATTCTGGGGCCCAATATAGTGGAAGTCTCTCAGATTTATACATTTTTCAGCTCTTTGTCTTCCAAATTTGGAATGAAACTTCTTGAACCTTCTGAGAAAAAGTCCTGTGTGCTGACACAGGCCATGAGACCATATCTCAAGGCCTGGCCTGGTGCTAGCACTGACAACTCTGTCTGAGTCATAGTTTATGGTCTCTTAGAATGGGAAATAGTCTTATTTTTCCCTATTATTTAAGCAAGCAAACATTTACAGAAGCCAGAATAGCGGAGTTAAATTTTAAACAGCAGTTTTTACCCAAGATGGAGGTTACTATGCTTCAGTTGTTTATCAGTCATTCTTACTGGCCATTTTAAAAACTGTTTGAATGAAGGTCAGAGCCTGTGGTTTGCTGGTAAACTGAATCTCCAAAATGAAAGAAACCCAAAACCTGATTTGCAGAGTTTGGCGATATCCAGAATTTATCTGGAATAAATACTCTCACCAGGCCGATTTCAAGCAACCAACAGTTTAACAAACAGCTGCGAAATTTCCAAATGTTTAACAACTCTTATTAGTTGGTACAAGCCAACTTCAGCACACCACTGCCCAGAGCACTGAATTAGCCTCCTTGTAGTGATTCTGGCTGAGCCAGAATCCAACATTTGGATACACCTAGCAAGTATAGTTATTAGTCATCTTCCCTCTTATCCTCCCTTTCTCCAATATATATTTTTACACACACACACACACACACACACACACACACACACACACACTCCCAGGTTTGTGAGAGAGTTTGTTAAACTCCAAAAGGTCATACTCATGCAAGTTGTTTGATGAATTGATTTTTAGCAGTGAATAGTTCTAGGCCTATAAAGAAATATAAAGGATTAGAGTAACAAGTGGAGAGAAGTCAATGTGAACAAACCCTATCTGTGCTATTCATTTGGTTGGTCAGTGATTAAAAACTCAACTTAAACTGATGTAAGAAATGAGGAAAGTTTATTGAACTGATGTAACAAATAACCAAGATGTTCAGGGCTCACTTCAGGCAAGGCTGGATTCAGGTACTCAAACTCCGTAACCAGGATCTCGGGCAGGTTCTCCCATTGCAAGGACAAAATGCAATAACAGCAATTCCAGGCAGTAACCCTGGTGAAAAGAGAGCTCTTCTTTCCTGACTATCCTAGTAAAAGGGAACTGGCCACCTACAAGTCACGCGGAGAGGCTTCAGAAGACACAAAGCCTGCAGACACCTTGATCTTGGACTTCTAGCCTCCAGACGTGTCAGAAAAGAAATGTCTGTTGTTTAAGGCACTCAGTCTGTGTTACTTTGTTATGGCAACCTAGAAAATTAATACAGTCAGGAATAGCTTGGAAAAAGAAGAGTTAGGATTAAACAGTATTGAGATGGAGGGATAATGCCTATGTGGATTTTTAAAAAATTGCCCAGGTCAGTGGTCAGCAAACTGCTGCTCATGAGCCACATGCAGCTGCTCCTCTGTTGACGAATGAGTTTGCCGACTACTGGCCTAGGTGATAATCCATGCACATTCAAAAGTCATAACGTCTCCCTTCTTCCTCTGTTCCATGCCCACTATCCATGCCACTTCCACTTGGTGTTCCCCATCCTCCGAATCCCACCCTAGGCAAATGATCTCCCCAGTTATTCATTCTTTCTCTCTCCACAAACAAACACAAATGTATATTTAAGTTATTTTTCTCACCCTATACACACTGATTTGCACTTGCTTTTCTGTGTAATAAATCATCCTGACAATCCCAAAAGAATGACTTTAACAAAAGCATGTTTGGAAAGTCAGAGTGAATCACCAACACAATTAAAAACTAAAAGGAATGCATTAACACAGCACTGCCAGCCCATCAGATATTTTAAGCCTACTGCATTCTGTGGAGCAAGGGGGAGAGACATCACAAGCAGGTGAGCTGGGGATTGTCTGAGCCATAGCACGCTGGAGAAGAGCCTGCCTCTCTCAGGAGGACACATCTTTGGTTATTCATTCCCTCCCCTTCCTGCCTTCTCTTCCCCCTACACAAAGTAGGTCAGCTGGAGAGACACTGCCTTGAGTGAGCAGGAGGGAGAATGGTCCATGCTGAGTGGGAGGGCACGATTCTGGGCCCATATTGGGATGCCATCTGTAATTGTAGACTCAGAGCTGCAAGAGATCTTAAAGATCATCTTGTTTAATTCTTTTATTTTACAGATGGGGAAGCTGAGCCCAGAGGAGTAGGGGATGGCAGGGAGAGGAACTTATCTAAGGTCACATACCTAGGTGGGGACAGAGCAGGGTCTAGAACGTGGATGTCTTGTCTCTCAGGCTGTTTTCATGTTGCCACAGTGCCTCTGTTGGTTCTGTAGTCATTTTATGGATGTCTTGATTTTACTTTGTCTTTTTTGTCATTCTCTTTATATCTCCCCTTGCAATTAAACTTAAGTGAACAGATCCTGAAGTCAGATTTCTTGGGTTTCAATAGTGGTTCCACTCACCAGCTGGGTGATAGGGGGCAAGTTAATTAGCTTTCTGGTGCCTTAATTTCCTTTTCCATAAAGTGGAGATTATGTGTTTCTTAGGGTTGGTGACAACATGCCATGTTGCATGGCTCTAAGCAGCACCCTTCCCAGCACAGTCCGTCATGTAGATGACTTATGAGTGGTAACATCTAGAGTTGTGCAGTGCAGTCTGGGAGGCCATCCACGGTGGTCCTGGCTGTGAAGAATGAAATGAGATCATGCTTATCAACCTTTTAGCATTATTATGAGCTCATTGAATGTTGGCTGTCATCCTCATCATTGTTTTTATTGTCATCATGAAAAACCAATTATTTTATCTTTATAAACAGCCAGGAATGGTAGAACTGAAAAGAAAAGTAACATTTTAATAATTTTTATTTCCACTGTAAAGATAATAAGCACTCGGTACAGAAAACCTGAAAAATATATATTAGAAAAAAACAAATGACTAAAGTAATATAATCCCACCAAGTAGAACTAACTTCTTTTGATTTATGGGGTGTTTTTTCAGACTTTTTTTTTTCTACCAGCTTTTCCAATTACCACTACATTGGGAATATTTTCCCATGTCAATAAATGTGCATCTACAGTGTCAGCTTTAATGAGAGGATGACAGCATAGTGGTTAAAACATGGACTCTGGATCTAGATGGCCTGATTCAAATGTCAGCTCTCTTGCACCACTTCCTAGTTGTGTGACCTTGGGCAAGTTCATTAACCTTAACCTCTCTGTGCTTTAGTTTCCTCACCTGTGAAGTGGGACTAGTAATAATAATTTCTACTTCATAGGTTTGTTGTGAGGATTAAATGAGTTAACATATCTAAAGTCCTTAGAAAAGTACTTGGTACAGAATGCTGTATTATTGTTTTTTGAATATATTATAATTTGCTGAGATGGTGCCCTATTGTTGGTCCACTAGATGGTTTTCATTTTTTTCTATTATAAATAATGTGGCCACAATTATTCTCAGCCATGTATCTTTGAGTGCATATATGGTTATTTTATTATACAGTGGAACCTCGAGATACGAGTGCCCTAACATACAAGATTTTTGAGATACGAGCCATGGAGCGAGCGATTTTTGCTTTGAAATATGAGCAACAGTTGAGATAGGAGTAATTGCGTGGATCGGCTGGCTTCACACGACCCACCAGTTTACCGTGACTGGAGCGACTCATAGTTTCCCTCGCCTCAAGGTTACGGAACGAATTAAACTTGTATCTAGAGGTACCACTGTATTCCTAAAAATGGAATTGCTCATTTATAGAGAATGTGCTTACCAAATTATCCAAAGTTTGTATCAATTTATATTCTGGCAGCATTTAAAGGAACAGGAGAGCAGCATAAGTCCTTGGGGTCCTGGAAAAAAGAACAGGGGATGGTGGGAACACAATTTGGGACTAGGAAATATATTCTGGTAGTTATAGATCTATAGAGTTCTCTGGAGATATTATCCATGTCTGCCCTTTGCAACTTAATACCATTATTTTTCAAACTTCAGTCTTTAAGTACCATCTTCATGATTTTTCCATCTCTAAAAACCATTTATACCATAATATACTTAGTACTCAAAAAGATATTTACTTTAAAAGAAAACTTTAAATGATTGCTGTAACTGTAAAACCAGAATCACACCCATAGAAAAAGAATAGCTATAAAAAGAAATATAACAAAAGCAAATGTTATTGTGGCTAGGCACTGTTGCCTGGCAATGGTCTGAGCTCCAGGACTTGAACTTTGCATTATTAAAGAGGGGTGACTGGCAAGTGAGCCCATGCTAGGGAGGTGTTAAAGACTTACTAGCGCCAAGCTAACATTTTCTCCTTGGCATAGGCAGAAAGATCAAAAGTACCTTGAAAGTGATTTTATTTTCATTTTAGAAGAAGGGACATGTGATTTTAAGTTGAAGGACCTGTGAATTTACCTCCTAAAATCGTCTCTATAATCATCATTTTCCTCACTTTGGGAAACACCAGCCAGAATTGCCTCACTAGGTGCGAAAAAACTCTTTTTGCACTCAGTCATGTAATCTTTCCAATAACCCTATCAAGAGAGTGCTGTTAAGTATCACTTCTATTCTACAGATGAGGAAACTGAAGCATAGGGGGGTTAACTAACATGCCCAAGATCGCTATACCAGTAGCTCATTGTTATGAGAGCTGGGATTTGGAATGCAGGAGTTCTGGTTCCAAAGTCTAAGCTTCTAAATAATGTATTATACTAGCACTGGATGGTCCTATTACCAGTTATGAGCTGCATGCATCCCTGGTCTCATAGCTGAAAAGGTATGTTAGACAGTGGGATATCCTTGTCTGATAACTGGATTCTTACCTTGCTAGTTTGACCCTGCTTTAACCTTGCTTTGACCTTGACCTTTCCTTGTTACTGGACTGGTGACTTGGAGACTCTAAAATCCCTGCTGGCACTGATGGCTGAAGACCTTATTGCACTAGGGATTCTTGGGTCTAGAGGAGAGTATTATTACATTTGCATGAGCTGTATGGGGGCTCATTGCAGAGTGAGTTACTGACAAAGCGTGAACCAGAACCTAGATCTGATGAATCCTACTTGGATTCGCTACATCCTGCAACTTTCTTAAGTTATGTGGATGATTAATTTACCTTCATAACAAATTATCTTATTTGCTTTCCCAGTAATCTTAGGAGATAGGTAGGTATTATTATAAGTGCCTTATAAATGAAGAAACTGAGGCAATGCTTAAGGTCACATAGCTGATAAGTGGCAGAGCTTTTTGAATAATTAGAGGATATTCTGTTAGAAATGGATGTGCTTAAGATTATAACCCAGTCCTGTCTGGCTTTAAGTCCAGATATACAAAATGCCCCATATCTATTTCATCCTCTTCAGTTTCTTTTCTAAGGGATGGGAGTGGTGCCAAGTATGAGTGTTTCATACTAAAGTGTAAATGACTATATCCAACTTCATATGTTTCCCCATCTGGGTGTGTTTGCATTTAGAGAGGATACTCTCTAGTGCAACTGAGGGATTCACTTATATATTTGAAATCTATTGTTACATAATAAAGAAGCCTAAAACATAATGGTTTGAGGCAACAATAATTATTTATTATCTCTTATAATTTCTGTGAGTTAGGAAACAGGGCAAAGAGAAATCTTGACTCTGCTTCATGATGTTTTGGTCCTCAGCAACAAGACTCAAAGGCTAAGACTCATTCACTCACACCTCTGTTGGTTAGTGCTGGCTATTAGCTGGAACACCCACTTGTGGCCTCTCTATTTGGCCTGAACTTCCTCTTAACATGGTAACTGGTTTATATGGATAAGTATTTCAAGAGAAAGCCAGGCAGAACTCATATTGTCTTGTATGATCTAATCTTGAAGTTCAAGCAGGGTTGTTTCTGTGTCATCTCATTGGTTGAGGCAATACTTATTGACATGAGAAACATCCAAACTTGTAGAGATTTTTTATAAGCTTATTTGAGCCAAACTGACGACATATACTAGAGAGCAAGATCTCAAGTGCTCCAGAGAATAAGGGTTTTGCAGCTTAACTTATGTATTTGAAATTATGGAGGGAACCTAAAGAAGGTTACATGCAAGTGGGAGAAAACAAGGTGGGGACTGGGTACCAGGATAGTTAAGATTATGTGCTCTCTAGGGTTAATACCCTCTTTAAGGGTTATTACTTCTGGCATTTCAAAGGTGTGTTAACCTAGATGCACAAGAACAATGGACAGGACTGCATTATACCTGTAACTGAAGAAGTCAAAGTCCTGAGGCATGACTATGGACCATGACTTTCCCAGTTATAAAGTCATGATCAGATCACCTGGTGAGATTTCTTTCTATTGAACTCCCTTCTTTTGTCCACATACCAAAGGTCCAATCAGTTTCAGGGGGAGGTAACAGGGACCCTACTTTTTAAAGGGAGAATGTTCTATTATAAAAAGAACATGTGAGATGAATATGTATTGGTATGGCTGTCTTTGGAAAATACAATCTGGCACAACTCTCAATGGTGGAATTTCATGGTTTGTGAAACAGATTTTTGGGCAATGGGGGGTGGGGATCTCTCTTGGTGTGGCTCCCATCAGATCCTATTGTTCCTGGGGTTGCTTTGCTCCAGCCTCCTGCATTCATAATTCTGCTTTTCTCTGCTCTGCATTTACTAATATACTGCTGTTAGTTTGTGATCCATTTTTCTCAGAGGGCTCAGACAGCACTCACCACTGTTAGGCAGGGTCATGATCCTGCTTGCCAAGAGGACTTCACTGATAATAAACAAAAATAAAAAGTGTGATCTGCTTTTGTGCCAGCATATTCAGCCCAGCCAGTAATGATTAGAAAGTTTCCTGCTTTGAAGTAGGCCTTCCCTGGGCCCAAGGAGAAGCTTAAAGACTGAAAGTGGCTAAGTTCTGGTAAAGGGAGGGTGTGTGTTGTGGGATGTGGAGTTAACAAGATCTGTTCGCAAAATGGTGGCAATTTCAAAATTTCTATATGGAGTGGGGGGATTATGGGCAGCAATCTGGTTGGAAGAAGGAATAAAAAGTTTCATTTGCATTACCCTTTACATATTAGAAAGCATTAATTGTTCATTTTAAAGATTTGGGCTGGGGGCTTAATTTGGATTTGACCAGAAGCAGATACTGAGATAAAGATTCAAGAATGTGGGAGTGAGAAGACAAGCAAGGGAAGGCAGGCAATAAAGAGCACATTATGAAGCCGGCTATCACTGTGGGTGAATGGAACTTATCTTGCTGGGAAAGCAATGGCAGCTAGTGTGAAACTCTCACCTTCAGAGTTATCCCACCTGAGAGGTGACAGAGCTGGGCTGTTGGTACTCCACTTGCCATCAGGGCTGCTCCTGTAGGGCAGGGTTTAATTCTATCATGCTGTTCTGAGCAAAGCAGGCTTCCAAGGCTTTGGAGAAAGCCTTTAGGCAAAAAGATGCAGGAACTGGCAGTGGGAAGGCAGCTGGTACATTCCCAAGTGGTAAGGAATATGGGCAGGACATTGGTGATGTATCCCACAGGGTAAGGTGAAAAACTCTTCTAGTTTACCCAGCTTTAAAATCAGGAAAATCTCAGACAAACTTGCTTGAGGTGGTCACAATAGCTAGGGGCAAAACAAAATGGGGAACTAAAGCTACTGCTTGGAAAGAAAGGTTCAAAGAAGATGATAAAAATGTTCTGAAATAAGAGAGAGATGATAGTTTCACAATTTTGTGACTATACTAAAACCACTGCATTATATATTTTAAGAGGATAAATTCTATGGTATGTAAGTTATCTCAATTAAAAAGAAAAAGATTCCCATAAGGATAAACATAGATTAATGGAATAAGATTGAGAATCCAGAAATAAACCCTTTTCACAGTCAATCTTTGACACCTGTCATTGGATTTACAATTCTAAGGACTAGGATATGGACATATCTGTTTGTTGTTTTTGTTAATCCTCACCCTAGGATATTTTTTTTCCATTGATTTTTAGAGAGTGGGAGAGAGGGAGGGAAGGAGAGAGGAGAAAAAGAGAGAGAGAGGAGTAAGAGAAAGAAAGACGTTGATGTGAGAGAGGCACATCAATTGGCTGCTTCCTGCATGTGCCCCCCAACAGGGTCCTGGGATTGATTGAACCTGCAACCCAGGAACATGCCCTTGACTGAAATCCACAACCAGTGTGTGGGCTGATACCTAGCCACTCAGCCAGGGAGTGACATATCTTTTGTTGTTGTTGTTGCTGACACTATTACAGATATTCCCCATTCTCCCCTTTGTCCCCCTCCACCAAGCCCCTGCCCCCCCCCTGCCCTACTCCTGGCCTTCACCACACTGTTGTCTGTGTCCGTTAGTTATACATATATGTTTTTTGGCTAATCTCTTCTCCTTTTATACAGTCCCTCCGCTCCCTTCCTTCTGAGATCTGTTAGTCTGTTCCATGTATCCATGCCTCTGGTTCTCTTTTGTTCATTAGATTAGAATGTAGGCACATCTTTTGAGGGCCACTATCCAACCCACCACAAAACCCACTTCACAGAGAAACAAAGGGACAAGACTAAATAAGATTTTTTCAGCTGTGTGGTGAAGGATGGATGGGAGAGAAGAGATTGGTAGCACATAGACCAACCAGACGATTGTTATAAGAAACCTGGTCAGATATTGAAGAAGAATTGGACTAAGACAGTGACAAAGTGAATGGAGAAAAGGGGAAGAGGCTCTGTATCCAATCCCAGTAATTGATTCCTCCCCAGCTTTCCATGGGGTAAAGTGGGTAGTCCACCTGAATTTCAGGCCACAAAACTTGTTTCCTCGAGGGCTGCATTACGCCTTTCCTGCTAACTGTAATGGAAAGGATATCCTTAGAGCTGCAGTTATAAAACCTCTCATCTCCCTTTCTCTCCCTGTACACACACTAAAGTAGAACTGGTGAAAAGGAACCTCTCCTTAGTCTGGACTTGGTACAGTGGATGTCTTAGCTTGGGTGTGTGTGTTGAGTATGGGCCTGGGCTTGGGTATGTAGCTTAGCTTTTTCTACAACAAACTACCACAGATTGGGTGGCTTACATAACATAAATTTATTTCTCACAGGTCTGGAGATTGGAAGTCCAAGATTTACAGTGTGCAATCTTGAGACCTAGGAGAGCTGATGGTAAAGTTCCAGTCTGACTGAGTCTGATGGCCTAAGAACCAAAAGAACTGATGGTTTAAGTTCCCGTCCGTGTTTGAGTATAAAGGCAGAAGGCCAAAGTTCCAGCTTGAAGACAGTCAGGCAGAGAGAAAGAATTATTTTTTACTCAAAATTTTATTCTATTCAGGCTTTCAACGGATTGTATGAGACCCACCCAAATTGGGGAAGGCAATCTACTTTACTCAATCTACTAATCCAAATATTAATCTCATTCAGAAGTGCCCTCACAGACATATCCAGAAATAATGTATAACCAAATACCTGGGCACCCTATGGCCCAGTCAAGTTGACACATAAAATTGACTATCACAAGTCAAAATCTGTCTTAGTCAGTTCAGGCTGCATAACAAAATTATAATGGGGTGGCTTAAACTATTGAAATTTATATTTGCACAGCTCTGGAGGCTGAAGTCTCAGATCAGGTTGTCAGAATGATTGAGTTCTGATGAGAATACTTTTCCTAGCTTGTAGATGGCTGCTTTATCATTGGATCCTTACATGGTAGATAGACAGCAAACTTTCTGGTAACTCTTCTTAAAAGGACACTAATTCCATCATGAGGGCCCCACCTTCATGGACTGATCCAAATCTAATTATCTCCCAAAGGCCCCACCTCCAAATACTATCATATTGGGACTTAGGCCTTCAACGTATGCATTGGGAGAAACACAGTCCAGTCCATAGTAGTATAAGTAGGGGGAGAGTTGTCCTTTAGCACAGCTTCTCTCCAAGCATCAGTAGCTCCCTCTGACCATAGCCTAAAGGCCAATTCCTAAAATCTAGCCACTGCCTACTTTCCAGAAAGTACCTCCTATGTTCAATTCCCCTACAGTTACCCTCTGTTCAATTAGGTGATATGTGACTTGTACCAGTTGTTAGAGAAGATTAATGGCCACGGTCACAAAGTAATGGACCTTGTTTAGCCAGAAAGACTGATAGCTGAATCTTGTGATTATAGAATCAGGCATGGTTCAACAGAAAGAACAGGGTGTTAGAATCCAACAGGTCTGAGTTCCTAATGTGGTTCGGCCTCTTGTTCTGAGACCTCTACCAAGCTACTTAACCTCTTTGAGCCTCAGTGTTCTCATTTAGGGAAAGGAGGAATAATAATAATAATAATAATAATAATAATAATAATAATAATACCACCAATGTCAGGATGTTGTAAGGATTCAGCGAGAGAATGTTTCAAACATTACCATTCTTTCTGAATTCCTCTCTCTGCTTGTTTGTGTAGACAAGCCTGAGGGAAAGCCAGGCAATAGAGCTAACTAAGAATTTCTCTAAAGTCAGCATCAGTTTCGGGGAAAAGAGCTTATTTTACCATGCTTCTCTTAGCTGGAGGGAGAAATGTTTTGGCTGAATTTCAAGCATTCTCTCTCACTCTCCCAGCACACTCAGAGGCTGCCTCCTGGGTGGAAGTATCACTGTAATCATCTGTGTCTGGCTTCCTGCCTCAAATCCTTCTCTTACCCACAGCTAATATCCCCATGGCTCCCTGAGGCTTCACACCATGCTGACTTCAGGCAGAATCTAAGGAGTCCAAGGACAGAGGGGGAACATTCATCATCACCAATGAAATATCATTTTCATGGCTTATATTTATTGTGTATTGACTACACACCAGGTACTGTACTCAAACTTAACATGCATAATCTCATTTAGTCATCCCAATAAACTTAAGAGGCAGGTATTGCTATTACTCCCATTTTACTAGAGAAGAAACTGAGGTCTAAGAAATTTATGTAAATTGCCAAAGCCCCTTATGACTTAGCTGATTGGGTTGGGATTGGACAACTGACCCAAGCTGGATCACTCAGATTCTCTTTCCCAGAAATTTGGAACTGGATTTAAGATGGGGTGATCACTCAAAATACAGATATGTAACCTTAAAAGCCATGGGGTGGTCCTTAATGATGATACATGCTAATGTTGAAATTCTGTGGAGAGAAAAGAATGAGGCAGACACAGAGAATAACAGAAATAAATGGGCCTTTGGAGAAAGAGTAAGTGAGAGAGAGACTGACTCCCTGGATTCTTCCATTATACTTTTTGGCTCTATTAAACAGGACTCTAGGAAGTAAATGATAGAAATTTGACTCCTACTGGCTTAAATGAAAGAAAATACATTGGTTAAAAATAATAGAGGTTTTAGGCATGGCTGGAACCAATCAATACTCAACATTGTCAGAAACCTGTCTCTACTTCTGGAATTTACTTTTTTCCACATCCATGGATGTAGAAAAATGGCTGTTGGAAATCCCAGGCATAGATTCTTATACTTTCATCTCCAGCTGAGAGTGTCTTTTTTCCGAAAGTTCCAGGAAAGGTCTCACCATTAAATCACTGGCCATCTTGGATTATATGCCCAACTCTGAGACTATCACTATATTCAAACAATGAAAAATTTAACTGGCCAGACATGATACCATGGGTTGGAGTCAACTGCACTCAAATCACATGGATTGAGAGTGGGGAAAGGTGGCTTCCCAAAGAAATTATGGAGCTATCATTAGAGGAAGAAGGACTGGACTTAGGACAATAAATACAATGGGTATTCATCACATGCTGCTCTATTCTTAGGATAAAATTTTTTCCTTTCTTTTAACCAGGTTAAAATGTTTTTGAGGAGGATTCTGTTATTTGTAACCTAAAGATGTTTTTACTGAGATAGCTAGATTTCTACCATAAGCTTCCAGATTGCCTGCCCTACTTTCTAATACCCTTTTCCACCTAACCATCAGCCCCAAGGGCTTGTCCTACCTGCTCTTACATCAAATTGTAATCAGTGATAAATAAATTTAAAAAAATTCTTTTGTTGGCTAAATGAGGATTGGATTGGAAGAAGGTCAGGCTGTGGCAGGGAAACAAAGAAGAAGCCACTCAAAGTGTGTCTGTGTAAGAGCCACATCTAGCATTAAGTGGGAACTTGTCAAAAATGCAGAATCTTGAACCCCACTCCTGATCTGGTCTAGGGCACTGCTCTTCAAACTTTAAGGTACATATGAGTTACCCAGGGATCTTGTTAAAATGCAGATACTGATTCAATAGGTCTGGGGTGGGAGCTGTAGTTCTGCATCCTAAATAATAAAAGGGAAATATGCAAATAGACCGAAAGGTAGAACAACTGAACAACCAATCAAAGCATAATATGCTAATGATATGCTAAGGATGCTCAACCACTCTATGATGTACACTGACCACCAGGGGGCAGATGCTTCGACCGGTAGGTTAGCTTGCTGCTGGGGTTCGGCTTAACAGGACTGAGTGGGGTGGGCCGGACACACCCTGGAGCCCTCTTGTGGTCCCTCCACACCTGATCATACATGGGTATGATCCCTCAGCCTGGCCTGCACCCTTTCCAATCTGGAACCCCTCTGGGGATGTTGGAGAGCTGGTTTCAGCCTAATCCTGAAGACCACTCCCCTTGGGAGAGTGCCAGATGCAGGGCTCATGGCTGGCCAGCACTGTTGCAGCAGTGCCAGCCTCTACCGATTGGGATTAATTAGGTGCAAGCCTACAGCAGGCACAGTGGGGCTGAGATGAGTGGGAGCAGCAGGTAGGAGCTGCAGGCGGCATTGTACTGCGGGTTTTGGCCCAATCCCTGCAGGCCACCTAGAGGGACCTCACCTGTGCATGAATTCATGCAGTAGGCCTCTAGTTTCTAATAAGTTCTTAGAGGATGCCAGTGTTGCTGGTACATAGACCATATTAAGAGTAACACAAATCTAGCCCAAAACCCAGACATGTGCCCTGATGGGGAATCAAACCATAATGTCCTGGTTCATAGGTTGATGTTTGACCATTGAGCCACACCAGCTGGGCAAACATTTTAATTTTTGATGAACAAAACACACACCTTTCTGTTGAATAATTAATTGGGTATAATTTATGATGAATTGTTACAAACTATTGAGCTGCTAGAATCCAACTTTATTCTCAAGAAGACTTAATGAAATATGATATTTTTTTCTTTTTTGTTAATTTAAGAACTAATCATGTTATAATGCTGACCAGGTGTGACATACTGATTTCTCTTTAAAAATACTTCCCAGAAAGCTGATGATAAAAACTTTTTTTAATGTCAAACACAATTAATTTCAGTGACTCTAAATGGTAGGGTGAAACATTAGAATATTAAATCTCCATTTGATTAAGAAAGAAATAATTTTTTTTCTTCTCAATAGACTTTCAATTGTTTTGGACATGAATTTCTCCCTGAAGTTAGGTTAGAGAATTCAGTAAAACTAATGAGAGGATCATTCTCAAACTTTATTGAAAAAATATCCAAATATCAGGTGACAGATTGCTGGCTGAGGAAAAATTGATCATCCTTTAACAGACCTAAAGATGTTTATAATAATGTTTATTGAGCTCTTTCATGCATCACACAATTTATTGGGTTTCTCATAATACTCTGAGGTAGGTGCCATTATTTATTAAAAAATATATGTTTATTTATTTATTGTTAATCCTCATCTGAGGATATTTTTTTCCATTGATTTTCAAAGGGACTTGAAGGGAAGAATAAAGAGAGAGAGAAACATCGATGTGAGAGAGATACATGGATTGGTTGTCTCCCATATGCATCCTGACTGGGGCCAGGGATAGAACCTGAAATCAGGTACATGTCCTTGACCAGAAATTAAACACACGACCCTTCGATCCACAAATATATGCTCTGTCTGCTGAGCTATACTGGCCAGGGCTAAGGTAGGTGTCTTTAATTCTCATTGTATAGAGGGGGGAAATAAGGCTTAGTGAGGTTCGGTGACTTGCCAAGTTTTTCCAGGTGGCAAAGATGACACCCTATTTCAGGTCTGACTGCTTGTATAACTGTGGCCCTTAAGAATCCACTCTGATGGTGGACAGAAACTTGACTGGGGGTGGTGAACAAATGATGCAGTGTACAGATAGTGTGTGATAGAATTGTGCACATAAAACCTGCAGAATTTTGTTAACTACTGTCAGCCCAATAAATTCAAGAAAAAGAGGCAAAAAAAATAAAAAAAGCCTTAAAGTCTCCCAGATGGCTCTAATATGTGATCATAGTTAAGACCTACTGACCTAACTTATCACACTCTCTCATCCATGCACATGTAATTTCCTCTGCCAGGAACATCATATCACATCCTCTACCTGGCTAACATTTAGAGGTGGCCTTTGCTTATCTAAGGACAGTTGTGGTTGGTGACTGTCCTACATAAGCCTATAAAACATTATGTCTACTCTATTTTATCATTTATCCCACTATATTCTAATCTGTGTGCTTTTGCATTTTTCTTCTTCAGCAGATTGTGAGTTCCTTGTGGACAAAGGCTATCTCATTTTTGTGGCATCTTATAAATATTTGAATAAATTATTTTGAATATTAAAAAATCCACCCTGAATTCTAGGATGTTAAGAAAGAGATGATAAGATATAATCTCCAATTTTTACATATGAGGAAACGAAATTCAGCTGATTCGTAGTCCACTGTGGTTTCTGATGCACCATGCTGCCTTTTACTGAAATTGGCCCAAATGTATCAGAAATGGATCTGATTTATAATGCATATAGATGTTCCCCTATTGGTATGACTCTGAGGACCCTGGTAAAACTTTGTTTTCTTCAAGATACATTTTCCCCCAAATTAGATGGTCTCTGCCCTAACCGGTTTGGCTCAGTGGATAGAATGAAAGATTCCAGGTTTGATTCCAGTCAAGGGCATGGACCTTGGTTGTGGGCACATCCCCAGTAGGGAGTGTGCAGGAGGCAACTGACTCAAAGTTTCTCTCTCATCAATGTTTCTAACTCTCTATTCCTCTTCCTCTGCCTTCCTCTCTATAAAAAGTCAACAAAATATATTAAAAAAATTAGATAGTCTCTACCCCTAAATATTCACCTCTAATTTAGGCCATTCTTACACATCTTTGTTAAAATGCAGTTGCTTAAGCATTTCAATGTGATATCTGCACTCTTTCCTGAGAGCAATTTTTAATTGAAAGGAAGGAACCAAGAGGGTGAACAAGAGCAGACTGAGATGAGTCTTGGGGCAAGAGTGGGAGGAATAAGGAAAAAGGTGTAAAATGGGAGATGGAAGGGGCGGTGTCTGAGGACCTGAATGACAAATCTCTAACTACTTTGCTGAAGAACTAATTTAGACTGGAAAGTGACTCTTAGGGATACATTTTTAATACATAAAGAAGAATTAATTTCTCTAAGATCACTTATAAATACACAGAGCATAGTTACAAAGAGCTTGGAGAAAAAGCACCAGATCTGAGACCTCCTTGTTCTGTGACCTTGAGGAAGTCGCTCCACCCCTCTACCTAGTTTAGCTTTTAACCAAAATTCCCAGGTGAGACGAGAAAACAAGGGCCAGAAAGGAAGCTTTGGCTGCTGGTAGATGATATTTTTAAAACACCCTGAATCTCTCCTAGCATTAAATCTTCCTAGAGCTTATCTATGCTAGACATGCTTTGAACAAGTTTGACACTAAACATTCTCCCAGAGACTTCTGAATCCCCAGTAGCTTCTCTGTTCCATGTTCCTCTCCTGTTAGTGATCATTAGTGGAGCCGCCTCATTGTCCCAGCATTCTTGTTCAGGCAGAGAAGTCTGGGCCATGCCCCTTTTCCTAGAGGGGTCTTTCTCACTTCTGGGTGAAGCAACAGGAAAAAGAAACAGTTTATGTAATGGTGTGATCTCACTGGTGCCTCAAACTCATTTTTTCCCTTCAATTATCACATGTTTATAACAGCTAGTTGAGAAGTTGTTTACAGTTTTTTTTTTTCAGCCAGAGAGCTTTCTGTTACAGATCCGTTTATCAGAGTATAAATTTAAAGAACACATTTAAGCAGAACTTCAGATTTTTAAAACAGAGATAATGAGTGCTTTATCACCAATGACACACATTGGGAAAAAGGTAATTCCTCCTCTGGGGAACCTCGTAAAAGATGTTAATGTTTGGGAATTTCACCAATTAATCTTACAGTGAAAATTCTTAAAGCAGCTTACCTCAGAGTGTCTCAGCTTGGCACAGACCTATCTGTGTGATAGACCTTTCGACAAGCTGATCAAAGAGAAAAGCCTGGCAAAATAGGCAGGGCCCTGACCACTCGCAGGCGTATGCATGGCTGGGGAAACCAAGGGCTTGACACAAACCTTGTAGATAGCTACCCCCTGTGATTACACGGCCATGATGGGAAAGAAGAATGACTTGATTAAGATGAAAACTGTAGAAAAGCATTCTGCTGTGAAAAGAACATGGGTTAAGAGACAGGAATACGTGTGTTAAACAAAAGCCTTTGAGGCTGAAAGTTTTCCTAAAACAGTGGCCAGCAAACTGCGGCACGCGAGCCACATTCGGCTCTTTGGCCCCTTGAATGTGGCTCTTCCACAAAATACCACGGTCTGGGCGAATCTATTTTGAAGAAGTGGCGTTAGAAGACGTTTAAGTTTAAAAAATTTGACTCTCAAAAGAAATTTCAATCGTTGTACTGGTCATGTTTGGTTCTGTTGAGTAATGAGTTTGCCGACCACTGTCCTAAAAGACTGGTTTTGTTTGAGCCATACGCTAGCCAGGCCCTGAGGCATGCAGTCTAAACCACCAGCAGCAGAGCTAGACGCAGAAGACAAACATGTCCCTACTCTGGGGATATTTTTATACAATGAGTTTGGAGAAGAAAGATGTAAGTTGCTTTGAAAGAATTTACATTAAGTAAGTTCTTAAGTGAGTAAGGAAGGTGGGAAAAGGTAAAGCAGGGCAAGTTCTGGGATAGGTGAATAGTCTATAAGGAAGAAGTATTTGATACTTCTGGGTTCATTGTGGGCAACTAGTTAAGTGACTATAAGCAAGACCCTAAACTTCTCTGAGCTTCAGAGTCCTAATGCACCAAGTGGGCAGATATGCATGCAATAGAAACACAGAGCACAGGGCCTGGATTACAACAGCCTTTAATACTTGGGTTGAGAGTACTTTTAAGATCATTTCCTGTTCTTTACCCCCAATCTCATTCTTGATTTTGAGTTGGTCTCTCCCATCCAATGTTGTTCTGTCACTCTGGCAATACTTTAGCCCACTTCTTAGACTTAGAATATCAGGGAAGTGGGAAATGGAGTCATTGATGCAATGTAGCTTGAGGGCATCACACAGATCTTAGATCAAGCATGTCAAACTCAAAGGCTAACACAGGCCAAATAAACAAGGTTTAAATTTATGAGGGCTGCAAAAAAACAAAAACTTCAATTTTCATAGAAAGCTAGGTTTATTTTGATAGAGACATGCTGAACATAAGGGGCTGAAATAAATGAGTAATCATTAACATGAAATAATAGAACATTTTAATAAAAATTAATATTTTTCCTTGAACATTAACTTATCAGACACTGAATAACTGCACGAATTATTAAGCGTAATGCAAATAAGCCTATTTTTCTTGTTTCCTAAAAGCGAAATATTTCCTGCTGTGCACACCAAACAAGTCAGTACAAGACTAATGAGTGGCAATTGGCTGCTAAAATATTCGCTGCTAGTATTAGTGGAGAGAAATGGTGTGCCTGCAAGTAAGGCGCATAAAGGAAATGAATGCAACACGAATATAAAAAGCAGTCATTAGAGAACATTGTCGTTCATTATTAATAATTATTTATAATAGGATATTGTAAAAGTTATGAAATTTAAAAAATATATATTTTATTGATTTTTACAGAGAGGAAGGTAGAAGGATAGAGAGTTAGAAATATCGATGAGAGAGGAACATTGATCAGCTGCCTCCTGCACACACCCTACTGGGGATGTGCCCACAACCAAGTTACTGCCCTTGGCTGGAATCGAACCTGGGACCCTTCAGTCCACAGGCCGACGCTCTATCCACTGAGCTAACCCATTTAGGGCAGTTACAAAATTTTTATTAAAATGCTTTTTACATACCATTATGTTGGCTAGGCCACAAAAATATTCATTGGGCTGCATGTGGCCTGTGGGCTGGAGTTTGACATGCTTGGTCTAGGATAGTGGTCAGCAAACTGTGGCTCATGGGCCACATGTGGCTCGAGAGCCATGGTTTGCCACTCTGTTGACTAATGACTAATATCTGATCACTGGAGGATATTACCTTCCTCTCTTTTTCACCAGCCTTCCCTTGCTCCCTTCACTGGTGATGTGCTTAATAAAATCCTGGCACACTTAATCCTGCTTTTTAGAGTACTGGAATACCTGAAAGGCCTAGCCACACCCCTCTAGACGATATAGCATGTGGCTGAGGCCACACTTCCTCCAGACTGTTTCCAGCCAACACTGAGCAGGCAGGGGTTTGATGCTGGTTCTTTCCTCTAATGGGCAACTTTGCCTTAGCAACTCCCCAAAGACCTGGCCCAAACTTTCTTAGAATTATGCTGCAGAGACCCTTTCTAGCCAATCCTCTTTCCTTTCAGGTGTCAGATTTTCATTGCAGTTTGAGGCTCCACTTGCTCTACTCTGGCTTCGCCCTTTATCTTTCACAGGTGTTTCTCTAAGAAATCTCTTCCATGTCTACTCCCACCGTGGTATGTGCTTTTCAGAAGACTTGGGCAGGTGGTAAAAAGGGCTTTGAATAAGTCTTTTATTTTGCCTTATAGTTTCTAACATCATAAAGATTAATTATTATTATTATTATTTTGAATGGAGGGACTTCTTTAATCTGTGATGGCTAGTTTGATGTGATTGCATTGATGTAGTGCAATCACTGAGTTTTAAGTCAGTTAAAATTAATTATTATTGCACATACCTCGGTTGCAGGCTCAATGCTTGTGGGAGGCAACCAATCAATGTGTCTCTCTCACATGGATGTTTCTCTCTCCTTGCCTTCCGCACTCCTTTCCACAATCTATAAAATAATGGAAAAATATCCTGAGGTGAGGATTAACAACAACAAGAACAAAATGATTAGTTATTATTCTTTAAACTACTTTAAAAAGAAAAACACTCCCAGGAAAAGATTCTGATTGGCTTGATCTGAATCAGGCGAACCAATTAACTGTGGTCAAGAGAGTGAGTCATATGAAAACATGGCAGCCATGTGGATGGAGTATGGGAGAAAAGGTTTGGGAAGAGGATGCAAGACAGATAACACAATAAAAACTTTACACAGGTTCTTGGAGGCATTGCAGGTTTTCAGAACTCCTTAGAAAATTCATGGCATAGAGGGCAGGGGCAATCATTCTTAAACCGTCTCAGCTGGTGTCCTGAGGGTACTGGTAATTGTCAACACAGAGTAAAGCATTATGGATAGTACCCAGGGGAGCAGAACAGTATCAAGTCTGCGTGAGGGGCCCTGAAATGGAAGTAGAAAGGTAGTCGAGACAAACTTGTATGTTCTTTCCAGTTCTGCTGGGGGCCAGCCAATCTGAGTCCCTTTTAATAGGGAGAGGAGGTGTAGTCCTCAGCTACTGTAATGGTTATACAAATAAAACATTATTCAGGAGCCATGAGGTCAAAAGGCTAGAGTAGAGACAAGATACAAAAATCTAGAAGAGGCCAGAAGTAGGGATCAAAGCCTGGGAATGGAGCCAAGAGTTTGGTTGGAGTGGGTTGGGATCACATATCAGTGGGGGTGACCTGGCCTGGTGGGATTGCTAGGGTATCAGCTAACTTTTATAGATTGCTTTTAAGGTCTGGCAAGAATATGATGAATGGGTGGAATGGTCTTATTGAAAGGTCCGAGGATAGAACAGCCAGGGCACAGTGCAAAGTGGATATATTGAATGAAGTCTTACTATAAGCTAAATTGAGCCACAATGATAGATTAGTGTATTTGGAGCCTTAATAGAATTTTCCAGAAGAATTCAGAGCCAGAGAGCCCTGTGAAAATCAACAGAAATCTGTAATTCTTGGGTATCAGAGGCTTTGGGAAATAAGGAGAATAACTGCAAGAGAGAATTTGGGTTGTTTCTTATGGATCTTTTGGAGGTGAGCGTCAGAGGAGGTGACTTTCTGACTGCCTGCAGGGACTGCAGTCACAGTCTAACAGATGTTGAGTTGGGTAAGTTAGAGATCTAGGACTCTATACCTGACCTTTACAGCCATTAAACTGTCATGCCTACTCTCTTCCTAGCACATGCAAGTACCCTTTATACATTTAGTATATGCCAGACATTGTCCTAAGCATTTTTTGCAATCACCTCTTCGAAACTCAAAAATACCCTGAGGTAATGACTGCAACTGCTCCCTTTTCACAGATGAGGAAATTGAGGGTCATAGAATGACATAAATTGCCAATGTCATACAGCCAGCACAGACTAAATCTAAAACGTGAACACCAAAGCTTGTGTGATTGATCACCCTAAGTTGCTTCCCCACACTACTTTCAACTCTCTGTGACCAACTTTATGACTTGTTTTTCCAAGTACGCCTTTGGTGCCCACAGTTGTCCTTTCAGCTAGTACCCAGGGTCTTATTATTATTTAAAAAATTTTTTTAGCTTTTTTTTTAAACCAGGTATTACAGGCAGGTGATACAAAATTTAGAGATACAAAAGAACATACAGGCATTCCCTATCACTCAGTTAGTTCTCTTATGATGCTTGTGATTTAGAAGTCATTTGTATTTTTGTTCTTTCATGCCTTTTTCCTATTTTGCTATAGAATTGTTTTTTTCCCTTATCGATATGTCGAAGCTTTTAACATATTAAGGAAATTAGTCTTATGCCTTTGACATAAATTGCTAGTATTTTTCTCAGTTTGTCTTTTGCCTTTTGAATGTGTGAAGGTTTTTTCCATGTAGAAACATTATGGCAGTCAAATTTATCTATTTAAAAATTTTATGGCTGAGATATGTCATTCTTAGAAAACTATTTCTCACTCCAAAATTATTAAACAAAAATTCCTACACTTGCTTCTATACTGTTTTGGTTTGATCCATCTGAAAAATTTTTGCTATAATGTGTAAGATATGGATTCCATTTAAATTTTTCTCATGATAATGATTCAGTTATTATAACAACTAGAGGCCTGGTACATGTACTGGAGGAGGGGGGAGTCCCCTTATCCTAGCCTGACCCCTCTCATAGTCCAGGAGCCCTCAGGGGTGGGAGGTGACCTGGCGATCAGGGGAAGGTGACGCCCCATCACACCTCTGCTACCACCACTGCAGACAGCACAAGCCTCAGCTGGCCCTGGGTGGGCTGGGGGACTGAGGGGACTGGGGGACACAGAGGACAGGCACGTGGAGCAGCTGGGCCTGTCTGGGGGTGGGCCCAGCCTTGCTGCATGCCTGCCACCCCAGGGAGTTTGAGGGGACTGGGCGCTGCCATCTTTGAGTACATGGCAGTTAATTAGCATATTCCCTCCTTATTGGCTGTGGGTGCCACCATATTTTCCATAGTGCAAGGGTCAATTAGCATATTCCCTCTTTATTAGATAGGATGTTTATTGAATAATCTCGTTCCTCAGTGATTTGAAATGCCACATTTATTTTATACTAGATTTCTGGATATAGTTAGGTTTATTTCTGAACTTGCTATTTATTGTTCTGTGTCTTGATGCACAAGTAGCACATTATTTAAATTAATGCAGGCTAATACAGTACCATGTTTTAATGTCTGATAGAGCTACTCTTTCCCTTTCTACTCTCTATTTGGAATTCTCCTAGCTATTCCTGATTTTTTATTTTTTCATGTGAATTTCAAAATCAATTTGTTTAATTCCCCCTTCCCAAGTCTGTTGGTATTTTTTCTACTAGAATTGCATTACATTTGTAAATTCATTTAGGGAGAAATGACATCTTAATGATATTGAGTCTTCCTACCCAAGAAAATGATATCTTTTTTTTAGGTATTATTTGATGTCCCATAGCAATGTTAATTTTTTCAAATAGAATTTGCATACATCTTGTTTACTGATGGATAATCTATCTTTATTATTATTTATATTTTTATTGTTTAAAGTATTACAAATAGTAGTACATATGTCTCCTTTTTTTTTTCCCTATTAACCTTCCCCCGGCTTTCCCCACTGCCCAGTATATGCCCTCACCTGTTTCCCAGTGTCCTGTATCCATTGGCTATGCTTACATACATGCATACAAGTCCTTCGGTTGATCTCTTACAGGCACCCCCCCACCACCACCAACCTCCCCTGCCTTCCCACTGTAGCATAACAGTATGTTCATTGCTTCTTTGCCTCTGTATCTGTTTTTTTCCCACCCTGATTCTTTTCTTTTTAAAAAAAATATTTTGATTTTTCACAGAGAGGAAGGGAGAGGGATAGAGAGTTAGAAACATCGATGAGAGAGAGACGTCGATCAGCCGCCTCCTGCCCACCCCCCACTGGAGATGTGCCCGCAACCAAGGTACATGCGCCCGACTGGAATCGAACCCAGGACCCCTCAGTCCGCAGGCCAACGCTCTATCCACTGAGCCAAACCGGTCTCGGCCCCCTGATTCTTTTCTTTAAAAACATCTTGCCTCTGTAGGCTAGAAATAAACTTATAAGAACAAAAAATGTTTGAGTCCTGATTTCAATGTCCAATAGTTATGAGACCCAGTTTCAATGTCAAACAGTTCCTTATGTGTACACGTCAGCAATGGTATCTGGATAGTGGACAAATGGTGGCAATGGAGGTCCGACCGTCTCTGGTTTGGTTCTATGCTTCTCTCTTTTATTATTATTATACTTTTTTTCTTTCACATTTCCTAATTGGATGTTGTTTTGGCAACAATTTAAAATCTCCACTCTGGCAGAATTGCCTCAGGCTATCTTGAGAAACATCATACCTGACTTGACTTGGGTTCTAGTGCCTGCCACCAACTTGTAGGCATGACCCAGAGCCCTTCAGAGATGGCATCTGAGGGTTCTGGCAGAGGGAATGCCCTATCCATACCATTAAGCTCTTCTAGGATGGGCACCATGAATACTAAGACAAGTTGATGATGCTACATACATATTATAAACAACTACAGCTCTGTATGAATCCAATGCCTTTCCACCCACTGTGAGGTGTCTGTTCACACTAAGGCAGAGGATAGCAAAGGAAAGGCTATGATGCCTCAATCTGAGATCTTAGGACAGTTTGATTTTTGGTGCCCCGACAATTGATCACCCTGAGGAAATTGAGGCAGCATTTAGTATTATATTTTCTAAAGACATGACATTATTTTTCTCCTCAAATCACAAAATGCAATAGGGTGTCAGGTATCCTTCCAGAAAATTGGAATCTTGGGCCAGTACTAGAATTCATTAATGTTCATTAGCATTGTCAACCATTATTAATATTTAATGAGTACCTGCTATCTATGTGCCACCCTGCCCTAGAGAAGCCCATGGTCCAGTAGGGAAGATAGATAGAAAGTCTCTATAATAGATAAATATTCAATAGAGTTGTTGTGTTCAACATGCCCTGGGAATCAGAGGAGGGGTGAGTGAAATTTATTTGGGATCAGAGGTATTGACTTTTGAGCTTGGCCTTGAAAGATAAGGAGTAGTTAACTAGTTTGGCAAAGGTAACAGATGGTACAACTACCCAGTAACTCTACTTGGGAGCTAGCTCTGGTGGAGGGATGGGGTTGGCTCTTGCACAAGATAAGCTGCCTAGGGAGTTAATGTTCCCAGGAGCAGTACTCAACCAATCTTGAATGGGATTTGGCGCAAAAAATACCCTAGCTTTCTCAACTATGAAGTAGAACATCTTCAAGATGTATTCCACAATATTTAGCCATTAATGTTGCTCACTGGGATTCTGTCCCAGCTGCTCAAAGTGGTAACCTGCTCACGAATGCACCTTTTCTTGGCTTCCTTGCCTCCTGAGTCTCATTTGTCACCCTCTCCATTGGTGCTTCTTGGGATCACCTGTTAAGCAAACCATTTGAATTCTTCTTCTGGGAAACTGATGCCAACACAGCAAAGCATGGGCAGAGTGCATTCTCAGAAGAGGGGTCAGCATCAGCAATGGCACAGAGGTATGTGAAGCATGCTTTATTGGCAATGAGAAAGAAGCTGAGTATGGTTGCAGAGCAGGCCAAGGAAGACTGAGTTGTGCTTGGAGAATCATGAATACATGGCTAATCTCTGTGGAGGAAGGATTGTGAGTTTCGAATAGAATTTTTAAAAAGTCCTTCAGATGGTTCAGTGGTGAGCAGGAGCACTCTCTGGGGAACAGGGAGAAAGGAAATCTTCCTGTCCTCCTCCCTGGCACTTTTTAAAAATATATTTTATTAATTTTAGAGAGAAAGGGAGAGGGAGAGAGAGATAGAAACATCAATGATGAGAATCATTGATTAGCTGCCTCCTGCACATCCCCAGTAGGGGACAAAGCCCGCAACCCAGGCTTGTGTCCTTGGCTGGTATCAAACCTGGGACCCTTCAGTCTGCAGGCTGACGCTCTATCCATTGAGCCAACCAGCTAGGGCTTCCCTGGTACTTTTGGCCAAGGCTCAGGGCTCCAAGCTCTGGGGCTCAGGCCTCCCCTACCTGGGTGAGCCTCTTGCCTTCCTGTTGAGCTGGTAGCTCCTACTGCTAGGCCTGTTGTCTGGACTGCAGCAGCAGTTGCTGGAGGTGGGCGGAACTTGGTCAACAGCCCACACACTGTTGTTACCAGACCTGGGACAGCTGTCTTTCCCAGTGGCTGCATAGAAGAAATTTCCTTTCTGCAGCTGTACCTTACCACTCACCACTTGCCTGTCTGCACTCTCAATTCGAGGCTCATCTGAGGCTTCCTTTTCAGAAGGTCATTGATATTCTCATCCTGTTGGCTCCTGTGAATGGCAGAATTAAGAGGCATTTGCAGAGGAGGCTGGGGAAGGACCAGGTGCTTTTCCTATTCTGCCTGGATATAGAGATGTGTTATTATTTGGAGCAGGTTTTCATAAGCAGTCCTGTGCCTTGTTTTCTTATCCCCCGTCTTTCTTTTATTCTTTCTTTTTTCTTTCTTTCTTTAGGATTCCGAAATGACTCAGCCATAATCAGAAAGATCCCAGCCTATCGAGGAAAACACAATATGACCTAATAATTATAGTATTGTGTGCTGAGTACTACTACTAAGTTAGTTATGTATTTTAAATATTTGGTGAATGAAGAAATAAAAATAAAAATAAATGAATGTTAGGGTACCAAGAGAGGGGCATGGTCAGGAGTTTCATGGAGGCAGTGGTGCCTGAGCTGCATTTTAAAAACTGGCTATAATTACTAGCAGCTGCTGAGCCCTTTTAGGTTGAATCCTCATGACAATGCTATGAGATAGAAAGCCCTACTTTACAGAGGAAGAGAGCCTCAGGGAAATTTGATAAATTGTCTGAGATCGTAAAGCTGCAAGTAGTACAGTCAGGATTCCAAAACAATTCTGTCTACCACAAAGCCAGTTGCTGTTCCACTGCACCATGATGCAAAACAAGCGGAGGAAACAGTTTGAGCAAAGGCTTAGAAGCATTTGAGAGACAACACAGGGGCTGATTATCTGGAACCCTTGGCTGCCATGCTTTCTGAGCCCCGGCACTTTCCAAAGCATTCACTCTGACTGTAGAAAAGCAATAGGCAAGTGAGTGTTCAATTGCTCATCCTAAAATTGGGAAGTATTATTTGAATCTTAGCTCTTCTATGACAGACTTTGTGACCTTGGAGAAGTTTCTTCCTCTCTTTGAGCTTCTGTTTCTTCATTTGTTTAAATGAGAGTATGTTTCCTACCTTGTGAAGTTGTAAGAATTTAAGGCAATGTGTTAAGTAATCATTACTATTGATCTGTTCAAGGTGACTTTAGGATACCCAGGAATGGCTCATGATGGAGTGGTCGAATGAATCATCAGGCAAGAAGACTTTTGGATAATTGGATAGGGGATGCCTTCTATCTTCCAAGAAATGAGGGTGCTGGCAGAGAGCCTACTGCTAGCCTGCTTCAAATGGACCAGATGCTATTTTGGAGATGAGCAAAAAACATTCTCTTGACACTGACAGTGTAGAGAAGAGAAGATTAAAACCAAGAAATAGGAATACTGATTCATTCCTGATCAGGAATAGGAGACAGGCAAATAAGCCAGCCAGGCGTCTTCAGGCTTCCAGAGGGTTTCTAGCCCTGGCAGAATTCTGCAGATGTGCAGAGTGAAGGGGAGGGGATGGAGAGAGAGAGTGCTGATCGGCTTTCGGGCTGAATCACACTCATTAAAACAACAGTCAAGTTGTTTGACCTTGGACTATGACTATTTTTCTCCCATTTCTGGAGCTGTCTATTTTCAAGAGAAGAAATAGGGGGCCATATGCTCAGAGCTGGCCCTGGCACTAAATAACCTTTCCCAAGGAACAAATATGCAGGAACTCCTACAATGTGTGCTGGGATGGGGTGGATAAAGATACTTTTCAATATACAGATATTTAGTTACATTAAAGAGTAATGCCATTAATGCCTATACCATTTCACTAATAAAGAGGATGTCTTTTTCATTTCTTTTTAGCCCAAATCCTCATATTCCCAGCAGAGATATTATAATTATACTAGAGGCCTGGTGCACAAAATCATGCATGGGTGGGGTCCCTCAGCCTGGCTGTGATCTGGGCCAATCGGGACCATGGGAGGTTGGCCAGGGGGTGGGACCACAGAAGGTTTGGCCAGCCATGGGGAGGGACTATGGGAGGTTAGTTGGCCGCCCTGATCAGGGTCATTGGGGCTGGCCAGCTTGGGGGAGAGACAGCAGAAGGTTGGCCGGCCATAGGAGGTTGGCTGTGGGAGCATACTGACCACCAGGGGGCAGCTTCTGTGTTGGTGGTCAGTGTGTGTCATACAGACCGGTCGACCATCATTTGGTTGCTTAGGCTTTTATATATATAGATTGTCAAAAGAAAATCTTCACATAGAATCTCATAGGTCCTGAGCCTATGAATCTCATTCTGACCTCTTCATTTTACATATGAAAAAATGAGACTCAAAATAAAATTGACTTCAGAATATTACATAGGTCTTAAGCTATTATATTGTAAACCAGGGGTTCAAATATTTGTCTCCAAATTAGAACATATGTTTAATTATATTTCTTTAAAATAATTGTTATCATGCATATGTACCTACCATACTGTGGAGTACTATTTATACATGATCTCATTTAGTTTTCTTGAACAACTCTGCAAAGAAAGATTAACCCACTTTACAAATCCATAAACTGAGTCTCATTAAAGACATTGCATGAGATTGACTTGCTAATAAATGGTTGAAGCAGAGGATTAACCCATATGGGTCTGTTGTTAAGGATCTAATTGATCTACAATCTGGGAGTGGCTGAGAAAGACTGGGGAGTCAGGGACTGCCCGTTGTTTCTTTAAACACAACAGCTCATTCACTGGCATCTTGTAAATATCTATTCCTATCACCTGAAGGTGCCTTCTTGAAGAGGAACTGTACCAGAGGTAGGGGGAGGGGGTTGCTTTGTGCACCAACTTGATACAGAAAGCTCAGCCCTGTCCCCGGGTTAAGTCGAAAGATAAATGGAAGGAGTGCTATTTCGTTTATTGGTGAAGCAGTGTGTGGATACTGCTGGAAAACAATCTCTGATGAATCCTCTGAGTTCCCCAGGCAGGGGAAACCCACTCTGTGCCGTTCATATGTGCATAACAGAAATGTTCCTCTATCACCATGGCAACAGTCTATACACGAGCATCCCGAAGAGGCCAGAGCTGCTCTGTGGGAAGCTGTGGTTCAAGCTGGGGTGGGCGTATGTGTTGGTATGGAGGGAGGGGTGTCTCATCAGCAATCTCCTTCTTGCTTAAGGCTAGCTTGTTCCTGGGGCAGGAATGTTTATACATGATGCCAAGCATCCTGTGTCTGCAGGATTTGGGGCAAAGGGAGATGGCAAAGGGAGATAGCCTAATTTTATCCTCGAGGATAGTCCAGAAGGGCATATTATTTCTTCTATGGTTTCTGATAAATGTATTTATTAGAAAAACTGCTAATGGATGGCTCCTTTCTAAGGGCCCTACCCTTATATTCTAATGGGGAATCTTATGGACTTTGCATGCAAATGGGAATTTTCCAGCTCTGCAACTTTTTAGTTTTAAGATCCCATGTTGCTTGGAGTAACCTCTTTGTAGTCTAATTGCTTCATTGTTAAAAAAGGAGATATTTAATACCCCCCCTTATGGGAGAGTAAATGAGATAACGAATGGGCACATAGTCAGCATCTAATCAGTTGTAGTTACTACTGTGTCCCCAATACTATCAGAAAAAAACAGACTTGGCAAGGGGACCATCTCAGATTTCTTTAAGGCAGGGGCAGACTTGGAATTAGAATACATGCCACCCATGTCTCTTCTGAAAACTCCTGATTTTCTCTCTCTTCCTAAAACCATCTGTCAGTGCTTAGTATTTTTTCTTTAGACTTGGCCCCTGTGTTCCCTGGTTCAGCCTGATGACATCAGGTGCTTATTTCCTTTCATGGGGTTCCGCCCAGAGAATCTTACAACACTAGACCTTGGGGATCACTTGGCTCAGCTCCCCCCCCCTCATTTTCCAAGCTAGGAAATAGAAACGTGGAAAGAGAAGTTAAGTGCCTTGTTCAAGGTCACCTAGCAAGGTAGAGGCCATTAGTTGAAGTGGTTGCTGCATTTATTTTAGCAGGTATGACTAAGTCTGAGAGTAGCTGCAGAAGGCTGACCTCATATCTTCCATGGATTCCCCTGGATGTGTAATATTAGATAAGGATGTGGGGGGAAGTCCTTTTTATGTATTTTAGTTGTGGTATTGGCAAGTTCTGTGATTCCCCTGGCATCAGAAATATTAATAGATAACATTTGCACAGTGCTTTACAGCTTACGAAATATACTTATATACTTCTTATGTAGTCTTCAAACTTGTCCTTTAAGGTCGTTGAAGAGGAACTGTACCAGAGGTAGATGGAGGGCCTAGCCCTAGCCAGTTTGACTCAGTGGATATAGCGTTGACCAGCAGACTGAAATGTCCTGGGTTCGATTCCTGTCAAGGGCACATGCCCAGGTTTCAGGCTCAATCCCCAGTAGGGGGTGTGCAGGAAGCAGCTGATCAATGATTCTCTCTCATCATTGATGTTTCCATCTCTCTCTTCCTCTCTGAAATCAATAAAAGTATTTTTAAAAAAATAATTATCACTGTTCATTTACAGATGAAGAAACTGATTTGTTCAAAGTTACCATGAGACAGCTTTAGAAGTTAAATTTATATTACCCGAATTTCTAATTATAGCAAACTGGCCCAGCTGCAGTGGCCACCTTTAGAGAATTCAAAGTTGAGGATATAGCTGTCCTCTATACCAGCAGTTGCCAACCTTTCAGACCTCATGGACCACCAGTGGTCTGTGGACCACTGTTTGGTTACCACTGCAGTCTATACAGAGGTGGAGGAGGGAAGCACCCACAGGGGCCAATTGTCAAGAAGGTCCATTTAAATGGAGATGGCAAACTTTCAATTCAACTGAGTTCTCCAAATGACAAGTAACAAGATGTATAAAAGGAAATAATGATAACACTTTGCCACTTTCTAAGTGTTCCCATATTATCTCATGAGAGGCTCAAGGCAGACCTATCTTCCTGTTAACATAAAATGCCCAGTTGTACCATCTAATGAAAATTTTTTGGACATACACAATGACCACTATATTCAATTATAACAAAACTAGAGGCCTGATGCACGAAAATTCCTTCCCCTAGCTGCCAGCACTGGCTTCTCTCCAGCACCCAGGACTCAGGCTTCCTTCTGACTGCTGTCAGGACCCAAGCTGGCTACCCTTGGCCCACCTGTAGGTACCCAGGACCCAGGCTGGTTTCCCTCCGGCCCTGGCTTCATCAGGAAGGATGTCAAGAAGGGCGTCCAGTCTAATTAGCATATCACCCTTTTACTATTATAGATAGTCTATTTTTCCATGACTAATATTTTTATTAAAATCTACTAGCCCAGCTGTTGTGGGTCAGTGGTTGAGCATCAACCTATGAACCAGGAGGTCACAGTTCAGTTCCTGGTCAGGGCACATGCCCAGCTTTTGGGTTTGATCCCAGTAGGGGGTGTGCAGAAAGCAGCTGATTAATGATTATCTCTTATCACTGATGCTTCTCTCTCTCTGAAATCAGTACAAATATATTAAGAAAAAACACCTACCAGAAAATAACAATAAATTAATGGAATATTTGAAGAGTACTTTTTAATGGTCTTGTGGGCTTCCATTGCAGTTCTCAGGGAATATTCTGATTGAACATCCAAGATTGGGATACTTACTATGTGTTTGATGTTATATTAGGCTTTGTAGATCACTCTGAAAGAAGCAGAAGACAGAATTTCTCACCATGAGGTGCTTGCTAACATAAATACACACAAGTATAGCCTCTCTTACAAATAATATTTGGGTGCATGGTACATTTAAGTGCTAGTCTAAGGCTCAAGGACTCCTATCTAATAAAAGAGAAACATGCAAATTGACTGTACCTCCGCTATGCCCAGAAGCCATGCCCACCAGCCAATCAGGAGCGAGTATGCAAATTAACCCAACAAAAATGACTGTGGCCACAGAGCTGAAGAGAGCAGGAGGCTTGGGTTACCTGTGGTGATGGAGGAAGCAAAGCTTCTGGCCTGCCCTGGCCTCTGCTCAAGGCTATGAAGTTTCAATTACAGAAGATAAATAAATCCCAGATACCAGGGCCTCCACTTGGGGCACTGGGGGGTGTAGCTGGCCTGCAAACCACCACAGGCCCCTCGCTCAGGCCACCCCACACCCCAAAGGAACCCCTACCCTAATCCAGGACATCTTTCAGGGCAAACCAGCTGGCCCTCATCCATGCACCAAGTCTCTATCCTAACTAATAAAAGAGTAATATGCAAATTGACCATCACACAAGATGGCTGTCCCCATGTGGTCAAAGATGGCTACCACAAGATGGCCAGCAGGGGAGAGGAATTGGAAGGGACCAGGCCTGCAAGGGAGGGCAGTTGTGGATGATTAGGCCAGCAGGGGAGGGTACTTGGGAGGGACCAGGCCTGCAAAGGAGGGCAGTTGGGGGCAATCAAGCCTGCAGGAGAGGGCAGTTGGGAGGGACCAGGTCTGCAAGGGAGGGGAGTTGTGGGTGATTAGGCCAGCAGAGGAGTGCAGGTGGGATGGATCAGGCCTGCAAGGGAGGGCAGTTGAGGGTGACCAGGCCTGCAGGGGAGGGCAGTTAGGGGCAATCAGGCTGACAGGGAGCAGTTAGGCATCAATCAGGATGGCAGGGGAGTGGTTAGGGGATGATCAGGCTGGCAGGCAGAAGCAGTTAGGGGCAATCAGGAAGGCAGGCAGGTGAGCAGTTGGGAGCCAGCAGTCCTGGATTGTGAGAGGGATGTCTCAGATTGGAGAGGGTACAGGCTAGACTGAGGGACACATCCTCCTGTGCATATTTCATGCATCAGACCTCTAGTATATTGATAACACAGCATAAATCTATGCATTCTCATAACTATCCAGTCCAGCTTCCCTGATTTTGCTATTGTTATCTCCTCTCTCTGGGTTGCATTCTCCACCTTGTTCTGGTTATCTGAATTCCTTCCATTTTACAAGCCTCGGGTCCTCCCTCCCCTGTGAAATCTTTTCCTACTCCAAAGATCTCTTCTTCTGGCTCCTTTAACATTCACTATCTGTTCCACTTTCTGATGACTCACAGACTGCTCTGTTATTGCTAGTTATGTGTTCACATGCTTATGAGTTGTCTTCTTAAGGGCAGAACTTGGGTTTTCTTCACCCTTGAATCTCCTTCACCTTCCAGTGGCTAGCATTTTGAGCATCTAATATGTGTTCAAAGCATTTTGAGCATATATTAGGTGCTCAAAATGCTTTGAACACATATTAGGTGCTCAAAACATGTTTGCTAAATGTTTAATTTTTAAATTTTATACATATGTTGCAAGATTAATGGTTAGAAGCAATTACTTAGTAAAATATTTAAAAAGATAGCCCAATCACCAAAAAAAAAAAAAAAGGAAGTGTCTGAAGTTCCATCATTAGACATTCATGCCTTTGGAAAAGATTCTTCTGATTCTCTAAAAAATACCTTTAGGAAGACAATATGTTAAATTAAGTTTATTTCTTTAAATTATTAGTGACTTACCATTTTTATTCTCCAGTAGACATGAGAACTGAGTTGGGTAAAAGAACAGTTTGATTTTCAAATAGCTGAGAATGTATTCAGTGTCAGGCACTGTGCTTAATGTTGGAGTATAAAGATGAATGATACAATCCTATCCTTGAAAAGCTTACATTCTAGTTATCAGAATATTATAATTTCTTCAGGGGCTATGAAAAAGCCAAATAAAGGCGATAAAACTCGTAGCCCACACTGTAAGATGGAGGAGTCATCAACTAGCATTCCTCCAGGCTTTCTCTGCCTGAGTGTTTCCCCACTTTTCTGCTGAAAAAGTCTTTCAGATGCATCAACACTTATCTCAAATATCACTTCCTTTGAGAAGCCATCCTTAAGCCTCACAAGCAGAATGAATCCCTTCCTTGTTGGTACTCCTAAACCACTTTACCCAACTGTATTATTTGCATGTCTTATGGTTCCTCTGTCTATTCTCTCCTCTCTCCTCTAGTCCACATAGAATGTAAACCCCACAGGCCAGGGCCTCTTTCCATTCATATCAGTCTATCTGGCACACGGTAGATGGGAAGACCAGTGTATTATTATAGTTGCTTGGAGATCTCTCAGATGTCATTGGGTCTTTGGCTCAGAGCTGGACTGAGCATCTTCAGGCTCCAAGTTGAGGGTCAGCTAGGATGTAGAAAGCAAGAGCTGCTTGCCAATATTAGCGTCAAGCTGCTCATTGATTCCATTCAGCCCAATACATATGTACTAAGAACTTGTTCAAATAAGAATCCATTACTATAATTCCTACTGTGAGCCAGGTGCATTACATACACGATCTCATTTAGTCTGTGTAATAATTTTGAAAAGTTATTTTCTTTTATCAGCTGAGAAAAAGCCTCAGAGGGCTAATTTGCCCAGAGTGGTCTGAAAGTAAAGTGTAACTGTTGTGTCTTGTTTCACTACAGCAGAGGGATTAAGTATATCACACTAGACATGAATACAAAGGTCCAGAGGTCACACAAGATTCAGGGAGTACACATGGGAACGTGGCAATCAGAGGGTCTTCTTAGATCTGGCTAATCAGTGAACTGGGAAAATACAAGAGGAAAGAAAGATCTTGAAGACACTACCTTCTTGGTACTACATCAGATGCACCAATGCCTGTTAGGGAGGCGAACACAGAAGGGATAGGGGAGCCTTAGATATGTCATTTGGGAGTCGTGTGTGTGTGTGTGTGTGTGTGTGTGTGTGTGTGTGTTTCTTGCCTTACACATGGTTTCCTCTCTGGTAGATGAGGAGAGGAGAGAAGTACAGTATACCCTCTTAGGTGAGCCATTTGAGAGTGCAGCCATCAAAACTGCACCCACACATCCTACCAAAACTGAGTGGGGAGGTTCTGTTCACCCTATCCTCCCAAAGTAGAGATGACCCTAGGACTTATCTCTATCACCTTGGGGGTGGGGGTGGAGGATGTTTTTCTCCCCCCAGTATCGAGGAAAGTGGGGTGGGAAGAGCCCTTCTCCATCTCAATATAGGATGTGTGTGTGTGTATGGGAGAGAGAGAGAGAGAGAGAGAGAGAGAGAGAGAGTGGGCGGCAGATTATTCCTCATATGGGGGTTGGGTAGATGATACATTTTCTCCAGCTTTGCGAAAAGAAGTGGTTGTTTTCTTTCTCATTACAGTGTGTGTGTGTGTGTGTGTGTGTGTGTGTGTGTGTGTGAGAGAGAGAGAGAGAGAGAGAGAGAGAGAGAGAGAGAGAGAGAGAGAGA
>JAAGEH010000125.1:6153658-6209591 GCA_011751065.1 Lasiurus cinereus
AGAGAGAGAGAGAGAGAGAGAGAGAGAGAGAGAGAGAGAGAGAGAGAACGTGCGGCACGCACCGGGGAAATGGCTCCTTTCTCACCTTTAACACCCCCCGCCGCCCTCGAAGAGAGTGGGGATACTTTCCTTCGCTTCCATCTCTAGTGGGTCACGGCTCTCTTCTCCCCAACCAGAGGTGGCAGGGGCTCTTGGCTCTCTTTTCCCTATGATTGGGGAGCAGAACTGGCTCTCACAGCCTGGCTCCCCACAGAGACACACTCAGGCGGCGGGAGGCCCAGCTCTCCCCCGCATCCCAACCCGCACACCCGGGAGGCCCGCGGCTAGGTGCGGGCTGCGTAGGCGGAGAGCCGGGGGCGGGGCCGGCTCTGCGGCGCGGGGCGGGGCGAGGTGTGGCCCCGCCCCCGCCCTGCGCTAATCTTCGCGCCGCCTGGACCGCTCGGCCCAGTCTGTCTGCTGGGCTCGCGCGCCGCGGACCGGGCGTCTGACCCTCAGCCCCGCCGCCGCCGCCGCCGCCGCCGCCGCCGCCGCCGCCGCCGCCTCAGGCTCGCCCTCCGCGCCTCTCGGTCCCGCCACCCCGCGCGCCCCCAGACCCTTCAGCCAGATGATGAACTTCCTGCGGCGCCGGCTGTCGGACAGCAGCTTCATCGCCAACCTGCCCAATGGCTACATGACCGACCTGCAGCGGCCTGAGCCCCAGCAGCCACCTCCGCCGCCCCCCGGCCCGGGCTCGGCCTCGCCCTCGTCGATGCCCTCGGCCGCCTCTCCCGGCCCCGAGCGGAGGCCGCCGCCGCCCTCCGCGCCCGCGCCGCCGCCCGCGCCTCCCGCGGCCTCGGCGCCGTCGATGGGCAGCAGCTTCTTCAGCTCGCTGTCCCAAGCCGTGAAGCAGACGGCCGCCTCGGCCGGCCTGGTGGACGCGCCCGCGCCCGCGCCCGCCGCCGCCCGCAGAGCCAAGGTGCTGCTGGTCGTCGACGAGCCGCACACCGACTGGTAGGTGTCTGGCCGCGGCCGCCAGGGAGATGGCCTCGGGGGGACAGTGCAGACCCTTAAAAAGGAGGGTCTGAGCGGTCCCGTAGTCGGGCGATGGGGGTGAGGGGCGGGAGAGGGGGGTTCGTAGTCTGAGAGGCGGCCGGGGCGCCTGGAAAGGTGGATGCTGAGGTCAGAGATTCCCCCGCCGCCTCGGAGCCCCCCGGGCACCTCAGAGGAGCCGCAGGCTGCATGCAACAGGGAGGAGCCGGGAAGCCTCGGAGTTTGTTTCAGAGGGGCGGGCGGAGAGGCCGGCCTTGCAGCCTAGGCACGGGAAGGAGGAGGCGAAAAGGGTTCCATGTCGCGAAGGGATGTTTAAACAAACAAACAAGAACAAGTAAATAAATATAAAAGGGTTCTCCTGGATGAGGCAGGAGTGGCTTTGGAAAGGAAATGGGTATTTTTCGGGGAGGGAGGAGAGGATGTTTTTCACCTGGCCTGTTGGGGGCTGATGTCAATATTGACATCAAGATGGAGCCAATCACAGAGGTGGAAGCCCAGGTGTACGTGGGCTTGCTCCCCGGCAGCGCGGCTGCAGACCGCTCAGCAGCAGGGAGGTTTTTTTTGTGTTTTGTGCAGCAGGGAGGGGATTTGTGGGTTTTTATTTTTATTTATTTATTTTTTTTTGTTTTGGTATGTGTGTGGGGAATGGAAGTGATGGTGGTTTTTCTTTTCTTTTCCTTTTTTTTTTTTTCTGCTAGAAAGATGGTGACCGTGGCAAAATATTCTGGATCATTAAAGGGCCACAAATCAAAAGAGATCTGCCTTAATGTAGCAGACAGGGGACTTCAAGAATTTTATTATTATTACTATCATTATTATTAATTATGAAGGGATATTCCAACTTAGAATGGGAAGGCTGGGAGGAAATGTTACCTCCTGTTGATAAAAGCGGGAATGAGATCCATTTAAGACCCATCAATGAGAAGCAGTTCTATTTTGTGTGTCAGGAAGGAGTCCTAAGGGGATAATGGTTGGGGTTGGGAGGTGATGGTGGAATTGACTGGGGAAAGGCTTGAAGAAACGAAGACGCCAGAAATCTGGGTTGCTTTTTTTCTGGAACAGGGAAAGGGTTGTGCTTGTTTGTTTGTTTGTTTGTGTTTTTCTTTCTCACAGGAGTTGAGGTTGGAGACTGGACCTGAGTGTTTCCTCCCCAGAGGGAGGCACAGAGGGACTGCAGAGCTGTTTATCTCCATCTTCTCTTTTGGCTGCTTCACTGCTTTTATTTCACTGCCACTTTCTCACTGGGTGACCCAGAGGGAGGGAGGGAGGGAGTGAAGGGGTGGGTGTGGTGGTGGACGTGAGATGTAGGTGTGGAGATGCCCTCCTGCTGGCCCCTAATATGGCCATTCTGAATAGTCATTTAGGTGACTTGTGTCATTGGCCTTTTCTCAAGACAGTGGAGTAGAAAATCTGAAGGGACTGATGTTAGGAAATGACAAAGGCACAAGCAAGAATGTAATGGGGAAAGTTTTACGCGTATAAATGATGGTGCCATTGATAGCCTCCTAGGAGAATTACTCTCTCAGTTTTAAATCAACAAGTGGTTATTAGTGGGGAGGGAAGGTAAAAAGCTTTACTGAGCATCCGTTATATGCCAAACGCTATGCTAGGTCCTCTATCATTGAGACTTAGCACAACTAAGCAATGTGTTTGCAGTCATATAGCCAGGATTTGAAGTTAGGCCCATTTGACTCCACTGTCGCCACTGCACTGCTTCACTATTGCTTCATTCTTATTATGTTATTAGCAATATTAATAATAGGCGCCTTCTAGGTGCTAGGCAGTGTAGGGGCCTTACTGAGAACTCACAATCAAGTTTAGGAGAACAAAGGACGCATGAAACAGTTAACAAAAAGGAATCTAGAATTATTAGTTAAGACATTCAGTGAGTGGAGTTATTGGAGAAAGTGTCACAAAAGAGGAGTTTTGAAGAAAGGCCAGGTAAAGGAGGGGAGAAATGGGAATGACATTGGTGCTTCATTTTTCTATGCAAGAATCTGATCATCCTGGACCTTATCCAATTGAAGGCATTTGTTTGGGATCTAATTTACCAGTTAGGTACCTGCAGGTAGAAAGGTACTCATCTGTATGGGTATGATGAGGCTGCTGTGCATTTGTGTTTAGTTCTAACAGTGTCACATGGCTTGAAATTGGAAACTTTTCTTGGGTATGATTATTCTTTAGAAATATACCCTTGGCATGAACCAGAGAATTTGCCTTGCCCTGAAAACCAGACTTCTGAGGGAAATAATGGAAGCCACTTTCCTATGGGCTGACTCCCAACTGTTTACTGATTTTCTCTGAAGTAATAACATTGATTTATTAAAACTCATAAAACCAGTTTAAGTCTGGTGCTTGACAGGAGTTCTCTGCTTGTGTTTCTGTGCTTCATAGCAATTCTCAGAATTGCTGTTTGTCTTCTAACATATCTGAATTAAAAAATGCACTAACATTTTGGTTAAGTACTGATGAATGGTTTTATTGAAAGGTCTTTGACTTAAGGAGCAGGTGCCTGCTTATGACAAGCACAGTGACTTAAAGGTGTTTTTTGCTCTAAAGGCTGGTTTTAGTAAATTAGTCTTACAGTTTAAACTCCTAGATAGTATGCAGTGAGCAGGTGTCATTATATGCCAAATATTATTTTCCTGGTGCTTGAATAGGAAGTCAGAGTGGAGCTATCAGTAGAATTTAATCATATTGGTCCCATCTGAATATAGAATGCTAAAATAAAGAGGGTTTTAACAAGCATTTAAATAATTGGGGACTTAACAAAGGGGTTAAAATAGGCAGTCTCTCAGAGCAGCCTTAATGTACAGCAGATTGCTTTGAATTTCTGTCAGTGTAATTATGGGCAGTGGAATTTAGAGACCTTACCACTAAGTTGATGGGGAAATTTTTCTCTTTTGCTTGAAATATGTTTTTATTGGTTGCCTGAGATCTTAGATTAATTGTACACTAAAGGATTATTGCAAAATGTATCTCTTTCACTAAAAAAATGAAATAAAACCTATTATGTACCTTATTAGTAATTATTATTATATTTTAATATATTTTTATTGATTTCGGAGAGGAAGGGAGAGGGAGAGATAGAAACATCAATGGTGAGAGAGAATCATTAATCGGCTGCCTCCTCTATGCCCCCTACTGGGGATTGAGCCTGAAACCTGGCATGTGCCCTGACTGGGAATCCAACCATGACCTCCTAGTTCAACCACTGAGCAACACTGGCAGGACAATAGTAATTATTATTAGTGGTTGATATATATTTAAGTCACTACTTGTATATGTGCATGTGTGAATGTCTGTGTGTGTGTTTTTTTCAGGATGTGTTTGTGTATACTATATCAGGATTATATATGTATTTTTTATGTGTGTGTGTGTATTATATACCCTGAATATGTATCTTCTTTTAAGGCTCATACATAAATTTGAAGTACAGTTAAGACTGCATTTTAATAAATGATCTGTGCTTAAACAAGGGACAGGTATCCATTTGTATATGTTGGTGGTTGTTTTTCTTTCTGTGTTTTATACTTTCACTGGTGAAGTGAAAGTATAAAACACAGATTCTCTTCTGCCCCCCTTCTAATGATTCAGTCCCATGATCAAGTGAGTTTATTCCTTCTGGCAAGTCTCAGTGTTTGCTTTGAAAATCAGTAAAACACAGGCATTCTAAAACTTACCTAGATTATTTAAAGACTGTAGATAGACAAATCCACAGATGTTTGTTCTCTGTAAAGGGTATATATGCTAAGAAAAATGAGACATTGTATCTGTTTTCTAAGATCTTTCTGTCCATTTGGGTACATAAAATGAATATATGTTTCTTAAAACTTACTAAAAACTACCCCTTGTGCCCTAGCTGGTTTGGCTCAGTGGATAGAGCTTTGGCCTGTGGACTGAAGAGTCTTGGGTTCGATTCCAGTCAAGGGCACATTCCCAAGTTGTGGGCTCAATCCCCAGTGTGGAGCATGCAGGTGGCAGCTGATCAATGATTCTCTCTCATCATTGATGTTTCTATCTTTCTCTACCTCTCCATTTCTCTCTGAAATCAATTAAAAAATATAAAAACAAACAAAAACAACTATCCCTTGTATCCATAATTCATAGTATGGTCCATGGATCAATAGCACTGGCAGTAACCAGGAGCTTTTTGAACTATAGATGATCAGGTCTCACCTATGCCTACTGAATAATAATTTGTATTTAAATAAGCTCTCCAAATGATTCACATGCATATTAAAGGTGCATTGAACTAAAGTGTTTGTGGTTAGTGCTAAAGGTGTGGCAGCAACAATACTATTATTTATTGAACAACTACTATATTCCAAATGTTTTACCATATCCCAGATATTACAAGTAGCATTTAATCTATATCACAGCAATGTACCGTAGGACTATAGAAATTTAAGAGAGAGAGATGGATATGTTCTAGAGTGGGAAGGGAATGTTTAATGAGGGCAGTATGATTTGAATGGAGCTTTAAAGAATTTGAATCAGAAGAGGTAGGAGTGGTTCAATCCAAACAGTGGGTAGTAAAAGGAAAGTACAGTGGCAGGAAAGAAGGGAAACAACAAAGAAACTGGATTGATGGATTAGCTAGACAGCAGCTGTTTCTATTTTTTTTTAAAAATTTTATTGATTTCAGAGAGGAAGGGAAAGGGAGAGAGAGAAACATCAATGATGAGAGAGAATCATTGGCTGCCTCCTGCCTCCCCATACTAAGGATCAAGCCTATAACCGGGGCACATGCCCTGATTTGGAATTGAACTGTGACTTCCTGGTTCATAGGTCGACACTCAACCATTGAGCTATGCAGGCAGAGCAGCAGCTGTTTCTATTCAGACTTTTGGCATTCTTTAAGAATAGGGGAAATTAATGTTCTGGCCAGTTTTGTTCAGTGATTAGAGCATCAGCCCACAGATCAAAGAGTTGCAAGTTCAGTTCCCCATCAAGGACACATATCTGGGATGCAAGTTCACTTCTTGGACCAAGCCGAGGGCCCATGTTGGAGGCAACCAATTGATGTTTCTCTCTTTCTGTCCCTCCCTCCCTCCCAACCTCTTTCCCTCCTTCCCTCCTTCCCTCCTTCCCTTCTATACTCTCTAATTATCAATGGAAAAAATATCCTCAGGTGAGGATTAACACAAAAGGTGGAGGGGGCGGGGGGACAAATAGGGGAATTTGAAGTGCCAGGGTCTGGATCTTTGCTTGTGAGTGGCTCTAGAAAAATATTTGAATTGAAACTTTGGGGGAAAACTCAAGTAAAGTTTGAAGCTTCTCTCTGCTAAATATTTTATGTGTTCTATTTCTGATTAATACAAATATAGTAATTCCATAGAATTTCATTGTTCATAGTAGCATTATTAGAGCTGGAAGATCATCTGGATTACTTTATAAATGGGGAAAATCTTTATCTAAAGAAGGAAAGTGACTTACTTGTTCAAGGTTATTCAACTAGTTGATGACAGAACCAGAATTAGAATCTAGAACTTCAGTTTCTTTAAGCCTTTTTTCCTTCTTTACCATGTTACAGTACCCTTCTATTTTACCATCTTTCTACCTTACTAATTTTTCTTTTTATCTTTCTCTGAAGGACTGATAGGGACTTTTGATCTTATTATAGCATTTGAACTCAAAGGAATTTGAACTGTCATCTAGCCCAGAGAAATAGAATGATTTGCCCAAAGTCAGGTAAGAAATTAGTGAGAGAATGGAGACTAGAACTTACATCTTGTGACTCCAACTCGTTTCTTTCTACTTTTAAGTCACTCTGAGTAGATCCCTCAAATTTAATCCTTTTTCTCCTAAAAAATACTGTTTATGTCTGTTTCTTTTAAGAATTTGTTGTTGGTAAATACTAAAAAAGAACCACATGAGCATATCACACTGTATCTATACCAGCAATTTCACTGTTTTATTTGTGTTATTGATGTTTTAGCAAAGGTCATTATAAAATGGTTGAAGGAAACTCTTAGAGAGCTAGTCATCAAAATCCAACAATATTCTTAAGTTAATGGGATTGTGCTACAATGATCTTCCTTTCAGGGGCCCATTTTTATCTTAGTATCCCCATCTACCTAAGATTGCATATTGTCTTTTTGTATCCAGTTCAGATTTGTAGTAACATTAGACTTGTCAATATATTTTTAAAAATTTCATTAAATTTATTGAGGTAACATTGGTCAACATGAACATACAGGTTTCAGATGTGGGTTTCTATATTACAAAATCTATATACTGTGTGCCCACCACCCAAATTCAAATCTTCTCCTGTCACCATATATTAGGATCCCCTTCTTCTCCCACCCTCTTTCCTTTGGTAACCACCATACTGCTGTTTGTGTTCATGAGTTTCTGTTTTATATCCTATATATAAGTGAAGTCATATAGTCTTAACCTTTTCTGACTGACTTATTTCACTTAGCATAATGTTCTCAAGGTCCATCCATGTTGTTGCAAATAGTGCTATTTCATCCTTTCTTATGACTGAATAGTACTCCATTGTGTGTATGTACCACATCTTCTTTATGCATTCCTCTATTACAGGGCACTTTGATTGTTTCCATGTCTTGGCCACCATGAACAATGCTGCAGTGAACATAAGGGTGCATATATCTTTTATTTTTTGATTAATATTTTGTCCATTGATTTTTAAACAGAGTGGAAGGACGGGGAAGAGATACAGAGTGAGAAACATTGATGTGAGAGAGACACATTGATTGGTTGCCTCCTGCACAGGGATTGAGCCTGCAACCGAGGTATGTGCCCTTGGCCGGAATCAACCCTGGGATCTTTTAGTCTGGGGCCCAACACTCTATCCACTGAGCCATACCAGCTAGGGTGGGGTGCATATATCTTTGTGAATAGGCTTGTCAGTATTTTGCTAAGCAATATGTAATGGAGGCCTAAATAGGAAGTTTTCCGGAAGTGCATAACTTCCCCTCAAATTTATAAAACAATTTAATTGGAATATGATTCAACATATTCCATAACATAAGCCAGTTGCTGGAGATACAAGGATAAGTTGGGAATAGACCTTGTCTACTGGGATCTTTGAGTTCACTAGGGGAGAGGACAGATATTTTTTAGGATTTTAATATAGTACAATAATTAGTATACATAGAGTGTAATTGGAACACAAAGGTAGGCTGTCCTGAGGAATGAAGATGTTGTTAGAAATGTTTGCACCATTAAAAATGTACCACTGTGTATTCTTAAGTAAGCCACTTTGCCTCATATTTTTGATTCTTTAAAATCTGTGAAATGAGAAGTTTGAAACAGATTTTTTAACTTCCTTTACAGCACTGTTCCATGTTACAGTGTTTGTACCATTTTCTTTCAAAAACTTTAGCTCTATATTTTATTCTATGTGGCAATGCTTACAAATAGTTGGAAAAAGAGGCATAGGTCAATAAATGAGTAAACATGCCCTTGGATGATCTTCTAATACTCTCCTTTTAGTACCTTCTTTTTACTATATTGCTATTCTGTAGTATCCTGAAAAAAAAGAGGTCAGTCCTATAATGCCTTCTGTGTATATTTCCTCCTTGGTGATGGAAATTGGAAACTTATGGTTGAATTCTTTTTTCCCTGATAGAATGTGTGTGTGTGTGTGTATAGTGAAGTGTTGGCTTAATAGCATTTATTTATTGATCACTGCCATGTGCACTGTGCTTTACAGTTTACACAACATACTAGAATTCATACCCATTTTTTATGTTATCTTCACAGTGATCCTAAGCAGTAGATAGAATATCCATTTCATAAATGAATAACAGACTCATGAAAATAGTCACTTGCCCAAGATTATATACCTATTAAGCTGAAGTGTTGGTATCTGAACCAGAATTGATAGATTCATACAAAAAAGAAAAAGATAAATTTGCCAGCAGAAAATTAGAAAATTATTTTTTTTATAAGAAAGGTTTCTTTTGCAAAAGTATTTATTTAAAAAGTGCCCCACTGCTTTTGAAGTTACTCAATTTACAAGAAAATTTATATACACAGCTTTTTCAAGATGATATCCATTGCATAGAATGAGGGCATGGTTAAACCCAGTGGTCTCAGGATGGAGAGTTGCATCTTATTATTATTTTGTTTTGTTTTGTTTAATGGCATGCACACTATGTGTACACCTTTAGATCTTTTTTTTAAAAAAATATATTTTATTGATTTTTTACTGAGAGGAAGGGAGAGGAATAGAGAGTTAGAAACATTGATGAGAGACATCCATCAGCTGCCTCCTGCACACCTCCTACTGGGGATGTGCCCACAACCCAGGTACATGCCCTTGACTGGAATTGAACCTGGGACCTTTCAGTCAGCAGGCTGATGCTCTATCCACTGAGCCAAACCAGTTTCGGCCACCTTTAGATTTTGTGAGACCTCTTGCATGCTTATTGGGTGGCATTGTCCTTGTTTGAGCTTCCCACAGATGCAATTGAATACATATAACTTTTTAGAGAGAAGAGAGGATAATATAGGTAGCTTTCCTATTTTGCAGACACTACTTCAGTGTAGCAGGAGGGAGTAACATAGAATAGAGTATGTGACTTATGTTGAGAAAGTGAGCAAGTACCAAAGATACTTGAACTCCAAGGATGCCCAGGCAGTGGGATTAGGAATAGAAATATTATTTGACAGTAGGTATTTCTGAAATTTTAGTCAATAATGTAATATCCTAAATCAAGTTAGGATTATATTCAATCATTTTAATCTCACTCCCCCTCCTCTTTTTAGGAGCATGAAACAATGTGAATGTATAGGGTTGAGGGTCAAAAGACTTAGGGTTGAGATCTGGCCCCACCATTAACCATATAACCCTATCAGAGGTACATAACCTCATTGGGGACCTGCTATGTTTCTGATACTGTTCTAGATTCTGAAATAACAAACAGAAATTAGTTTACACTATCTCATAGCATTGTTGTGAAAATTGAATAAAATAAGGTTGTGAAAAAGTACTTTGTAAAAGGTAAAGTCATACTAGTGATTGCTGTATCCTTTCCTGTTTCCAAATGCAAGTACCCAATCTATCTTGGTCCCTTTTGACTTAGTTCCCCCAATTTTATTGTTAGGTGATTGTCTATTTTGCATACATTTGTTTATTTTAATTGAAGATTGCTGTCTCAAAGACAAAATTATTGGAGGCTTTGTTTTGTATTTTTTAAAAGGCAATGTAATTTAATTTTTCATTATTTTTTTCAGTGAAATTGCTTTATTCTTTTCAATTTTTATAGAATTTATTGGGGTGATATTGGTTAATAAAATTATGAGTTTCAATTCTATATTGTGTGTTCACCACCCAGAGTCAGGTCTCCTTCCATCACCATTTATCCTCTCCTTTCCCTCTGGTAATCACCATACTATTGTCTAGGTATATGAGTTTTTGTTTGTTAGTTTGTTTTTGCTTAATCCCTTCACCATTTTCACCCAACTTCTCCTCCCTTCTGACAGCAGCTGTCATACTGTTCTCTGTATCTATGAATCTGTTTTATATGTTAGTTTATTTTGTCCATTACATTCCATATATAAGTGAAATCATATGGTATTTGACTTTCTCTGACTGACTTATTTCACTTACATAATACTCTGCAGGTCCTTTCATGCTGTTGCAAATTTTTTTTATTTTTTTAAGAGAGAAGCATTACCAATTTTACTCAGCTATATCTAACAATTAGGGGCAGGGCCACATAAATCTTTATTATATTTAATAGATGAAATGAACTCTAAAATAACTACTTCAGTTTCTACTTTTAACTAGTTAAGGAAGGATGGCTACAGAGGGAAATGAGAGAAATATACAGAATGGCTTTAAAAAGTAGTACCTGTATTCTTTCCCCTATCAAATCCATTTTTCACATTGCATTCAGAGTATTCCTAAACACAACCAAAGTTCTTACAGAGTCGATTTCTTTTGTAACACTCTTCTCTAACACACTGTTGCTGATAAGGCTAATTCACAGCCTGGTTTCAGTTTGTCTTTCATACTTTTGCTATACTCTCAAATTTTTTTCTATACATTGGATTACTCTTCTCCTGAATACATACTTGAATTTCTGGAGACTGTGCTATTATTACACAGTTGCCTTTGGAATGTTCTTATTCTACTTCTCTCTCTTCAGCACATTTCTTTTGTTCCATTTTCAGAGAATGAGAATACTGAATATTGTTTAAAAAAGACCCACCCCCTTCTGCCTTCTCTATGATCTTATTCAAAATTTTATCTCTTTCTCCTGTTTATGATCTCATTTTCTACTTTTTGCTTCTATGAGTTGCTCGATCATTATAAATAAACAAGCAAAAAGTTCTTCTCACCTTCTTAATAATTCTTCCAAATGTGAAAGAAAAATCTTGGTCTTGCCCGGCCGGTGTGGCTCAGTGGTTGAGTGTTGACCCATGAACCGTGGGTCGCAGTTTGACTCCCTGTCAGAGCATAGGGTTGCAGGCTTGTGCAGCGGGCAGCCAATTGATAATTATTGCTCATTATTGTGTTTCTATCTCTCTAGCTCTCTCCCTTCCTCTCTGAAATTAATAAAAAATTAAAAAAAAAACTTAGTCTTGGCTTCCTTCTCACTCTTTCTCCGCCATCGAGGTGCGTGCATTCACTTCTTCACTATGTCTTCCCACAAGACTTTCAGGATCAAGATGTTCTTGGCCAAAAGCAGAATCAGCCCATTCCCCAATGGATTCAGATGAAAACTGGTAATAAAATCAGGTGCAACTCGAAGAGAAGACATTGGAGAAGAACCAAACTGGGCCTATGAGGAATCAAACATGAGAGGTGACTCACATATTTATGTTGTATCCATGTTGCCTATACCTTTAAATGATTGCAAAGAAAGATTGCTACTATCTGGACAGTTGGGGCATTTTAACTGGAAAATTATTGGATTCATGATTTTGCTCTGCTGATTTTTTTTTCTATAGTAGTTGGTTGGTTCAGTAATAAATTTGTGAGACCTTTAAAAAAAATCTTAGTCTTGTCTCTACTTCCTTATCCTATATTTGCCCTCCTGCACTGAACTGGGCTTCAGCCTTTTCCATAATACTGAAATTATTCTTGCTGGGTTTCCTAATTGCTAAATCCAAAGGAAGGTGTCAGTCTATACCTTCACCGATGAGTTTGACACTGTTTATCTTCCATTGGAAGTCCTTTGGCTTCTGCATTCTTTGTTCTCTTCATTACCTGTTCTTTTAAAGTTTCTTCTCGTTCTTCTCCTTTGCCTCATTAAATGTAGGTGTTTTTCAGGATTCCATCTTCTGCTGCCCACTTCTTTTTTTCTCTCTCCCTCATCTATCTACTCTAAAAATGTAAGTTACTTAGTAAACGTAAGCCGTTCCCAAATCTTTACCTTTAGCCCAGAACTTTGTTCTGATCTTCAGACATTTTCATTGCCTGATGGACATCTCCATCTGGGTAAAGGTAACTCAAGGTCATTTGTTCCAGTATTGAATTCCTTATCTTTCCTTCCTATTCTAGTTCTTATATTCTTTATCTTAACTGGGAGTAGCAGTGGTCATCTATTTCAATTTCTAATTAACTTTCACCTATAAATTCTGCAGGTCTTATCATGATTTACATTTAATAGCTTGAATGAACTATTTAAAATCCAAATTTGACCTTTTCATTCCTTTGCTTAAAGCTTTTTAGTGTCTTTCTATGTCCTAAAGGTAAAGTTCATGACTCTTCCTGTGATCTGGACCTTGCTTCTCTAACTCCTTCCAACCATTTTCATCTCTGAACTTCAATTTTCAGCAATACTGAACTATTTGTAGTTCAATACACACATTATGGCATTTCTTCTTTTTGTCTTTGTTTATACTCCTACTGCATTTGTCCCACCTCCTCTTTCTTTCCTTTTCTTGACTAAACTCATTCAACTTTTGAAACTGAGCTAAATATTTTCTTTTCTGGAAATCCTAATTTTACTCTCTAGATTATATTGGGCATCTACGCCCTTTCTGAGGCCTCTTTCAGTTCAGTAATGATCTTTCTCACTGGACTCAACACAGTAATATCTGTTTCTGTGATAGTGAGTTCTTTGAGAATAGGCTTAGTATTTTATTTTTTGTTTTGTTGTTGTTTTTTTGTATTATTGGCATCCAATAGAGCTGTCTGACACATAATTTGAGGTCAGTAAATCTTTGCCAAATTGAGTTGAAGAGAGGGATCCAAAGAATGAGAAAAGGGATAGAAGGAAAGTGGACAGAAAGAAGTATTTTAGGATTAGAGGTATATGTTACTATTTTGGAAGTCATGCTTAGTCACTACAAATAGAATATGCTTTAGAATACCTTGCTCTTACTTATACTCTATGAAATACAAATTGTTATTATTTAACTTAATTACTAGTTTTCACCAGCCCAAATAATAAATCTTTTGAGATTAAGTTCTGAATAAGAGTCATAGCAGCCGTAATACTGGAAAGTATTATCTGGTCATGGCAGCTTTGAGCAGAGCAAAGAAAATGGAATAAAACTGAGAACTGAGTTTCTCTTCCCTAACCTATATTGATGCTTGGCTCTCAAGGAGTTCATTTTTCTGATGTTAATCTTGTTTTCTTAACCATATCCAAAGAACTTTTCTTTCAGTGTAGAACTTTAATCTTGGGCCACTCAAGCTTCTTATTTCTTTCTCTTTGTGGAAAAATAAATTCCTTAGGTTATCCAAAGGAATATAATTGTTGGTTTTTTTTTTTTTTGAGAATTAAAACAGCATTGTGAGTGAAAAATGTTCACAGTAATTTCTTCATAATATGACTCTGCTTACCTCTTCAGTCTTATCTTTCTTTGATTCTCTATTCACTTTGATATAATAAACTACTTAGATTTAACTGACTGTGTCATGACGCTACATCTTTATTTTTACTACTTCTACTACTTGAAGGCTTATTTTTCTCTGTGTGTCTTTGCCTGGACAATACTGGATGATCTTTTTATTTTATTTTAATAAATATTGTTCAGATTATTACAATTGTTCCTCTTTCCCCCCCATAGCTTCCCTCTAACCGGCTCCCACCCCGCCCTCGGCCCTTACCCCCCCCTCCATTGTCCTCATCTATAGGTATATGATTTTTGTCCAGTTTCTCCCCTCACCCCCCTTACCCTTTAGGCAGTCTACTCCCTTTCTATGCCCCTGATTCTATTATATTCATCAGTTTATTCTGTTCAGATTTTTTATTCACTTGATTTTTAGATTCACTTATTGATATATTTGTTGTTCCTAATTTTTATCTTTACCTTTTTCTTCTTCTTCCTCTTCTTACAGAGTACCTTTCAGCATTTCATATAATACTGGTTTGGCGCTAATAAACTCCTTTAGTTTTTTTCTTATCTGTGAAGCTCTTTATCTGCCCTTCAATTCTGAATGATAGCTTTGCTGGGCAGAGTATTCTTGGTTGTAGGTACAAGCTATTCATCACTTTGAATATTTCTTGCCACTCCTGTCTGGTGTCAGAGTTTCTGTTGAGAAATCAGCTGACAATATGGGTGCTCCCTTGTAGGTAATTAACTGTTTTTCTCTTGCTGCTTTTAATATTCTCTTTGACTTTCGCTCTTGGCATTTTAGTTATGATGTGTCTTGGTGTGGTCCTCTTTGGATTCCTTTTGTTTGAGGTTCTGTGTGCTTCCTGGACTTGTAAGTCTATTTCTTTCAGCAGGTGGGGTAAGTTTTCAGTCATTATTTTTTCAAATAGGTCTTCAGTATCTTGCTCTCTCTCTTCTTCTGGCACCCCCATAATTCTGATGTTGGTACATTTAAAGTTGCCCTTACACTATCTTCACATTTTTGGATTCTTTTTTCTTTTTGCTTTGCAGTTGAATGTTTTCTGCTTCTTTGTATTTCAAATCTTTGGCTTGATTCTTGCATTCCTCTAGTCTGCTGTTAGTTCTCTGTATAATATTTTTTATTTCAGTCAGTATATGTTTAATTTCTAGTTGGTCCTTTTTCATCTCCTCTTAGGTCTCACTAAATTTATCCATCTTTTCTAGGAAATTCTTAAAAAACCTTATAACCATGGTTTTGAACTCTATATCCAGTCATTTGTTTTTCTCCATTTCTTTTGTTTGTGATCTGTACCTTTGTCTCTGCATTTTCGCTGCTTCCCTGAGTTAGTAGAGTAGCTTTGTGTGCTAGATATCCTATATGGCCCAGTAGCTCCACCTTCCCAGTTACCTGAGGTGGGCTCTCTTAGTGCACCTCTTTGTGAACTGTGTGTACAGTCTTGTTGTAGTTAAGTCTTGATTGTTGTTGGTATCACAGGGGAGAATTGACCTGCAAGCCTATTGGTTGTGAGGATCAGCTGTATTTACCCCAGGAGAACTTCTGTGCTGGAGTCAGCTTTATGATATAAGACTTGTAAAATTACAAAAGCCTCTGTGCTGAGCTTGAATGTGGGGGAGTCTCAGGGCTGAGCAGACATCCTTGGCTTCCTGTGAGCCCTGCCCTTGGTCTCAGTGTCCCTTGGTAATCGCTGCATCCCTCTCTGCACGCACTCATGCTCACATGCCTCCAGACCTCTGCTTTTCGTGGCCCCCCTGAGTTTCAATGCGCTCTGAAGACCTGTGTGAGTCTGGCTCCCCAGGGTCTCACCCAAAACGGGTTCAGTGCAGTCAGAAGTGCAGTTCAGCGCAGTTGGGAGGTCCCCTCTTCTTCCTGCTAGAGAAAGCCAGTGGCACAATCAGCAGTCAGTCCTCTCTGCACGCACTGGCAAACGCTCCTCCAGACCTCTGCCTTTCGCGGCTCCCCTGAGTTTCCATGCACTCCTTTTTCCAGCAGTGCAGACTCCCCCTGTATAAGTCTCGCCTGGAAATGGGATTCAGTGCAGTTGGAACTGAGTGTTCAGTACAGTCAGGAGTTTCCATCTCCCTCCTGCAAGAGGAAGCCAGTCAGGCATTCCCCCGCCCGTCCTCTCCACGCACATGTCTCCGTACTTCAGCTTTTTGCAGCTGCTCTAAGTCTTCGTGAACCCCTCTCTTTCCTTCTAGATGTAGAAATTCACTCAGCCAGCTTTCCTGTGGTTCTGGATGATGTCCATTCTGTCTTTTAGTTGTAGTTTTGAAATTGTTGTGGGAGGCAGCAGTTTAGGTGTTCACCTATACTGCCATCTTGGTTTTTCCCCTGTTGTTACTCTCTGGATGATCTTTAAGACTTAATTCAGTTTCATCTCTTCTAGAGTCCGAACTAGACTTAATCCTTTCTTAAATTCTTTCAATTTCTGTTAAAAATCATAGTAAACTTGTTTATCTTTTATATTGATTAACTTATTATAATATAGTCAGGTTTATTTATGTGTCTTCTCATTTCCCCACCTTCAAATGATAAGATCTCCTCAAGGATATTGAATATGACTATAATTTTGATTTTAGTATCCCAACATTTGGTATGACAAAGAAGATTTTGAATAATTATTTGTTAGACCAATCAATGACTTATGAAAAATATTATGAAAATGAGAATGATGAGCAAAGCAATTCTTCTGTTAGGTGTAAATATAAACAAACAATAGCTTCATTAACCAAAGTGACTAGTCAATAGAACTTGTATGAAGACCTTTTCTGTAAACTAGTACTAAAATACTATAAAAGTATTAATTATTGGTAATAGGTTAGAATATTCCACACCCTCCCTTACTGAAGCTGAAGATGCATCTGTTCTTCCTCTCTCTAATTCACCATTTTCTGATGTGCATTAAGTACCCCATGCTTACTTACTCTTTTCTTCTGGAGAATAGCTGTCGAGTTCTTTTCCCTCCTTTCTAGGCACTAGTCACATCTTTGATCTTGGGTAATTTCTTATTTTCTCTTAATTTCAGTTTCTTTATAAAAAGGACATAAAATATCTCAAAGGGTTCTTATAAGAATCAATTGAAATAAATGTCTAATCTGGTGACTGGCACATGAGAAATGTTCAATAAATGTTCCATTATGACATTAAGGCTCATTATACTTGAGCCTTTCTCAAATTTTAGGGTCTTTTCCTTTCTTTCCTTTCCTCCCTTCCCCCTCCCTCCCTCCCTCCTTCCCTCCCTCTCTTCCTTCCTTCCTTCCTTCCTTCCTTCCAACAGTCTTCCATTCCAGTCCTCCCAAGCTGTAATCCTTTCCAGGATATTTTGCTCTTATTTATTTAGCCTGATTTAATGCTGTATAAAGAGACTTGGGCTTTGTGGGAGGAAATTGAGATTGCCTTTCTTTATTGTGGACTTGAATCCTTGGAATGCCCTAATAATAATACTAATGGTAACATAGCTAAAGATCATGTTTCTTTTATTCTTCCAGGTCCCAGTGATATCGAGTCAATCTTTGCTTTTTGGACCCAATATGTGATTCTAGGGATACATATGGATATATTTCCCTCTTCAGTCCCTTCCACCCTCTGATAAATAGCTGATGGTGAGCATTTAAGTTTTGAAGAGTCTTAGGTTCATTAACATTTTGACTGTTGGACAAAAGGGCACCAATGAAAGATTGATCTGATAATCCATCAGCCTTCAAAGCCTAGTTCAGATGTACCAACAACAGCATTGAGTAAGATGTGTGCAGAGATTTAGGCTAGTTAGGATTTGGGGCAGGGAAGAGAAGTTTGAATAAGCAAAGTAGGAGAAATGATAATTAATGTACTGGGTATACTATGTGATAGGCAGGCACTATTTTAAGTAGATGTATTAACCCATTTACTAGATTATGAAATGCAATACTCTTATTAACCTAATCCTACATAATAAAAGCCTAATATGCTAAGTGTTGGTTGTCTGTTCAACCAATCAAAGCGTAATATGCTAATGATATGCTAAGGCCACTCAACTGCTCATTATGACATGCACTGATCACCAGGGGGCAGATGCTCCAACTGGTAGGTTAACTTACTGCTAGGGTCTGGCAGATCAGGACTGAGTGAGATGGGCAGGACATGCCCTGGAGTCCTTCTGCGGCCCCTCTCTACTGGTCAACCTCCTGCATTCCTCTCTGGCCCGATTGTGCACTGGTGGGGTCCCTCGGCTGGCCTGCACACTCTAGCAATCTGAAACCCCTTGGGGGATATCAGAGAGCTAGTTTCGGCCCTATCCTGCAGGCCTTCGTGCACCGAATTCATGCACCAGGCCTCTAACGCACAAATAAAAAAACTAAAGCTCACAGTGAATCCAGGTTTTGAACTCAAGTAGTTAAAACTCTGTCTTAACCATCATTCCTTTCTTCAGTGACACAGACACATGTTTGATCATGGGCAATTCTTGTTTTCTCTTAATTTTAGTTTCTTTATAAAAAGGAGATGAAATATCTCAAAGGGTTCTTATGAGAATCAATTGAAATAAATGTCTAACCTGATGAATGGCACATGAGAAATGTTCCATTATGATAAGCAGATTTTCATAGCAGCTTTAAGACAAGTTTACCATAAGAATATTTATAGGAACTTAAAGTAAAATAATTAGTAGATAGGTTTCCATGACACTTAAAATAGCACAAACCTAGATGAATATTTCTTAATTTTGGATGGGGTAGTTTGTTGCACATAGTTTAGAAAACACTGATAACTAGTGTGTGTGTGTGTGTGTGTGTGTGTGTGTGTGTGTTTAAGATATATTTTATTGATTTTTTTTTACAGAGAGGAAGAGAGGGTGATAGAGAGTTAGAACATCAGTGAGAGAGAAACATCAATCAGCTGCTACTGGAGATGTGCCCACAACCAAGGTACATGCCCATGACTGGAATCGAACCTGGGACCTTTCAGTCCACAGGCCTACACTCTAAACACTGAGCAAAACTGGTTAGGGCAATAACTAGTGTTTTGAAACGGTCTATGAGGAAGATGTTTTGCAATAGCTTATTTGTAGAAACTTGATACTGTAAGCACTATCACATCCATTGTTTTATTTAATCCTCCACACAGTAGTATTTGTGGAGCAGTAATTGTTATTCTCATTTTACATATGAAGGAATTAAGATCCAGGGAGAGTATGATGGCTACCCAAGCTCGGAAAGCTAGGGAGAGGTAAGAGTCAGGTTTAGAATTTAGTTAGGTCTTTAACTTTGGAGTTTGTGTATTTTTTCTATGGGCTTCCTAGATGTAGTTGCAAGTGCCATAGAACTACTTAGTTAGCTAATATAGTTGGACACTTACATTAAGTGGGCAAGAATATCAATTCTTCCAGGCATTTAACAAACTTCTTTGTTTTCCAAGGGTATTTAGCTTAATGAGTTCCTTTTAGCGCTACTTTGTGTCAGAAACTGCTGACACAAAAAGTCAGGGAACAGTGCCATGAAAAGTGGTGCCAGGAAGGTTGGTTGGGACTGGAATTTATCTTATTTGGAGAGAATGGAGCTAAAAGATCTCAAGAAGCATCATGATGCTCTGGAACGCAAAGGAGATTTGGTGTCAGATGATCTGGAGTTAATTCAGTTCATAGCAAGTTGCTATTTTTCTCTAAATCTTGATTTCCTCATCCTTAAAATTGGAGAAATAATACCTGCCCAACTTTCTTCATAGGATTGTTGTGAGGTCAGATTGCAAATCATAGTACACAAAATTTAAGTATATATGGACTAAATAGATATGAGGGAGAATTCCCTACTTAATTTCCTTTTAAGTATTGAAATAAGCAACTTTTCTAGTTTTTAATAATAAGAATTTAGGGGAGAAGATAGTTTTTTCCTAGTATAAGGGCTGCTTATTTTAGTCAGAACTGTAGATGTGATGAATTTGAATGTTTTTATATTTTCAGTGCCTTCTTTCATGACTGATACCTCTCATTCTGTGTCTATGGACATATGTCCTATGACCTAGGACTCATTTCAGAGGTTAACATATTTTCTGAAACAAAATTGAGACACAAGGTCTTATTTTTCAATGTAAGAAATAGTCTGGGAGATTTTTACATACTGAAATATGGGTATTTCGGGGAATTTTTGGTCATTGGAGACAATGAGATTGAAAACTTGAAATTAGGAGGTTCTTGAGAGTTGTAGACCTATTTCTTAGATTTTAGTTTTCAGCAATCTAAGTTAATTTTAGCACAACTATGAGTTATTAATGGTTATTGGTAATCCCTTTTCGGTTTTTAAGTTTTCATAGGAAGTGAAAAATAGAAAAACTTCTCTAACCCTAAGTAATGAATAGTGAAATAGCATTAAGATTGGGGAAAAAGGAGAATCATTCTTTATTGCCATTGGCCTACATGAAAAGTCTACTCTGTTTTGTTTCTTTTTAATCCTCACTTGAGGATATTTTTACATTGATTTTTTTTTTTTTAGAAAGAGTGGAAGAGAAAGGAAAAGACAGAGAAATATCAATATGAGAGAAACACTTTTTTTTTGTTTTTTGTTTTTGTCAGTGATGATAAATGCATCTCATTTATTTAGATGTTCAAGCTCTCGCACTAAATTTTTACAAGCTGGTGAACACTGACAAATTATTTCTCCCATAGAACTATAAACACACATTCCCAAACATATAAGTATATGGTTGAACTAACAGCAATACACATCACCATTTTATCAATTACATAATAAAACAAATTATCAAGTATCCAAATATTAAGTTACACAGCTTAAAAGGCATATAAAATATTAGATGTCTGCTCAATTCATTAGCAGAAACCCACTTCTTTTATTTTTTTCTGCAAGAGGGAGGGAAGGAAAAAAAATAACACTTGAAACAAAAATAAGTTGGTAAACTTCAGAATGTATGAAAAAATACAAGAATTCAGAATTTTTATGATTAAGAATCATTTTAGCTACAACAAAGCATGCCTACCTTTAAAAAAAAATATTTACCAAAGAGCATATTCTACATGTTCCACACAAGACAAAGACAACATCTTACTAAAAATACTTAATAGTCCCCTCTCATTCTTTCCTCAGGCCCTCCCTATAAATTGCACATTAAGTGCAAACATTAAAATTAACTGTAAGGCTTTTTGTCTGGAGACATTAAAGACATGTGCTTCTATACAATGCAGATTTTCAAAATGGAGGCTTTCCATGACAGCACAAAATGAGATTTATAGAAAAGACATTAAATAATAACCAAGACTTTGTATAAAAATCAAAAAGTTGAGCAAACCTGATGTATACTTGTATGAATGTGGAAGATGTAATCATAAAGTGAGCAGGCAAATAATCATATAGGCCCTACTTTCTATGTTTGAAACGACTGAAGGGATAAACCACATAAGGTCCAGAGTGTTCATAGTTCCTGGGATTTTAGTTCTGTATGAAACTAAAATATACAAGTATTGTGCTGGATATTTTGGCACCTAATCTTTCTAAATCTTTTATATATCGGTAAGATTCTGACATGGGAATAGATTTAAAGACATAACTCAATACTGCATGATTTCAGGAAAATTAAATTGGTACAAATGATAAGCAGATTTTAAATGCAGAACAGTAAGAATCTTGCCAAGTGTCAAAATAGGTTGATCATAACCCAAACATAGAGGTTGCAATTCTGTCAAGCTTGTGGCCAGATAAAACTGCTTTTCAACCTTCTTTAGGAAGCTTCATCAGACTTATTCATCAAGCCAACATGTTGGCTAATATATATGACTAATTAAGTCCTATCTCAAGTTCCACTTTCAAGGCAATGGCATCAGGTACCCGTTTTATTGAATGCAACAGTTGTTTCTATGACCACTGAAGTCTTTGAAGCGCAGCCGCATTTTAGGACAATACTTCTCCAAGTACAGAAGTTGCTTGCTGTTAAAAGCTCCACGCTGCTTTTGTCTTATGAACTGTACTGCATCTTCATATTTCATTCCACCTTCGATTAATGCTAGGGCAACAAGCACTGGAGCTCTTCCAAGGCCTGCAACACAATGTATAGCAATACAACAACCAGGTTCTTCACGAAACTTAATTTTTACAAGATTTAACCAATCATCAACAATCTGGTTGGACGGTGGTGCACCATCATTGAAAGGCCAATCAAGAACATGGATGCTGCCGAGACCGGTTTGGCTCAGTGGATAGAGCGTCGACTTGCGGACTGAAAGATCCCGGGTTCGATTCTGGTTGGGGGCATGTACCTTGCTTGCGGGCACTTCTCCACTGTGGGGTGTGCAGGAGGCAGCTGATCGATGTCTCTCTCTCATCGATGTTTCTGACTTCTATCTCTCTCCCTTCCTCTCTGTAAATAATAAAATATATTTTAAAAAAAAAGAGAACATGGATGCCTTCTTTCTCCACAAGAGTAGTGTCATAAGTTGCTTCACATACTCTTACTATTGTGGTAACACCACACTTCTTAAGTTCCTCTATGAATTTGTTTAAGGTAGTATTGGTTGGATTGTGTGTAATAAGAAATCTCATGTTCTTGTATGTGACTTCCATAGGAGCTGGGTGGTTCATTCGAACCATGATAATTTAGTTAAAAAACACTCAGTAGGGTTATGAACGAATTTAAAAATTGAATACAGAAACGATGCAAAGAAACTGAGTCTACTTCAGTATACTCCACTTAAAATTCTCAGTGCTTTGAGTGAAGTTGGGAGCAATGGGAAATGAAATGAACCTCCTAACAAGAAGCAGCAATTCTTCAATCCAGTAATACTGAGGCAATAGAAAGGAAATGCACTGAGGTTTACTCCATCCAGGTCAGAACTTGTAAAATGCTCTGCAGTTTCAGATAAACACTTCTGTGTCCAGGTTTACCACTCATATGGGGGTTTCTTGGTGGAGTAGCAATGAGTTTCTATAGTTCACTTGTCTGCATAGAGGTCGTGCTGTGCCTAGCAATAATCTCCACTGCCCTTCAGAAACTCCATAAATCTGTGACCAAGAACACCACAGAACTGAGGAATATGTTTACTCATTGAAGATTGTGGCCTAATCATACAGCTAGTCCTGAGGCAGCGGCGACACAGACAGCAGCGGGGGTGGAGATGGCTGCAGGGCACGGGGAGGCAGTGGTCTCGGCGGGATGGCGGCGGCAGTAGTGCCCAGAAACACTTCTATCAGTTGCCTCCTGTACACGCTTTGACCATGCCTCTGGCTGGGGAGGAGCCTGAAACCCAACCAAGGTATGTGTCCTTGACTGGAATCGAACCTGGGACTCTTTGGTTTGCAGGCCCATGCTCTAATCACTGAGCAAAACTGGCTAGGGCAAAAGTCTACTTATTAAATGAATAAATTAATTGATTTAGCAAAGTAGGATGAGACTGATTTTCCTTTAGTTTCCAGATGAAAATGCTTTAACTTCACTTTGACCCTCAAAGGAAATTGTAGCATTTGTGATTCTGTCATATATTTAAGTAAAGCTTCATAATTTATTATATACTTTGACTTGCATGCATCATCTCATTTAATTATTACCTTAACCTTGTCAGTTAATTTCTTGTTTTGATTAGGAAACAGGAAACCAAGAAAAGCAAGGCTCAGCAAGACTGTGATTTGCTTAAAGTTATAAAATAGGGCCGAAACCGGTTTGGCTCAGTGGATAGAGCGTCGGCCTGCGGACTGAAGGGTCCCAGGTTCGATTCCAGTCAAGGACATGTACCTTGGTTGTGAGCACATCCCCAGTAGGGGACATGCAGGAGGTGGCTGATCAATGTCTCTCTCATCGATGTTTCTAGCTTTCTATCTCCCTTCCTCTCTGTGAAAGATCAATAAAATATATTAAAAAAATAAAAATAAATAGGTAGCGCTACATGTAAAATGTAGATTCTTTTCTCTCTACACCTTTATCCTTACTCAGTGCCCCTTTTCTTCATGCAGCTAACCATCTTTCCAAGCTTACATTAGTCAATTATACTTTTACTTAAAAGCGCCAAAGATGGCTAAAAAATTGCTTAAGCCGAAAAGAGCCTGTATGGTCTGTGACAGGTGCTGCGTAGGTTGGTTGAAAAATAACTTAAAGGTTGTCTCTTTTCCCTATGTGTTTTTGTTAGTGCTTATAATACTTTCATAACTTAGAGTCCTTTGGTGCCTCTGGTATATTTCAGACTGAATTGAAGTTGTCAAGAAAGGAGATTTTCACTCTAGAGCTCAATTCCTTATTTTCCCTTGCACCTGGAAATTTATTTCTTGGCCAGAACTCAGAGTAGTTTTCAGACTTAAGTTCCTACTAAAGAGATGTTCCCTGCTGACCTATTTTCTTCTTTTCTTCCTCTCTCTCTCCCTCCTTATCTTTCTCCCTCCCTCTCTGTCTTTATATAGTCAGTCTCTCTTCCTATACCCTACACTTACTTTACTTTCAGCTATAGTTATATGGAAGGGTCTGAGAGTCAAAAGGCAATGAGTTTGGGGTTGGAAAAGGATATGAAGCTCTGTCCTTTCTAACTCCAGATGTTCCTGAAAATCCTGGGAGTACCCTGCTGCTATGCCTAGTTTCCAGGACCCTGTGCTATTTCTTCAGATTGTTTAGGAGCTAAGATCTGGGCAGTAGCCTTCTGGGAAGAAAGACTTCCTGGAGACATTTTAATGGATTCATTTATTTTTCCCCCACAATTAAAGTTTAGAAACTGGCACCTAGAGGTCAACATTTTGTTTTTAATGGTTCACATCAGCTCCTTTTCTTGGGGAGTATTCATTTATTTTGAGGTTTCCCACAAAATTCATTTGTTCTTTTATGAATTATTCAATAGGAACTGGTGCTATAATCTTCAGAACAGGAGACATTGCCCTGTCTTCACAAAGTATGTAGTTTAGTTGGAAAGGTAGGTAATTAAGCAAGCAATATAGTAAAGGGTGATTTATTGTTATATTAACATGATTAAAGGAAGTTTTAAATAGAGCACGTTTCTCTCATAATTTTACCATAACAATAAAGCAACTTCTTTCACATTTTTCTATATTCTCTTCCAATATTTGTCCATATGTAAATATATTTTTACATAATGTGATTGTTATCTAGTTATAATTTCATGTTGTTTTTCTACTTCTAAATATTTTTTACATATTGTTACATAGTCCTAATAATTATATTTTTTCATAGCTGTTGTACCATGATTTATTCAATTATATTTCTATTAGAAACTTATGTTGACTTCAAATTTTTACCATTATTCACATAGTAAAACCATAAGCATTCTCAATTTTCAGGAAAGGAACTACTTGATCAAAGATTATGATGTTAGGTAGCTTTTGAGATATATTGCTATACTGCTTTATATAAAAGGTTTTCCAATTTGAAGTTTATCAATCATTTTCACCTCACTTTCCAGCACACAGTATTAGTATCTTTTTAAGTGTTAATATATAGTTATAAAAACTGTATTTAACTATTTTAATATATATTTTTATTAGTACAGATAAGATTGAATGTTTTCCCCTAATGTTTGTTTATAAATATGTTAAATGAAAGAATTGGCTTGTCTTTTGGCAATTTACTTGATGATTTGCTTACATGGAAACTACTGTTTGTCAATGAGGTGTTTTCTCCCATCCCTCTTTCCCCCCCTCTCTCTCCCTCTGCCCCTTCCCCCTCTCAATCCTGCATCTCCCCCTATCTTGTGCCCTCCCTGTCTCCCCATTGAATCTCTTAGCAGCTGGTCATTAAGACTATCTCAAGGTAGATATTATACTGACACATCCTTTGCTTAGCTGGCAGGCTGACAGAAGAAGCTTCTATAGAATTTTTAAGGCTAGCCAAGCCTCTAATTCTCTCTCATCAGTTTCCTTACAGCTCCCCCGCTTCTCCACCCCCAAGAGTAGGAAGGCTGGAGACCTAGATCCTAGCCCTAATACTAAATTGTTGTATGTTCTTGAAAACCACATGTCCCTTCTCTTGACTGAGGTTTTCTAAGTTATAAAAAGGGGAGGGGGGGTTGGATTGGGACTTGTGGTGCCATGGGCCATTCTCAGGGCCAACTGGGAAGATCCAAGTTGGAGATAACTTTGGATCCTCTGTATATTATGACAACCAGAGCAAATCTGATTTTATTTCTTGTATACCCATTGAGCTTCTTTCTGAGGTTTTAGTTAAAGCAAAGGATTATATGACAAATATAAACTTGAAATCCACTAGAGTAGACAATCTCTACTAATTGAAAGTATCACTTTGTGTGAAAACTTTGTGAAATACTATTAGTGACAAAACTAAATGAGCAAAATTTTCATCTTTAACATTAAAAAAAAATACAAGGCCTTCATGCTATCCTTTGACCACCATAAAGGAACAGAGGATGTATAACTAATTTTGCCTAGGATAGGGAGTTGGGAAGGGTTAAACAAAAAGAAACATCTAAGCTGGACTTGAAGAATAAAGTTCAGTGGGTGAATTAGGAGATTAAGGCATTTCAGGTAGAGGAATGAGGCCAAAAGGCATAAAAAACATTGCTATTTTGGAAATACTGTATTCATTGTGCAGATATTTTGCATTATGAAAGGAGAATGAGGCATGCTAGGAGATGAAGTTGGGAGGGTCACTGGACTACTTTGTAAAGGGATTTGAATGTTATAGTGATCAGGACTAATGAAGAATTGGAAATATCATTTGAATTAGTACTACTTAATAAATTTCGTGTTCCTTTAGACTCAGGACCCCTGATCCACACAACAATATTTGTACATACTGTGTATATTATGCACACAGCAATATTTAGATGCTAGCTATGACAATTGTGGTGCTCACACACTCAGAAATGTTTTTGATTGGGGCAAGCCTTTTACCTGCAATCTACATTAATTTCTTCTTAATTGGTTCAGTTTTGAGTATATGTGTAAATGCTTGCGTAAAACAAAAGGGAAGGGGAGGGGGAGGCTCTGATGTTAGGCAGCAAGTTTCCACACAGTAATAGACTCAGTTATGTCCTTACCATTTAAACTCATCATCAGTGGTAGAAGTGGCAAGATTGTAGCTTTACTTCCTGTGTAAAAAATTAGAGTTAGCTTTGTGGCTCAGTCTTCCCAGCTTTTCTTCATAATAGATATCCACATTCTTTCCCAGAAACATGTTTATTTGCAATGAATTCCATTTGTGGTCATTGGAGCAGTGTGCCTTTTCATTCTCTTGTCAAACACCCATTTCCCTGCCTAGAGATCTGCAGAGACATAATGACCCTGTGAACTGCTGTAGGTTGGGAGTCAGGTTCCCAATTGAAATGCCCATTTGCCCCCTGTTTACCACTTGTGCCCTTGAGATATCCCTAGATGTCATGAATCCTTAGTTGAGGACAGGTTTCAGATTGGGGCATAATACCTGCCCATTTGGAGATAATATCAACTTCATCCATTTTACAAAACAGGAGGAGTGAACTGACATTAATAGAAAAGTTACTTTGACCAGGCATTTTACATACATTATCTCATTGAATTCTTACACATCCAAAGAGATGTTATTGAGATATTACATATGAGCAGATGGTTAAGTAACTTCCCCAAAGTTACATACAGCTAAAAAGTAAAAATGAGGATTTGAATTTTTCTGTCTGAATTTAAAATCCTTGTTTTTCCCCATTCATGATTCTGACAGCAGAATAATTGTACTATTCAAGTCATAGTAATTTTGTAGTTCAATGGAAAAAAGTTTAGGGAGAGGACCTTAAGCAGAAAGGTCAGAAAAGAGGTTTTAGAGAATCAACACTTGATCAGAAGAATAACCTTCATAAAGTATGCAGAGTAAAAAATTATAAGTAATTTTAGTACTTACCTCACTTTGGGAAGGGAAACATGCTGTGGCCAATGGTGAGTTTAGATAGTTTCCAGGTGTGAGGCAGAATAGGAAGTGAGATTGATATGAAATGTAGATTGGGCTTCCTTTTTTTTTTTTTTAAAGGGATATAATTTGCATACTATAAAAATCAGCTTTTTAATGGGTACAATTCATTGGTGCTAGTATATTCACAAGGTTGTATAGCTATCACCACTAGCTATCTAATTACAGAACATCCTTGTCACTCCATGAAGAAACTCCATACCCAATGTTCCCTTTCTCTAGTCCTAGGCAACCACTTATTTACTTTTTGTTTATGGGTTTGCCTATTATAGACATTTCATGTAAATGAAATTATACAACATATGACCTTTTTTCCTATGTCCAGCTTCTTTCACTTAGCATAATGTTTTCAAGGTTTATCTACATTGTAGAATATATTAGTACTTAGTTCCTTTCCTTGGAATTTTATGCCTTTATTCCTTTTTTTTTTTTTTTTAATCTTCACCCAAGGATATTTTTCCCATTGATTTCTAGAGAGACGGGGAAGGGAACAAGGGAGAGAAACATCAACATGAGAGAGACATTCGGCTGGCTGCCTCCCGCACATGCCCCTACCAGAGTTGAGGAACCTGCAACCGAGCTAAGTGCTCTTGACCAGGAATCCAACCCAGGAATCTTCCGTCCACAGGCCGACATTCTGACCACTGAGCAAACTGGTCAAGGCCCTTTATTCCTTTTTATATACTATTCCAGTGTATGGATGCACCACCTTTTATTTATCATTCATCAGTTGATGGACATTTGTGTTGTTTTCACTTTTGTGCTATTATGAATAATGGTGCTATGAATATTTGTGTATAAGTTCTTATGTGAACATGTTTTCAGTTCTCTTGGGTTCTATGGTAATTCTCTGTTTTAACTTTTTAAGGAATTGCCAAATTGTTTTCCATTATGATTGCACCATATATATATATATATATATATATATATATATATATATATATATAATTTAATCTTTATTGTTTAGATTAATACAGTTGTTTCTCTTTTTCCCCCCATATCTCCCTTCCACCTGGTTCCCACCCCACCCTCTGCCCTTACCTCCCCCCGATTGTCCTCATCCATAGGTGTATGATTTTTGTCCAGTCTCTCCCTGCACCCCGCTCACCTCTTTCCCCCTGGTAATTATAAGTCCACTCCCTTTCTATGCCCCTAATTCTGTTATATTCACCAGATTATTCTGTTCATCAGATTTTCAGATTCACTTGTTGATAGATATGTATTTGTTGTTCAGCATTTTTATCTTTAACATTTTCTTCTTCCTCTTTTTAAAGAATACCTTTCAGCATTTCATATAATACTGGTTTGGTGGTGATGAGCTCTTTTAGTTTTTCTTATCTGTGAAGCTCTTTATCTGCCCTTCAGTTCTAAATGATAGCTTTGCTGGGTAGAGTAATCTTGGTTGTAGGTTCTTGCTATTCATCACTTTGAATATTTCTTGGCACTCCCGTCTGGCCTGCATAGTTTCTGTTGAGAAATCAGCTGACAGTTGAATGGGTACTCCCTTGAAGGTAACTGTTTTTCTCTTGCTGCTTTTAATATTCTCTCTTTGTCTTTTGCTCTTGGTATTTTAAATATGATGTGTCTTGGTGTGGTCCTCTTTGGGTTCCTTTCGCTGCTTCCCTGAGTTGGTAGAGTAGCTTTGTGTGCTAGCTGTCCTATGTGGCCCAGTAGCTCTGCCTCCCCAGTTACCTGAGGTGGACACTCTTGGTGCACCCCTTTGTGAACTGTGTGTACAGTCTTGTTGTAATTAATTCTTGATTGTTGTTGATATCACTAGGGGGATTGACCTCCAAGCCAATTAGTTGTGAGGATCAGCTCTGTCTGCACATGCGGGCTTGCCTCCAAATCTCTGCCTTTTTTACATGCACGAGCCTCCAGACCTCTGCCTTTCTGGTTCCCCTGAGTTTCCATGAGCTCTAGGGACCTGTATGAGTCTGGGTCCCCAGGGTCTCGCCCCAAACTGGGGTTCAGTGCAGTTGGACCTGGATTTCAGTGCTGTTGTGAGGTTCTGTTTTCCTCTCACTAGAGGAAGTCAGGCACAATCAGCAGTCAGTGCTCTGTGTGTGCACTTTTTGCGGGCAATTTTGCATGCACCTTCCCGAACCCCCAGAGTTCTGTCTTTCGCGGCTCCCCTAAGTTTCCGTGCACTCCTTCCTTTTCACAATAGTCCAGACTCCCACTATGAGTCTCGCCTGGAGCTGGGGTTCAGTGCAATTGGGATTTTCTGTCTTCCGCAAGAGGAAGCCAGCCAGACCCTCCTCTGCCCATCCTCTCCATGAGCGTATATCTGTACCTCAGCTTTTTACAGCTCCTCTGAGTCTCCATGTGCTCCTTTCTTTACTTCTAGTTATAGAATTTTCACTCAGCCAGCTTTCCTGTGGTTCTGGATGGTGTCCGTTCTGTCTTTTAGTTGTAGTTTTGAAATTCTTGTGCAAGGCAGCAGCTTCAGTGTTGACCTATGCCACCATCTTGGTTTCTCCTCTGATTGCACCATTTTAAATTCCCACCACGAAGGAAAGATAATTATACTGTACTTTATTCATATCCTTGACAACACTTGTTACTGTCCTTTTTTTAAAAAAAAGTATAGCCATCATAGTAAGTGTGAAGTGGTATCTCATTATGGTTTTGATTTGCATATGCCTACTGATTAATGATGCTCAGCATATTTTCATGTGCTTATTGACTACTTGTATATCTTTTTTATAGAAATGTGTATTTAAACCCTTTCACATTTCTAAATTGGGTTGGTTAAATTGGATCTTTTTGTAGTTGAGTTACAAATATTTTCTTCCTTTCAATGAAATATTTTTCACTTTTATTCCTTATAAAATTTCAAATTTATTTCAACGTCTATTTTCATTTTTAAATTAAAGCTATTGGGTAACTTCTGTAATTTAAAATTCATTATCAGAAATGAGAAAAATGTTAATAAGCTATTAAGTACTGACTATGAGTAAAATCATCAAACCATGCATTTATAAAAGCCATGTTTCATAGTAAAGAGTTCCCATTATATTACTTAATGGGAAGAAATATCCTTTAGCTTTTTATTTCTAATTATAACACATTCTCATTTTGACATAATTTATCTTTTACACCCAATTATTACTATGTTGAACAAAGTTTTCCCAAATGTTAAGCCTTTCTTTTCCACTTACGAAATATTATTTACTCCTAAGAGTTCCTTAAAGAAATTTGAAATTTTAATTTTCACCATGAACTTGTTTGATCAAAAAGTATAGAACATGAGTTAAAACAAAGAATAGAATAAAATATACTATCTGTATAAACAGCAAATTATCAGATAAGACATTTTAACCCCTTCACATTTCTACTTAACACAGGTAAGAATAAACTGGTTCCAAAGTACCAGTTTGGCATTTTTACTGCAAGCTTTAAAATCATAGTGTTACTCTACTCAACAAGTCATCTCTAAGGAAATGGCAGTGTTAATAAGTACAAAAATTGTTATATCCATTAGGTGGAATTCTACATAGTCAAAGTAATAAGATAATTTTTTTTATAAAATTAGAGTTTAAAAGGGCAGAATGTATAATTACCAGTATCTCAAAGGCTAAAATGAGAAAAATGCAGAAAATTGTAGTACTCATTGGTTAATATTTTGCTTTGAAAAAGCCAGATATGATTCTAGTCTAAGAAATAAGAATTAATGAAAAAGATGTAATTAATATACTATATCTCTTATAAGCCAAATCACACTTTTCACCTCAGCACAATTCTGATTTTTACATTCTTAGTTTCTTTGTCCAGAATAGAACCTCATTATAAGCCATTATTTGAAGAGTTCATAATCCAAAGTCATTTTTCTCCACAGGATGTTTACATTTCAGGACATAAGCTGCAAAATGGCAAGTGACTAAGTCAGTTATAAAGAATATGTAGCATAATAAATGCCATCCTATATAATAAAGGCTAATATGCAAATAGACTGAATAGCAGAACACCTGAACAACTGGTTGTTATGACGTGCACTGACCACCAGGGGGTGCGCACAGACCATGGCAGGTGTCATCTATAGGTGGCAGAGCATGGAACATGGCAGGCATTAGTCACCGTGGTATGGTGGAGCAAGTGAGTTGGTGTGCCAGACTAAGGGGCACCAGTCGCTGTCATTGGGATCAACCTCTGGTGGTTACTAAAATTCTTTGCTCCTGTGTGTCACAGTCCCACCCAGCACTCACAACTGTTGCCAGCACTGTCCCCATTGTCCCTACTTGCACCCGCTGCTGATGCCTGGCACCAGCCCCGATCTCCCCTCAGAGCTTCTCCACCTCCCCCTGCTGTTGAGGGGTGATCGGGGGGGCCTGCAGCCACCTCTAGCATTCGCTGCCGGTAATGGCCCCGCTTGTACCTGCAGCCAGTGCCAGCACCAGAGCCAGTGCTCATAGCTGCTGCCAGCGCCTGGCACTGGTCCTGATCACTTGGTGCCTTCAGTTGGGTGCAAGCAGTGGCTGCCAGCCCTGATCTCCCCTGAGGGCTTCTCTTCCACCTCCTGCTCCTGAGGGGTGATTGGGGTAGCAGCTGCTGCTTGCACCTGCTGTTGGCGCTGGCCCCAATCACTCTGTACCATCAGCAGGTGAGAGCAGTGCCATTCGTGTGTGGGAGCATCAGCTTGTGGGAGAGGCATGGGCGGCGGGAGTGGGCCTGCTGGCAGACAGGGGCAAGGGAGGGGGGGAGAGGTGTGCTGGGAGGGGTAGGGCAGGTTGTGGAGGATGGGCCCAGATCTCTCCTTGTGCCCATTGCAGCTTCACAGCCCACAGCTCCTTTCAAGGTGCATGAATTCGTTCACTGGGCCCTTAGTTTATAATAACTGTCAACAGACTTCTATACTGAAACTTAGAAGTTGCTATAATAGAGGTCAGAACTAAAATAATTTTTCCATATGCTCACATTCACTTACGAAGTACTGTCATAAATCCTTCAATCTTTTTTTTAGTCGTTTAGCTTTTGCAATATTTTATTGATGTTTTTGTTTCTTCTTTTGCTCCTTTGGTCTCAATTATCTTGGCTAATTTCCAGGACAGTACAGCATTTGCTAGACATAGTGGAATAGGAGGCCAAAACAATTGTTGTAAGCTGTATGGGTCCTTTCTTGCCCATTCCACAGCATACTCAGCCCAAGCCTCTGTATCAGACATCTTTATAGCAATCTTAGGAAAGGAGTTGTGATCTCTATGTTTGTCCTGAGATTAATAGTGAGCCAATTACAATTTCAGATGGATGACCCTTGCTTTGTTGTTAAAATACAAAAGTTTTTAACTTAAAAAAAATCTTTATTGTTCAGATTATTACAGATTGTCCCTCTTCTCCCTCCACCCCCCATAGTTTCCTTCCACTGGGTTCCCACCCCATGCCTTTACCCCTCTCCCACTGTCCTCATCCATAGGTGTGTGATTTTTGTCCAGTCTCTTCCCGCACCCCCCACACCTCTTTTCCCTCGAGGACTGTCAATCTACTCCCTTTCTATACCCCTGATTCTATTATATTCACCAGATAATTCTGTTCATCAGATTTTTTATTCACTTGATTTTTAGATTCACTTGTTGATAGATATATATTTGTTGTTCATGATTTTGATCTTTACCTTTTTATTCTTCCTTCTCTTCTTAAAGAATACCTTTCAGCATTTCATATAATACTGGTTTGGCAGTGATGAACTCTTTAGCTTTTTCTTATCTGTGAAGCTCTTTATCTGACCTTCAATTCTGAATGATAGCTTTGCTGTGTTAGAATAATCTTGGTTGTAGGTACATGCTATACATCACTTTGAATATTTCTTGCCACTCCCTTCTGGCCTACTTAGTTTCTGTTGAGAAATCAGCTGACAATCTTATGGGTGCTCCCTTGAAGGCAACTAACTGTTTTTCTCTTGCTGCTTTTAATATTCTCTCTTTGTCTTTTGCTCTTGGCATTTTAATTATGATGTGTCTTGGTGTGGTCCTCTTTGAATTTCTTTTGTTTGGGGTTCTGTGCGCTTTCTGGACTTGTAAGTCTATTTCTTTCACCAGGTGGGGGAAGTTTTCTGTCATTTCTTCAAATAGGTTTTCAGTATCTTGTTCTCTCTCTTCTTCTGGCACTTCCATAATTCTGATGTTATTAAGCTTGAAGTTGTCCCAGAGGCTCCTTACACTATCTTCATATTTATGGATTCTTTTTCTTTTTGCTTTTCTGGTTGGTGTTTTTTTTTTTGCTTCTTTGTATTTCAAATCTTTGACTTGATTCTTTCGATCCTCTAGTCTGCTTTGGATCTCTGTATATTTTATTTCAGTCAGTGTATGTTTAATTTCTAGTTGGTCCTTTTTCATATCTTCAAGGGTCTCACTAAATTTATTGGTCTTTTCTAGAAAATTCTTGACAAACCTTATAACTGTGGTTTTGAACTCTATATCCAGTAGTTTGGTTTCCTCCATTTCTTTCATTTGTTTCTTTGTCTCCACATTTTGGCTGCCTCCCTGAGTTGATAGAGTGACTTTGTGTACTAGGTGTTCTGTGGGGCCCAGTGGCTCAGCCTCCCAGTTACCTGAGGTGGATACTCTTGGTGCACCCTTTTGTGGGCTCTGTGCACAGTCTTGTTGTAGTTAAGCCTTGATTGTTGTTGGTATCACTGGGGGGAATTGACCTCCATGCCAATTGGTTGTAAGGATCAGCTGTGTCTTATGGTGGGACAACTTCTGTGCTGAGTACACCCTTATGGGTCAAGACTTGCTTCAGTGGGGCTTTGGTGCTCACTAAGTCTGCCCCCTGAGTTTTTCCCTTATGGATCTGAGGAGTTGTAATCTGGATGGTCTACTCTGACCCCTGGGTACATTGGCTCTTGGATCCCCAAGGAGGTGCTAATTTAGCCTCTGCCTGAGGCCACTCAGCAGGAGCTAAGGAGAGATCTGCAGAATCCACTTCTTTGTTCGGGTTTTGGAGGTGCCCATGTGAGCCCCAGCTGTAAAGCAATGCAAGCTGCTGTGGGGCCTTGGGCCAAGATGTTCTGGGTCTTTCTAACTCAGCTACAGTTTGTTAGGTAAGTTTAGATTTCAAAGGAGCAGGCTATTCATATGCAAAAGCCACTGCACACAACTTGGATGGGGCGGAGTCTTAGGGCAGAGCAAACAGCAATGGCTTTCTGTCAGCCCTGCCCTAAGAGGCCCCCCAGATCTGTGTCCCTTGGTAATCACTGCAAGCACCTCTGAGAGAAAGCTGCCCTTGAGTTCCGCCCATTGTCAGACAATCCAGTTTCTCCCGGTGTGAGTCTGGGTCCTCAGAATCTTGCCTGGAACTGGTGTTCAGAGTAGTTGGGAGCTTTATCTCCTTGAGGACTGAAGAAGCAGTCACATACTCAGTTGCCAGTTTTCTCCATGCACATGCCTCTGTACCTCTGGACTTTACTTCCCTAGCTCCTCTGAGTCTCAGTGTGCTTTTCTCTTCCCTTCTAGTTGTAGAATTTCCACTCAGCCAGCCTTCCTGTAGTCCTGGATGATTTCTGTTGTCTATTTTAGTTTTGTTTTGAAGTGGTAGTGTGTGGTAGCAAGTTCAGGTGTTTACCTATGCCACCATTTTGGTTTCTTCTAAACGTTTTTAACTTTGATGAAGTCCAGTTTATCTATTTTTCTTTTATTCCATGTGCTTTTGGTGTATATTTAGGAAACCATTGACTATTTCAAGGTCATAAAGATTTTTTAAAAATCTTTATTATTCAGATTATTACATTTGTTTCTCTTTTTTCCCCTCCATAGCACCCCTCCACCCAGCTCCCACACTTCCCTCTGCCCTTACCTCCCTCCCATTGACCTCATCCATAGGTGTATGATTTTTTTGTCCAGTCTCTCCCTGTATACCCCTCACCCCTTTCCCCCTGAGAATTATCAGTCCACTCCCTTTCTGTGCTCCTGATTCTATTATATTCACCAGTTTATTCTGTCGATCAAATTTTTAATTCACTTAATTTTTAGATTCACTTGTTGATGGATACGTATTTGTTGTTCATAATTTTTTGCCTTTTACCTTTTTCTTCTTCCTGTTCTTAAAGAGTACCTTTCAGCATTTCATATAATACTGGTTTGGATTTGATGAACTCCTTTAGCTTTTTCTTCTCTGTGAAGCTTTTTATCTGCCCTTCAATTCTGAATGATAGCTTTGCTGGATAGATTATTCTTGGTTGTAGGTTCTTGCTATTTATCATATTGAATATTTCTTGCCACTCCCGTCTGGCCTGCATCGTTTCCATTGAGAAATGAGCTGACAGTCATATGGGTGCTCCCTTGTAGGTAATGAACTGTTTTTCTCTTGCTGCTTTTAATATTTTCTCTTTGTGTTTTGCTCTTGCTATTTTAATTATGATGTGTCTTCGTGTGGTCCTCTTTGGATTCCTTTTATATGGGGTTCTGTGTGCTTCCTGGACTTGTAAGTCTATTTCTTTCACCAGATGTGGGAAGTTTTCAGTCATTATTTCTTAAAATAGGTTTTCAGTATCTTGCTCTCTCTCTTCTTCTGGCACCCCCACAATTCTGATGTTGCTATGTTTGAAGCTGTCCCAGAGGCTCCTTACATTATCTTCGCCTTTTTGGATTTTTTTATTTTATTAATTTTTTATACATATCTCCCCATTGCCCCCCCTCCTTCCCAGGCATACCCCAACCCCCCAGTGTCTATGTTCATTGGTTATGCTTATATGCATGCCTACAAGTCCTTTGATTGATCTCTTATCTACCTCACCTAACTTTAATCTTCATGCTGTAATTTCACAGTCTGTTTGAAGCTTTACTATCTCTGTATCTATCCTTTTGTTCATCAGTTTATAATGTTCTTTATTATCCCCCAATGAGTGCGATCATGTGATGCTTCTCCTTCATTGACTGGCTTATTTCACTAAGCATAAGGCTCTCCAGTTCCAACCAGGTTGCTGCAAATGGTAAGAATTCCTTCTTTTTAATGGCAGCATAGAATTCCATTGTGTAGATGTACCACAGTTTTCTGATCCACTCATCTGCTGACGGGCACCTAGGCTGTTTCCAAATTGTAGCTATTGTAAATTGTGCTGCTATGAACATAGGGGTGCATAAATCCTTTCTGATTGGTGTTGTAATTTCTTAGGATAAATTCCTAAGAGTGGGATTGCTGGATCAAATGGGAGATCCATTTTTAGTTTTTTGAGGGAACTCCATACTGTTCTCCACAGTGGCTGCACCAGTCTGCATTCCCACCAACAGTGCACAAGGGTTCCTTTTTCTCCGCATCCTCACCAACACTTGTCGTTTGCTGATTTGTTGATGATTGCCATTCTGACAGGTGTAAGATGGTATCGCATTGTTGTTTTGATTTGTATCTCTCGGATGATTAATGACTTTGAACATGTTTTCATGTGTCTCTTGGCCTTCCTTCTGTCGTCTTTTGAAAAGGTTCTATTTAGGTCCGTTGCCCATTTTTTTATAGGATCCTTCATCTTCCTTTTATTAAGTTGTATAAGTTGGTTGTAGATTTTGGAGATTAAACCTTTATCAGTGATAGCATTTGCAAATATGTTCTCCCATACAGTGATCTTTCTTGTTGTTTTGTTGATGGTTTCTTTTGCTGTGCAAAAGCTTTTTATTTTGATGTAGTCCCATTTGTTTATTTTTTCTTTAGCTTCCATTGCCTTTGGAGCAGTATCAGTGAAGAAGTTCTTTCGGCATATATCGGAGATTGTGCTGCCTGTGGATTCCTCTAGTACTCTTATGGTTTCCTTTCTAATGTTTAAGTCCTGTATCCATTTTGAGTTTATTTTTGTATTTGGTGTAAGTTGGTGGTTCAGTTTCAATTTTTTGCATGTATCTGTTCAATTTTCCCAACACCATTTATTGAAGAGGTTATCTTGGCTCAATTGAATGTTCATGCCTCCTTTGTCAAATATTAATTGAGCATAGTGGTTTGGGTGGATATCTGGGTTCTCTATTCTATTCCATTGGTCTATATGTCTGTTCTTGTGCCAGTACCAGGCTGTTTTGAGAACAGTTGCTTTGTAGTATAGCTTGAAGTCTGGTATTGAGATCCCACCTACTTTATTCTTCCTTCTCAGAATTGCTGTAGCTATCCGTGGTCTTTTTTTATTCCAATGAATCTATGAGGAATTCTTTCTAGGTCTGTGAAATAAGTCGGTATTTTAATGGGTAGTGCGTTGAATCTGTAGATTGCTTTGGGTAGTATGGACATTTTAATGATGTTGATTCTCCCAATCCATGAGCATGGTATGCTCTTCCATCTGTTAACATCTTCCTCTATCTCTTTTTTCAGTGTCCTGTAGTTTTCTGCATAAAGGTCTTTTACCTCTTTAGTTAGATTTATTCCTAGGCATCTTAATTTCTTTGGTGCGATGGTAAATAGGATTGCTTTTTTAGTTTTCTTTCTATAAATTCGCTATTAGTGTATAGAAATGCCACAGACTTCTTAGCATTAATTTTGTATCCTGCTACATTGCCGTATTCATTAATTAAGTCAGTTAGTTTTGGAATGGAGTCCTTTGGGTTTTTTATGTACAATATCATGTCATCTGCAAATAAGGACAGCTTTACTTCTTCTTTTCCAATTTGGATGCCTTTTATTTCTTCTTCTTGTCTAATTGCAATGGCTAATACTTCCAGTACTATGTCGAACAGGAGAGGTGAGAGTGGGCATCCCTGTCTTGTTCCTGTTCTTAGGGGAAATGGTTTTAGTTTTTGCCCATTGAGTATGATGTTAGCTGTGGGTTTATCATATATGGCTTTTATGATGTTGAGGTATGATCCTTCTATTCCCACTTTGCTGAGAGTTTTTATCAAGAAAGGGTGTTGGATTTTGTCCAATGCTTTTTCTGCATCAATTGATATGACTATGTGATTTTTATCTCTGAATTTGTTTATGTGATGTATCACATTTATTGATTTGCGGATATTGTACCAGCCCTGCATTCCTCGGATGAAGCCTGCTTGGTCATGGTGTATGATCTTTCTGATGTACTGCTGGATCCGGTTTGCTAGAATTTTGTTGAGGATTTTGGCATCTATGTTCATGAGAGATATTGGCCTATAATTCTCTTTCATTGTGTTGTCTTTATCTGGTTTTGGTATTAGGGTGATGCTGGCTTCATAGAAGGTGTTTGGAAGTGTTCCTTCTTCTTGAATGTTTTTGAATAGTCTGAGGAGGATAGGTTTTAATTCTTCCTTGAATGTTTGGTAAAACTCTACTGTGTAGCAATCTGGACCCGGGCTTTTATTTGCTGGAAGCTTTTTGATTACTGCTTCAATTTCTTCCATAGTTATTGGACTATTGAGATGTTTGGCTTCCTCCTCATTGAGTTTTGGGAGGTTATATTTTTCTAGGAAAATGTCCATTTCTTGCAGGTTGTCCAATTTGTTGGAATAGAGTTGTTGATAGTATTTTTTAACAATCCGTTGTATTTCCACAGGGTCTGTTGTTATTTCTCCTCTTTCATTTCTGATTTTGTTTATTTGGGTCTTCTCTCTTTGCTTCTTGGTGAGCCTGGCTAGGGGTCCATCAATTTTGTTTATTCTTTCAAAGAACCAGCTCTTTGTTTTGTTGATCTTTTGAATTGTTTCTTTGGTCTTCAAGTTGTTTATCTCTGCTCTGATCTTCACTATTTCCTTCCTGCTCAGTACACTGGGCTTTTCTTGTTGCTCTCGTTCTAGCTCTTTGAGTTGTTGGTTTAGGTAATTTATTACCATTGTTTCCTCTTTTTTGCAGTAGGCTTGTAGGGCTATGAACTTCCCTCTCAAGACTGCTTTCACTGTGTCCCATAAATTTTGGATTATTGTGTTGTCATTGTCATTTGTTGCCATGATGTTTTTTATTTCTTCCTTGATCTCTCTGGTTACCCAGTCGTTGTTTAAAAGCATGCTGTTTAGTCTCCATGTGTTTGATTTCTTTCTATTGTTTTTATTATAGTTGATTTCCAGTTTTATGCCACTGTGGTCTGAGAAAATGCTTGATATGATTTCTATCTTCTTGAATTTGAAAAGACTTTTCTTATGACCCAACGTATGATCTATCTTTGAAAATGACCCATGTGCACTGGAGAAGAATGTATATTCTTTGGCTTTGGGGTGAAATGTTCTGAAGATGTCAATTAATTCCATCTGTTCTAGGGGTCATTTAGTATTGATGTTTCTTTCCTGATTTTTTGTTTAGAGGATTTGTCCAGTGGTGACAGTGGGGATTAAAGTCTCCTACTATGATTTTATTGCTGTCAATCTCTCCATTAATATCCTCCAAGAGTTTTCTTATGTATTTAGGTGTTCCTATATTGGGTGCATATATGTTTACCAGAGTTATTTCTTCTTGTTGGATTGTTCCCTTTAGTATTATGAAGTGGCCTTCTTTATCTCTTGTTATGTCCTTCATTTTGAGATCTAATTTGTCAGATATAAGTATTGCAACCCCAGCTTTTTTTTCATTTCCATTTGCCTGAAATACCATGTTCCATCCCTTCACCCTCAATCTGTGTGCGTCTCTTTTCCTAAGGTGGGTTTCTTGCAGACAGCAGATATATGGATCATGTTTTCTTATCCAATCGGTTACCCTATGTCTTTTCATTGGAGCATTTAATCCATTTACATTTAAAGCTATTATTGATAAGTACTTATCTGTTGCCATTTTTAGTCCTTACCCCCGAGTTCCTTCTTCGCTTCCTCTTTCTTTTTATTACAGCAGACCTTTTAACATTTCTTGCATTGCTGGTTTGGTGGTAATATATTCCCTTAGTCCTTTTTTGTCTGTGAAGCTTCTGATTTCACCTTCAATTTTGATTCAGAGTCTTGCAGGATACAGTATTCTTGGATTCAGACCCTTCCTTTGCATGACTTTGTATATTTCATTCCATTCCCTTCTGGCCTGATGAGTTTCTTTTGAGAAATCAGTAGCTAGTCTTATGGGGGTTCCTTTGTAGATAACTTTCTGTTTCTCTCTGGCTGCTTTTAAGATTCTTACTTTGTCGTCGGTGTTTGCCAATTTAATTATAATGTGCCTCGGTGTCGGTTTGTTGGAGTTCATTTTGCTTGGGACTCTGTGAGCTTCTTGGATTTGTGTGGTTTTTTTCTTTTCTATATTGGGGAAATTTTCTGTCATTATTTCTTCAAACACGTTCTCTAATCCTTGTTCAGTTTCCACTCTTTCTGGAACCCCAATTATGCGGATGTTGTTTTGTTTCATGTTATCCCAAAGTTCTCTTAGACTCTCCTCTTGCTTTTTAACTTTTTTTTCTAGAAGCTGCTGAACTTGGGTATTTTTTCCTACCGTGTCTTCTAGCTCACTGATGCGGTCCTCTGCTTCTTCTAGTCTACATTTGATGCTTTCTATTGAGTTATTTATAGCAGTGATGTCATTTTTCATTTCTTCTTGATTATTCTGCATTTCTTCTTGCTGCTTCTTCATCTCCTCTTGCGTCTTCTTCATTTCTTCTTGGCTCTTACTCATATTGTCAAATTTGTCTTCCATTCTTTTCAACCACATTATGATCATTTCTCTGAACTCTTTCTGGTAGGCTTTTTTCTGGTTCTATTTCGTTTACTTCCTTTTCTGGTGAAACCTGCCTTTCTGTCTTATGTGGGCTGTTTCTTTTTCTGCCCATGGTCTTTCTTCTCCGGGTGTCTGGTTATGTAGTTCTCTCTCCTACGTTGATTGAAAGGCACAAACTAGAACACGACCAGGTACAGCACACAAGGCACTGAGTAGGAATGTATTCAAGATGTTAATAATCACAAATAAGGTGACCACCAATGAAGGACAAATTAGGGGTAAATAGAGAAAGAAGAAGAGGAAAATGAGGAAAGAAGAAAAGAAAGAAATGCCAAAATCAAATTGGGAGGGTGAGAAAAAAAAGATAAATAAATGAACAATAAAATAAAATAAAATAAAATAAGAAAATAAAAAGGGAAGAAGGTGTAGGAAAGAGGAAGAGAAAAAAGTCAGAGAGAAAGGAAAGTGTATAAGAGAAAAAAGAGGAACAAAATATAGATGTCAGGAGACAACTTCAATAGAACAGTCACTAATCCCAATAAAGGCCAGCAACCAGTACCTAGAGATTAAGGCAAATTGCAAATAGCAACTGGTATCGAGGGAGGTCAGGGAAGAGGGAGGTAGAAAACAAAGCAAGCAAAAACCAAAATAAAACAAGTAGAATAAACCAAAACAATTTCACAAAAAATTTTCAAAAAATCAATATAATCACTTTTCAGGCAAATAGCAACAAAAGAGCATAGAGAAAAAACAACTTTTTGGCTAGTGAAAACAAGAAGAGAGAGGTTTGTGTGGACTTGTAGTAGGGGATTTGAAATTAGATATATAAATGGGGTGAAATTTTAACCAGGTAAAGAGAAAAATAGGTAGAATCTAAAGTTGGAAAAGGGAAAGTAAAACAAGACAACAAAATGGGGAAAGTTAGGAGGAAAGTGTTGGCATAAAGGTAGAGTTGAGTTGGAGTAAAATTATGCTAAAGGAAAGATGAAAATAGAATGTAGAACTCTAATCCCAAAATAAAATAAAGAGAAAACAAAATGACACTTGTGTTTTTTTTTCCCAAAACGGTTAGATACTAGTAGTAATTAATAATACTAGTTTAAAACAAAAATGTAATAATTATAAAGGTAAAATCAATTGAGGTGGAAAGGAAAAAATATTCTTTTAATTAAAATATGTGAAAATGAAAAATGAAAAAAGAAAAATTAAAAAAAAAGAAAAAAGAAAAATGGAAAAATAAAAAAAAGAAGAAAAATAGAATGGTCCTTCACTTCCACTATTATTCTGCTTGGCACTCCTGTTTCCCATCAGGGAAGGCACTGCAGCTCCCTGTGTTCCCCTCTTGGTGTTTTAATCTCTTTATTCTTTTGTGGTTATGCCAGAGTCAATTTGTGCGACATCCACTGGGTGGCAGTGTTTTGGAATTGATCTCTGAGACAAAGCACAGGACCTCTCTAGGCTGTGCTCAGATCCTGCTACTCTGTGGTTCTCAAAGCCAGTTTGTGGGGGTTTTGCAGCCGGGACACTGTAGTAACTCCCAGGCTGTCCCTCTGCACCAGAAAAAAAAACAAAAATGAGTCGTTTTCCAGAGCTCCCGTCTGTCAACAGCTCAGAGGGTTTGCCTTCACACTCAAGGATCACGCCCTGACCACCTTCGCGGGCCTCTCCAGAGGCAGCTTTCCCGCAGCCCAGCTCCCACAGTGTGTGCGTCTTAGTTGTGCGGGGGCAGGAGACTTCACCCTGACCCAGGTCAAATCTGACCCTTCCTCGTGCCCCGTGGATCTCCGAATCCGCCGCCACCTGCGCGTCTGTGCCGCCTGGGAAGCCGTGCTCTGGGTCCTTGGCTGCTCTGTGGGTGCCTCCGTCAGCCGCAGCTTTCAGGTCTCAGCAGACATCCACCTCCCCCTTATCTCAGGCGCAATCTGACCTTTCCGTGTGCTCTGTGGATCTCTGGTTCCGCCGCGTCTCTGTGCCGATTGGAGAGCAGAGTTCTGGGTCCCCGGTCCCTAACTGCTCGATGGGTGTCCAGCCGAAGGCTTCAGACCGCCGCAGACATCCACCTCCCACTGCAAGATGGCTCAGGCTTCGCGTTTGCGCTGGTGGTTCTGGCCAACAAAAACCCTGTGGCAGTGGGGCTGCCTGGCCGGGAGAGCCCCTTCCAGCAGTTCTCCACCTTCTCCTGGAGGACAACCGACTCCCAGCTTGCCAACAAACACTCCCAATGCAACTCTCAGCCGCTCTCTCTTCCCCTGCCCAGCGACAAAGCTCCAGACGCATCCGTCTATTCCGCCGCCATTTTTTCAGAACTTCTGGTTTATGACATGTACGTGGACAACCTTACAAGATGTCAATGAATTAAATCAGTTTATACTCCCATTGCTAGAGTATGAATATGTTATTCTACACACATTCCAAAACTCATTGTTGTCAACCAATTTTTGGTCATCTGTACATATAAAATCACTACAGGCCTGTTGCAGGAAGATTCCTGCAAGAATAGGGCTTTCCAGGGCCTATTCCTGCAAAAATATGGCTTCCTGCGGCCTTATCCACTGCCCCACCTGCTTCCCTCCCTTCTCCACAGCCCCACTTGCTTCTCCCCAGCTTTGCTCCCTTCTGCAGGGCTTGGCTTCCTTCTACGCACTTCAGTCTGCTCTGCCTGGATTCTTTTTTCTTCTTGCTTTTTCTGTTGAATGTTTTCTGCTTCTTTATATTTCAGATTTTTGACCTGATTCTTGCCTTCCTCTAGTCTGCTGTTACGACTCTGTATAATATTTTTTATTTCAGTCAGTGTCTCTAGTTGGTCCTTTTTCATCTCTCTTGGCTCTCGCTAACTTTATCCAACTTTTCTAGCATATTCTTGAAAAACCTTATAAGCGTGGTTTTGAACTCTATATCCAGTCGTGTGTTTTTTTCTTCATTTCTTTTTTTTGTGATCCCTTCCCTTGTCTCAGCATTTTCACTGTGCCGGGAGAACTTCTGTGTTGGATTCAGCCTTATGATACCAGACTTGCAAAACCGAAGAAGCCCCTGTTGAGCTTGGGATGGGTGGAGTCTCAGGGCTTAAGGGACCGCCTTGCCTTCCAGTTGGCCCTGCCCTCCATGGCCCCTGAGTCTCACGTGACTGGATAATCGCTGGAGCGGTCCCTGTGTGCACTCTCGCAGTGCCTCTAGACTGCTGCCTTTCTGGCTCCAGGACCACACGAGTCTAGGTCCCCAGGGTTTCACCCGAAACAGGGGCTTAGTGGAGTCAGAAGTCGCGCAGTTGGGAGGGTCTGTCTCCCTCCCACTTGTGAAAGCCAGTGGCACAATCAGCAATCTGTCTTCTGCGCAGTGCTGGGCATGCTACCATACCTCTGATCTTTTGCAACTCCCCTAAATTTCCGTGTACCTCTTCCTTTTCACAGTCCCAACTCCCCCCGTATGAGTTTCGGCTGGATCTGGGGTTTAGTGTCATAAAATAAGGGGTTCAATGCCTTTGAGAGTCTCCGTTTCCCTCCTGCCAGAGAAAACCAGCCAGATATTCCGGCACCCACTCTCTCCACCCGCGCGTCTCCGTACTTCAGCTTTTTGCAGCTCCTCTGGGTCTCCGTGAGCCCTTCTCCTTCCCTCTAGCTGTAGAACTTCCACTCAGCCAGCTTTCCTGTGGTTTTGGATGATGTCCGTTCTGTCTTTTAGTTGTAGTTTTGAAATTGTTGTGCGAGGCAGCAGTGCAGGTGTTTACCTATGCCGCCATCTTGGATTCTCCCAAGGTCATAAAGACTTATATCTATATTTTCTTCTAAGAGTTTTATAGTTTTATTTCTTACATTTAGGTCTTTGAGCCATTTTGCATTAATTTTTACATATTGTAGAAGTTAGGAGTACAACTTAATTCTTAAACATGTGGATATTGATTTTTTCCAGCACAATTTCCCATTGAACTGTCTTGACATCCTTGTTTAAATTATGGGTTCTTTTTTGGATTCTCAGTTTCACTCCATTGATTCATTGCATTCCAATGATCCATTGTCTATTTTTATACTAGTAAGTACCAAACTGTTTTCATTACTGTTACTTTGTAGTAAGTTTTGAAATTGGAAAGTTGAGTCCTTCAGCTTTGTTCTTTTCTGAGTTTTTTAATTGTTCTAGGTCGTTTGAATTTCCATATGGATTTTTGGTTCCATTTGTCAGTTTCTGTAAAAAATGATAACTAGAACTTTGATACGGATTTCATTAAATCTATAGATTAATTTGAAGAGTATTGGCATCTATGAAGTCCTCCAGTCCATGAATTCAGTTGTTGTTCCATTTTGTTTTGCTCTTTAATTTCTTTCTGTGTTTTGTAGTTTTCCTTGTACAAGTCTTATACTTTCTTTTAAACACTTATTTCCAATAATTTTATTCTTTTTGATGTTGATATAATGAAATTGTCCTTTTAAGAATATTTTGATTGATTTTTAGAGAGAGGAGGGGAGAGGGAGAAAGAGAAACACTGAAGTAAGAGCACAACATTGATCAGTTGGCTCCTACATGCCCCCTATCTGCTATTGAGTCTGTGACCCACGTCGAATTGAATCAGCAACTTTTTGGTGCACAGGATGATACCCAACCAACTAAGCTACACCAGCCAAGTCTAAAATTGTCTTCTTAATTTCATTTTTAAATGATCCATTTATGGAAATACAAGCAGATTTTTGTATATTAATTGTGTATCCTGCAACCTTATTGAGTTCATTGATTAGCTCTAGTATATTTCTGTTCTTTAGAATTTTTTACATATAAGTTTGTGTCATTTCTAAATAGAGATAGCTTAAGTTCTTATTTTCCAATCTAGATACCTTTTATTTCTTTTTCTTGTCTAATTGCCCTGGCTATAAACTCTAGTACAGTGTTAAGTAAAAGTGTAGAGAGCAGACATCTTTGTCTTATTTCTGATCTTTAGGGAAAGTTTTAAGTCTTCCACTATTAGTGTAAAGTTAACTGTGGCTTTATTTATATACTAAAGGCTCAGTGCATGAAATTCGTACACGGGGGTGTGTGTCCCTCAGTCCAGCCTGCACCCTCTCCAGTCTGGGACCCCGATTCATGTAGAATTGGGCCTAAATGGACATTCGGACATCCCTCTCACAATTCAGGACTGCTGGCTCCCAACTGCTCACCTGCCTGCCTTCCTGGTTGCCCCTAACCGCTTCTGCCTGCCAACCTGATCACCCCCTAACCACTCCCCTGCCAGCCTGATTGCCCTTAACTACCCTCCCCTGCTGGCCTGGTTATCCCCAGTTGCCCTCCCCTGCAGGCCTGATTCCCACCAACTGCCCTCCCCTGACAACCCAGTCACCGCTAACTGCCCTCCCCTGCCAGCCTCATCACCCCTAACTGCTCTCCCCTATTGGTCTGATCCACCCCCCAACTGCCATCCCCTGGGGCCTGGGTTCCCCCAAAATGCCCTCTTCTGCAGGCCTGGTCCCCCCCAACTGCCTGCCCTACAGGCCTGGTCATCCCTAACTGTCCTGTCCTATAGGCCTGATCCCCCCAACTGCCCTCCCCTGTAGGCCTGGTCCTCCCCAATTTCCCTCCCCTGCAGGCCTGGTCTCCCCCAACTGTTCTCCCCTGCAGGCCTGAGTCCCCCCCCCCACAACAGCCCTCCCCTGCTGGCCATCTTGTGGCAGCCATCTTGTGTCCACATGGGGGCAGCCATCTTTGACCACATGGGGCCAGCCATCTTGTGTGTTGGAGTGATTTTCAATTTGCATATTACTTTATTAGGATAGCTAGGCTAGAGATGTGGTGCATAAATGGGGGCCAGCTGTTGCCCTGAAGGGTATCCTGGATCAGGGTGGGGTTCCCTTGGGGCATTGAGTAGCCTGGGAGAAGGACCTGTGCTGGTTTGCAGGCCAACCATTCTCCCTGGAAGCAGGTATCTGGGATCTATTTATCTTCTATAATTGAAGCTTTGTAGCCTTGAGAGGAGGCCATGCATAGGCTGGAAGCAGGTATCTGGGATCTATTTATCTTCTATAATTGAAGCTTTGTAGCCTTGAGCGGAGGCCAGGGCAGGCCAGGGTGGCGGGAAGCTTGGCTTCCTCCATCGCCAGGGGCAACCTAAGCCTCTGGCTGGCTCCAGCTCTGTGGCTGTGGCCATCTTAGTTGGGATTTATTTATCTTCTATATTTGAAACTTTGTAGCCTTGACTGGCGTTCAGGGCAGTCCAGGGAGGACAGGAAGTGTGGTTTCCTCTATTGCTAGGGGCAACCCAAGCCTCCTGCTTGCTCTAGCTCCATGGCTGCCACCATCTTGGTTGGGTTAATTTGCATACTTGCTCCTAATTGGCTGGTGGGTGTGGCTGGCGGGTGTAGCAGAGGTATGATCAATTTGCATGTTTCTCTTTTATTAGATAGGATGCCCTTTACCAGGTTGAGGAAGTTCCCTTTGATTCCTAGGTTACTGAATGTTCTTATGATGAAAAAGTGTTGGATTTTGTCAAATGCTTTTTCTGTGTCTTTTTCTGTGTCAATTGGTTTTTGTCCTTTATTCCATTAATATGGTATATTACATTGACTGATTTTCATATGTTGAATCAACTTTGTAGACCTTGGATAAATCACATTCATGATATACTGTATACTAGTAATACTTTTTATGTATTGTTAGATTTGGCTTGATAGTGTTTGATTTATAGCTGAGGCTTTTTGCAAAGTGTTTGGTAGGTCTTCTGACATTATGCAGAGAGAATTGGAAGATGTCTCATTATTTCTCCAACTGCTCTGTGTAACCACCATGCTAAAGGCCTTTAAACACATCTTATTTAAACTTCTACCTTTGTGCTAGGTGAAGGTCACTTAATCTTCTACTATATACTAAGTAGTAATGGCCCTGTATTGCAGATGAGAAAATGAAGAGGCATGTCATATAAAAGTATAGCACATATTGTCACGTACAGTACACAATTCTTTGATAATGACAATAAAATGATTTATTAGGGATTCAGCTTCCTAAAGATGATTTGAATTTGATGAGAGAAGGACTGGCAAGTGTGTAGTTGCAGACAGAAAAGACAGAGAAAGTAGACTTTGGAGTGGAAAAGTAGGAGGTAGGAGGTCTTTGGTTTAGCAATTAATCTAATTCTGCTGAATAGGAGAGAAGAATGGCAATAAAATTCTGCATAGTGATTGTAGTTATGCATCACTTAAAAGTAGGGTTACATTCTGAGAGACACATTGTTAAGCAATTTTGTTATGTGAACATCATAGAGTATACTTACATAAACCTAAATGGTATATAGCCTACTACACACCTAGGCTATATAGTATAGGATGTCACTGTACCAAACAACATGAAATTAAATTAAACACAAAAGAAAATGATGCAATTAAGAGGAATGGTTAATATGAGATGTATGAGGCTGCCGGGACATAACCCCACATGCTTTTTTTTACAGCAAATCTTTTTTTATAAGTAGAAAGAATACAGAGTACACTCTAAAGTAATGATAAAAAGTATAGTGAATACACAAGCCATTACCATAGTTGTTTATTATCATTACCAGAATTATAGACTGTACATAATTGTAGGTGCTATGCTTTTATATGACCGGCAGTGAAGTAGGTTTGTTTATTCCAGCGTCATCATAAACGTGAGTAATGCATAGCACTGTGATGTTATGACAGCTACTAGATGACAGGCATTTATCAGCTCTATTATAATCTTATAGGATCATTGTTGTAGATGCGTTCCATCATTGGCATTTTGTGGTACATGGCTACTTTTGATGGAAGCCAAGGTGAAACAGGAGGGTGTAGTTTTAATTTTAATGGTAAATTCTTACCAATGTAAGTTCTATTTCTTAAAGTGAGCAATAGGTATATGAATGTCCTTTATTATCATGAAGCTTTATAACCTCTGTATACATCACATTTTTAATATAATTAATATTTTATTCAAAAAAGGAGGAAATAAAAGAAAGATATAGGAATAAAGAAAGGTAATCAAACTAATGTGATAATGGAAAAGCCAGGCAGACTTTGCTTAATGTATGTTATATTATAGTTACCTTGCCCATTTGGAGTTATTAGAATATGTGCTTCTCTATTTTGTTCTATGACCTATAATTGACAGGTAGTTTCTTAGAGATGGATTTTGGGAAGAGGAAAAAAGTTGAAGCTTAGAAACAGATTTTGTTTCTACTTCTCAGAGGAGAAAGTAGTGGATGTGGGAATGGAAGCTCGTGTCCAGGCATGAAACTTGGCAGACAGCTCCCTCAGAGCAGATGGAGTGAGAATTTCATTGCCTGATAGACTGACTCAGATCTGCCTTCCTGTAGCCAGACACTACTGGATATGGCATAAATCTCTGTCAAAAGCTGCAGGATCATGTTATTCTCCCTTCAACTCTAGCATTAGCAAATTCTAACTTTCCCATATGAAGAGCTTCCCAGGACTCTGGCCAACCAAGTGTTCTGCAAAGAACTGATGTATTTGACTTCGGTTGTTTCCAGGGTCACTAGCCTTGATGAAATGTGCATTTCGTAGGCTGAAGTGTTGAAGCAGAAGTGACTTCAGTGGATGACTCTCCCAACCCATGTTGAGGATTTTACATTTGACTCGAATGCCTGTATGTCCTCTATACTATTTTTCTGCCCTGAGATGATGAGAAATATGAAATAAAAGCTTCTGCACAGTCCAGTGATTGGTTTAGTGAGGTTAACACAGGAAAAAACTCTGGAAAAGACTCAGGATTATTGCCTAAGAATTAAGTGCTGCCTGGCTTGTGTGGCTTAGTGGTTGAGCGTCGACCTATGAACCACAAGGTCACAGTTTGATTCCTGGTCAGAGCACATGCCCCTGTTGTGGGCTCGATCTCCAGTGGTGGCATGCATTGATGTTTCTATCTTTCTCTCCCCCTTCCCTTCTCTCTTAAATTAATAAAAAATACGTTAAAAAAGCAAGTGATTTTCCAGAAATTACATATCTTGCTGCCAGTCACGATTTTAGCAACCAGTGAAGAACACGTTCTGGATGAGGGCCACAGTCTTTTAGTTAGTGTGTCCTTGCCTTTAGTCTATCTTCTGCCAATTTAGATATAAATGCTGCCAGGATTTTTCCCTCTAAAAACCTGCTTTCATCATGGCAATCTCCATTCAGGTATCTCCAGTAGCTGATGCTCTGCATCAAGTCTAAGTGTACTGTCTAGCTTTGAAATTTGTTATATCTGGCCTTAATGTTTTATCTTTCTTCCCACCATGCATTCCTTTCTTCCTTAGCTAAAACCTACCTGTCTTATAAGAGTTAGCTCAATTTCTTTCTCCTTTAAACTAGCATTGATCACTGACTTCTCTGTTCTTTCAAACATACATAGTAATTTCCAAATAATTCAGTGGTAAGTTGTTTTTATAATATTTATTTGTATATTAGTGTTGGACTGTGAGCCCTTTGAAGTTATAGGTCATATTTTTTTCCTCTTATATCCCCAGTATTTAAAATAGTATTGCAGTTATGCATCAGACTTGATTTCAGACTTCCTGGAATATATCAGTATATTTTGTTAAATAATTAATTATTGGAAGTTTTGTAAATAATACATAGCATTTGTATTTTATTTTAGAGTTCAAAAAGTGCTTTCATGTTTATTATCTTGCTTAATTTTTTCCCCAATTTTGTGATATTCCCATTGAAAGATGAAGAAATGGGGAGAATCCAAGATGGTGGCATAGGTAAACACCTACACTGCTGTCTCGCACAACAATTTCAAAACTACAACTAAAAGACAGAATGGACATCATCCAGAACCACAGGAAAGCTGACTGAGTGGAAATTCTACAACTAGAAGGAAAGAGAGGGGCTCACAGAGACCCAGAAGAGCTGCATAAAGCTGAGGTATGGAGACCTGCGCGTGGAGAGAGCGAGTGCCGGAGTACCTGGCTGGCTTTCCCTGGTGGGAGGGAGATGGAGACACCCAATAGCATTGAACCCCTTATCCTACAACACTAAACCCCAAACCCAGCCGAAACTCATATGGTGGGAGTTTGGACTGTGAAAAGGGAGAAGTGCACGGAAATTTAGGGGAGTTGCAAAAGATCAGAAGTCTGGTGGCACGCACGGCACAGCACGCAAAGGACTGACTGCTGATTGTGCCGCTGGCTTTAATGAGTGGGTGAGAGACAGACCCTCCCAACTGTGTCACTTCTAACTCCATTAAACCCTAGTTTCGGGCGAAACCCTGGGGACCCAGACTCATATGTTCCCAGAGTGTAGGGGAGCCGGAGGGGCAGCAGTCTAGAGGCACTGCCAGAACACGCGCAGAGGGACCACTCCAGTGATTACCCAGTCACGTGAGACTTGGGGGCCGTGGAGGGCGGGGCTGACTGGAAGGCAAGGCGGTCTGTTAAGCCCTGAGACTCCACCCATCCCAAGTTCAACAGAGAGGCTGTTGCAGTTTTGCAACTCTTGTATCATAAAGCTGAATCCAACACAGAATTTCTCCTGGCATAATGAAAATGCCGAGACAAAGGAAGAGATCACAAACAAAAGAAATGGAGGAAAACAAATGACTGGATATAGAGTTCAAAACCATGGTTATAAGGTTTTTCAAGAATATCCTAGAAAAGTTAGATAAAGTTAGTGAGACCCAAGAAGAGATGAAAAAGAACCAACTAGAGATGGAAAAGATCCAACTAGAGATGGAAAAGGACCAACTGGAAATTAAACATACACTGACTGAAATAAAAAATATTATACAGAGACCTAACAGCAGACTAGAGGAAGGCAAGAATCAAGTCAAAAATTTGAAATATAAAGAATCAGAAAACACTCAACTGGAAAAGCAAGAAGGGTTGGGAGCCGGGTGGAGGGGAACTATGGAGGGGAAAAAAGAAAAACAAATGTAATAATCTGAATAATAAAGATTTAATTTAAAAAATTAAAAAATGAAAAAATAAAAATGAAAAATTCTTAAAAAAAATGATGAAGAAATGGAATTTTAGGGAGCTGATATAATTTGCCCAAAGTCTCACAGTTACTCACTGGTAGAATCAGAACTGGTGCTCAAGTTTTTGGGTATGTTGAAAACGCCAAATTGCCTCAAAAATCCCAATTTTGCTTACGAGAATTTTAGATATTGTTATTTAATACCATGGAAATATTCTGGGAGTACAATGAAAAGGCAATGTTTTCTTATGAACTAGACAATTATAAAAGATGTGAATGTTTCAGACTCAACTGTATTTGAAGAAAGAAGGCTGGATAGAGTTCCCCTCCAAAATTCATATCCACCTAGCACTCAGAATGTGACCTTTTTTGGAAATAGGGTCTTTGTAGATATAGTTTGTTAAAGATCTTGAGGTGAAGTCATCCTATTTTTAGGGTGGATTCTAAATCCAGTGACAGTGCCCTATGAGAAGAAGAGAGGACATAGAGAAACAGAGAGGACAAAGATATGAGAAGATGGAGGCAGAGATGGGAGCTATGTAACAAGCTGTCAAACTCAAAGGCTAACATGGGCCAAATAAACAAGGTTTAAGTTTATATGGGCTGCAAGAAAACAAAAGCTTCAATTATCATAGAAACGTAGGTTTATTTTGGTAGAGACATGGTGACTACAAAGGACTGAGATAAATAAGTAATTGTTAACATAAAATAATAGAACATTTTAACAAAAATATTTTTCTTGAACATTAACTTACCACTGAATAACTGCACAAATTAATAAGTATAATGCAAATCTATTTTTCTTGTTCTCCGAAATCGAAATATTTCCTGTTATGCACACCAAATAAGTCAGTACAAGACTAATGACATGCAGTTGGCTGCTAAAATATTTATTGCTAGTAAGAGTGGAGAGAAATGGTGTGCCTACATGTAAGGCACACATGATTATAATAATTAGCGCATGTTGTAGTTCATTATTAATAAATATGTATTACAGGATATTGTAAAATTAAGTTATGAAATTTTTATTACAATGTTTCTTTAATACTGTTATATTGGCTGGGCCACAAAAATATTTGTTGTGGGCCACATGTGGCCCGAGTGCCGCAAGTTTGACATACTTGCTGTGTAGCTGAAGCTAGGAACAGCAAGGATTCCTGATAGCCACTAAAGCTGGAAGAAACAAGAAACTATGGTCCACTACTGCCTTTGAGGGAACAGAGCCCTACCAACACTTTGATTTCAGACCTCTTGTCTCCCAGACTGTGAGAGAATAAAATATACAAGTTTTAAGCCACTACATTGTGGTAATTTGTAATGGTAGTCTTAGGAAACTAATACAGAAGGGAAGAAAAATTAATATTTACTAAAAGGTTGGATATGTCTTAAACACTTTATTATATTTTTAAATCCTATATAATAGTCCAATATGCAAATTGACTGAACAGCAGAACAACCGACAGAATGACTGGTTGCTGTGGTGTGCACTGACCACCAGGGGACAGATGCTCAAAGTAGGGGTTGCCTCAAGCCTGTAGATCCTAGGCCAGCAAAGGCGGGTGCCAGCAGGGGCCATTGCTCATCCTGCTGGTCGCCCCATAGATCGGCCCTGATTTCTGGGCCAGGCCTAGGGACCTTACCAGTGCACAAATTTCATGCACCAGACCTCTAGTATATATATATTATTGATTTCAGAGATGAAGAGAGAGGGAGAGAGAGAGAGAAATATTGATGAGAGAGAATCATTGATCAGCTGCCTCCTGCATGTCCCACACTAGGGGATCAAGCTTGCAACTCAGGCATGTGCCCTGACCAGGAATCGAGCCTTGACCTCCTGGTTCATAGATTGATGCTCAACTACTGAGCCACACTAGTGGGCCATCCTAAACACTTTAATATGTTATTTTACTTTAACTCCCAGCAACTTTATGTAGGTAAAGATTATTTATCCATATTTTACAGATCAGAAAAATACAGCTCAGAAAGATAAAATAGAAAGCCTATGTTTGTATCATTCTGTTTTTAGCTGCTTAATTTCTTCTGTTAATTGTCTGAGAATTTATTTTGTGGTCCCCAAAATGACAGGGCACTGAATTCTGATGGTCCATCCCTACTAGAATGGTTAAAGATATGAAAGGTGGATTAGTTAAAAGAGGGCCAGAAAGTCTTATATGACCTTTCTTCTGGGATTGACTTTCAGCATCTGTTTCCCCCATCATCTTTCCCTATTCCTCAACCCCTACATATTTATATCTTCTTCATGAAACTTTTTAAAAGTCCTCTTTAATTCATATTCTCTCTGTCTCTTCCTTTTTGTCTCTCTATCTCATCTGAAACTCCATAGCAGTTTATATGTGATTTCTGCCTGTTTCTTATTTGCCAGGTCTATTGCAAGCTTCTTGAGGATGAAGATATTATCTTGTTCATTTTTGTATCTTCCATATTGCCTCTTCGTAATCCTTATTCATAATATCAGATAATTAATTGTTAGTTGAATTTGTTTTTCTCTCTTCCCTCTTCCCAAATTTCCAGATTCCAAGGCCAACCTTTGGAAGGGAAAGTTCATCTTTGGTTTCTTCCTGTCTCCCTTCTTAGTGACATCATTATCCCTTTTAGTGTACTCTACACTTTCTCTAGGCATTGTTGTCTGTGATGCTTAATTCTCTTTTGAAGTAATTGCTGTGCTCTAATCCAAATCACATAAGAGATTTGTCTTTTACATCTGTTATAACCATGTTAAAAGTCTACCTCCAAATTGCAAACTCCTCAAAAGGAAGGATTTTTCTTGCTAATTTTTATATCCAAAATGCTTAGTTTATTTGCTTCATATTCATTAAATATTGATTAAGTCAAAAGTGCGTGTGTTTTTGTTTTTTGTTTTTTTTTTTACGTAGGATATTTGTATTTTTTTTTAGGAAAATTCGTAGTCTGATAGGCCTTCCAAATTCAATTTAATTTGGTGGTAGACTTTTAAAAAAATTTACTAAATTGATTAGTGGTAGACTTTAAAAAATATATTAAGAAGTAGGATAATGCCTTGCTGGCATGGCTCAGTAGTTGAGCATCGACCTATGAGCCAGGAGGTCATGGTTCAATTTCCCAGGAGGGCACATGTCTAGGTTGCGAGCTTGATCCCCAATGTGGGGCATGCAGGAGGTAGCAATCAATGGGCTTCTTAGCATTGATGTTTCTATCTCTCTCTCTCCTTCTCCCTTCCTCTCTGAAATCAATAAAAATATTTTAAAAAAGAATAAAAAAGGGAAGTAGGATCAAGGTTTGTGCTATGAACCTTTGACCCCCCTATTATTTAACCTTATAGGTTACCCTCTATTTTATATGGCTGGTCCTGCCAGGTATAGATGGGAAGCAGATTATAAGACCAAGATCATCTTGAAAATATTGCTGAAACTCTCCACATGGAACAGAATTACTTCCTGCAAAGTCTTGTGAAGCTGTCTTTTCATGAATATAGCTTTTAGGAGATAAAGAAAAATATTTTAAACTTCAGATAATACAAGGTTTTGAGTTGATTGAGATTTTTTTTAAATAATTTCTTCCTCTAGGAAGAATAATATAATATGATGGCATAGTATAAGAGAAAGAACACTGAATTGAAAGTCACAGTGTAAGTTCTAGTCCCAAATATGTCTCTAATTAGTTATATGATTTTGTTGTTTTGCCTGCCCCCTTTCTCCCCCCACCCAAAGTCGGGGGTCCTCCCCCCCTTTTTTTTTAAATCCTCACTGGAGGATATGTTCATTGATATTTTTAGAGAGAAGGGAAGAGAGAGAGAGAGAGAGAGAGAGAGAGAGAGAGAAGAGAGAGAGAGAGAGAGAAAGAGAGA
>JAAGEH010000125.1:6209691-6230668 GCA_011751065.1 Lasiurus cinereus
AGAGAGAGAGAGAGAGAAAGAGAGAGAGAGAGAAATATTGATGTGAGAAAAACATCTATTAGTTGCCTCCCCTATGTACACCAATAGGGATTGAATCCACAACCTAGGTGTATGTTTCCTGACCAGAATCGAACCCTTTTGGTGTAAGGGACAAAGCTCCAACAACTGAGCTATACCAGTCAGGGCCATTTTTTCTCTTTTTGTACCAGTGTCCAGATTTTCCTCTGGGGAGCCATATTCTCCTCCGAACTCAAGCCTGTGTTTTGGACAGAGCCCACTTCATCCTGGTTTCAAGAATAGGCATGTGATTCTGATCATGGAGATTGAGTTAAGAATGGGCACCAATCTCGGTTTGTATCTATGCCTGACTTTTGACCAGTTTTTTAGAGAAGGTATGTATTCTTTTCATACTTGATATCAACCTGAGAGGATGTAAGACTGGAGTCCTCAGGAGAAGTTCTACTTGGGAATGAAGCTAAAACAGAGATGAAGAGCAACTAAGTTCTTTGAACTCTAAAATCAGTTGAACTAAAAACAGGACTTTTCAAATATGTAAATTAGTAAATTATAATTTTGCCTAGTTTTTGCTCGCAAATGTAACATTCCTTACTGGAAAAGTGACTAAACAAACTTTTCTGAGCCTTTATTTTAATATATTTAAAATGAGTACATTGGGCTCATTAAGAGGTAGATCTACTTCTATCTTCATATTTGTTTGAAATCAACCGGATTTTTAAAAATCAGAATAAAATCAGATTAGCAGCCTAGATGTTCTTGGCACTAAATTGTTATTATGTTTTCCTATAGTTAAACCTCATCACTGATGTTTCAGTGTATTTATAAAATCAATAGCATTATCACTTATCATCTCTGTAAACTTGGCCAAATCTTTTAGCCTTGGAGTTATAGTTTCCTATCCTAATATGCTGATAACCCTCTTGCTCGGCTCACGAAGTCATATGGTAGAATGAAACCAGATGGTCAAAGGGCAGTAGGATTCAGATGAGGAGAGGTAAAGGCATGAACATGAACAGCATAAGCCAAAGCAGAAAAGAATGGCAATTCTTCTTTAAGTCAAATTTGTTCAGACTCCTCATGGAAGGTTATATTTGTCTTTTCCACCGCCTGACTACTTAGGATATTGAAAGATTTGAAATATTTTTGTGGGAAAGTAAAGGCTCCAGAAACATGACAAAAAATTTAGTAACTGTCTAAAATTATTTTGCTCTGTAGTCAAAAGATTCTGAGCAAACTATTTTTCATTCTGTTAGAGGAGAGAACTGGGGGAATGGGTATGAGATGTTTGGAATCTGATGAAGACATTTGATTAAACATTAGAATCCATAAAAAATTAGAATCCTCTTTCATCTTGTGTCATGATCATCTAGTTTTATATAAGTATGTGGAGCCACTGAAATTTCTAGATGAGCAACTGGATCCCTTTTAACTATAAGTTTACCTGGTTGTGGCTCTTGTTGTGAATTATAGCATGTCTCTGCTATTAGAACAATACCTATATTAGAGATATCCTATATTTTGTGTTTAATGGCATCGAATTTATAGAATTGTTAAGAATATAGAACTGAAAGAGATAATATGACAAATATTGAATACTAGTATGCTATACATTGTGCTAATCTCTGCATGTATTATTGTACTTAATTCTTACAATTACTCTGTGATATAGGTAAAATTATCCTATTTTATGAATTAGGTGATTGAAGATTATAGAGGTTAAGAAATTAATCCCGACTTGTGCATTTAAGAAGTGGTAGAGCCAGAATCATTAAAAATCTGATTGTATGCCTTAAATATTATATGGTTCAGAGGTTCCCAGCCTGGGCTCTCTAGGTGTTTGGTAATCTAAAGTCATGTCCCCTTTCTACAGCAAGAGAAACAATCAACAAAATGAAAAGACAACCAACTCACTGAATGGGAGAACATGTTTGCCAATGATACATCTGATAAGGGGTCAATATCCAAAATTTATAAAGAACTCATACAACTCAACATCAAAACCCTTCAAACAATCCAATTAAAAAATGGGCAAAGATCTAAAAAGACACTTCTCCAGAGAGGACATGCAAATGGCCAATAGACATATGAAAAAATGCTCAACCTCACTAATCATCAGAGAAATGCAAATTAAAACCATGAGATATCACTTCACACTGATCAGAATGGTTATCATCAACAAACAACAATTGTTGCGAGGATGTGGAGAAAACGGAACCCTCATGCACTGTTGGTGGGAATGCAGATTGGTTCAGCCACTGTGGAAAACGGTATACAGGTCCCTCAAAAAATTAAAAATGGAACTGCCTGATAATCCAGTGATTCTACTTGGTGATATATATCCAAAAAACATCGAACATTAATTTGAAAGAATATATGTACCTTGTGTTCATTGCAATGTTATTTATAATAGCCAACATACAGAAGCAACTCAAGTGCCCATTAATAGATGAGTGGATGAAAAGGCTGTGGTACATATAATGGAATATTACTCAGCTATAAAAAAAGAATGAGGTTTTACCATTTGCAACAGCATGGATGGACCTAGAGGATATTATGCTAAATGGAATAAGTTAGATAAAGACAAATAACATGATTGCATTTATATGTGAAATATAAAGAATAATATAAATGAATAAACAAAACAGAAACTGACTCCTGGATACAGAGAGCAGACTGAGGGCTACCAGAGGGGAGAGGCATTGGGGGGCTGGGTGAAAAAGGTGAAGGGATTGAGAAGTATAGATTGATAGTTACAAGATAGTAATGGGGATGTAATGTACAGCATAGGAAATGGAGTAAAAAAATACTGTAATAACTATGGTGTCAGGTGGATACTAGAATGTATGAGGGGCAACACTTTGTAAAGAATGTGATTGTTGAATCATTATGCTGTATGCCTGAAACTAATAAAAATATATTGAATGTAAACTGTAATGAGAAAAAAGTCATGTCTCCTTTCAATTCAGTGTCATTCCACTATACCACCACCAGGGGACAGTAACTGTAGTGTAACAATGTGCTAAAAATGAATTTAAATGGAATTTACTGCATTCAGTATTTTAGTGTGGTTTTTTAAAAAGTTTATTTTGATTTCAGAGAGGAAGGAAGAGGGTGAGAGAGAAATATTAATGATGAGAGAAAATCATTAATTGCCTCCTGCACGCCCCCTCCTGGGGACTGAACCCGACACCCAGGCATGTGCCCTTGATTGGAATCAAACCCAGGACCCTTCAGTGCGCAAGGGGATGCTCACTGAGCAAAACCAGCTAGGGCTGTGGTTTCTTTAAAACTCCAGTGACAACGACTGAGATGTGATTATAAATAAATTAGAAATATCAGACTTTTAGGATTTTTTCTGATGCAGTAGAATGTATAAAAAGTAAAATATATAAATTAATTTATCCTTTGTTACAAATAAAATTTTGTTTGTAAAATGAATTACAATGAGATGCTAAGCGTGAATAAAGAGAAATATATTTTAGTTTTTTTCTGGGTTAAATAAATGGTTATACTATTTTTCTATTTGAATAGGTGTCATTTTTTGTCCTTGAAGGATTCAATTGCTTAGAGATCAGCACACTACTGCCACCATTAATAATCATTTGAGTAATGTTTTACATTATGCAGAGTACTTTTTATTAGGTTATTAATAAATAATAATACTTCCATCTTTTGTTTCCCCATTGTCTTCTGCACATAGTCCTGCACTGTATTTTAACTATTTTTTATTTACCCTCCTCAGTCCCTACCCCACTCTCAGAACAGTGTTCACTTGTGATCTGATTGTTGGCGGTAGAGTTGCAGTACTGCCATGTTGAGTGGTGGTGAACTTAGTACTGCCTCCTGGAGGCACAGGAGAAAACTGTGCAGAACTTGTATCTGCCGGAATTACTACTAAGAAAAAAGTTAATTATACTTAGAAATAAAAATGAAGCTTGGATTTACAGTAGAGTGTAGTGGGAACAAAGCATAGATTTTGGAGTCAGAAGATTTGGATTTGAATTCCTTACCCCATTTACCAATATTCATTCATTATCAAAGCTCCTGTACTCCTTAATAGTATTTTTACAACTGTAATTAAGTAATCATTTGTTTAATGATTATATTTTTCACTAGGAAAGAGACTGTTGGTATTGTTCTCAGTTATATTCCTTACATTCAGCACAGCAGCTGGTATAGTTTAGGTGCCCAATAAATGTTTATTGAATAAGTAAATGAATGGATATCTGATAAATTGGGGATATTAAAATTGGCTTGACCCAATCTGAAGGGTTGGAATTTAAATGAGACCTAAATAATGAGTAGGAGTTAGCAAGACAAATGAGGAGAACAACATACCAGGAGAAAAACATAGCTCCTGAAAGAGAAAGAGCATAGTTTGAAGAAATACAGCCTTTTGTGACTGGAATGTAGAGAGGAGGAGAAATGAGATTAAACAGAGGTTAGTTAAATCATGCATAGGCTTCCAGGCTTTTCTACGGATTTTACACTTTATTCTAATAGAAATGGGAAGTTACAACCGTTTTGGTAGAAGAGAACCATGATTAGATGTTTGTTTTGAAATGGCTGCTATGGCTGTAATCTTGTGGAGATTGGATTTGGAGGAGGGGAAATATATTTGCTGGTAAACCATTAAAAAGGCTATTGTATACCTATGGTTCTGTTTCTGGTTTCTTTGTTTATTTTGTTCATTAGATTCTACATATATAAGTGAAATCATATGGTATTTGTCTTTCTCTGACTGGCTTATTTCATTTAGCATAGTATTCTCCAGGGGAGGGGAGTTATGGGGCCGGGTGCAAAAGATAAGGGGATTAAGCAAAACAAAATAAAATAAAAAAACATCAAAAACTAATAGATACAAACAACAGTATGGTGATTATAAGAGGGAAAAGAGGGTGGGGGGAGGTAGAAGACGGTAAAGGGGGGATAAATGATGATGGATAGAGACTTTGGATGGTGAACACAATATAATATACAAATGATGTGTTATAGAACTGTACATTTGAAACCTATATACTTTTATTAACTAATTTAATATATATTTAAGGCTATTGCAGAAACCCAGCAAAGTGATGATGGTGGTTTGGACAAAGATAGTGGCAGTGGAGGTGGAGAGAGGTGGAATAATACAAGAAATATTTAATAGTTAATATTATCAGGACTTAATGATTGATAGATGGGAGATGAAGGAGAGGGAGGTATCTAAGTATGTCAGGTTTTTTATTGAGTATCTGGGTAGATGGACATTTGTTCACTGAGATGAACACTGGAGGAGCCTAAAGGAACAGATTTTAGGAGGAAATGAGAGTTACTTCAGACATGTTGTGTTTGAAGTGCTTTTGAGGCATGTAAGTACTAATAGAAGTTGACCATAGGCAGTTGAATTCATGGGTTTGAACTTCAGGAAAGCATATTATAGTTCATAACTGTTCCACAAGAAGACAGAAATAACTACCATATTCTTTTTTTTATGATGACATGGTATTTCATTGTATATACTAATGTACCAATTATGTGCCATAATTAAGGAAAAGGTAAATAGTATGGAGAGAGGAGAATAATCGATAATGTGAGTTTTCTTTAAGAGAGAGGAAATGAGGTCCAAGTCACAGGTGGTTTTAGTCTTAAATAAGAGGATGTCCACCTGATTTATTATTTTAACAGAAGGGATGGAGGAGAATGGGTGAAGATACAGAAAGTTGTGTATATTAGATGGTGGAAAGTTGAGGATGTATCCATCTGGTGGATTCTATTTTCTTTGTTAAATAGGAGGCTAGGTCATTTACTGAGAATGAGGAAGAAAGAGGGAAAAGGGTGCTATTTGAAGGGAATGAATAAGACTTAAAATCGTCATTGTCTTTTGACCAAACACAATGTATTATTATTATTTTTTAATCCTCACATGAGGATATTTTTTTCATTGATTTTTAGAGAGAGTGGGAGGGAGAGGGAGAGAGAGAAAAACACCAATGTTAAACAACAATAACAACAACAACAAAACCAACAAAAAAAATTCCACCAATGTTGATTGGTTGCCTCTGGCATGTTCCCAACTAGAGCTGGAAGCCTGCAACCGAATTTGCCCTTGACCAGAATTGAAACTTCAGCCTTTCAGTCCAAAGGCCAACCCTCTATCCACTGACCCAAACTGGATAGGGCAGATTTACTGACCTTTGAAGGCTTTGTTGAGATGTCAACTTTCTTTTTTTTACTGGCTTTCCTCAACTTAGGGACACATTTGGAGATGAATAATTGAGCTTATCAAAAGTTTTTTTTTTATGTTTTTATGAGATGGAGAGGATGAAAGGGAAAAGGGAGTTATTGAAATACTAGGTCATGGAATCCAAGTTGAATAAAGAGGCAAAAGAAGATAGGATCAAAGTGATGGACAGACAGTGGTTCTTAAACTTGATTGTTCATCAGAATCTTCTGGATGATTTGCTTCTTTCTGATGCCTTTCTCACTTGGTTGTTGTAGGTATTAAGGAGGCAGTATGTGAGTGTTCTCTGTAATTTAAAGAGAGCCAGTAACTCACTTTTTGCTCTAAACTGTTCACTGGGTACGCATGCTCTGGAGCCTCCTGGGAGGTGCAGACCAAGGTCACCTGACGCCTGTGCCTTGTCTGAGGTCTGACACGAGCTACTAAGTGATCTGTAGATGGCTGCTACTTGTGTTAGTCTTGGAGAAGCCTGGGAGAGGCCAAGCTGCAAACCAAGACTGGTTGCCACTAGTTTTAGAACTGGAGCCACTTAGCAGGAGGTACAGGGCATGCTGAGGCCAGATGCTGCTGTTTTAAGGTTTGCAAACCTCAGAGATTTTAGAAAAGTTTGCAGCAGAGCCAAGACATGTTGTTTGTATGGAAAAGCTACTGGACATGTCGTGGGTGGGCCCACAAGTTAGGTGGGGCAAGGTTTCAGGGAATCACCAAGGAGGGGTGAACTGTGTTAGCCTGCTTGATGGGAGACTCAGATATGGCACCACCTGCTGGCTTGGTGTGAGGAGGGCCCAGAAAAGGAACATTGTCTGGGAGAAAGCTTCCGTCCAGCTCTTGCATTGATGCCAGACAATTCAGTTCCTTCTTACAGGTCCCTAGTCCCTTTCAAGCTGCTGTCCCAGAGGTGGAGATCAGAGCTAGTGATTCTGACTAAGTCTGTACATATGGGCACTTGAAGAGGAATGCCTGGAAATATCATAGCAATATCTTTACCGTTATAGCTCTTAGGACAATGGAAACTAAGGAGAAAATAAACAAATGAGAGTACATCAAAATAAGCTTTTTCACAGTAAAAGACAAAGCCCACTGCATAGGAGAGCACATTTGCCAATGCTACCTCTGATCAGGGTTTAATCTCTAAAATTAACAGGAACTCATGCAGTTTAACAAAAGGAAGATAATCCAATCAAAATGTGGGCAAAGGAGCTAAATAAACACTTTTTGAAATGACAGAAGGCCAAGAGACATGAAAACATGCTCAAAGTCACTAATCATTCGAGAGATGCAAATCAAACAAGGTACCATCTCACACCTGTCAGAATGGCTTTCATCAGCAAACGAAAAGTGCTGGCGAGGATGTGGAGAAAAGAAACCCTCATGCACTGCTGGTGGGAATGCATACTGGTGTAGCCACTGTGGAAAATAGTACGGTGTTTCTCAAAAAGTTAAAAATGGAACTCCCATTTGACCCAGTAATCCCACTTCTAGTAATATATACCAAAAAATCATATAGGATATATGCACCCCTATGTTCATAGCAGCACAATTTACAGTAAGATTTGGAAACAGCCTAAGTACCCATCAGCAGATGAGAGGATTAAAATATGGTGGTACATCTACACAATAAAATACTATGCTGCTATAAAAAAAGAAGGAACTTTTGCTATTTGCAATAGCATGGATGGACCTGGAGAGCATTATGCTAAGATAAATAAGTCAGTTGGAGAAAGATAAATATCACATGATCTCATTCATGTGGGATATAATGCACAAAAATAGAACCAGAGACAAACACCAAACAGACCGTCCAATCTCAGAGGGAAGGCAAGGAGGGTAAGGGGGTGGTGAAAGATCAACCAAAGGACTTGTATGCTTGCATATTAGTATAACCAATAGATACGGACACTGGGGTGGTGGAGGCTTGTCCTGGGGGTGGGAGTGGCTGGGGAGGAGTCACTTGAGGAAAAACGAGACATATGTAATACTTTAAACAAATAAAAGGAATGCCCGGGCCCTTGCCAATTTGGCTCCGAAAATAGAGCATCAACCTGTGGATTGAAGGGTCTGGAGTGCACTTCCTGTCAAGGATACATGCCTGGGTTGTGGTTCAATCCCCAGTAGGAGGCATGCAGGAGGCAGCCAATTATTATTCTCTCTCATTGATTCTCTCCCTTTCCTTTCCTCTCTAAAATCAATAAAAACATTTTATTTTTATTTTTTAAAATAAATACTTATTGTTCAGTTTATTACAGATATTCCTCATTTTCTCCCTCCCATAGCTCCCCTCCACCTGATTTCCCACCCTACCCCACCCCATGCCCTTCCCCCGCCTTCCCCCCGCCCCACCACTATCCTCATCCATAGGTGTAAGATTTTTGTCCAATCTTTTCCTGCACTTCTCACTCCTCCTTTCCCCTGAGAGTTGTTAATCCATTCCCTTTCTATGCCCCTAATTCTATTATATTCACCAGTTTATTCTGTTCATTGCATTTTTTTATTTACTTGATTTTTAGATTCACTTGTTGACAAGGTATGTATTTGTTATCACTTTAGTCATAATTTTTATCTTTACCTTTTTTTTTTCTTCTTCTTTTTTAAAAATATATTTTATTGATTTTTTACAGAGAGGAAGGGAGAGAGATAGAAAGTCAGAAACATCGATGAGAGAGACATCTATCAGCTGCCTCCTGCACGCCCCACTGTGGAGATGTGCCTGCAAGCAAGGTACATGCCCCCAACCGGAATCGAACCTGGGACCTTTCAGTCCACAAGCCAACGCTCTATTCACTGAGCCAAACCGGTCTTGGCTCTTCTTCCTCTTTATCTGACCTTCAATTCTGAATGATAGCTTTGCTGGGTAGAGCACTCCTGGTTGTAGGTTCTTGCTATTTATCACAATGAATATGTCCTGCCACTCCCTTCTGGCTTGCATAGTTTCTGTTGAGAAATCAGCTGACAGTCGTATGGGTACTCCCTTGTAGGTAACTGTTTTTCTCTTGCTGCTTTCAAGATTCTCTCTTTGTGTTTTGCTCTTGGCATTTTAATTATGATGTGTCTTGGTGTGGTCCTCTTTGAATTCTTTTTGTTTGGTGTTCTGTATGCTTCCTGTACTTGTAAGTCCATTTCTTGAACCAGGTAGGGAAAGTTTTCAGTCATTATTTTTTCAAATAGGTTTTCAGTATCTTGCTCTCTCTCTTCTTCTGGCACTCCCATAATTCTGATGTTGGTATGCTTGAAGTATCCCAGAGGCTCCTTACACTATCTTCACATTTTTGGACTCTTTTTTTCCTTTTGTTTTTCTGTTAAGGTGTTTTTTGCTTCCTCATATTTCAGATCTTTGATTTGATTCTTGGGTCCTCTAGTCTGCTGTTGGATTTCTGTATATTATTCTTTATTTCAGACAGTGCATGCTTATTTTCTGACTGGTCCTTTTACTTTTTTTTTTGACATTCTCATTAAGATCTTTGAAGGACTCACTAAGTTTCTCAGAGTTCTCAATAAGTTTGTCAAAGATTCTTGAATAACCTTATAAATGTGGTTTTGAACTCTATGTCCAGTCGTTTGCTTTCCTTCATTTCTTTAATTCTTGACATATTTCTTGGTCTCTGCATTTTGGCTGCTTCTCAGTGTTGATGGAGTGGCTTTGTGTGCTAATTGTCCTTAGGGCCCAGTAGCTCCACCTCCCCAATCAGCTGAGGTGGACACTCTTGGTGCACCCCTTTGTGAGCTGGGTTCACAGTCTTCATGATTGCTATTGGTACACTGGGAGGAATTGACCTCCAGGCCAATTGACTATGAGGATTAGCTGTTAGTTCTATTAATGGAAGAACTGGTATACTGGAGACACTCCTATGGGGCAGGACTTGCTTCAGTGGGGCTTTCGTGTTCACCGAGTCTGCCTCTTGAGTGTGTCACCTCTTGAGTGTGAGGAGTTGAAATCTGGTGTCATCTCACACTGACCTCTAGGTATACTGGTTCCTGGATCTCCAAGGAGGTGCAAGTCAGCTAGTGTCTGAGGCCACCCAGCAGGAGCTACAGGGAGCTCTGCAGATTTCTCCTCTTTGCTTGGAGTTTGGAAGTTTTGGAGTTGTCTGACCCAGTTACAGTTTGTTAGGTTAAGCTGCCAGAGGGCAGGCCATTCATATGCGAAAGTCGCTGCATAGCTGGATGGGTTTGTAAATTGGGTGGGGCAGGATCTCAGGGAGTCACTAGGCTAGGGCATGGCAAACAACAATGGTAGCCAGTCAGCCCTCTCTGCCACCTTCTGTTCAGTGTCCTATGTCCCCCGCCCCAGCCCAGTAAACAATGATTCCAGTGTGCAACTCTGTGAGAGAGCCACCCTCCCTTTCTGACCTGATGGCAGACAGTCCATTTTCTCCCTGTATGTCCCACCAGGTCTGGATGCACCCTTTTCTTTCCTTCTAGTTGTAGAACTTCCACTCCCAGCTTTTCCATAGTTCAGGGGGATAGTTGTTTTGTCTTTTAGTTGTAGTTTTGGTGTGGTTGCGAGAGATGGCATGTACAGATGTATATCTTATGCTGCCATCTTGGTTCCTTCCATTTTTTAAAAAAAGAGGAATGCCTGGGTCTTCAGCATCCCTCTGTCTCACCCAGGCACATTCCCTGCTGATTTTCATAGCCAGAACTTATTCAGATGTCTCTTCCCAGTACTGGGATTCTGATGTTGAGTTGGAGTCCCTTGCTCCTCAGGGAGGACCACTATATCTGAGATATCCCTCCCAGATTTTAACTGCCACACATTGGTGGGGGACAGCCCATTGGAGTTTCCACACTTCCAACCAGTCTTAACATGACTTCTTATGTCCTTAGTTATAGGACTTCTGTTCATCTAGACTTCAGGCAATTCTGAATGATGGTTTCATAGTTGTAATTTTGATGTGATTGTGGGTGTTTGGAAGGTATTGCATTTACCTACTCTGCTATCCTGACTGGAAGCTCTCGTTTTTTTTAAACCAAAAAATACTTTGAATTCTTTTAAGATTATTTTTCACAATAAAGTCTTTAATTTAGTTATTGAATCCAGTGGTTTATTATAAAGATACTAACAGTTATGAAACACTAATCTAATGCCAGTTACGTAGTAAATAAGGCAACATAAGGAGTACCTACTTAGTAAGTGCTACAATATAGTATTTCATTTAATCATCTCAGTCTTATGAGAGGATTAAGTATACTATATTTCTCCTATTTTGCAAATAAATTAAGCTTAGGGAAGATAAGTAAAATGCCGAAGTAATGCAGCTAGTAAGTGATAGCTGGGTTTCAAATCCAAGTTTGTCCAATTTTATACCCCTGTTCATAATCACTATATTGTAATTGTATCAATAAACACAGTAATGTTTACTTTTAATCATCCATCAGTTTGTTTATTAATTTTGCAGTCAATACAGACCTAAGCCCTGGAAGTTTGTGTGTTAGTCTTTTGAGTTCTATATATGACATGATTATTATGGTTTTAGGAATATGCAGAGAAGACATGGTGAAACTTGGAAGCACTTGATGTTTAGCAATGCTTATGGTTCTATATTTATCATTCATTCAACACTTTATCATTTATTGAACACTTAAGATATGTCAGGCCATGGTGGTGTAATGTAAATAAGACAATCTGAATTCTTATTTGCTGAGTATAACTTTGGGAACTTTGACATTTGGATTCAAAAGAGAAGCAGAGAGGTATTATGGAATGAAAATTAGATTGAAGATTGAGAGACCAGGTTCTAGTCGTACCAGAGTGCTGTAAATAGCTTCGGGATTGTATAGGAAATGCTATAGTACTTCCTCTGAAGTGGCTAATACATGTTGAATAAAAACTATGTTTTGGATCATTTTGTTTTATAGTCCTGTAATGTTTTCTTTTATGACACTCTTCTCTTTTGTTCATTTGTATATACATTGAGCAGTGCATATATTTTTGCCACACCTCTGCCTGTGTGGTTGATAAATTTTGGAAACAAGCTTACTTCCAGAGAAATGGAAGATCATATACTAGTACCAGGCAGAGATAGAATCAATATCCTGGAGAGTTCCAAACTGGCGCTACACCTGCACAACACAAACCATTCTAGCATTTGTTAGGCTGTTAATGATTATAATTCTCTGTAAGAATCTTTGATTTAGATCCTAAATTATTCCCTTAAATTTAGTGCAGATTTCTTGACAGTGATGGCTCCAGTTTGGAGTGATATCATAGGTTTGTAAATTTTTGGAGTTATCTCATCTAACTTCTTCATTAGAAAAAATAGAGAAAACAGATTCAGAAAGAGAATAGCAAAAGGGTAAGAGCTGTGTGAAAGGGAATGCAGCAAGTCATTAGAAAAGTCTGGACAAGAATCCTACTTTTGATTGTTTAAGTATCTTCTCAATAAAAGTAGCTCACATTCAGAGGATAAAATAAATAATAAATCCCATACACTATTTTTAGAAAAAAAATTATAGTTTTATGAATTAACAGGAACTTAAGATGACCTCATAGGACAGAGTCAAGGGGATCTATAGTGTCAATATCTTTTTTTTAAAGTCATTATTGTTCAGATTATTACAGTTGTTCCTCTTCCCCCCCATATCTCCCCCATATTGTTCAGATTATTACAGTTGTTCCTCTTCCCCCCTATATCTCCCGGTTCCCACACCACCTTCTGCCCTTAATACCCCTTCCCCCCCTGCTGTCCTCATTTATAGGTGTACAATTTATTTCCAGTCTCTTCCCACAACCCCCATACCCTTCCCCCCCGAGAATTGTCAGTCCAGTTCCTTTCTATATCCCTGATTCTATTATATTTACCAGTTTATTCTGTTCATTAGATTTTTATTCACTTGATTTTTAGATTCACTTGTTGATATGTATTTGTTGTTCATAATTTTTACCTTTACCTTTTCTTCTTCCTCTTCATATAATACTGGTTTGGCAGTGATGAACTCCTTTAGCCTTTTCTTATCTGTGAAGCTCTTTATTTGACCTTCAATTCTGAATGATAGCTTTGCTGTGTAGAGTAATCATGGTTGTAGGTACTTGCTATTCATCACTTTGAATATTTCTTGCTATTTCCTTCTGGCCTGCATAGTTTCTGTTGAGAAATCAGCTGACAATCTTATGGGTGCTCCCTTGTAAGTAACTGTTTTTCTCTTGTTGCTTTTAATATTCTCTTTGTTTTTTGCTCTTGGCATTTTAATTATGATGTGTCTTGATGTGGTCCTCTTTGGATTCCTTTTGTTTGGGGTTCTGTGCACTTTCTGGACTTGTAAGTCTATTTCTTTCACCAGGTGGAGGAAATTTTCAGTCATTATTTCCTCAAATATGTTTTCATTATATTGCTCTCTCTCTTCTTCTGGCACCCCCATAATTCTGATGTTGGTACGCTTGAAGTTGTCCCAGAGGCTCCTCACACTACCTTCATATATTTGGGTTCTTTTTTCTTTTTTCTTTTCCAGTTGGGTGTTTTTTGCTTCCACATATTTCAAATCTTTGACTTGATTCTTACAATGCTTTAGCCTGCTATTGGATCTCTGTATAATATTTTTTATTTCAGTCAGTGTATGCTTAATTTCTAGTTGGTTCTTTTTCATATCCTCTGGGGTCTCACTAAATTTATTGGTCTTTTCTAGGAAATCCTTGAAAAACCTTATAACAGTTGTTTTGAACTCTATATCCAGTAGTTCGCTTTCTTCCATTTCTTTCATTTGTTTCTTTGTCTCCACATTTTGGTTGTTTCCCTGAGTTGATAGAGTGGCTTTGTGTACTAGGTGTCCTATAGGGCCCAGTGGCTCAGCCTCCCAGTTACCTGAGCTGGACACTCTTGGTGCACCCTTTTGTGGGCTCTGTGCACAGTCTTGTTGTAGTTAAGCCTTGATTGTGGTTGGTATCACTGGGGGAATTGACCTCCATGCCAATTGGTTGTGAGTATTAGCTTTGTCTAAGCTGGGAGAACTTCAGTGCTGGAGACAGCTTTATGGGGCAAGACTTGCTTCAGTCGGGTTTTGGTGCTCACTGAATCTGCCCCCTGAGTGTGTTCGTAATGGATCTGAGGAGTTGTAATCTGGATTGTTCTGCTCTGACCCCTGAGTACACTGGCTCTTGGATCTCCAAGGAGGTGCTAATTTAACCTCTGCCTGAGGCCACTCAGCAGGAGTTAAGGAGAGATCTGCAGAATCCTCTTCTTTGTTTGGGTTTTTGAGGTGCCCATATGGGCCCCAGCTGTGAAGCATCTCTGGCCTATCAACCGGGGCTGGTCAGTAGCCCAGGTGGAGGCCTGGAGAGAAATGGAGGCATGGCTTTTGGCCAGGCCGGGAGAGAAAGAGGCAAGTTCTGATCAATTGCTGCCACAGAGGGTATGGATCAGACCCTGCCTCTCTCTGCAGGCCTCTGTCTGGGCCTGATCCACAGCCCTCTATGCAGTCAGTGCTGGGTCAGGGCACTGGCAGCAGCCCCAGTCAGTGCTGGGACATCATGGCAACCTAGCACTGACTTCCGGTCCGGCCAAGCCTTCGATCATAATAGTCATTACGGCCCTGACTCTTCATTATATAGATCATTTTGCCTTGCAGTGTGTTCTCAGAGTCCTTTCTCATTCCAGTTTCATGCTAGTTCCATCTACTTTCTCATTTTTGGAAAACCATTCTATAGTGATAGCACTTGAGCCTCCGATTGACATAAATTTGGATGTGGGATCCCACCACTGAGACATATCTAAATCTACCTCCTTTTTTACATGCATCCCAAGTAATGTGAAAGCAATTGAGCCCTGGCTGAGTGATTCAGTTGATTGGAACATTGTCCTATACACCAAAAGGTTGTAGGTTCAATCCCTGGCCAGGGTGGGTTTGATTCCCAATCGGGGCACATACAAGAGGCAATTGATCAATATTTCTCTCTCCTCCTCCCCTTTCTCCAAAATCAATAAACATTATATGGTAAAGATAAAAAAAAATCATGTAAGTATAAAAAAAAATCATGTAAGTATGGCTAGCTAAGCTTCTATTTCCTGAATCTTTGAATGCCTGGATCTTAAGGATAATACATCACACCTTCATAATTCACTACTTGGGATCAGAGATTTTTAGATTTGGAAGAGACTTTAAAGTGTTTTCCAGTATAGAAATAATTATACCTTCCTGTGCATCAGAAATCCATGCAGGACTTTTTTTTTTTCATAATGATTCCAGATTTCCTCCTCAGATCTTTTTAGTTAGACCCTCAGCATTAGGATCCTAAATTTTTGTTTGAATAAGCTTTCCAGATGATTCTTATATAACCAGGCAGCTGTGTTTGAGAACCACAGGTCTAGATCAATCCTCTCCTTGTCATTGAATTTCAAACTACTTCAGATGTAGAAACTTTGTTTCCATATCTTCTATTTCTTACTATTCATGTCCAAGACTTAGTCACTTCATTCTTATTTTTTCAACATTTTCTTGACCCAGCGCTTCCCTTCCCACACCTACTTTCAAACAAAAACTAACACAAAATAACACCACCAGCAATAACAAAAATACCCAACCACTTATTGTCCATCTATTATATCCCTGGTGCTATTATAAGTGTATACCCATGTTTACTTTATAATTCTTATAATAATCCCCTTTGCAAGGTATTGTTATTCTCATTTCTATAGAGATTACGTAATGGCTTAAGGCCACATTACTGGTAGGTGACAGAACTGAATCTTGAAACTAAGATTAACTGTGCTTTTAAAAATTTTTATTTAGTATTTGCTATTGCTTCCAATCTCATCTATATTCCTCTGAGTATATCTCCTCTTCATCAGAGATGAGATCTACAAATTTAGGTCCTCAGCTCCAGGCAGGTCTAAAGGGTCTCCATTGTCTTCTCTTCTTGCCTATTCTTATTCTAGTCATGTCCTACTTTCTCAAGAAGTCTTCTCACTATATTTTTAACTGTTTGCACTCTTTTCAATTTCATCTGAATTGAGAAAATTTATGAGCTATACCACTTACTTGGAATCCCTTGACCACTCATATTTTATTTCTCCTGTGTTATTTCTTTTTGTTTGCTTAAGAAAAAGTTCTAATGTGTTAATATTTCAGTTAAGTTATTGCAACATATTTAAAAGGCAGACAGACATGTTGTTATAGGTTATGTAGTAACAAAAAGGTTTTATACTATTAAAACATTACACAGACCTATGGGATTTATTGAGTAACAGACCCATAAAAGAAATTAAATCTGAAAGATTAAATTCAATATTAGCACCTATAATAAAGGCAGTCCTTGGGTTATGTCAGACTTGATATACGTTGTTTCATGGTTATGTTGCCAACTCCCATTTACAGTATTTTTAAAAAAAAAGTTCCATCATTTCAACGTATGTATATATGTGCTTTATGTTTTTCATTATTTATTTACTACAAGTAAAGGTCAGGAATTGTTCTGTCTTTTAATGTTTTTTTTTTTTTTTACTATTTCACTTCATTACGACTGTGTATGTGCTCCATGTGAATGATATAGGTGCTTATGTAGGTGGATTCCAAATTATGGCAAAAATCACTTTTTGTAGTGCCGTAGGAATGGATCTCCCACATAACCCAAGGCCCTATTGTATATTTGAAAGTAAAAATTTTAACTGTTTCATTCTTCCTAATGTTTTTTTTTTAATTAAATCTTTATTATTCAGATTATTACATTTGTTTCTCTTTTATCCCCTCCATAGCTCCCCTCCACCCGGTCCCACCCTTCCCTCTACCCTTACCTCCCTCCATTGACCTCATCCATAGGTGTATGATTTTTGTCCAGTCTCTCCCTGTACATCACTCACCCCTTTCCCCCTGAGAATTATCAGTTCACTCCCTTTCTGTGCTCCAGATTCTATTAAATTCACCAGTTTATTCTGTTGATCAAATTTTTAATTCACTTACTTTTTAGATTCACTTGTTGATAGATACGTATTTGTTGTTCATAATTTTTGGCTTTTACCTTTTTCTTCTTCCTCTTCTAAAAGAGTACCTTTCAGCATTTCATATAATACTGGTTTGAAGTTGATGAACTCCTTTAGCTTTTTCTTATCTGTGAAGCTCTTTATCTGACTTTCAATTCTGAATGGTAGCTTTGCTGGATAGAGTATCCTTGGTTGTACGTTCTTGCTATTCATGACCTTGAATATTTCTTGCCACTCCCGTCTGGCCTGCATCATTTCTGTTGAGAAATCAGCTGACATTAGTATGGGTGCTCCCTTGTAGGTAATGAACTGTTTTTTTCTTGCTGCTTTTAATATTCTCTTTTTGTGTTTTGCTCTTGGTGTTTTAATTATGATGTGTCTTGGTGTAGTCCTCTTTGGATTCCTTTTATATGGGGTTCTGTGTGCTTCCTGGACTTGTAAGTCTTTCTTTTACCAGATGTGGGAAGTTTTCAGTCATTATTTTTTTAAATAGGTTTTCAGTATCTTGCTCTCTCTTCCTCTGGCACCCCCACAATTCTGATGTTGGTATGGTTGAAGCTGTCCCAGAGTCTCCTTACATTATCTTCACATTTTTGGATTCTTCTCTCTTCTTGCTTTTCCAGTTGAGTGTTTTCTGATTCTTTATATTTCAAATTTTTGACTTGATTCTTGCCTTCCTCTAGTCTACTGTTAGGTCTCTGTATAATATTTTTTATTTCAGTCAGTGTATGTTTAATTTTTAGTTCCATCTCTAGTTGGTTCTTTTTCATCTCCAGTTGGTTCTTTTTTATCTCTTCTTGGGTCTCACTAAATTTATCCAACTTTTCTAGGATATTCTTGAAAAACCTTATAAGCATGGTTTTGAACTCTATATCCATTCGTTTGTTTTCCTCCATTTCTTTTGTTTGTGATCCCTTCCCTTGTCTTGGCATTTTCACTATGCCTGGAGAACTTCTGTGTTAGATTCAGCCTTATGATACCAGACTTGCAAAACTGCAGAAGCCTCTCTGTTGAGCTTGGGATGGGTGAAGTCTTAGGGCTTAAGGGACCGCCTTGCCTTCCAGTCAGCCCCCCCCCCCTCCACGGCCCCTGAGTCTCACGTGACTGGGTAATCACTGGAGCGGTCCCTGTGTGTGCTCCCGCGCGCGTGCGCGGTTTCTCTTGCAGTGCTTCTAGACTGCTGCCTTTTGGCTCCCCTGCACTCTGGGACCATATGAGTCTGGGTCCCCAGGGTTTCGCTCGAAACCAGGGTTTAGTGGAGTTAGAAGTGACCCAGTTGGGAGGGTCTGTCTCCTGTCCACTCGTGAAAGCCAGCGGCACAATCAGCAGTCGGTTTTCTGTGCACAGTGCCGTGCACGCCACCAGACTTCTGATCTTTTGCCACTCCCCTAAATTTCTGTGCACTTCTCCCTTTTCACAGTCCAAACTCCCCCCATATGAATTTCGGCTGGATCTGGGGTTTAGTGTTGTAGGATAAGGGGTTCAATGCCATTGAAAGTCTCTGTCTCCCTTCCGCCAGAGAAGGCCAGCCAGGTTCTCCGGTACCCGCTCTCTCCACGCGCACTTCTCTGTACCTCAGCTTTTTGCAGCTCCTATGGGTTTCTGTGAGCCCCTCACTTTCCTTCTAGTTGTAGAATTTCCACTCAGCCAGATTTCCTGTGGTTTTGGATAATGTCCGTTCTGTCTTTTAGTTGTAGTTTTGAAATTGTTGTGTGAGGCAGCAGTGTAGGTGTTTACCTATGGCGCCATCTTGGATTCCCCCCTTTCCTAATGTTTTTTAACTCTCTCCCAAATGTCGTACTCTCAAACTGCAAAGATAAACAAAGGGCATAAGAAGCTCCAATACTAAGAACAGATAGCCCAGAGAAGAACTAGAAGTATTGACTCAGACTTAAGAGTTTTAGTTGGAAATTACTTAACTTTCTATACTTTAACTCATCATAGGATTTCTGTGCATTGACTACTATATATGAGTAAAGTCTATGAACCTGTTTCTGGTAGGGATGGTTAAAAATTAGCAATATGGGCAGTGGGAGGTGGATGTCTGCGGCGCTCTGAAGCCTTCGGCTGGGCACCCATCTAGCAGCCAGGAACCCGGGGACCCAGAACTCCGCTGTCCAATCGGCGCAGACACTGGCGGAATCAGAGATCCACAGAGCACACGGAAAGGTCAGATTGCGCCTGACTTAAGGGGGAAGTGGATGTCTGCCGAGGTCTGAAAGCTGCGGCTGACGGAGGCACCCACAGAGCAGCCAGGACCCAGAGCGCGGCTTCCCAGGCGGCACAGACGCGCAGGCGGAGGATTCAGAGATCCACACTGCGCACGCGCGCGGAAGGATCAGATTTCGCCTGGGCCAGGGTGCGGTCTCCTACCCCCGCAGGGCAGAGACACGCGCACTGTGGGAGCCGGGCTGCGGGAAAGCTGCCTCTGGAGAGGTCCGAGGAGGTGGTCAGGGCGTGATCCCTGAGTGTGAAGGCAAACCCTCTGAGCTGTTGACAGAGGAGAGCTCCGGAAAACAACTCTTTTTTTTTTTCTTTTTTCTTTTTCTCTGGGGCAGAGGGACAACCTGGGAGTTATTGCAGTGTCCAGGCTGCAAAACCCCCACAAACTGGTTTTGGGAACCACAGAGTAGCAGGATCTGAGCACAGCCTAGAGAGATCCTGTGCTTTGTCTCAGAGATCAATTCCAAAACACTGCCACCCAGTGGATGTCGCACAAATTGACTCTGGCATAACCACAAGAGAATAAAGAGATTAAAACACCAAGAGCGGAACACAGGGAACTGCAATACCTCCCCTACTGGGAAACAGGAGTGCCAAGCAGAATAATAGTGGAAGTGAAGGACCATTCTATTTTTCTTTTTTTTATTTTTCCTTTTTTTAAATTTTTAATTCTTTATTTTTCATTTTCACATATTTTAATTAAAAGAATATTTTTTTTCTTTCTGCCTCAATTGATTTTACCTTTATAATTATAACATTTTTGTTTTAAACTAGTATTATTAATTACTACTAGTACTTTACCGTTTTTGGGAAAAAAAAGTGTCATTTTGTTTTCTCTTTATTTTATTTCGGGATTAGAGTTCTACATTCTATTTTCATCTTCCCTTTAGCATAATTTTACTCCAACTCAACTCCACCTTTATGCCAACACTTTCCTCCTAACTTTCCCCATTTTGCTGTCTTGTTTCTCTTTCCCTTTTCCAACTTTAGATTCTCCCTATTTTTCTCTTTACCTGGTTAAAATTTCACCCCATTTATATATCTAATTTCAAATCCCCTACTACAAGTCCACACAAACCTCTCCCCTCTAGTCTTCACTAGCCAAAAAGTTGTTTTTACTCTATGTCCTTTTGTTGCTATTTGCCTGAAAAGTGATTATATCGATTTTTTGAAAAAAATTTTTTTGAGAGATTGTTTTAGTTTATTCTACTTGTTTTATTTTGCTTTTTGCTTGCTTTGTTTTCTACCTCTCTTTTCCCTCATCTCCCTTGATACCAGTTGCTATTTGCAATTTGCATCAATCTCTAGGTACTGGTTGCTGGCCTTTATTGGGATTAGTGACTGTTCTATTGAAGTTGTCTCCTGACATCTATATTTTGTTCCTCTTTTCTCTCTTATACACTTACTTTTCTCTCTGACTTTTTTCTCTTCCTCTTTCCTTCTTCTTTTCTCCTTTTTATTTTCTCCTTTTATTTTATTTTATTGTTCATTTATTTATCTTTTTTTTTCTTTCTCACTCTCCCAATTTTATTTTGGCACTTCTTTCTTTTCTTTCTTCCTTCCTCATTTTCCTCTTCTTCTTTCTCTATTTACCCCTAATTTGTCC
>JAAGEH010000125.1:6235668-6273453 GCA_011751065.1 Lasiurus cinereus
TTTATGGGACACAGTGAAAGCAGTCTTGAGAGGGAAGTTCATAGCCCTACAAGCCTACTGCAAAAAACAGGAAACAATGGTAATAAATCACCTAAACCTACAACTCAAAGAGCTAGAACGTGAGCAACAAGAAAAGCCCAGTGTACTCAGAAGGAAGGAAATAGTGAAGATCAGAGCGGAGATAAACAACTTGGAGACCAAAGAAACAATTCAAAAGATCAACAAAACAAAGAGCTGGTTCTTTGAAAGGATAAACAAGATTGATGGACCCCTAGCCAGGCTCACCAAGAAGCAAAGAGAGAAGACCCAAATAAACAAAATCAGAAATGAAAGAGGAGAAATAACAACAGACCCTGTGGAAATACAACGGATTGTTAAAAAATACTATGAACAACTCTATTCCAACAAATTGGACAACCTGCAAGAAATGGACATTTTCCTAGAAAAATATAACCTCCCAAAACTCAATGAGGAGGAAGCCAAACATCTCAATAGTCCAATAACTATGGAAGAAATTGAAGCAGTAATCAAAAAGCTTCCAGCAAATAAAAGCCTGGGTCCAGATGGCTACACAGTAGAGTTTTACCAAACATTCAAGGAAGAATTAAAACCTATCCTCCTCAGACTATTCAAAAACATTCAAGAAGAAGGAATACTACCAAACACCTTCTATGAAGCCAGCATCACCCTAATACCAAAACCAGATAAAGACAACACAATGAAAGAGAATTATAGGCCAATATCTCTCATGAACATAGATGCCAAAATCCTCAACAAAATTCTAGCAAACCGGATCCAGCAGTACATCAGAAAGATCATACACCATGACCAAGCAGGATTCATCCCAGGAATGCAGGGATGGTTCAATATCCGCAAATCAATAAATGTGATACATCACATAAACAAATTGAGAGATAAAAATCACATAGTCATATCAATTGATTCAGAAAAAGCATTTGACAAAATCCAACATCCTTTCTTGATAAAAACTCTCAGCAAAGTGGGAATAGAAGGAGCATACCTCAACATCATAAAAGCCATATATGATAAACCCACAGCTAACATACTCAATGGGCAAAAACTAAAACCATTTCCCCTAAGGACAGGGATGCCCACTCTCACCTCTCCTGTGCAACATAGTACTGGAAGTATTAGCCATTGCAATTAGACAAGAAGAAGAAATAAAAGGCATCCAAATTGGAAAAGAAGAAGTAAAGCTGTCCTTATTTGCAGATGACATGATATTGTACATAAAAAACCCAAAGGATTCCATTCCAAAACTAATTGACTTAATTAATGAATACGGCAATGTAGCAGGATACAAAATTAATGCTAAGAAGTCTGTGGCATTTCTATACACTAACAGTGAAATTATAGAAAGAGAAACTAAAAAAGCAATCCCATTTACCATCGCACCAAAAAAATTAAGATACCTAGGAATAAACCTAACTAAAGAGGTAAAAGACCTTTATGCAGAAAACTACAGGACACTGAAAAAAGAGATAGAGGAAGATGTTAACAGATGGAAGAGCATACCATGCTCATGGATTGGGAGAATCAACATCATTAATATGTCCATACTACCCAAAGCAATCTACAGATTCAACGCACTACCCATTAAAATACCAATGACATATTTCACAGACCTACAAAGAATTCTTCATAGATTCATCTGGAACAAAAAAAGACCACGGATAGCTACAGCAATTCTGACAAAAAAGAATAAAGTAGGTGGGATCTCAATACCAGACTTCAAGCTATACTACAAAGCAACGGTTCTCAAAACAGCCTGGTACTGGCACAAGAACAGACATATAGATCAATGGAATAGAATAGAGAACCCAGATATCCACCCAAACCACTATGCTCAATTAATATTTGACAAAGGAGGCATGAACATTCAATGGAACCAAGATAGCCTCTTCAATAAATGGTGTTGGGAAAATTGGACAGATACATGCAAAAAATTGAAACTGGACCACCAACTTACACCAAATACAAAAATAAACTCAAAATGGATACAGGACTTAAACATTAGAAGGGAAACCATAAAAATACTAGAGGAATCCACAGGCAGCACAATCTCAGATATATGCCGAAAGAACTTCTGCACTGATACTGCTCCAAAGGCAATGGAAGCTAAAGAAAAAATAAACAAATGGGACTACATCAAAATAAAAAGCTTTTGCACAGCAAAAGAAACCATCAACAAAACAACAAGAAAGATCAATGCATGGGAGAACATATTTGCAAATGCTATCACTGATAAAGGTTTAATCTCCAAAATCTACAACCAACTTATAAAACTTAATAAAAGGAAGATGAAGGATCTTATAAAAAAATGGGCAACGGACCTAAATAGAACCTTTTCAAAAGACGACAGAAGGAAAGCCAAGAGACACATGAAAACATGTTCAAAGTCATTAATCATCCGAGAGATGCAAATCAAAACGACAATGCGATACCATCTTACACCTGTCAGAATGGCAATCATCAACAAATCAACAAACGACAAGTGTTGGCGAGGATGCAGAGAAAAAGGAACCCTTGTGCACTGTTGGTGGGAATGCAGACTGGTGCAGCCACTGTGGAGAACAGTATGGAATTTCCTCAAAAAACTAAAAATGGATCTCCCATTTGACCCTGTAATACCACTCTTAGGAATTTATCCTAAGAAATTACAAACACCAATCAGAAAGGATTTATGCACCCCTATGTTCATAGCAGCACAATTTACAATAGCCACAATTTGGAAACAGCCTAGGTGCCCGTCAGCAGATGAGTGGATCAGAAAACTGTGGTACATCTACACAATGGAATTCTATGCTGCCATTAAAAAGAAGGAATTCTTACCATTTGCAGCAACCTGGTTGGAACTGGAGAGCCTTATGCTTAGTGAAATAACCAGTCAATGAAGGAGAAGCATCACATGATCTCACTCATTTGTGGATAATAAACAACATTATAAACTGATGAACAAAAGGATAGATGCAGAGGCAGTAAAGCATCAAACAGACTGTGAAATTACAGCAGGAAGATTAAAGTTAGGTGAGGTAGATAAGAGATCAATCAAAGGACTTGTATCTATGCATATAATCATAACCAATGAACATAGACACTGGGGGGTTGGGGTATGCCTGGGAGGGGGGGGCAATGGGGAAATATGTATAAAAAATTAATTTAAAAAATTAGCAATATGAAAAAAATTTAGTAATATGAAGTATTATTCTTACCAAATTTTTTCATAAGTTATATTTGTAACAAAATTATACTTACAATTATTTTATTACACTTACTTATTACACTTTCAGCAACACATGAGGGACCTTTATGTATTTGATGGTTTAGCATCCAGTTCATTGTGCTTACTTATTTTTGTAAGAAACAAGCAATATATACCACATCTTCCCAACATTTGAGATAATGCAATAAAAACAAAATTATTGAAAGAAAAATAACCGGAAATTGCATTAGATACTGCTTTATTAGGAACTAGAGGTCCAGTGCATGAATTCGGCCTGCTTATCAATTGGGGCCAATGGAGGAGGGCGGTGCTGGCAGGCCAGGGGGAGGGACCGTAGGAGGTTGGCCAGCCCCAATTTGGGGTGATTGGGGGGGCGGGTAGGCTGGGGGAGGGACCATGGGAGGTTGGCTGGCCAGGGCGGAGGGGAAGTTTGGAGACCACAAGAGGTTGGCTGAGGGAGTGCACTGACCACAAAGGGTCAGCTTCTACATTGAGTGTCTGTCCCTTGGTGGTCAGTGTGCATCATAGCAACTGATCGTTTGGTCATTTGGCCACTTAGGCTTTTATATATATAGACTAGAGACCCAGTGCATGAAAATTCATGCACTGGAGGGGGGCAGTCCCTCAGCCCTACCTGCCCCCTCTCACAGTCTAGGAGCCCTCAGGGCGGGAGGCAACCTGGCAATTGGGGGAAGGTGCTGCCTGCATCACACCTCTGCTGCTGACACTGCCGGCAGCACAAGCCTTGGCTGGCCCTGGTTACTTGAGCCTTGGCTGGCCCTGGGTTGGCTGGGCACCCGCCATCCGAAGCTTTCCTTTACCTTGGTCAGGCCCTAGGCTGGAGAGCTGACATCCGAGGCTTGCCTGTGCCTTGGGCTGGCCCTGGATAGCTGGGGGGCTGAGGGGATTAGGGACTCCAGAGGCAAGCACATGGCACCACCATCTCATGACTGTGAGTGCCATTGTCTTTGAGGATGTGACAGTCAATTAGCATATTCCCTCCTTACTGGCTCTGTGCACTGTCATCTTTGTGTGGACATAACAATCAATTAGCATATTTCCTCTTTATTAGACAGGATAATTGCTATAATAAAACAAATAACATTATACATTATTTTTTTCAGTGACCTTCAGTTTGAGAAACTTAATAGCAGAAATAGATCCTTAAGATTCGAGTCATTGAAAAATGTAGTTCTTTGAAATCTGGGAGACATATTAGGAAAACCACAGATACAGCATACCCTTCACTGAAATCCTGGAGAAAAGCATTTTATTAATTTGGGGAATAAGACTGGACACTGGCAAAGATATGACTTTGAAGTCAATAGACATGGGACTATATGATGAGAACCATTGGTATTGGTAGCAGATAGAAATAAACTTAGGCTGACCAACTGAATATTTTAGTTAAAAAGTTAAATGCTTCATTGTATTTTGGATAGAATACAAAAAGTAAAATGGCTTTTAATAAAAAATTAAAATGCTTAATTGTGTTTTCTTAGAAACTAATCAAAAGATTACAGAGTACTACACAATTTGAAGACACAAATTGGATGCGGAGTGACTAGAGGTCATTCCAGGTGTGGAATTTTAGAAAGTCCTTGTAGTAAATGGCATTGAGGCTTTGGCAGCAGATACAAAGGAATGATAATCTAGAGAGGAGATAGGGGATACTCTGTGATCAGCCAGATAATAAATAGAGCTGGAGTTGGGATTTTTATGGTTTATCTTCCACACGTCTGTCTTCATAAATGGTAATTTCAGTAATTTCAGATCTCTTTCAATGAGATCTGTCAGGTAGAGGTCTTGGGGAGCATATATTTTCTCATTTTGATCTTGAATGTATTTGGAGACTTTTTTTAAGAATCCTTTCATAATGAATTTCTATGCATAAGAAGATGGTATATGCTGTTAAACATGCTTCAAGATATGATTGACCCTCAAGCTTCTGTGTTTCTGCATAAAGGTTACTTAGAATTTGAACTGTTTCTTCAAACTGCTGCCTTTCAGGCTGGTTCTCCAGCTCTGCAGGACTAGGTCTAGAACTGGCAGCATGTGCCACTGCTATATCCTTGCTGAATGAATATCTTCATGAACACTAGTGCCTGCTGCAGCCTCATGGTGAGGACAAGACTGGCTGCCCCACCTCCTCTGCTCTCCAAGAGCTGTTGTATTGTCCCCTCATGTTTTATTTCTTATGTCCTCAGCCAATCTATAGGCTTTTTGAAGTAAGGGACTATATTTACATAGTTGGTGCACAGTAAATGTTAATATGATTGACCACCTGGAACATTTAGGAAATGGGGAAAGGGGCTATTGGACTGAAGTTTGAGTTGAGGTGACTCTGGAATAATCTTTTAGATTTCTTATCACTATCAAAGAACTACTAGAGCTCTGAGAATAGCTCTATACTATTTTTTCTTTTCACTTACTTTTCATTATTATTCTAACAGGGGCCCAATGTTACTTTCCTCCAGGGACTGTTGGTCATCCACATAACCCTTCCTCTCCTGCACAATCCCTTGGACCTTGAGTTTATCATTTCCCCCCTTTGGGACTCTATGTCCTCAATAAAATAAGACCAGAATAATCCTTAACTTTCTTTCCACTTCTCGTATTCTATGATGTTACTGTCCAGAAGTTCTGCTGAAATATGGAGCAAATTATGCATCAATTTTTTTGTTATAGAAGCCAAAATGGTTCAGTGAACAGGTTCTGAAGAATAAAAACATCATTCATGCCCTAGATTTAGTGGGCATATTAATATTGACAGTCTCCATGGATTTTTATCAAAGGAAATTTTGGACATAGAAATGGTGACATTTGTCCACTTAGCAGCTGCAACCAAGAGATGAAAGCTTGGAAAAGGTGACTGACGTCATTAGACCAATTTGACTGTGTGGTATTATCCTCAGAACACACTCCAGCATCTGAGTTATTTTTATCTCCTGTGGGTCAGAGTCTGGGGCTTGTTTCTCTTCTCTGAGAAGGTGGTAGACAGTTTAATTGATGGCTTTGCCTGCCAGGACATTTGGTCTTAATAATGTGCTCAATTTGTCCTTTCTTCCATTGGGAACTTAAACTGTAACAAGGAAATGTAGTAGTAAAAATACTTTGATGTAGAAAAAATAAGCATCTTTTGCTGAAATCATTTAGTTCTGATCCCTGGCCTTGAGTTATGTTATTCTTTCCACATCAGTATCTTTTTTTCTCTCTGAATATCCTGCCCCTCTTTGCTGATATCCTTATTAAATATTTTCAAGTCCCACTCCCATCCCCACCCCCCAATTGTACTTTCTTCTTTCTCTGAAATTCTATTAAAAGGAGCTTATACTATGTAATATATTACTTAGTTCTCTACCATCTTATATTATTATTATTTAAAATACATTTCTTTATTGATTTCAGAGTGGAAGGGCGAGGGATAGAGAGATAGAAACATCAATGATGAGGGAGAATCATTGATCAGCTGCTTCTTGCACGTTCCCTATTGGGGATTGAGCCCACAACCCGGGCTTGTGCCCTTGGCCGGAATCAAACCCGGGACCCTTCAGTTCGCAGGCTGACGCTCTATCTACTGAGCCAAACTGGCTAGGGCCCATCTTATATTATTATATCATTTTTTGTGTGTGTTCATTTTGTTTTCTTAAATTATTTGCATCTTGAAGGCACAGAGCAATCTTCGTTCAGCTCTGTGATCCTACCAGAAACAATATAGAGGAAGAAATAAAAGAGTGTAAGGGATTTAACATTTATTAAATTCATACCTTGTACTAGGGATATAGTCATACTTTGTGCCAGGGATAGGTACTTCATAGTTTATTTCTGAATTTTCACAACAGCCTAAAGATAGGAAATATTAGGTTCATTTTACATATATAGAGAGGGCTTCAAATAAAATGAAACTGCAATTGACAGAGTTGAAGGGAGAGATTGATAATTCAATAATAGATGAAGATTTCTGTACTTCACTTTAAAAAACGAACGTATAATCTAAATAGAAGATCAATAAGGAAATAGAGTACTTGAACAACATTAGAAATCAACTAGACCTAACAGACATTTATAGAACCCTTCACCCAACAATCATAGAATGTCTATTCTTCCCAAATGCACATGAAACATTCTTCAAGATAGATCAGCAATTTTTAACTGGCGTGCTGTGGCACACTGGTGTGCCGCAAGAATTTTTAAAACATGTAGTACCTGACTATTTAGTCAGGAACACTGACCTCTTCCCTTGGATTGTAAAAACAACCAACAACAACAGCAACAACAATAAAATCACAACCCAGCTGATGTGGCTCAGTGGTTGATCATTGACCCAGGAACCAGGCGGTCACAGTTTGATTCCAGGTCAGGGTGACATGCCCAGGTTTGGGCTTGATCCCCTGTGGGGAGCGTGCAGGAGGCAGCCAGCTGATGATTCTATCTCATCTCGTTTCTCTCTCTCTCTCTCTCTCTCTCTCTCTCTCTCTCTCTCTCTCTCTCTCTCTCCTTCCTTCCTTCCTTCCTTCCTTCCTTCCTTCCTTCCTTAATTTTTTTTGGGTCAGATTGTCAAAAATATATTTTTTGGTATGCTGTAGAATTTTAGTAATTAATGTGTGTCATGAGATGAAAAAGGTTTAAAATCACTGAAATAGACCATATATCCTAATATATAAAAACCCTGGGTTGAAACACCAGTCATACCGAGGCTCGCCAATGGGAAGTCAGTCCTGTGCCAGCACTGACTGCTGAGGCGGCTGTGAATCAGAGCCAGAGAGGCCTGAAGAGAGAAGCAGGGACTGATCTATTGCCTTTGTGGCAGCTTTTGATAAGCACTTGTCTCTTTCTCTCCCAGCCTGGCCAGCAGCCCTGCCTCCATTTCTTTCCAGGCCTCCACCTGCTTTTCTGATCAGGCCCCATTGATAGGCCCAGAGATGCTGATTGGCATAGGAACTAACCAATCAGAACAGAATCTGAGTGCTATGAGGAGTGAATGGCTGCTTAGGATATGGAGCTTTTGACATTGATTTACAAAGGAACCTACCAATCAGAACCAAATCTGGGTGCTGTGAAGAACCAATGGGTGTCTAGGAGGCAGAGCTTTTGATGCTGACTGGCATAGGAACCAGTGGCTGTCTAGGAGACAGAGTTTTTGACACTGACTGGCATAGGAACTAAACAATCAGAACCAAGTCTGGGTGCTATGAGGAGCTAATGGCTGCTTAGGAGGCAGAGCTTTTGATGCTGACTGGCATAGAAACTGACCAATCAAAACCAAATTGGCCAGCAGAGGAGGGCAGTTGAGGGTGAGATCAGGCCTGCAGGGGAGGGCAATTGAGGGTGAGATCAGGCCTGCAGTGGAGGGCAGTTGGGGGCGAAATCAGGTGGCAGGGGAGGGCAGTTAGGGATGATCAGGCAGGCAGAGGCAATTAGGGGTGAGATCAGGCTGGCAAGGAAGGCTGTTGGGGGTGAGATCAGGCCAGCAGGGGAGGGCAGTTGGGAACAATTGGGCCTGAAAGGGAGGGCAGTGGGGAGTGAGATCAGTCTGGCAGGGAAGGGTAGTTGGGAGCAACCAGGCTGGCAGGGAGGGCAATTGGGAGCGAGATCAGACCAGTAGGAGAGGGCAGTTAGGCGTGATCAGGCAGAGGCAGTTAAGGGCGATCAGGCAGTAGGCAGAGGCAGTTAGGGGTGATCAGGCAGGCAAGCAGGTAAGTGAGCAGTTAGGAGCCAGGGGTCTCATTGTGAGAGGGATGTCCAACTGCTGGTTTAGGCGTGATCCCACAGTCAGACATCCCTCAAGGGGTCTCCATTTGGAGAGGGTGCAGGTTGGGCTGAGGGAATCCTTGCTCCATGCACGAATTTTATGCACCGGGTCACTAGTTAATCTATAAAGCAAATCTCAGTAAATTTTAAAGGATTTTAAACCATACAGAGTTTGTTCTCCAACTGCAATGAAATGAAAGTAGAAACTTGTAAAGGAAGAAAAATTAAGAAATTAATAAATATGGGAAGTTAAACAGTACCTCTACCCTTTTTTGTAAGCATGAGTTTTTCCAGCCTTTGAGGCTCAGTGAGGAAGAAATAACCAAATGCAGTCCATTTTGTAGATTTTAAAAAGCATCATGGCCGGCAACCAGGAGTGCAGTGTTTCAGTCACAAGGAAGATCAAGGAAGGGCCAAAGGTCTAAAATCAGAAGACTCCATCCTTTTCTTCTCAGATCAGGAAGCGGTACTCCAGCAATCCTTCAGTTCAGGGTGATAGCAACTCAGGGGCACAGGTCAGAAGAAGGATGGACAAGATTCTTGGTGTACTGACTCCAACACAGCCACCAGTTCTTCCAACTGGATCTCTAGAATAATATGTTCTGAACAACCATTGAATTAAAGAAGACATCAAAGGGCCCTAGCTGATTTGACTCAGTGGATAGAGCATTGGCCTGTAGACTGAAGGATCCCGGGTTCGATTCCAGTCAAGGGCACATGTCCGGATTTTCAGCTCAATCTCCAGTAGGTGGCATGCAGGAGATAGCAGATTAATGATTCTCTCTATTGATGTTTCTATCTCTCTATCCCTCTCCCTTCCTCTCTCTAAAATAAATAAAAGTCATATAAAAAAAGAATGAAAGAAGGAATATTACTATCTTAGAGAAATAAAGAGAATGTAAGGGGCACACTATTAACTCTTGTATGCCAATAAATTAAATTACTTAGTTGAAATGGATAAATTCCTAGAAAGACAGAATACTGAAAATAAATTTAGAAGAAATAGGAAATCTATAAACCTATAAAATTAAAGAAATTGAATTAATAACATATTTTTAAATCCCACCAACAAAAGCTCAGGACCAGATGACTTCAGTGATGATTTGTAGCAGATATTTAAAGGATTAACACTGATTCTTCACAAACTCTTAAGAAAAAAAAAAAAGGAAGAGAATGGAACATTTTAAATTTCAACCTAAGAAGCCAATATTAGCTGATATCAAACCCAGAAGACACATTACTGAAAAAGAAAACTGCAGATCAATATCTCTTATGAACACCAACAAAATAATAGAAAACTGAATTCAGCATTATATAAAAAGGATGATCCAAGTGGGATATCATATCCACTGGATATCATATTTGCATGATACAAATGAGATATCTCAGAAATATAAGGTTTACAGAAGTCAGACTTCACTATCTCAATAGGTAGAAAAGGCATTTGACAAAATTCAACATTTTTTTCATGATAAAAATACTTAACTTAGGAGTCAAAGGGAACTTCCTTAACCTAACAAAGGGCATCTATAAAAAAACAACAAAATTATAGCTAATAACATACTAATGGTCAAAAGCTAGAACTTTTCCCTCCAAGATCAGGAACATGACAAGGATGGCCACTCTCACCATTTCATTGAACTTTTTACTGGAGATTCTAGCCAGAGCAATTAGGTAAGAAAAATAAATAAAAGTATATATCTTGGGGGAAAAAAATTCAGTTGTATTTCTATCACTAGTAATGAATAATCTGAAAATGAAATTTAGAGAACAATTTTATTTGTAATAGTGTCAAAAGAAATAAAATATGAATAAATTTAACAAAAGTGCAAGACATGTACACTGAAAACTATAAAACATTGTTCAAAGAAGTTAAAGAAGATTTAAATAAATAGAAATACAGTCCATGTTTATGGATTATAAGATGATATTACTCTCTAAATTGATCTGTAGATTCAGTGCACTCCAAGTGTCCAAATTACACCTGGCCTTTTTTTTTTTTTAATATATTTTATTGATTTTTTACAGAGAGGAAGAGAGAGGAATAGAGAGTTAGAAACATCGATGAGAGAGAGACATTGATCAGCCGCCTCCTGCATGCTCTCCACTGGGGATGTGCCCGCAACCAAGGTACATGCCCTTGACTGGAATCGAACCCGGGTCCCTTCTGTCCGCAGGCCAACGCTCTCTCCACTGAGCCAAACCAGTTTCGGCTCACCTGGCCTTTTTGTGTGTGCAGAAATTAAGCTGATTTTAAAATCATATGGAAATTCAAGGAACCCACAAAAGCCAAAACAATTTTTAAAAGGAGTTAGAGAACTCACAATTCCCAATTTCAAATGTTACTATAAGGCTTGATTACAAAGCTACTGTAATAAAAACAATGGGTTACTGGCATATTATAGACATACTAGAGGCCTGGTGCATGAAATTCATGAACAGGTAGGGTCCCTTGGCCTGTCTGATGATTAGGGCAGATCAGGTTCCTTGACTCTTTGCCTTCTGCCTCCCGCATTCCCACCTCCTTTCTTCTCCACCCACACACCACTGTGTGGTTCCCCTGCCTCCCCATCTCCTCCTTTCCTCACTCCTTCAGCGTTCCGTGCACCACCACTGATCGCCTGCCATGTTTTGCGCTGCCTTCTGGTGGTTAGTACATGTCATAGTGAATGATTGAACTCCTGTTCTCTTGGTTGAATTTCCAAGGGGACACTTTGCATATTAGCCTTTTATATAAATAGATAGATAAAGGAAATTCAATTGATTGTCCATAAATAAATCCATACATCTTTCAATTGATTTTTAACAAAGGTACCAAAATAATTAGATGGGCAAAGAAGAGTCTTTTCAACAACTAACTTAAAATGGGTCAGAGACTCAAGTATAAGAGCTAAAAATGTAAGATGCTTGGGAGAAACTATAGGTATTATTTTTTGTGACCTTAATTATACAATGGTTCCTTAAATATGACACCAAAAGCACAAGCAATAAAAAAATTTAATACATTTCATCAAGATTTAAATTTTTTGTGCTTCACATGATACTATTATACAGTAAAAAAGGAATAATAAAATACTTAAGAATAAATGGGAGAAAATATTTGTAAGTCATTGATCTGAAGCGGGTCTAATAAACAGGATATTTTGTGTATCTATACATATATATATACAAAGAGAACAGTTATATACAGAGAAAACAGTTATAGCTCTACTGGTTTTTCTCAGTGGTTAGATTGTAAGCTCAAGGACCAAAGGATCTCAGATTCAATTCTTGGTCAAGGGCACATACCTCTGTTGTGAGTTTGATCCTTGTCTCACTCAAGCCTTGTGTGGGAAGCAACCAATCAATGTGTCTTTCTCACATCAATGTTTCTCTCCCCGCTTCTGACCTTTTTCCTACTCTGTCTGAAAATCAATGGGTAAAAAATATCCTTGGGTGAGGATTGAAAAAATAAAAACCACCATAACTTGAAAAGACAACCCAATGAAAAAATGGTCAATTGATCTAAATAGATATTTCTCTAAAGAACATACACAGAAGTCCAACAAGCAGTTAAAAAGATGTTCAGCATCATTTACCAGGGAAATGCAAATCAAAATCATAGTGGTATATTTTTACACACTCTAGGATTGTTATAATAAAAAAAGATGGACAAGCCCTAGCTGGTTTGGCTTAGTGGGTAGAGTATTGGCCTGTGGATGGAAGGGTCCTGGATTCAATTCCAGTCAAGGGCAAGTCCTCGGTTGTAGGCTCTTCCCTGGCCCGGGCCCTGGTGGGGCACATGCAGGAGGCAGTCTATCGATGTGTTTCTCTCACATCCATGTTTCACGCTGTATTTACCTCTCTCTTCTACGCTCTCTAAAAATTAATGGAAAATATCCTTGGGTGAAGATTTAAAAAAAATAAAAATAAAGATGGACAACAACAAGTGCTGGCAAGGAAGTGGAGAAATGGGAATCCTAATATACTGCTTCTGGGAATGTAAAATGTTGTAGCCACTTTGGAAAAGTCTGTCAGTTCCTCACAAGATTAAACAGAATTACAATATGACCCAGAAATTCCATTCTTCAATATAAACCCAAGAGATCTAAAGCTACGTGTCTATACAAAAATTGCACATTAAAAATGCTCCATAGCAGCATTTTCATATTGGTCCCCAAAGTGGAACAAACCCAAATATCTACTAATTCTAAGGCCTTAATTCTCAGTAGCATGGCATCACTTGGGAGTTTAGGAATACAGAATATCAGGCTCACTTCTGACTTTCTGAATTGGAATCTACATTTTAACACATTCCCCAGGTGATTCACATGCATACTAAAGGTTGAGGAGCTTACTTCCAAGGTGCTTATGTTGTTTGGGATGGGGATTATGTAATCAATTAACTTCAAATGTAGTTAAAGTCAACAATATAATTTCAAGATTAATGATGGAAAGAAAAGAAATAGCCTTATACAGTATAACTTTTAAATCAGAATAGAACTCAGAAAATTAACAAGAAGGGGGAAAGAAAAGAGTAAAAAAGATGTATAGGGCAAATGAAAAGCACATTTGAGGTGACCATAACAGTAATCCCAATAAGTTTAAGTGGCCAAATTTTACCTCTTACAAGAGATTACTAAATAGGATTTAAAAATAATTTTACTGTATATCTTTTATAAGAAACACTAGTGGCCCGGTGCATGAAATCATGAACATTGAAGAAATGAATTAGAAGGTGGGCAAGACGGGTCAGACACACCCTGGAGCCAACCTCTCTCAGTCCCTCCCTGGCTAGCAAACCTGGGGCGGCACCTTGGCTCAACGGGTGTCTGTGGAGTGAGCTGGGTCCCTCTGGCAGGTGGGGTCCCTCGGCCTGGCCAGGCCAAAACTGGCTCTCTGACATCCCCCGAGGGGTCCTGGAGTGCAAAAGGGCACTCTGCAAAGTTGCTATCACTCGGCAGCTCCTGTATTGAGCATCTGCCTCCTGGTGGTCAGTGTGTCATACTTATCAGCTGGTCAGATGATTGGACAGTTGCTTAGTCTTTTATATTTATACTAGAGGCTCTTTGCATGATATTTGTGCAAGAATAGGCCTTCCTTCCCCTGGCTTCACTCCCAGCCTCCTGGGAGCTGGCAAGTCCTCACTCCTAGCCTGCCCGAGAATCAAGTCCTTGCTTCTCTTTGGAGCACCGCTCCTGTAGCTCCCTCCGCTGTCCCCTTCCCCCTCAGAACAGGCTCACCTTTGACTAAATAATTTGCTCCACACCTGCACATGCAATTTAATCTGCCATCTTTGTTGGGTTAATTTGCATACTCACTCTGATTGGCCGTAGATGTAGCAGAGGTATGTCAATTTACATGTTTGTCTATTATTAGGTAAGATACACAAAACATAAGATGGTGAAAGTTGCCAAAAACAGTTTGGCTCACTGGATGGAGCATCAACCTGCAGACTGAAAGGTCCCAGTTTGATTCCAGTCAAGGTCATGTACATTAGTTGTGGGCACATCTCCAGTGAGGGGTGTGCAGGAGGCAGCTGATTGATGTTTTCCTTTCATTGATGTTTCTAGCTTTCTGTTCCTCTCCCTTTCTCTCTGTAAAAATCAATAAAATAAAATAAAAAAAAGATCGTGAAAGTGAAAATAGGAAAAAATATATATCAGGCAAACACTAAACATCAGAGTGTTTTGTGTAGCAACAATACCTCAACAAAGCTGTTTAGAAAGACAACTATAATGGTGGGATAGCCATATTAATATCAGACAAAATATATTTAAGGCAAAATGGTTCAACTTAGAATATTTAATAATTCTAAAGTAGCCTCAAAATATATAAAGCAAAATTGAAGAATCATAGGAAGAAATTTAAAAATGCAATATACTTGTTAGGAAATTTTAATACATTTTAATTATTTGAAGTTCAAAAATCACAAAAAGCAGTAGAGTTATAGGACATTTAAACAACATAATTAATATGCATGATCTAACAGGCACATATACAGATCCTGCATCCAACAACTAGAGAATGTACATCCTTAAGTACATATGAAGCATTGTTCAAAACCAAACAAAACTTAAAACAACTAAGAAGGAAGAGATGGTGATGATATCGATAAGAGTAATATAGATAAGATGGGCTTTATAAAAGTCTTATTTTAGATCTTTTCTTGATTTTGAGTATTGTACTTGTAATCATTGGTTTTGAAGCTTTAATCATCTCTGTGAAACTCAGCCACTTTCAAAATTTGCAGACTCTGCCATAAATTGAGAGGGAATTGCTTGCATCTTTGATAACATAATTGAATTCTATGAGCAATCTAATTTCATCTGTTCATAAAGTTTAAATTAGGAGAATGCCAACTCATGCAACAGCTGTAGTGTTAGACAAGGGCTTTATATCCAGTCACTTGAATTCTGGGGCAGAACTTCTTTTTCAACATTCTTAACTCCTAACTTAGACCTCTTTGCATATTAAAAAGCCTGGTAAAGTAAATTTTGGCCTTTCCAAATATACCTCACTCCCACATAGCCAGAAGTAACCTCCATCTCCTCTGAGTAATAACAGTCTTTTATTTATGCACAATATTTGGCACAAAATGGATATCTAACAAATGTTTGAATGACAGAATAGAAGAAAAAGAGAGAAAAAGAGAAGGTCCATGCCTTCCAGGATTTTTGTCCTGGGTAGCATCCCAGGAAATGAATGAGCCCTTGATTTAATCAGAAAAGGCCTTGCTCTCGGGCAACTCTGGTACTTTATATAGAAAGAAAGCATCAGAAGCTTTCATTGAAACAATCCATGATATTTTCAAAGACTTTTCACTATAGAATTCACATAGCCACACATGGATTTTTTTTTCCCTCAGGATTTTGGAGAACACAGGAACTCTTTTATAATATAGAGAAAACTTTTCTAACCTGGCTTGAAGTGGGGCTATATGCTATCCCAGACCCATCTTGTCATCTTAATAGAACTATGAACTCATACAATTCCTATGGACGTGTTTGGTGATATTGTTGGCTTTTTTTTAAGAAGAGAATTTTAATTTTTCTTTTTTTTAATTAAATCTTTATTATTCAGATTATTACATTTGTTTCTCTTTTTTCCTCTCCATATCTCCCCTCCACCCAACTCCCACCCTTCCCTCTGCCCTTACCTCCCTCTCATTGACCTCATCCATAGGTGTATGGTTTTTGTCCAGTCTCTCCCTGTACACCCCTCACCCCTTTCCCCCTGAGAATTATCAGTCCACTCTCTTTCTGTGCTCCTGATTCTATTAAATTCACCAGTTTATTCTGTTGATCAAATTTTTAATTCACTTAATTTTTAGATTCACTTGTTGATAGATATGTATTTGTTGTTCATAATTTTTTGTCTTTTACATTTTTCTTCTTTCTCTTCTAAAAGAGTACCTTTCAGCATTTCATATAATACTGGTTTGGAGTTGATGAACTCCTTTATCTTTTTCTTATCTGTGAAGCTCTTTATCTGCCCATCAATTCTGAATAATAGCTTTGCTGGATAGATTATTCTTGGTTGTAGGTTCTTGCTATTCATCATGTTGAATATTTCTTGCCACTCCCGCCTGGCCTGCATCGTTTCTGTTGAGAAATCAGCTGACAATCATATGGGTGCTCCCTTGTAGGTAATGAACAGTTTTTCTCTTGCTGCTTTCAATATTCTCTCTTTGTGTTTTGCTCTTGGTATTTTAATTATGATGTGTCTTGGTGTAGTCCTCTTTGGATTCCTTTTATATGGGGTTCTGTGTGCTTCCTGGAATTGTAAGTCTTTTTTTTTTTTTACCAGATGTGGGAAGTTTTCAGTCATTATTTCCTTAAATAAGTTTTCAGTATCTTGCTCTCTCTCTTCTTCTGGCACCCCCACAATTCTGATGTTAGTACGCTTGAAGCTGTCCCAGAGGCTCCTTACATTATCTTCACATTTTTGGATTCTTTTCTCTTCTTGCTTTTCCAGTTGAGTGTTTTCTGATTCTTTATATTTCAAATTTTTTATTTGATTCTTGCCTTTCTCTAGTCTGCTGTTAGGACTCTGCATAATATTTTTTTATTTCAGTCAGTGTATGTTTAATTTCTAGTTGGTCCTTTATCATCTCTAGTTGGACCTTTTCCATCTCTAGTTGGTCCTTTTCCATCTCTAGTTGGATCTTTTCCATCTCTAGTTGGTTCTTTTTCATCTTCTCTTGGGTCTCACTAACTTTATCTAACTTTTCTAGGATATTCTTGAAAAACCTTATAAGCGTGGTTTTGAACTCTATATCCAGTCATTTTTTTCCCTTCATTTCTTTTGTTTGTGATCCCTTCCCTTGTCTCGGCATTTTCACTATGCTGGGAGAACTTCTGTGTTAGATTCAGCCTTATGATACCAGACTTGCAACACCGCAAGAGCCTCTCTGTTGAGCTTGGGATGGGTGGAGTCTCAGGGCTTAAGGGACCACCTTGCCTTCCAGTTGGCCCTGCCCTCCACGGCCCCGAGTCTCATGTGACTGGGTAATCACTGGAGTGGTCCTTATGCACACGCGCACCCGCAGTGCCCCTAGACCGCTGCCTTTCCTGCTCCCCTGCGCTCCGGGACCACAAGAGTCTGGGTCCCCAGGGTTTCACCCGAAACTGAGGCTTAATGGAGTCAGAAGTGGCACAGTTGGGAGGGTCTGTCTCCTGTCCACTTTCGAAAGCCAGCGGCACAATCAGCCGTCTGTCCTCTGTGCGCAGTGCTGTGTGCACCACCAGACCTCTGATCTTTTGCGACTCCCCTAAATTTCCGTGCACCTCTCCCTTTTCACAGTCCAAACTCCCCCCGTATGAGTTTCGACTGGATCTGGGGTTTAGTGTTGTAGGATAAGGGGTTCAATGCCTTTGAGAGTCTCCATTTCCCTTCTGCCAGAGAAAGCCAGCCAGGTACTCCGGCACTCGCTCTCTCCACACTAGTGTCTCTGTACCTCAGCTTTTTGCAGCTCCTCTGGGTCTCCGTGAGCCCCTTTCTTTCCTTCTACCTTCTAGTTGTAGAATTTCCATTCAGCCAGCTTTCCTGTGGTTCTGGATGATGTCTGCTCTTTTAGTTGTAGTTTTGAAATTGTTGTGCAAGGCAGCAGTGTAGGTGTTTATCTATGCCGCTATCTTGGATTCTCCGAGAATTGTAATTTTTCAATTACAGTTTGCATTCAGTATTATTTTGTATTAGTTTCAGATGTACAGCATAGTGGTTAGACAATCATGTTTTACAAAATTTACCTTCTGGTATTTCAAGTACGCATCTGGCACAATACATGGTTATTACAATATTATTGACTATATCTCAGATGCTGTACATTTACATCCTCATGACTCTTTTGTGACTAAAAATTTGTAGTTTTTTAATCCCTTCCCCTTTTTGACACAGCCCCCAACCTCCTCCCTTCTGGCAGCCATCATCTGTTCTCTATATCTATGAGTTTGTTTCTATTTTGTTTGTTGGTTTGTTTTGCTTTTCAGATTCCATACATGAGTGAAATCATATGGTATTTGACTTTGTCTGCCTTACTTTACTTAGCATAATATGTGGTATTAGTTTTCTATTGCTGAGTAACAATGCTCATTTATTAGCTCAGTTCTGTAGGTCATTAGTCTGACATAATGTGATTGGGTTCTCAAAATATCATAAGGTCAAAATCAAGGTGTGCTGGCTGGGCTGAGTTCTCATCTGGACATGCAGGGAGATAAAAATTTTATAATTTTACTAGAGGCCCAGTGCATGAAATTTGTGCACTAGGGGAGCAGGATCCCCTCAGCCCAGCTTGCACCCTCTCCAATCTGGGACTACTGGCTCCTAACCACTCACCTGCCTGGCTGCATGATTGCCCTAACCACTCTGCCTGCCAGCCTGATCACTCCTAACCACTCCTCTGCTGACCTGATTGATACCTAACTGTTCCCCTGCCCGCTGATTGACACCTAACTACTCCCCTACAGGCCTGGTCCTCCCCAACTACCCTTCCTCATAGGCCTGGTCCCCCCAACTGTCCTCCCCTGCAGGCCTGGTCTCCCCCCCAGCTGCCTTTCCCTACAAGCCTAGTCACCCCCAACTGCCTTCCCCTGCAGGCCTGGTCACCCCCAACTGCACTCCCGTGCCGGCCATCTTGTGACAATATGAGGGTGGCCATTTTTTGATGACATGGAGGTGGCCATCTTGTGATGAATGGGGCGGCCATCTTGTGACAACATGGGTGCAGCCATCTTGCGATGTGAGGGTCAATTTGCATATTACCTCTTTATTATATAGGATTCTTGTTTGCAGAATTCAATCTCATCCTATGTAATAAAAGCCTAATATGCAAATTGTTCCCTTGGAGTATGACCAGGAGTTTGACCGCTTGCTATGACGTGTGCTGACCACCAGTGGGTGGCACAGAACATGGTGGGCATCAGCAATGCCATGCTCACAGTGGGCAGGAATGGAGGTGCTGCCGGCTCCCCTGGGCCTGGACGAGAGTGGGACCATGGCGGGATGGTGGAACAGGTGAGCGGGTGGTGCCAGGCCAAGACTGCGAGCAGGGGCCCGATTGCCCCAACGATGGGAGATGGGGCCACAGCTGAGGGAGCTGGGTGGGGAATCTGGCCCCGATTGATCACCTCTCAAGTGGGATGGTGGAGCAGGTGAGGGTATGGTGCCAGGCCAATGCAGGGTGCCAGATGGGGCAGTGAGACTGGGAGGCTGGGAGTGGAAGCTGGGGCCTGATCCCCACAGGCCACCCCAGGGGATTCCACCCATGCACAAATTCGTGTACCAGGCCTCTAGTATAGTTATAAGACTGAGATCCCTGTTTCCTTGCTAGCTGTCAACCAGAGGATGCTACTCTGCTCCTACAGCCTTAACATGTGGCCTTCTTAGTTTTCAACTCATCATGGGCAGATAGAATCTTTCCTGTGCTTTAAACCTCTGACTTTCTGTCATCAGCTGGAGAAACCTCTTTGCTTTTAAAAGGATTATGTGATTAATTTAGGTCCACCTGCACAATCTTCTTACATTAAAGTTAACTATGCATTATAATAATCTGTGGGTATAAAATTCATTATATTCAATAATTCTGGAATTAGAGTGGGAAATCTTAGAATGCTACCTATTACATTTGTTTATGTTTTATCTCATTTAGTAATCCTAACAGTCTTGAAGACAGGTGGTACATCATAACACTTAACAAATACTGATTTTCATACCATCAGTGACTAAAAAATAATATTCAAAGTTATGTATGAGATTTAAAATTTTATTACTAGCTAGAGGTGTGTGTGTGTGTGTGTGTGTGTGTGTGTGTGTGTGTTAGGGGTAAGGACAAGTTGGATTAGTTAATATTTTACATTCCAATGTCAAATGCTGCTATTTTATATACTATTCAACTACTCAAACATGCTATTTCATATAACCATGTACCTTATTTTGATTCCAGATACCCAGCAGAAGTATTCAAACTAAATAAAAACATACTTGAAGTTAGGTATAAAAGGGACTAATTGTTTCCTCTTGGTATCCAGAAGGATGCCAACAATAGCTTCCAACACAAATTTATCTTTGGAACTGAAAGTCTATTACCCAGGGATTTTCTAATGGTAATGTTTTCCTTCCTGACTAAGTAGCTTTTAACCTATAGTTTTGAGTGATGGATGTCCTTGAAATTTAATGACATTTGTTTAGATCTTATTGACTATCTGCTCAAAAAATAGATTAGCAGATATTTTTCTCATCAGAGAGCTTGTCTGTGTAATGATGTTATTGTAATCAGGCTGGGTAATGTAATTCTCTGCTTAGCTCAGTCATTCCCATTTGAGATGACTCATAAGGAGGCTTCTGGAATACAGTACAGTATTTTAAAGAATACCACGTAAGGAGGAGTAATAAGATTTATTTATCATCTCTGACATTTCAGTGTAGGATAAATTTTTAACCCAACATTTCCTAAAATCATTTGACTATAAAAGTCCTGTAGAACACCCAAAAAATTTCATAGAACACAGTTTTGGGAAAGTTGATTTTTTTCTAATCTAGGAAACTAAAACCAACTTTTAGGAGCATTATAGAGTACTTTTATTAGAAGTAGCTTTAGACTTTATTGGTTGAACTACCATATTACAGTCAGAGAATCTGAGGCCCTATTGGATTAAAGAAACATGCCAAAGATAGTGAGTTGTTGACAGAGCTTCGATGAAAATAATTCTGATGTCTTATCTCTCACTTGTGTGCTTTTCTCATTATAATACAGTTCTTAACAAACAGGTAAAAATCACTTAGTTATAAGCCAATTTTTGCTGAAGATGGCCACACCTTTAACATAGGTGAGACTTTAGTTTGAAAATAGATGTGGGAAGAGGGCTTTGACTGAAAGCATATATATATACTGGTTTTTTGTTTAAAGAAAGTCACAATATAGTTTTTTTCCAACTTCAGTTCACTTTTCTTTGTGTACAGTTTGTCTATTAAGTAAAGGCTTATCTCTTTTCCCTTCAGGAGTAAAGGCTATTGTTATAAGGTCCTCAGACTGCAGGGTGAACTAATTCAGTTATTTTCTTTTCTAGCATCTTTACTGTTGGAATGTGTGTTCCAAGTGGGGATCTACCATAAATTATTTAGTGGTTGCTCTTTTAATTTTTTTTAAAGATATAATCAGTTTAGGAGCTATTTTCCCCAACTATCTACTTAAGAGCCATTGGGAGAAACTCCTAGAGAAGACCCTTGGGCAATTGTTGATACAGTTTGTTGCCTTAGAATCTATCTAAGAGAAGGAGCAATGTTTAGTGCTGAAAAACATGATAGTGGAGTAACTTAAGGAGAGGCTTTCTAGAGGTGCTTTGAGTCTAGATGAGAAGAGAGGTTCGGTGTGCTTGTGATCTGGAAGCTCGTACCTGTGTGCAACTACTACAGTAAAATATTATGCTGCAGGTTATCTGCCCCCATTCCCATTGTTCTATTTCTTGGATCAATTCTGTTATCTTAGAGTCATTTTTGTCAACCTCACAGTCAGATTCAGTTAGTTCATTTTAGTTCTTTTAATATTTTTAGCTGCCTATGACAATTGAATTGTGACATGGGCTTTTTAAATTTGGTTTTATTTTTAGTTGTGTTTTTTAAAATATATATTGATTTCAGAGAGGAAAGGAGAAGGAGAGATAGAAATATCAATGATGAAAAATAATCACTGATTGGCTGCCTCCTGAATGCCAATCTGGGAATGGGGAAAAAAGCCCACATCCCAGGCATGTGCTCGTGACTGGAATCAAACCCAGTCAAAATCATAATATATTATGATCATAATATTTATGACCAGGTCAAAATCATAATATTTTATGATTAAACTAGAGTACTCGCCCAGCCGGCCGAGGATCAACTATGAACCAGGTCATGGTTTGATTTCTGGTCAGGGCACATACCTAGATTTCGGGCTTGATCTCCATTTTGTGGTGTGGAGGAGACAGCCAATTAGTGATTCTGATTTGCTATCATCATTGATGTTTCTATTTCTCTTTCCCTCTCTGAAATCAATAAAAATATATTAAAATAAAATATATTTAAAAGATAAACTAGAGTACTTATTAAAATACAAGTACTAAGAATCTTACTTTGTACAGTATTTGGCAGTTTGCAAAATGTTACACAAAATTCTCTTTTGGTTACCACAGTAAACGCTATAGTCCTTAATTACTACATAGATTTTTATAGATGAGGACTGTAAAGTTTCAAGAGGAGAAATATATCTAGCCAGGGTCATAGCACTAGTGAATGATAGACTGAAACATCAACCCATTTCTTTTTTTGTTTGAATTTTTTGTTTTGTTAATCCTTGCCTGAGGATATTTTCTATTGCTTTTCAGAGAGAGTAGAAGGGTGGGATGGGGCAAGAGGAGAGAGAGAAATATCCATATGAGAGAGACACATCAACTGGTTGCCTTCTACATGTGCCCCAACTGAAGATGGGGAGATACTTGCCCTTGACTGGGAATCAAACCTGCGACTTTTCAGTGCTGGGCTGACATACTGACCACTGAGAAACACTAGCCAGGATGCATCAACCCATTTTTTCTGCCTCCAAGTGAAAGCTTATTCCATTATGCCTTAGGTGCTTCCATGGGTATCTTTCAGTGCACTTAAAAACAAGTATTTTAAGAGTTAAGCCATATGAAGTTAGTATATGGTATACTAGAAACCTGGTGCACAAATTCATGCATGGGTGTGGTCCTTAGGCCTGGATAGCGATGGAAGCACATGTATCTAGGCCCCTAGATGCCCCCTTCCCCCTGAGTCATGGCACCCAAGTCCCCACACAGAGATGTGGTGAGCGCGGCTGCCACAGGCCAGGGCACTGTGTGGGCCTCTGGGCCGCCCATTGGTGGTGCATGGAAGCCAGGTGGGCAGTGTGCTCTCTCCAAGCCTGCCTCACAGACCAGCTCCTGTGCAAACCCATGGGAGCCAGACCAGCTGTGGCCTGGCTCACCTGGAAGAGGCGCGTGGGTGTGGGTTGGGATCCCAGCACATGAGCGCAGGGGTTGGGGAAAGAAAGGGGTCTTCCCCGGTGGGCGCATGAGTTCTGACGTCCTGGGGGCGGGTAGCAGGGGGAGTGAGAGCAAGCTGGAGGAGGGGGGAATACCCCACATTCTCACTGCACCTTCGTTCCTGTCACCCCCTGCTCCCAAGTAGCTGGCTAGAGGTTGCAGCCCCCCCCCCTGGGCACTGTGGGAGGTTGGTTGCTGCTACCCACCCCCAATTCTCTGTCCCAGCCTGGGGTAATCAGGGCCTGACTGCTGCTGGTCGCAGTCGGGATAGGGTGATAAGTCGGGGCTGGGACCCCCAGCCCTGTTGCCACCACTATCTGCATGCGGGAAGATGGATCAGGCGGTGGGGACTGTGGGGGCCTGGCCTGGCTCCTTTAGTGCTGGGAGCTGGGTGGTGGCCCCATCCTCGCCGCTGCTGCTGGGTGCAGTCTGTGGGGTGATCAGCGGGGTGATCAGACCTCTACTCACATATGCCTTGCCCTGGCACTGCCCACTCACCTTCACCATCCCACTGTGGTGCTGCTCTAGTTGGGCCCATCCAGGCCAGCAGCACCTCCACTGTTGCCCACTGCCAATGCTATGTCATTGATGCCTGCCATATTTCTCACTGCCCCCTGGTGGTCAGTGCACATCATAGTGAGCGGTCAAACTCCTGGTTGAGGGGACAATTTGTATGTTAGGCTTTTATTATATAGGACTAGAGGCCTGTTGCACAATATTCGTGCAAGAATAGGCCTTCCGCTGGCGTCATTCCCAGCCTCCTGGGAGTCTGCATGTCCCCACTCCCTGGCCACCTGGGAGCCAGCAACCCCCTGCTCCTTGGCCGCCGAGGAGTTGGCACATCCCCACTCCTGACCCACCCGGGAGCTGGCAAGTCCCTGCTCCCCAACTGCCCTGGAGCCAGCAAGTCCTCACTTCTGTCCAGAGCACCACTCCAGTAGCTCCCTCTATCACTCCCCTTCCCCTCATATCAGGTGTCATGCCCCTCCCGGCTGCTCAGCGCATGCATATGCAAATTAACCTCCATCTTTGTTGGGTTAATTTGCATGCATACTCTGATTGGCTGTGGGCGTAGTGTAGTGATGGTTAATTTGCATGTTTCTCTTTTATTAGGTAAGATACCTGTGGTACAAACAGTAAGTTCTGTGGTAGTCTGGAGAGGAATGATCATTACGGACCGTAATGACCAGAGGAGGCTTTGTATAGTAGATAAGATTTCAGTTGGGCCTTAAAGGCCTAATTGAAAGATACATCCATATTGTAGCACATAGAGTTGACAGAGGAACTGTCAAAGGGATAATTAATGTCACTTCTTTTGAATAACAGGGCTTTCTTGTGCAGAGGGCTTTGTGTAAATTCTAAGCTGTGTGGTGGTGATGTTTGTCTGTTATCATCCTAAATAATCATTTCACCCTTCTCTCTTCCACTATCTAGAAATGATTGTGGCCCAGATTGCTGTTGTATTGATATCTTTATGCAGTATTTTTTTCCACCAAAGTATTCCTATAAGAGAGTACATACATAACCCAAATAACTGTTGGCCTTAACTTGCAATATTTTGAAGTCCTGTGTTGTTTTTAAAATTTTTTTATTTATTTTTGAGAGAGAAACGGAGAAATATCAATTTGTTGTTCCCCTTATTTATGCATTCATTGGTTGCTGATTGTATGTGCCCTGACCTGGGATCAAACCCTCAACCTTGGTGTGTATCGAGACAATGCTCTAACCAACAGAACTACTCAGCTAGGATTGAAGTTTTGTGTTTTGATTTCTAAATATATGTAAAATTTGTATTCTGTAACCATAATATTCATATTTGTTTAAGTTAAAATATTCTTTTTTAAGGTAATCTTTGAAAGAAAAAGGAAAAAGAAACCTTTAAGTGAAAAGGATGCTTCAGAAAAACAGGCACATTTACCCTTCTTCTTTTAAAAAAGAATTTAAAATACATATGATATAAAGTTCCCCATTTTAACAATTCTAAAGTGTACAGCTTTGTGACATGTATTACATTCACAATGTGTGCAACCATCACCACTATCTAGTTCCATAATATTTTTTTGTTCAAAAGGAAACCCTCTACCCATTAAGCATTTACTCCCTATTTCTTTATATCCCAGCCCTGGCAACTATAAATCTGTTTTCTATTTCTACTGATTTGGTTATTCTGGATATCCTATATAATAAAGAGGTAATATGCAAATTGACCCTCACACCCTCACACAAGATGGCCACCCCTATGTAGTCAAAGATGGCCACCACAAGATGGCTGGTAGGGGAGGGTAGTTGTGGGCAATCAGGCCAGCAGGGGAGGGCAGTTGGGGCAATCAAGCTGGCAGGGGAGCAGTTAGGCATTGATGAGGCTGGCAGGGGAGTGGTTAGGGGGTGATCAGGCTGGCAGGCAGGCAAGTGGTTGGGAACTAGCAGTCCTGGATTGTGAGAAGGATGTCTGGCTACCGGCAGTCAGACATCCCCCTGAGGGATCCCAGATTGGAGAGGGTACAGGGTGGGCTGAGGGACACCCCTCACCCCTTCATGCATGAATTTCGTGCACTGGGCCTCTAGTTATTATAAATGAAATCATGCAATGTGGGTTTTTTTTGTGTCTGACTTTTCTCATTCTCTCAGTATGTTTATAAGGTTCACCCATGTTGTAGCATGTATCAGTATTTCATTCCTTTTTATGGCTGGATAATATTTCATGGTATGGATACACTACATGTTGTTTATTCATTCATCAGTTGATGGATTTTTGTGTTGTTTTCATCTTTCCCCTGTTAGAAACAGTGCTGCTATGAACATACATGTAAAAGATTTCTCCAGACATTTGTTTTAATTCTTTTGGGTATATACCAAGGAGTGGAATTGCTGAGTCATATCATAACTCTATGTTTAATTTTTCGAGGAACCACCAAATGTTTTCCACAGCCATGCACCAACTCACATTTCTGCCAGCAATGTATGAGTGTTTCAGTTTCTTCACAAGCTTGCCCACACATGTTAGTGTCCATCTTTTTTTATTATAGCCATCCTAGTGGAAGTGATTTGCATTTCTTTAATAACTAAAGATATTGAGCATCTTTTCATGTGCTTGTTGGTCATTTGTATGTGTTCTTTGGAGACATGTCTATTCAAATCCCTTGCCTATTTTTAAAATTGGGTTGTCTTTTGTTATTGGTTATAAGAGTTTAATATATATATACACACACATATACTAGATCCTTATTTTACATACCATTGCAAATATTTTCTCTCATTCTGTTAGTTGTCTTTTCTCTTCCTTGATGAACAAAGGTCTGAATGAATTTTAATTTATTTTTTTTTATTTACTTGTGCTTTTGGTCTATATGTTAAAAAATTACTTATTCCAAGATAATGAAGATTATTCCTATTTTTTAGCATTTTCATAATTTTATATCTTACAGTTAAGGCCATAATTCATTTTGAGTTAATTTTTTGCATATAGTGTGAGATAAGGGTTCAACTTCACTCCTTTGCATGTGGATAGATATCCAGTTGTCCCAACACCATTTATTGAAAAGACTATTATTTCCCTCATTGAATTGTCTTGGCACTATTATCTAAGTCAATTAGTCATAGATGTATGTATTTATTTTTGGATTTTTCATTCTATTCCGTTGATCGATGTGTCTATAAGAGAAGAGAGAGCCAAAGCTGGATAGAGCGTTTGCCTGCAGACTGAAGGGTCCCAAGGTTTGATTCCGGTCAAGGACACATACCTTAGTGCAGGCACATCCTCAGTGGGGGGTGTGCAGGAAGCAGCTGATCAATGTTTCTCTCTCATCGATGTTTCTAACTCTCTGTCTCTCTCCCTTCCTCTCTGTAAAAAATCAATAAAATATATTTTTTTTAAAAAAAGAGAGAGGAGAGAGAAATAGAAGCATCCATGAGAGAGAAATATCATCAGAGTAGATAGATACAACCCAAGGGCTTGTATGCATGCATATAAGCATAACCAATGAACACAAGGTATGTCTGGGAGGTGGTGGGGGCAATGGGAAGATATGTATACATGTAATACATTAATAAAAAAAATAAAAATAAATAAAATAAAAAATAAAACCTAAAAGAAGAAAATAAAGAAACATCATCAATTGGCTGCTTTCTGTCCACCCTTTACTGGGGATCAAGCTGAAATCTTGGCATGTGCACTGACTATGAACTAGTGACCTCTTGGTGCATGGGTTTTTGCTCAACGGCTGAGTCACATTGGCCAGGCCTATGTGTCTATTTTTATGCCAGTATTACATTGTCTTGATTACTGTGGTATTCTAGTAAGTTGGATTGTGAGTCCTCATACTTCATTTTTATTTTTTAATATTATTTTAGCTATTCAAAATCCCTTAAAATTCCATATAAATATTTGAATCATCCTTTTAATTTCTGCAAGAAAGCCATTAGATTTTTGGTACGGATTGCGTGGAATCGATGGAACACTTTGGGGAATATGGCCACCTCAACAATATTATGTCTTTTCATTTATTTTATTTGCCTTCAATTTCTTTCAGCAATGTTTTAAAGTTTTCAGTATTCAAGTCTTGTACCTCCTTGGTCAAATTTATTCCTGAGTATTTTACTGTTTCTGATGCTATTATAAATGGGATTGTCTTCTTATCAGATTGTTTATTGCTAGTGTATAAAAATAAACTGATATTGCAGGTTGATCTTATATCTTTCAACTTTGCTGAATTTTCTTATTAGCTCTAACTTTTTACATATGGATTTTTTAGAGTTTCCTATACTTAAGATCATATCATCTGTGAAATACTCCCTCCTCCTTTTTAAAAAAATACTACTCACTGCATCATACTACTTTATTTAACTAGGAGTATACATTATCCCAGTATGAGAAATATATTCTGATATATTTCTTTTGTTTTCATTTTACAATTTGAAAAGTATTTTTACAACTAATTTTATTATTTTATTAACAAGGTGGCTAATAATATTTTATTTTACAGATAAGGACACTGAAGTTATCAGAGAATTTAATAACTTATTGAGGGTTTGCATAACTTCAGCTAAAGCAGGGGGCTTTTCATTAGAGGTCCAGTACTCTTTTGATTAAACTTGAATTCCTTCATATTTTTCTTATAGTCAGTAAAACTTAGATCAGATAGTTTTCTTCTATGAACTTGAGAAGCCTTGTCTTTGGTTAGGGTCAGTACACAGTAAAATAAAAATTAAAAGCAACATACATTTACAAAAAAGACTCATGCTAGAATGTTGGTAGTATCTTTACTGGAACATCTTGTCCATCAATGGAGACTAGATAAACTCTTCATATACTGGAATACTATTCAGCAATAAAAAGGAACAAACTACTGATGCATAGAAAAAATTAATAATCTTGAAAAGATTATGCTAGGTAGAAAAAGCCTTACTATTTGATTTCATGTGACATTCGAGAAGAAGCAAAACTACTTTATTATGGAAAAAAATATCAACAATGGTTCTGGGAATGTTGGGTGGGGACTGGTGGGAAAAGTATATGAGGAAGTTTTCTGGGGTGATAGTAATGTTCTATATTCATTTAGGACTTTGAGTTACAAAAGGGTGCGCTCTTGTCAGAGCTCAGCAAATGCACTTAATTTGGTGCATATCATTGTATATAAATTTTATACCAAAAGAAAAAAAAAGGCATAGCGGGAACACCATGTAAAGATACAGAAAGAAGAGAGATATCTATGAGTCAAGGAGACAGAACTCAGAAGTAACCAAACCTGCTAATACTTTATCATGACTTCAAGTCTCCAGCATTTCTTTGCAGATATGTTCAGATTGAGATGAAGATTACTGAATTAGGGTGGATCCTAATCCAATGGTTCTGTCTTTACAAGAAGAGCCAAAGAAAAGCCACACAGAAGGAAGACTGCCATGTGGAGATCTAGGCAGAGACTGAAATAATGCATCTGTAAACTAAGGAATGCCAAGAACCACCAGAAGTTTGAAGTAGACAAGAATCTTTTCATGGAACACGTGGAGGGAGCATGACCCTCCTAACACTTTGATGTTAGATGCCTAGCCTCCAGAACTATGGGAGAATATATTTCTGCTCTTTAAAGCCAAAAAGAAAAACAAATAGAAAGAGAAAAAAAGGAATTATTAAATTTAGTTAATGATATGCATACTCAAGTATTTAGGGGGCAGTATACTCATGTTTGCAAATTACTTTGATATTGATTTTAAAAAGATGGATTAATGGATGGATAGAGGTATAGACAGTTGGTTAGCTATGTCATAAAGCAAGTATAATATAATGTTTCGGTAGAATCTAGGTGATAAGTTCTCTGTAAAGTTTTTCAACTTTCATTTTTGCTGTGTACTTAAAATTCTCCATAATAAAATGTTGAGGGAAGGAAGGAAATCAAATTTGGAAACTTAGTAGTTCCTCTTCTATCCTCCTCTATCCTTCTATTCCACCTACCTTCTTCTCAGCCTCATAAAATGAGCATAATGTGAAATAAAGGCAAATGCTGGGGAAGATAAATATAGTAGGAGTTCACTCATCAGGTTCCAAGTTACCATGACAACTTTCTATTAACCATAACTCCTGTGGCTCTATGTTGTCACCCAGAGTCTCTCTTCTACATATGCCCCTAAGAAACTTGCATATCAGTCTCCAATTTTATACCTAACTACTGAACCTATTTCTGTTGGAGAAATGTCTTAGTGCCCTGAAAAAATTACACCTTTGTCATTCCAGTTGATAAATGGTAGAGCCAGAGTTTAGATTCACGAGTGCCTGATCTTTAGGACTTAAAGGGAATGTGTGGTGGATTTTTAGACAGTAAGGGACTTATTTTACCCTTTGAATCTTGTTTATGGACAGTTACCTACCCTAGAACCTAGCCCTGGAAGTAGAAAGGGATCCCACAGCCAATTCTCAGGAGAAGGAGCGGGTGGTGTGGGAGAGGGGCAAAGGTAAGAGACCATCCATAGGAGCACTAAAAATAATAAAATGGAAATAAATACATAACTATCAATAATCACTTTAAATATAAATGGCTTAAAAGTACCAAGCAAAAGATACAGGGTAGCTGAATAGATAAGATACACACAGACTAAAAGTAAATGGATAGAGCCATGACTGGTGGGTTTAGTGGTCAGAGCATCAGTCTGTGCACCAAAGGATCACAGATTCGACTCGACATGTACCTGGGTTTCAAGTTTAATCCCTAGGCCTGAGAACATGTGTGGGAGGCAACCAATCGATGTGTTTCTCTCACTTCTCCCTCTCTCTCTCTCTCTCTCTCTCTCTCTCTCTCTCTCTCCTACTCTCTCTAAAAATCAGTGGAAAAAATAATCTCAGGTGAGGATTAATGCAAAAATAGTAGAGGGATGGAAAAGATATTTCATGAAAATAGAAAAAAAAGCTGGGATAGTAATACGTATATCTGACAAAATAGATTTCAAAACAAAGGCTATAATAAGAGACAAAGAAGGACACTACATAATGATAAAAGGAGCAATTCAACAAGAGGATATAACTCTGATAAACATTATGCACCCAGCATAGGAGCACCTAAAGATGTAAAGTGAATCTTGATGGACATAAAGGGAGAGATTGACAATAATACAGTCATGTAGGAGATTTTAATGCTCCCTTGACATCAATGCCCCTTGATATCAACAAGTAAATGGTAGCCTTAGATCAGATGGATTTAATTGATATCTTTGAGCATTTCACTTCAAATAGTAGAATATACATTCTTTTCAAGTGCATATGGAACATTTTTTGCGACACAAAGAAGTCTCAATAGTTTAAAGAAATTTGAAATCAATATCAAGCATCTTCTCTGATCATTATCATATGAAACTAGAAATAAACCATAGGGGGGAAAAAACAACCCTGAAAAACACATGAAGCCCTGGAGGATAAATAACATGTCATTAAACAATAAGTCAGTTAATTAGATCAAGGAAGAAATCAAAAGATACTGTGAGAAAAATGAAAATGAAAACATAACTGAAAATCTATGGGACACAGCAAAAGAAGTCCTAAGAAGAAATTTCATAGCATTACAGACCTACACCAAAAAACAAGAAAAATTTCAAACAACCTAAATTTACACTTAAAGGAATTAGGAGAAACACACACACACACACACACACACACACACACACACCACACACAACACAACAATGAGTAGAAGGAAGGAAATCCGAGAAGAAATAAATGAAATAGTCTAAAAAATAAAAATAAAAAAGACAAATGGAACCAAGAGCTGATTCTTTGACAAGATAAACAAGATTGACAAACCTTTAACCAGAGTCATCTAGAAAAAAGAGAGAGGACCCAAATAAATAAATTCAGAAATGAAAGAAGAAAAGTACAACTGACACCAAAGAAATACAAAGGATTGTAAGAAAGTATTATGAACAACTATATGCCAATAAATTGGACAATCTGAATAAAATGGATAAATTCCTAGAAACATACAATCTTCTAAAATTGAATCAGGAAGAATCAGAAAATCTAAATAGAGAGTTTACAACTAGTGAAATTGAAGCAGAAAAAAATTTTAAAAACTCCCAAGAAATCAAAGTCATGGACTGAGTGTTTTCACAGGTAAATTTTACCAAACATTTAAAGAACTAATACCTCCCCTTCTTAAACTATTCCAAAAAAATTCAAGGGGAGGAAAGATTCCCAAGCTTATTTTATGAGGCCAGCTTTCCTCTCTACATAGCAGTAGTTTTTCAATATAAAATGCAAAGCAGCAGTCGTTTTCCATTACCCCCATCTCTAACACTTCTTGCCCAGGAGTGTAGAAAGAAGCTGGGAGGATATTTACTCTCGGCTCTTTGATTTCTCTTATTTAACTGAGCCCAGTGACAGCTGCTTCTCTTGAGTGCAACACCAGCAAGCTCAGGGCTAGCTGCACCTGGAAGGCAAGCGACAGAGCTGTCCAGAGGCTTTGAACAAACCCAAGCGTGTGAGTAATGGCAACCTCAGCAGGCAGGCTGCTCCCAAAGACTCTAGGTCCCTCCCAGCTCCCTACCCCAGTTCCCTGCTCTTTCCCTTTCACCCACAAGCGCCACTGTCATGGTGTGCCCCAAGGCTTGGTGTGCAGACGCCAGGGTTGCAGGTTCAAGACACTCTGCCTCCTCCTGCCACTTTTACTACCTTAAGTGCCAGGAGGGACCTTTCCACTTGGTCTTGGTCTTTGGTCACTGCTGAGGTTTTCTCTTCACTCTAGGCCAGGGACAGCCAGGACCTTTGCCTCTGACCAATGTGGTGGCTGCAGCCTGCCTGGAGTACCCCCAGCCTGGGAAAGTATGGGGGCATGGCCAGCATGGGTGAGGGGCCGAGGGGGATGGAGGCATTGGCTAGCTTCCCCATCCTCAATTGGGGTGGGAGAGGCTGATCAGGGATGGAGCTGGGGGAGGGGCTGGGCAGAGCAGCCATCTTGTGATGGCATTACGGTATGAGGGTCAATTTGCATATTACCTCATTATTATATAGGATAATATTGGAAGTCCTAGCCACAGCAATTGGACAAGAAGAAGAAAAGGCATCCAAGTTAAAAAGGAGAAAGTAAAAATGTCATTATTTGCAGATAACATTATATTGTATATAGAAAGCCCTAAAGACTCCACGAAAAAGCTACTGGAGCTAATAAATGAATTTGATAAAGTAGCAGGATACAAAATTAATATTTGGAAATCAGTGGCATTTTTATACACCAATAATGAACTAACATAAAGAGAAACAGAAAACAATCCTCTTTACTATTGCAACAAAAAATTAAGATACCTAGGAATAAATTTTACCAAGGAGGTAAGACCTATACTCAGAAAACTAAAGGGCATTGGAGAAAGAAATTGGAGAAAGAAATTGAGGAAGATGCAAAAAAAGTGGAAGTATATACCATGTTCATGGATTGGAAGAATTAACATTATTAAAATGTTCATAATACCTAAAGCAATCTATAGGTTTGCTAATATTTTGTAGAAGGTTTTAGCATTTATGTTCATCAGGAATACTGGCCTATAATTTTCTTTAATTGTGGTTCAATGCAATTCCTATTAAAATACCAATGGACCTAGGACAAATATTCCAAAAATGTATATGAAACCAATATTGAGAAAGGAGAACAAAGTTGGAGGTATCACAATACCTGATATCAAACTATACTTCAGGGTAATGGTAATCAAAATATCATGGTACTGGCATAAGAACAGGCATATAGATCAGTGGCACAAAACAGAGTGTTCAGAAGTCAACCCATGCCTACGTGGTTAATTAATATTTGACAAAGGAGGCAAGGCAGTCTCTTCAATAAATGGTGTTGGAATTTTTGGACAGGTACATGAAAAGAAATGAAACTTGACCACCAACTTAAACCACACACATAATAAACTCAAGATGGATAAAATACTTAACTGTAAGCTATGAAACCATAAAAATCCTAGAAGAAAACATAGGTATTAAAAGCTCAGACATCTGTCATAGTAATATTTTGCCAATATGAATCCTAGGGTAGGGAAACAGGAAAAAATAAACAAATGGGACTATATCAAACTAAAAACTTCTGTATAGCAAAAGAAATCATCAAGAAAATGAAAAGGGAAGCCACTGTATGAGAGAACATATTCACCAGTGATACATCTGAAAAGGGGTTAATTTCCAAATATATAAAGAACACCAGGAAGACAATTCAATTAAAAAATGGGCAAAGTACCTGAGTAGATACTTCTCCAAAGAGGACATACAGGTGCCCAATAGAACTTATGAAAAAATGCTCAATGTCATTTATCAGAGAGATGCAAATTAAAACCACAATGAGATATCACCTCATACCTGCCAGAATGGCTACCATCAATAAATCAACAAACAACAAGTGCTGGTGAGAATGTGGTGAGAGGACATCCTAGTTCACTATTGGTTGGTGCAGCCACTGTGGAAACAGTATGGAGTTTCCTCAAAAAATTAAAAATGGCGTTCGTTCTCTCTCTCTCTCTCTCTCTCTCTCTCTCTCTCTCTCTCTCTCTCTCTCTCTCTCTCTCTCTCTCTCTCCTCCCCCTCTCTTCTCAATAACAATTACAATAAAATGGGCCCTGGTCGATTGGGCTCAGTGGAGAGTGTCAGCCTGTGTACTGAAGGGTTCAATTCTGATCAAGGGCAGGCTCCATCTCCTTCCTGCTCTGGTTGCAGCATTGTGGGAAGCAACCAATTGATGTGTCTCTCTTACTTTGATGATTCCTCTCTGTCTCTTCCCCTCCTTTTTACTCTCTCTCTAGAAAAATATCCTCTGGTGAGAATTACCATATAAAAAATTAAAAATGGAATTGCCTTTTGACCTAGAGATCCCACTTCTGGGAATGTATCCTAAGAATCCTGAAACATCAATTCAAAAGAATATATGTACCACTATATTCATAGCAGCATTATATATAAGAGCCAAGGCCAAGAAACAGCCCAAGTACCCATCAGTAGATGAGTGGATAACAAAAGCTGTGGTATATTTACATGATGATATACTATATGGCCATAAAAAGGAAGGTAATTGTATCTTTTGTGACAGCATGGATGTACTGGGAGATTATATTCTAACTGAAATAAACCAGTAGGAGAAAGACAAATACTATATGATCTCAGTTATATGTGGAATCTAATGAACAAAATTAATTGATGAACAATGTAGAAACAGAGGCATAGATAAATGGAACAGACAGCTATCACGAGGGATGGGGGTTGGGAGACTGGATGAAATAAAGTGAAGGGATTAGGTCAGGGAATGGGGAAATGGGGACAACTATAATAGTGTCAGCAATAAAAATAAAAAAACAAACCACACAAGTTCTTGGGAAAAGGTATGCAAGGAATCTGGAGTCCCAATTTACATAAGAACTTAAATCCTAAGGATTTCTGGTTGAGGGTATTTGATGTTTATCTCTGACATTTTTCTACAGGATGAGAGATTATGTTTTTGGAGTATTATTTTGCTCCCCAGAATACCACTCTTCTTTCCCTAGCAGTTAATAAAATAAATAGTACATAGTGGACATTCTGTGAATGTTTGATAAATTGGATAATTTTGGTTTTCTCAGAGCAGGGTCTGGACTTACTCATCTCTACATGCTCATCATCTAATATAGTACCTCCTAGACATTCAATAGACATTCAATAATTTTTTAAAGAATTAAATTAAAATTTTTACTTTATTTTAAGGGAAGTACCCCTCAACTACACCTTTCTCAACTAAGAATGACAGGGTCTTGAATAAACCATGAGTCAGGATCAAAGGTTAATGATAATCCAGAAAAGATACTAGTAGACTGAATTTAGCTGATATATTTGGTACTTGCTACATGCCAGTTGTTGTTTTATTGTTTTTGTCTTTGTTTTTGAGAGGTGAATTATATAAGTCAAAGACTAGCAATAATGAATTGATAGCCCACAAACAGCAAAAATTGTGGATCTTCCTGAAGTCCTGGACAAAAGGAAATGCAAGTTTTCCTTAATCATATTTCTTGGCTTGAACTAGGAATTTGTGTGAAGATGCTATATTTCTAATTGCCAGAGGGAAATGGGGAGCATGGTCAGAGAAGGTTGGGAGAAGAGGGGAAGAGAATGGGGGCATAGTTGGGAGAGGGAATAGGGAAAAGGTAGTTAAAATGCAGAGGGAGAGAAAATTGACCTGAAAGAATAGTAGCTGTGGCCCCATCCTGGTTTTGTGACTGATCAGTGATCTGTTTGCAAGTAAATTTTTGTTGGGCAGATCTTTTCTCATAGTGGACAGAATATCCACTGCATTAGATTTAACTGTAGTAGTCACCATCCTCCTAACCCTTTTTTAGTCTTGCGGGACCTTGGGATCCAGAGTGAGCTCTACATGTTTTGTGGAGAAAGAGGGAGGCATTAAATAACAACTATCCTCCACAATAAAGATTCTCAGAAGAGTTTCTGATATTTTACAGAGGGTTCCCTCTTATTGATAACAAATGTTGCTGTAAACTCTAGATCTAGGGCATTCTTGATTAAAGGAAGCAGAGGTCATTGCAGTTTCATTGTCATCCAAGAATTGTTTATAGATTAAATACATTGACTAGAAGTTATAGAAAGTCAGTGCAGTTAGTTACAACCATATTGCCCCTTCCCTCACCTTCATAGATATATAAAAAAGACTCACTTGCCGAGACCGGTTTGGCTCAGTGGATAGAGCATCGGCCTGCAGACTGAAGGGTCCCAGGTTCGATTCCGGTCGGGGGCATGTACCTTGGTTGCGGGCACATCTCCAGTGCGGGGCGTGCAGGAGGTGGCTGATCGATGTCTCTCTCTCATCGATGTTTCTGACTTTCTATCCCTCTCCCTTCCTCTCTGTAAAAAATCAATAAAATATATTTTAAAAAAAAAGACTCACTTAAGGTGTATCATCACCTATGCTCACAAAAGCTGAGTACAAGATCATTGGATCCAGTTTTTATTCCTAGAGAAAACTCCAAAGCAGTTTCTTCCAGTTAATGACTATTGAGTCATTTAGCATGTATTTATTGAGTGAGAACTTTGCGGTGTGATTTTGATTTAATGTTGAGATAGATTTAGTTCCTAAATTGTACATTACTAAGGTATAATCTGAAGGAAAAGGGATATCTTTTATTTAAATTTGATTTTGAAATCAAAGAAATGCTAGAAATTACTTTAGATATACTGCTCTGGATTTTATACAACTCAGTGGTGGCTCATATAAGATCTCCTAACTCATTGTTTATAAAGGACCTAGGAGACAGAAAATTGACTATATCCCAGCCCACCCTCCCAAATAACATCGGGACCTGGAACCAACAGCACTCTGGATGAGATGAGTGAATAGTGCCAGAATCTGTTAAATAACCTATTAAAAATTCTTCCTTGTGGTTGCAGTTAGAGTTGTCAAGTTTTAAATCCTCATCCCTGTGTCTATCTACATGTGTTCAACCATTTGCCTTTCTGGGAAAGGATAAAATTTCCTGCCTAGAAACTAGTGGCATCTTCTACAGAAGCAGGAATCTGTCTTCCCAGGTAAGCTGCAAAATGGAGAGTCTCAGATCTTCCTGTCTGCACCCTTTGTGCCACATTTTACTTAGTCTTAATTTGGAGCTTCTACTTCAATGGTTCAATTCCAGTCAGGGCACATGCCTGGGTTTCAGGCTCAGTCCCCAGTGGGGAGCATTCAGGAGGCAGTTAATTATCAATGGTTCTCTCTGATCATTGATGTTTTCTCTCTCTCTCTCTCTCTCTCTCTCTCTCTCTCTCTCTCTCTCTCT
>JAAGEH010000125.1:6273463-6307465 GCA_011751065.1 Lasiurus cinereus
TCTCTCTCTCTCTCTCTCTCTCTCTCTCTCTCTCTCTCTCTCTCTCTCTCTCTCTCCCTTTCTTTCTGAAATCAATAAAAATACATTTTAAAAAAGAAAACCTTTGAAAAACAAAGTAAAATACAATCATAAATGGAAAGGGATCTTATCTTATTTTATATATGAGGAAACAGGTATAAAGAGATGAAAAACCTTGCTCTAAATCCCATGTGTTTGGATGAAACAGCTATGCATGGTTTAGGCACAAAATTGAATGACTTTTTTCATTTTTCTCCCTCTGTCATAGACCTCGAGCAATGCAAGACCTTTAAGTAGCTGGTATGCTATTTGCCCCATATAAAGTGTATTTTGGTAGAGTATGATGAAATTTAAGGGCTCTTATTTTATCTTAAGGATCTTGATTATACCAGTATACTGTCATCTTATTCATTGGGCTTGGCAAAGGTTTAACCCAGCACTCTCTGATAGAAATATAATGCAAATTGTAAATGTAAGCCTTACATGAAATTTTAAAATTTCTAGTAGCTACAGTATAAAAAATCTAAAAGGAAACAGGTGGAATTAATAATATAGTTTATTTAGTACAATATGTCCAAAATAGTCTTTATTTTTTCTAAAATATTCCTATTTCAACATATAATTAATAGGAAAAAATTATTAAAAAGAGATTTGCATTCTTTCATATACAGTCTTCTAAACTGGGTGTGTATTTTACCTCACAGTATATCTGAATTTGCACTGGCCACATTTCAGGGGCCCAGTATTCACATGTACCTGGTGCTACTCTATTGAACAATGCAGCATTTCAGTCTTCATTTTCCTTACAATTCATTCCTGGTTTTCTAACCTTCATTCCTGTCCTCACTATTTTCTTTTAATGGATCTCTATTTTTCCCTTCATTGGTCCCTAGATAAGCACACTTCTTTTCTGTGTAAGTGCCAGATGTCCTTCTTTGGTCAGGTAAAAAAAAAAATTAAAAAAAAAAAATATATATATATATATATATGTATGTATGTATTCTCTAGCTATTATTTGAAATCAGCTAGTGCTCCTTGAACTGTGTCTTTCCTTTTCTGTGAACATTCAGCTCTTTGGAACTGAGCTTCTCATCTCATTTTACTGATGAGTCTGTCTCTTCTGCTAAATTTTGTGCTCCTTGAGAACAAAGATAATGTTGTTCATTTCTCTAATCTCAGAACCTAGCAGTATCTGGTTCCCAGCAGAAACTTGATAAATTTGTAATAATTGAACAAGTAAATAAGGTTTTCCTGTATATCTTACCAGCTCTTTTTTCTTCCTCAATGGTGATTTTTCTCTCCCAACAACTATGCTGTGGTGGGTATATAGGCAACCCTTGTTATTTGTGGTTTTAATTATTTGCAGGAAAACAGTCAAGAATTTTAGTCATATTCCACAATTCTTTCCAGAAACCTTTTCTTTGTCACTTTTCAAATGATTGTCTGACTTTGGGGTCTATAGTAGTCTTGGCTCTTCAACTGCCTGCTTTTTAAATACCTGATGTTTCTCCCAGGTCCATTTCCTCTCCCCACCTTCATACCTGTCTTTGCTCTCTCTGGACATTCCCTTCACTATGATTTTATTATGCAAACCCAGTCCTGATTTGACTTGAAGATAGGAGTTCCCTAATAGTAACTTACCATGAAAATACAGATATAGACTATGAAATGAAAAAATATCATAGAGATTCAAGTCTAGGGGTCTTTACATTTTTAAAGTAGCTAAATTCTTTTTTCAAACAAAGCTTTAGACAGAATCCTCTATATAAAACTGGTGAAAATGGAGCTGCTTTCATTAAAATGGGGTTAAGGGTTGCCAGGTATAATCTGGGGGCCCCCACAGAACAAGGTTTGAGAACCACTAATCTAGTTCTGCTCCCTCACAATACAAATAGTGAAATCAAGACCTAGAGTGGTGGTGGTGGTATGTGTGTGGGGAGTATGAGGACACAAATGTAATACCTTAATCAATAAAGAAATTAAAAAAGACCTAGGGAAGTGAAACAGCTTGCCTAATCCATACAGCAAGCTAGTGACAAGATCTGGACTAGGACCTAGGTTTCCTTTCCAGGCTTGTGTTCTGTTAATGACATTTTGCTGTTAAGAACCTTATTTCCTAAGGGTAGAAAACAGTAACAATGAGCCTTTTATTTTATTCTCCTTTGTGAGATCAGACAGGGTAGGTCCACCTCTTCTTCCCTTCTAGTAAATCAGTTTGGCCCCCTCTTGTTATTGTTTTTCTCTAAAACCCAGGCTGGGGCTTGTTTTAGCCTTTGTTCTGTTCCCAGTTTTTGTACTGCCAAGATGGATAGGGAGAGAGCGGATTCAGGCAGGCTATGGTGGCACAGATATTTCCTGTTCCTTGGCTAGTCTGGCTATGTCTTTCAGAGGTAGCAGAATGCCATGGCCAGGTGTGTCTTTTAGGGCCTTCAAGCTCTTGGCTGTGGTAGGTGTTTATAACCGCAATTTCCTCATAATCTTCTGTTTTTTCACAGGCTTCTAGTCACTACCTGAGGTTATACATCTAAGTCTCTACTCTGAGAGTCATCAATCATTCAGAACTCTTTGTGGTCTGGCCATAATTTATCTCTGTGTTCTTATTTTCCAGTGTCCCCTTCATGTATCCTATGTTTTCTCTGAGACTACTGTGTTTTGTCTCCTCACCTATTAAATATTACTCATCACTTAAAATATTCCCTTTTCAAGAAGTCTTTCTCAATTTCCAACTGTATGCCATCTCCCTCTTTTGTGATATTTTAAGTTTTTAGGCTTATCTCCCATCATTCCCTGCCTCATGTTTTATGTACAGCAATTTTGTACAATCCACATTCTCACTTCCATGCCTTTGTTTATGTTGTCCATTTGTTCTGACTTCCCTGCCCTAATTTTTACTTCACTTTTACCCAGCTAACTCTTATGTAAATTTAGGATGGACTCGAGCAGCTCTTAGTCCAAGATGGCTTTCCTGACTCCTCTACACTGACTCAGGCTACCCACCCCACCAATAATAGAATATAACTATCTCCATCTTTGTACTTACATGCCATATTTTATCTATTTGTACCTGACACACGCTAGACAGTGTTCTCTGCCTTATAATTTCTAGCATCTAACATCTCACTAATAATAGATGCTTAATAAATATTTGTAGGATAGATGAATAAATTACTTTTATGTTATTGTAATGGCTTAAGTTATAGTCTACATTTTTTATAAATATTTATCTACCTCTAGACTATAAATTAATTCTGTGAGGACAAAGAAAGAGATTGAATCCTACTCATCTTTTTGTCCCTCTTAGAGCCTCATTCTTAGTGAGCATATCAGTAAGGGTTCTCCAGAGGAACAGAAACAGTAGGAGATATATTTAAGGAATTGGCTTATAAGTGCAAAGCTGGCAAGTCTGAAATATGGGGAGTCCAGCAGGCTAGAAATCCACTTAGGCAGGATTGCTAGTCTTGAGACATAATTCCTTTTTCTCTGGGAAACTCAAGTTTTGCCTTTAAGGCTTTTCGATGATGAAATGAGGCCTACAAAGATTGTCAAGGATAATCTCCTTTACTTAAAGTCAGCTGACATCTACAATGCACCTTCATAGTAACATGGAGACTAGTGTTTGATCCAACAACAGGGCACCATAGCCTAGCCAAGTTTACACAAAATTCATTCACAGTAAGTGGTCAATAAATGTTTGCTTAATTAAAATATGCCTTTGAGTTCTTATCTGAAGCTCAATAAAGGAGAATAATCTCACTTCTGTTTCCAGCAGTAATTTGAACTCTATAACTTAAAAATCCTCCACCATCTAAACTCCTCCTAGCAACTATGAATAAAAAATGAAAACACTCTTTAAGATACATAACTGAGCTTGTAAGAAAGCAAGGGACTCTCCAATGGCTGAAAATGAAGACAAATTGAGTGGTAAGTCTATGAGATGTTTTTATCAAGTTTGTTAGGATATTTATTATGGTAACTTTGCTTTCTTACAAAAAAAGGAGATAAGACAGACCTTAAAGGTAAGACCTACAAGTGAGACTGGGACATTAAGTGAAATGGTGGATAAAAAAAAATTGCATTAATGCATGGACATAAGAAAGTTGCATATCTCAGCCAAGAGCAAAAGACAAAGAAGAGAATATTAAAAGCAGCAAGAGAAAAACAGTTACCTACAAGAGAGCACCCATACGATTGTCAGCTGATTTCTCAACAGAAACTATGCAGGCCAGATGTGAGTGCCAAGAAATATTCAACATGATGAATAGCAAGAACCTACAACCAAAATTACTCTACCCAGCAAAGCTATCATTCAGAATTTAAGGGCAGATAAAGAGCTTCACAGATAAGAAAAATCTAAAGGAGTTCATCACCACCAAACCAGTATTATATGAAATACCGAAAGGTATTCTTTAAGAAGAGGAAGAAGAAGAAAATGGTAAAGGTAAAAATTCTGAACAACAAATACATATCTATCAACAAGTGAACCTAAAAATCAAGTGAATTGAAAATCTGATGATCAAAATAAACTGGTGAATATAATAGAATTAGGAACATAGAAAGGGAGTGGACTGATAATTCTCAAGGGAAAAGAAGTAAGGGGGAGTGCAGGGAGAGACTGGACAAAATCATACACCTATGGATGAGGACAATGGGGGGGAGGTAAGGGAAGAGGGTGGGGTGGAAGCCAGGTGGAGGGGAGCTATGGGGGGAATAAAGAGAAACAATTGTAATAATCTGAAAAATAAAGATTTATTTAAAAAAAACACAAAAATAAATGAAATATAAATAAATGGTTAAGGACAAACAAATGAAAAATGAGAGGATAGAGTCAGATATTACGGATAATATAAAGCAAATAGAATTTCTAAAAATAAAAACACAGAGCATTGAAATTAAAAACATCCTGGATGGTTTAAATGAGAGATTAGATAATGAAGAGAAAATTGGTGAATGGAAAGTAAGGCAGAAATTACCCATGATGGTTCAGAGAGGGAAAATATGAAAGCATGGATAAGAGACAAGAGGATAGAATGAAAGATACAATATATCCTATCTAATAAAAGAGTAATATACAAATGGACCGTACCTCCACTATGCCCACAAGCCACGCCCACTAACCAATCAGGATCGAGTATGCAAATTAACCCAACCAAGATGGCTATGGCTGCAGAGAGAGCAGGAAGAAGGCTTGGGTTGCCCTGGTGATGGAGAAAGCCAAGCTTTCTGCCTGCCCTGGCCTGCCTTGGCCTCCACTTAAGGTTACAAAGTTTCAGTTATAGAAGACAAATAAATTCCAACAGAAATGGCTGCCTCTTAAAAAAAAGCAAAAATAAATGAAACTTTGTAGCCTGGAGCATTGAAATTAAAAACATCCTGGATAGTTTAAATGAGAGATTAGATAATGAAGAGAAAATTGGTGAATGGAAAGTAAGGCAGAAATTACCCATGATGGTTCAGAGAGGGAAAATATGAAAGCATGGATAGGAGGCTAAAAGGCTTAGCTCTGCTCCAGGCTACGAAGTTTCAATTGTAAAAAAATAAATAAATCCCAGATACCAGGGCCTCCACTTGGGTTGCCTGCAAACCACCATAGTCCCCTCGCTCAGGCCACCCCATGCGCCAAGGGAACCCCAACCCTGATTTGGAACACCCTTTAGGGCAAACCAGCTGGCCTTCACCCATGCACCAGGCCTCTATTCTATCTAATAAAAGAGTAATATGCAGATTGACCATCACTCCAACACATCAGATGACTGCCCCCATGTGGACACAGGATGGCCATCACAAGATGCCCTGCAAGGGAGGGCAGTTGGGGGTGATCACGCCTGCAGGGAAGGCAGTTAGGGGGGACCAGGCCTGCAGGGGAGGGAAATTAGTGGTGACCAGCCTAAAGGAGAGGGCATTTTGGGGCAATCAGGCTGGCAGGGGAGTGGTTAGGAGGTGACCAGACTGGCAGGCAGAATCGAGAAATTAGGAAGGCAGGCAGGTGAGCAGTTGGGAGTCAGTAGTCCTGGATTGTGAGAGGGATGTCCGACTGCCTGTTTAGGCCCGATCCCATTAGTGCAGCCCTCTAGAGGTCCCTGATTGATGCAGGCTGGGCTGAAGAACACCCCCCCACCCCTGTGCACGAATTTTGTGCACTGGGCCTCTAGTGTATAATAATTATTCTGAAAGTAGAGAATAGAGAGAATGAGAAAAAAACAATATTTAGAGTTAATGGTCAAAAATTTTCAAAAACTGATGAAAAACCTCAATTAGGAAGCACATCGAGTTACAAAGGACAAATTAATATAAAGCTACTTCTAGACATATTATAGTGAAACTGCATAACACAAAGAACTATGAAAGTAGTTCTTAAGAGCATCAGAAGTAAAAGATATCCTACAAGAAATGACAAATTAAAAATAGTGACAAAATAAAGGAATAATATCCTTAAAAGCTGAGAGGGAAAACAAACCCCACTCAATCTAGAATTTTTCATCTAGTTAAATCTTCAAGAGTGAGCGTAAACAAAACACTAATTCAAAAGAATATGTGCATCTTTATATTTATTGCAGTGTTATTTATATATGGGTAGATGAAAAAGCTGTATCAATATGTGACTGGATAAAAAAGCTGTGGTACAACCTAGCCTGTGTAGCTCAGTGGTGATCTTCAACTCAGGAACCAGGAAGTCACAGTTTGATTCCTTGTCATGGCAAATGCCCAGCTTGCAGGCTTGATCCCCAGTAGGGCACATGCAGGAGGCAGCCAATCATTGATGTTGATGTTTCTATCTCTCCCTTTCTCTTCCTGAAATCAATTTTTAAAAAAATTAAAAAAAAATAAAGTTGTGAGTTCACAACAAAAGAAAATGCAAAATGTATATCTTTTTTTAAAAAGCTGTGCTACATATATACAATGGGATAATAATCAGCCCTAAAAAAGAATGAAATCTTAACCATTTGCAACAGCATGGATGGACCTACAGAGTATTATGCTGAGTGAAATAAATCATTCAGAGAAAGATTAATGCCATGTGATTTGATTTACATGTGGAATCTAAAAAACAATATAAATGAACAAACAAGACAAACTCATAAATACAGAGAACTGATTGATGGTTAACAGAGAAGGGAGTCAGGAGACGAAGTGAAAAAGGTGAAAGGATTGATAAGTACAGATTGATATTTAGAAAATAGTCATGGAATATAAAGTAGTGCACAGGAAATATAGTCAATAATATTGTCCCATCTAATAAAAGAGTAATATGCAAGTTGACTGCACTTCCGTTACACCCACCAGCTATGCCCATCAGCCAATCAGAGAAAATATGCAAATTAACCCAACCAAGATGGCAACGGCCACAGAGAGCAGAAGGGAGGCTTGGGTTGCCCCTGGCAATGAAGGAAGCCAAGCTTTCCACAGACCCAGACTTCCAATTAAGGCAACAAAGTTTTAATGGCTGTACCAGCAGAAGGCTTGGCTCCACTCCAGGCTACAAAATTTCAATTGTAGAAGATAAATAAATCCCAGATACCAGGGCCTCTGTTTGGGTTGCTGGGGAGGGGGTGTGTGTGTGTGGCCTGCCTACAAACCACTACAGGCCCCTTGCCTAGGCCACCCCACACCCCAAAGGAACCCCCACCCTGATCTGAGACACCCTTCAGTGCAAACCAGCTGGCCCCCACCTGTGCACCAGGCCTCTACCCTATCTAATAAAAGAGTAATATGCAGATTGACCATCACTCCAACACACAAGATGACTGCCCATGTGTCTAAAGATCTTGCCCCCATGTGGACACAAGATGGCCAGCATGGCATGGCAGTTGGGAGGTACCAGGCCTACAAGGGAGGGCAGTTGTGAGTGATCAGGCCAGCAGGGGAGGGCAGTTGGGAGGGACCAGGCCTACAAGGGAGGGCAGTTAGGGGTGACAGGCTGGCAGAGGAGGGAAGTTGGGGGTGACTGGGCCTGTAAGGAAGAGCAGTTGCAGGGGACCCAGGCCTGCAGGGGAGGGCAGTTAGGGGTGACCAGGCCTGCAGGGAAGGCAGTTAGGGGTGACCAGGCCCAGAGGGTAGGGCAGTTAGGGGCAAATAGGCTCATGGGGAAGCAGTTAGGCATCAATCAGGCTGGCAGGGGAGTGGTTAGGGGGTGATCAGGCTGGCAGGCAGAAGCAGTTAGGGGTAATCAGGAGGTAGGCAGGTGATCTATTGGTAGCCAGCAATCCTGGATTGTGAGAGGGATATCCAACTGCCCGTTTAGGCCCGATCCAGCCCGTTTAGATCCTAGCTGGATCAGGCCTAAACAGGCAGTTGGACATCCCTCAAGAGGTCCCAGATTGGAAAGGGAGCAGGCTGGGCTGAAGGACAGCACCCCCCTCTAGTAATATAATAAAAGGCTAATATGCAACCAGTCACTGTGATTCACACTGACTACCAGTAGGCAGATGCTCAATGCAGGAGCTGCCCCTGGTGGTCAGTGCACTCCCATGGGGAGTGCTGCTCAGTCAGAAGTCCTGAGCTGGGCTCACAGCTGGCAAATGCAGCAGCAGTGGCAGAAGCCTCTCCCTTCTCTGCAGCAGTGCTTAAAGATGTGTGACTGCCAGCTTAGGCCCGCTCTCCTAAATTGGCAGTTGGACATCCCTCAGGGCTCCTGGACTGTGAGAGGGCACAGGCCAGGCTGAGGGACCCTGCAAATTAACAAATTTTGTGCACTGGGCCTCTAGTATTGTAGTAAATATCTATGGTACTAAGTGGATACTGGAAATATAAGGGGGAACATTTTGTAAAGTATATGATTGTCTAACCATTATGCTGTACACCTGAAACTAATACAAAATAATATTTACTAAAGTGTAATAAAAAGCACACACAATTAAACACAGCAAACTTCAAAACAGCAAATTTCAGCACAATTTAAAAACCAGCTATCTGAAATTGGAAACATACACATACACACACACAAACACACACCCCTGAAAAATAGTAATTTTTCTGATGATCCCTTGTTATGAATACTGTAGAGTAGATTCTTGCATTGGGGTTGGGAGGTAGGATTTGAAGACCTAGTTTTAAGTTTCCTACACATTGATGATAGACAGACTACTAAGTCTTTAGATCATTCAAGTAACATAGTCATGTATCAGAATTGTTAATATAAAGGGAGAAGCTACGCTTGGCCTTAGAATTTCAGCTTTATGAAAATCCCCAAAGTATAAAATATAGAACCTGGGAAATAAGTAGCATTTAAGTAGAAATCTCTTTTCAAGACTACTGTCCAGGTTTCTTTTTCATTATTCCCCAAACTCCAAATTATTGGCTTCATGGGTCTTCAGAGGCTCCTCTCCTAGTTACTGGCAACCCAGGAAACAAGAACTACCTCCATCTTTTAGCCTCATCCCCACTGCCCTGTCACTTCCTCTATGCCATAAACATATCCTATGTTATATCACTATTTAGCATGGCTTTGTGAATTACACATTCATACTGCAATGTTTTTGTGTAAGCCACTTCTGTACTTGGAATGACCTTTCCACACTGCATATTAAAATCTTACTGTTTAACTTCAGAGTCTGATAATGCCTTTAGAAACCATGTGGTTAATGTTCTCATTTACATATGAAGAAAATGCAATTCAGATGAATTTCTAAGCTATAAAAAATTTCTCCCATCCACCTATAATTAGAATTTATCACTCCGTTCTCTGTACTAGAGCACAAACAGAAAATCATTTATGTAGGATATCTGAGACCTGATCTGTTCTGAATTTATTTCAAGTTTAAATATCCTAACTCTAAAAGAGCACAAGGAATTATATTAAATTGTGGTAAAATACACATTATATATATTTACCATCTTAACTATTTTTAAAAATATGTTTTAAAAATTGATATCAGAGAGAAGAAAGGAGAGCGGGACGAGAGATAGAAACATCAATGATGAGGATCATTGATTGGCTGCCTCCTGCACAACTCCTACTGGGGATAGAACCTGCAACCCAAGCATGTTCTGTGATCGGGAATCAAACCATGACTTCCTGGTTCATAGGTCAACTCTCAACCACTGAGCCACACCAGCCAGGCATTAACTACTTTTAAGTGTATAACTTAATAGTGCCAAGATACTCACAGAATTGTGAAACCAGTCTCCATAACTCTTTTAATCTTGCCAAACTGAATTTCTGTATCCATCAACAACAAATCCCCATTGAACACAAGGATTTCTAAAGACGTGTTTTATCCTAAATAGTGTGATAAAAGAAATAAAGGAATTTAAGTAAAAAGAAACTGAAAACTATAACTTCAAGGGTTTGAGAGTTATTTAGAAGCTTCATGAAAAAAAAGTTCCATATTTATAATGGTCGATTATTAGTAAGAGAGTAAATTGTATTTACAGATTTTAGCTGTCTATCATTTTGTATAAGTATCCATTTTAAAGCTATATTTTTACTATAAAAGTTGTTGACAAAAAAAAGGGTATGCATAAGTTTAGTGACCAAAAGTAACCACCTTAAGGAGTGATCTGGTCATGAACTCCTAACTGGGCAGGTCATGGTGGATAGTCATACCTAGGTATATAATTTCTTTAGTAAAAGATTTTTAAGTAAGCACTGTCCATTGTTCTTGTGCATCTAGGCTAACACACCTTTGGAATGCCAGAAGTAATCCTCTTATTCACACCTCTCAAGGAAGACTTTAACCAGCCTCAAGGGAGCACATAATCTTATTAACTATCCCATACCTTGTTTTCTCCCACCTTCAATTAATCTTCCTTGTGTTCCCTCTTTAATTTCAAATGTGTAAAAGAAACTGCAAAATTCTTTCTCTAGAGCACTTGAGATCTTGCTTCTGGGAAGTGTTGTCAGTTTGATTTAAATTCTTATGAAAATTCTCTACAGGTTTGGATGTTTCTACGTCCAAAGTCATACTTCCTAGGAAGCCATTTAAAAATATAAACTGAAATTGTTATCTCAATTGTTTTTTTATTACAAAATTTTATTTAATCTAAAATTAAATAGAAAAATATGCATAAAAGTGAATATTTTAGAAAATTAGTACATTGTGAGATTTAAAAAAAAACAAATCCCCTTTTAAAATTATTTTTGAACAATTTGATATTTTAGAAGTAGTGTGAAGTGATTAATAATATCTGTTCTGAAGTTAGATAGTATTGTCTTGAATTCTGAATCCACCATTCAATAGTTGTATGACCTTGAACTTGTTAATCTCTCTATGGCTTTGGTATAAGATTATTATTATTATTACTAGAGGCCCAGTGCATGAAGTTCGTGCATGGGGACAGGGGTGTCCCTCAGCCCAGCCTGCACCCTCTCCAATCTGCTGGCTCCCAACTGCTCGCCTGCCTGCCTTCCTGATTGCCCCTAACCTTTTCTCCCTGCCAGCCTGATCACCCCTTAACCACTACCTTGCCTGTCTGATTGGTGCCTAACTGCTCCCCTGCCAGCCTGTTTGCCCCTAACTGCCCTCCCTTGCAGGCCTGCCCACTCCCAACTGCTCTCCCCTGCAGGCCTGGGTCCCCTCAACTGTCCTTCCCTACAAGCCCAGTCATTCCCAACTTTCCTCCTCTGCTGGCCTGGTCACTCCTAACTGCCCTTCCCTTCAGGCTTGATCACCCCCAACTGTCCTCCCTTGCAGACTTGGTTCCTCCCAACTGCCCTCCCCTGCTGACCTGATCACCCACAACTGTCCTCCTTTGCAGGTCTGGTCCCTCTCAACTGCCCTCCCCTGCTGGCCCTCTTGTAGTGGCCATCTTGTGTCCACATGGGGGCAGGATTTTTGACCACATTGGGGCAGTTATCTTGTGTGTGGGAGTGATGGTCAATCTGCATATTACTTTTTTATTAGATAGGATTATTATTATTTTTGGAGTGAAAGCAGTTTTATTACAGAAAATCTCCCTGCTTTAGGGAGGGGTTACCTAGATTATCTTACCTATACTATCTATTTTAGCTGTAAGATTATGAGATAATGCTAACTCCCTTATTAAAATTTTTTAAATGTTTTTATTGATTTCAGAGAGAGTAAGGGAGAGGGAGAGAGGGATAGAAACATCAAGAATGAGAGATAATCATTGATTGGCACACCCCCTACTGGGGAACGAGCCCACAACCTAGGCATGTGGCCTGACTGGGAATCAAACTGTTGTTTATGTGTTGATGTTCAACTACTGAGCCATACCAGCTATGCTACCTCCCTTATTTGATTGATGTGAAAATAATTGAATAAGATGTGTAAAGCCAGTACAATAACTAGTACTTACTAAGTAGTTAAAAATATTAGCTATTATTAATTTTACTATCTATAGTAATAAAAGAGAAAGATGCAAATTGACCCTGCCTTAGCAGCGCCCACCAGCCAATCAGGAGTGAGTATGCAAATTAAAGATGGTGGGTTAATTTGCATATGCAGGCACTGAGCGGCTGGGGCAGGTTAGGATGCTTGCATGGTTGTTCCACGCCGCCCCAGCAGCTCTGGGCCTTTGGGCAGCATCTAAGGCAGAAAGGCAGCTCTAGCTAGAGCAAAGTCAGTGCCTGCAGCCAGAGGAAGGAAGGCCCATTCTTGCATGAATCTTCATGCATTGGGCCTGTAGTAAGTTAATAAAATTCTGGTATTTGGTCTCTGGGTTTAATAATCTACTGTACTTCTGTTATTTTTATTTTTATTCTTCCTTGTGCCAGAGCTGGGATAAAGTCTAAAGTCTTTATTTCGTCTACCATGCCAACCAGTACTTTGCATACTGCTAGACAAACAGTAGGTACCTAATCTAATTAATTTTTCTTAATGAGTCAATGATGATAATATTTTAAAAGGGTTATAGAATATATTTTATTATTACAGCACTAAATAATAGATTCTACTAAGGATAAAATGAACTGGATTTTCAGACAAATCAGTTTGGATTGGTCTTTGAAACTACAATTTTGGAGCGTATTGAATGTGAAGAACATTTCAGTGGATCATGAGAGGTAACTGAAAAGATGGACAAATTCATTGAGCAAAAGATAGAACAGCACAATATATCATTGCACTTCTGTACTAAGGCATGAGCTTCTATCCAGATCCTTTCTGGACTAAACTTGGTATAACAAAAAGAGCACTGAATTGAGAAGAATCAGTGTTCTCACAGGGTTCCCACTATATGACCTTGGACAACTTTTCCTCTTTAAGCCTCAGTTTCTTGTATAAAACTATAGGCCCAGTGCATGAAATTCATGCACAGAAAGGGTCCCTAGTGGCTGCCAGCTGCTGGCTGGGGCCTCCCTTTCCTGGTTGCTGGCTGCCAGCCCGAGCCTTCCTTCCACGCCGCCCCCTGGTCATCAGTGCACATCAGAGCATGTGATCAAACTCCCAAGAGGACACTTTGCATATTAGGCTCTCATACACACACACACACACACACACACACACACACACACACACAGGCCTGGTGCATGAAATTCATGCACAGATAGGGTCCCTAGGCCTGGCGTGCAATCAGGGCCTTCCAGCTGCCTGCTGGGGCCTTCCTTCATTCTGTACCACCCCGTGGTGGTCAGCATATGTCATAGCGAGCGAGTGAACTCTCAGTCTCCTGGTTGAACTCCTGAGGGGATACTTTGCATATTAGCCTTTTATATACTATACATAGATAGATGACAGGATAGCATCTAAGATCCATTTCTCCATTTAGAATATGTGTGGTTTCTTGCTGCTAAATTCAGGTGCAACTAGGACCCTGTGGAATGTCTCTTCCACAACAGTGCCAATTCTTCTTCCAGCCTGCCAAAATTCAGTCATTTAGTGCCATTCTGATGAATAACATCTCTTCCTGAATTGTTGCCAATTGGAAATTGCAGAATGGAATGTGCCACCTGGGTTTGGATTTGGAAATCAAAAGTGTTGTTGCCTTGAGGTATAAGGATGTTTCTGAAGAGCCATGGTGGTGAATAAGCTGATAATACCAATCATGGCAGTTTGCACTTGGATCAGGAAAAGAGGGTCATCTCCTTTGCTAATGAGAGCAGAATGAGGGGATTATTCTTTTATTTTATTTTTTAAATTTAATCTTCATCTGAGGATAGTGCTTAGAGAGAGAAAAGGAAGGAAGGATGGTGAAGGGGAGAGAGGAGGGAGAATATAACAGAGAAAGATTGGTTGCCTTCCTTATACCCACCAATTGGAATCAAACCCACAACCCAGGTATGTGCCCTGATCCGAAATGGAACCAGTAACCCTTCAGTGCATGGAATGGTGCTCAAACAATAGCCACTCCAGCCAGGCAGAATTATTTTTCATTACCTTCCTGCAATTTGCTATGTGAAATGTGCCCTGGTAATGCAGTATCAGGAGATGAATCAATGAATCAGTGATAAAAAAAAAAACAACAACAAAAAAAACCTTCCTTATGCTTCCACAATGCTTTGCTATTTATAGAGGGTGGGGCAAAAGTAAGGGTACAGTTTTTTGTGTGCAAAAGAACACAATTAATGAACAATAATCCTATATAATAAAAGCCTAATATGCCAAGTGTCTGGTTGTCTGTTTAACCAATCAAAGCATAATATGCTAATAATATGATAAGGTCCCTCAACCACTCGCTGTGATGTGCACTGACCATCAGGGGGCAGACGATCCTACTGGTAGGTTAGCTTGCTGATGGGGTTCAGCCGGCTGGGACTGAGCAAGATGGGCCAGACATGCCCTGGAACCTTCCTGTAGTCCCTCCCCAGCTGGCCAACCTCCCTCATCCCTCCCTGGCCCCAATCATGCACAAGTTGGGTCCCTCAGCATGACCTTCGCCCTATCACAATCTGGAACCCCTCGGGGGATATCAGAGAGTCAGTTTTGGCTTGATCCCACAGGCCAGGCTGAGGGACCCCACTGGTGCATGAATTCATACACCTGGCCTCTAGTACAAGAATAAACTGTGTTTCATGTACTCACAACTTACTTTTGCCCCACCCTGTATTCTTTATAATACTTGATCTCACAGGCATTCTAAATGCAAATCAGGCCTCTAGTTTCCCCATCCTGTAATATCATTTAGGGATTTCTGTTGAATTAGAGTGTGCTTTAATTTTGGGGATAGTTGTCTTTCTTGTTCTAAGGAGACAGCATTGTAGAATGGAAAGGGCATGTGATCTGCCTCTAACTAGAAGTTTGACTTTGAACTAGTTAAGTATTTCCTTTCTCTTGGCCTCTGTTTCCTCATAAATAAAAGGCCTCTAAGCAAAACTTTCCTTCTCAGATGGCTAAGGGAATATGTTATTAATGTCTCAGATGAGACTAAAATTTATAAATAATTCAATAACTAGTATGTTGATTTGTACCTAAAATAGATCATAAAGACAGAGGATGGTCTTATGGCACATTGGAGTAAATGACCATATTTCTGTCTATTTGTAAGTGCCTGATCAGCATTCAAACAATGAATCCATTTTGTTGAAATGCTCTCCATTTCAAAGGACTCATACAGGCACATATTTAATCCAGTGGTTTTTATATAAAAAGGGAGAAGTAAAGGACTTAAAATATGTGGATGGGTGCTGTGTTAGATACTTTACATACTCACCTATTTATTTACCAAATATTGAGCATTTAACATATACCAGGCATTATAATGGGCATTAAATTGATACAACAGTTGTGACAGCAAGATCACTGCTGTCATGGTACTTACATTTTGGTTGGGGAGATGGATAATAAACAAATAGTTAAGGAAACTTTAAAATAAATATAATGTCTATGAAGATAACAGATAAAATGACTGGGAAGGGAGGGGACTACCTTAGTTCAGTGGTCAAGAAAAACATCACTGAAGAAGTAATGTGTGAGCTGAGAATTGAATAGTACAGAGATCCTGGGGGAAAGATTTATCAGTAGTAAGTGCAAAAGCCCAAAAGAGATGGTAAGTTTAGCATGTTTGAGGATACATTAAAGACATGGTCATTTAAATCTAACAAACTTTAGAAATAGATATTATCATTGTTTTGTAGTTGAAGATACAGAGCAGTAAAGAGCCCAAGTTCAAGTAATAAGTTGAGGACCTGAGATGTAAATCCAGTTAGGCTGGCTTTAAAATCCCATGCTCTTTTCACTGTGCCATGCCTGTCAGTGATTGATTGAAATGCAGTTTCTGAGTTGGCTTGAATAACTTGTTTTTCAGTAACATGGTGGGGAAGGTGCTCTTTCTTTTGATTCAGGGAGTGTATGCCCCAGCTGAAGGTGTAAATGGCTATTGGTTCTTTGCATTTAATGACCATACTGTATTGTGTATTCTTATGTGATACTGTTTTATGTATTGTGACTCCTTGTTCCCTCAAGGTAGGTAGGTTTCAGGTAGATAGATGGGTATTCTCTGTCAGGGATCGAGCAACAGATTTTTATTAAGAATATTGTTATGAGCTTGCCAGCATGGCTCTGTGATTGACCATCAACCTATGAATCAGGAGGTCATGATTTGATTCTTGGTCAGGGCATTTGCTCAGATTGGGGGCTTGATCCCCAGTGTGAGACTGCCAGGAAGCTGATGATTCTCTCTCATCATTGATGTTTTTATCCTCTCCTTTCCTCTCTTAAATCAGTAAATATATATATTTAAAAAAATAATGCTGTTATGGGCTGAATGTGTACCTCCCTCCCCCAATTCATATCTTGAAGCTCTAACTCCCAATGTGGTGGTATTTGGAAGTGAGGCCTTTTAGAGGTAATTAGGTTCAGATGAGGTCCCAGGATGGAATTGGAGTCCTTATAAGAAGAGGAAGAGAGACCAATGCTTTTCTCTCTCTTTACCATGTGAGAACACAGCAAGAAGGTGGCTGTCTGCAAGCTAGGAAGAAGGTCTTACCAGGAATCAAATAGGCTAGCACTTTGATCTGGACTTCCCAGTCCCTAGATCTGTGAGAAATAAATTAAACACCCAATCTATTGTATTTTGTCATAGCAGCTTGAGTAGGTAGATGTTTATCTATGTCTGTTTCTGTATCTCTGTATCTTGATAATAAATAGATAATATATATCTATATAGTAAATAGATCTAAATTCATGTATAAGTAGACTTATGCATTTCAAACCCATGTTGTTCAAGGGTCAACTGTATTTTCAATCAGTGGTTCAAACCTCATGTGCAAAAGGGCCAACTAATAATTATACATAGATTTTAAAATATATATTTTTATTTATTTCAGAAAGGAAGGGAGAGGGAGAGATAGAAACATCAATGATGAGAGAGAATCATTCATCAGCTGCCTCCTACATGCTCTACATTGGGAGTCAAGTTTGCAACCTGGGCATATGCCCTGACTGGGAATTGAACTGTGACCTGGTTCAACCACTGAGCCACTCTGGCTGGGGTATTCATGGATTTTTGATTGTGCAGTGGTGGGCACTCCTAACCTGCATGTTGTTTAAGGATCAATTTATCATCTATCTATCTACTAGTGTCTATCATCTGTCATCTATCTCTCTCTAGATAGCTATAGAGAGAGATAGAAAGAATGAAGATTTATTGTAAGAAACTGGCAGTTATGGAGACTGAGAAGTCCCTAGATCTGTCAGCAAGTTGGAGACTCATGAGAGTTGATGGTGTAAGTTTCAGTCTAAGTTCAAAGGCAGGAGAAGAGTGATGCCCCAGCCCAGCTCAAAGACAGGCAGAGAGAATAAATTCTCCCTAACTACACCTTTTTATTCTTTTCAGGTATCCAGTTGTTGTTTTCCTCCATTTCTTTTGTTTGTGATCCCTTCCCTTGTCTCGGCATTTTCACTATGCTGGGAGAACTTCTGTATTGGATTGAGCCTCATGATACCAGATTTGCAAAACTGCAAAAGCCTCTCTGTTGAGCTTGGGATGGGTGGAGTCTCAGGGCTTAAGGAACCACCTTGCCTTCCAGCGGCCCCGCCCTCCACGGCCCCTGGGTCTCATGTGACTGGGTAATTACTGGAGTGGTCCCTGTGCGCGAGCTCTCACAGTGCCTCTAGACTGCTGCCTTTCTGGCTTCCCTGTGCTCTGGGACCATATGAGTCTGGGTCCCCAGGGTTCCGCTGGAAACTGGGGTTTAGTGGAGTTAGAAGTGGCACAGTTGGGAGGGTCTGTCTCCTGCCCACTTGTGAAAGCCAGCGGCACAATCAGCAGTAGGTCCTCTGTGCACAGTGCCATGCGTGTCACCAGACTTCTGATCTTTTGGGACTCCCCTAAATTTCCGTGCACTTCTTCCTTTTCACAGTCCAAACTCCCCCCATATGAGTTTCGGCTGGATCTGGGGTTTAGTGTCGTAAGATAAGGGGTTCAATGCCATTGAGAGTCTCCATCTCCCTCCCGCCAGAGAAAGCCAGCCAGGTTCTCTGGGACCTGCTCTCTCCACGTGTGCATCTTCGTACCTCAGCTTTTTGCAGCTCCTCTGGGTCTCTGTGAACCCCTCTCTTTCCTTCTAGTTGTAGAATTTCTATTCAGCCAGATTTCCTGCGGTTCTAGATGATGTTCATTCTGTCTTTTAGTTGTAGTTTTGAAATTGTTGTGTGAGGGAGCAATGTAGGTGTTTACCTATGACGCCATCTTGGATTCTCCTTTTTTTTTTTTTTTTTGGTGCAGAGAATTTTTGGCAAATTTCAAGTATACAATATAATATTGTTAACTATCATCATGGTGCCACACAAAACTTATTCATCTTGCCTAACTGAAACTTTGGATTCTCTTGGCAACACTCATCATTTCTTCCTCCTTCAGCCCCTGGCAACCACTATTCTAGTCTCTGCTTCTGAGTTTGACTATTTTATTCTTTTTTTTTTTTAGCTTGGCTGTTTTAGATTTACAAATAAGTGAGATCATGCAATATTTCAATATTTATTTTTTTGTGTCTGTCTTATTTCACTTAGCATAATGTCCTTCAGATTTATCCACATTGTTGCAAATGGCAGGATTCATGTATATGTTATTTTTTTAAGGCTGAATAATATTTCATACATGTGTATATTTATACACCCACACATATATATATATACACGTGTGTGTGTGTGTGTGTGTGTGTATAAAATCACATTTTCTTATCCATTTGTCCATCAACAAACATTTACATTGTTTCCATATGTGGCTACAGTGAGAGAGGAATGATTTCTAAATAGATTAATACACAGAGGCTTTAGTTTGACAAGAGGTAGTTGGGAAACAGTGTCTGAATGGGAGATTGATGTAATAGTACTGTTCAGTGTCTGACTGGTAGTAGGCAAGGGTTCCTGCATATGCTTCTTCACAGCACAAGGGTACTGACTGAGGAGACAAGTGGGGATGAAATACAGTCTCATATTCTTTCAAGCCAAGTACTCTGGTACAGGAGTGTGTCCATCTGGAGGAAGGGGTGCCTTTTTTGAATTTACATAAAGAATCTGCAGGAGCCTTACAGGAGGGAAATAGTGGAAGATCTGTTTGAAATAAATATGTGGGATCAGATCATAAAGGATATTTCTTTATATATAGATTTCTTGATGGAAATGTGTAGCTTTGATGGTGAGGGTGATTATGGATATGATGTGACCCTACACTGGAGTTAAACTTGGATATTTTTCAATGCCAGGAACCCTATTTATCTGGCATAAAATAAATCCATATCTTTTGAAAATTATATATGCTCATTGTTTCTCCAGGGCACTTTAAAACTTTATAACTGACCCACTTTGGCCCAGTATCAAATCAGCCTGATTTAATTTTATAAGCAAGTTATGGAAAGAGAATCTGTCCCATGACTCCAAAGCATTCTGTTCTGTAGCTCCACTATAATTATAGACAAATGCATCTAATCTTCCCATTATGTGTTCTTCTGAGATACAGGATCCTTTCCCCCTCTGTATTTGATAATCTTGTTATCCCGTGATAGTGCGTCATTTAATTATTCCCCAAATAGAGACTTTCATAAAATCTGCTCAGAAAAAATGATTTGCTGTTCCCAACTGAAGTCACAGCTGGGCTATTTACTCAGAAATTAGTCATTTTCAGGGCCTTGAGATTGCTGTTTTTCTTAGTAGGGGGGTCTCATAAATTTTATAAACTCCAGAGGACTAAATAGATATCATCAGAAACCTACAAACCTGGGACTCAATGGGATGGTGCATGGTTGACCTTTCTGATATTAACCTCCAAATGTCTAGCTGTATCAATTCAATAACCCCATTAACATTTCCTAAACATCTACTATGTGCCAAATAGTAGGACAGATATTGGGAATACAAAGATGAAGAGAGAGTACAGTTCCCATCTAATTAAATATATATACAATCTCTAAACCTGATCATCAGAAGCACTGAGATTTTATCAATTAGCTCGGCCACCTACTAAATGCTACCATTGAACATGTCACTTAATTTATCTGAGCCTCATTTTCCTATAAAACCAGTAACACACTATGATATTCCTGGAAGGCATGAAAAATTGTAAGATTAATTTGGTTATATGGGATGAATGAAATATGTAGTCATTCAGGGTTCTCTTTCCCTCCACACTCTTCTGTCATCTTTGGATCTTTAACTTTAAAGACTGAAAAGGGACTCATTATTTCAGCCTTTTCATTTGTTCTGTTTTTTTCTCCCCTTTGGGTTATTTCTACTTTTATCATGTCATTTGTGTGTAGATCAGTGGAACTGATACTCCTTATCACAAATACAGTATAAAAGTACTAAGACTTGTACAAGATGAGGTTGTCCAGTTTGTTTGAATAGAGTTGTTCATAGTATTTTTTAAAATATATTTTATTGATTTTTTACAGAGAGGAAGGGAGAGGGATAGAGAGTTAGAAACATCGATGAGAGAAAGACATCGATCAGCCGCCTCCTGCACGCCCCCTACTGGGAACGTGCCCACAACCAAGGTACATGCCCTTGACTGGAATCAAACCCGGGACCTTTCAGTTCGCAGGCTGACGCTCTATCCACTGAGCCAAACCAGTTTCGGCCATAGTATTTTTTAACAATCCTTTGTGTTTTGGTGGGGTCTGTTGTTATTTCGCCTCTTTCATTTCTGATTTTGTTTATTTGGATCCTCTCTCTTTGCTTCTTGATGAGCCTAGCTAGAGGTTCATCAATCTTGTTTATCCCTTCAAAAAACTAGCTCTTGGTTTTGTTGATCTTTTATATTGTTTCTTTGGTCTCTATGTCATTTATTTTCTCTGTGATCTTTATTGTTTTCTTCCTTCTGCTTCCACTGTGCTTTTCTTGTTGCTCTCATTCTAACTCTTTGAGTTGTAGGGTTAGGTAATTTATTACCATTGTTTCTTGTTTTTGTTTGCAGTTTGCTTTTAGAGCTATGAAATTACCTCTCAAGACTGTTTTCACTGTGTCCCACAGATTTTGGATTGTTCTGTTTTCATTGTCATTTTTTGCCATGATGTTTTTTATTTCTTTTTTGATCTCTCTGGTAACCCAGTCATTGTTTAATAGCATGCTGTTCAGTCTCCATGCATTTCATTTCTTTGGATTGTTTTTATTGTAGTTGATTTCTAATTTTATGCTACTGTTTTTGAGAAGATGCTTGATATGATTTCTATCTTCTTGAATTTAAAGAAACTTTGCCTATGACCCATCATATGGTCTGTCTTTGAAAATGATCCATGTGCACTTGAGAAGAATTTATATTCTGTGGTTTGGGGTGAAATGTTCTGAAGATGTCAATTAATTCCATCTGGTCTAGTGAGTCATTTAGGATTGATGTTTCTTGCTAATTTTTTGTTTAGAGGATTTGTTCAGTGGTGATAGTGGGGTATTAAAGTATCCTAGTATGATTGTATTGCTGTCATTCTCTCTCTTGATATCCTCCAGGAGTTTTTTATATTTCTGGGTGCTCCTGTATTGGCTGTGTATATGTTTACCAGAGTTATTTCTTCTTGTTGGATTTTTCCCTTTAGTTTTATGAAGTGGCCTTCCTTATCTCTTGTTATGTCCTTCACTTTGAGAACTAATTTGTCAGTTATAAGTATTGCTACCCCAGCTTTTTTTCTTTCATTTTTAATCACCTGAAAAACCTCTTTCCATCCCTTCACCTTCAGTCTGTGTGCGTCTTTTTTTCTGAGGTGGGTTTCTTATAGACGGCAAATATATGGGTCGTGTTTTCTGATCCAATCAGTTACCCTTTGTCTTTTGATGGGGACATTTAATCCATTTACATTTAAAGTAATTATTGATAAGTACTTATTTGTCACCATTTTTATTCTTTACTTCCGTGTTCCTTCTTCACTACCTATTTCTTTTCTTTTCTTTTCTTTTTTTTTTACAGCAGACCCTTGAGCATTTCTTGCATTGCTGGTTTGGTGATAATAAATTCTCTTAGTCCTTTTTTTGTCATGAAGTTCCTGATTTCACCTTCAATTTTGATTGATAGCCTTGCTGGGTACAGTATTCTTGGATTCAGAGCCTTCCTTTGCATGACTTTGTATATTTCATTCCATTTCCTTCTGGCCTGATGAGTTTCTGTTGAGAAATCAGTCACTAATCTGATGGGGGTTTCTTTGTAGCTAACTTTCTGTCTCTCTCTGGCTGCTTTTAAGATTCTTACTTTGTCATTGGTGTTTGCCAACTTAATTATAATGTGCCTTGGCATCGGTCTTTTAGGATTCATTTTGCTTGGTACTCTGTGAGCTTCTTCGATTTGTGTGGGTTTTTTCTTCCCTATATCAGGGAAGTTTTCTGTCATTATTTCTTCAAACAGGTTTTCTATTCCTTGCTCAGTTGCCTCTCCTTCTGGAACCTCTATATGCAGATGTTGTTTTGTTTCGTGTTGTCCCAAAGTTCCCTTAGGCTCTCCTCCTGCTTTTTTATTTATTTTTTCTAGAAACTGCTGTACTTGGGTATTTTTTCCTACCTTGTCTTCTAGCTCACTGATTCGGTCCTCTCCTTCTTCTAGTCTACTCTTGATGCTTTCTATTGAGCTCTTTCAGCAGCGAAGTCACTTTTCATTTCTTCTTGGTTCTTCTTCATTTCCTCTTGGTTCTTACTCATATTATCAAATTTGTCTTCCATTCTTTTCAGCCACCGTATCACCATTTCTCTGAATTCTTTCCCTGGCAGGTTGCTTGCCTCCATTTTGTTTACTTCCTTTTCTGGTGATGCCTGCTTTTCTTTCATAAGCGGGCTGTTTTTTTTGTCTCCCCATGGCTTCTCTTCTCTGGGTATCTATAGTTCTTTCTTTCCTTATCCCAGGCGAAATCCTTCCTTTCCATGGTGGAGTGTAGAGCTCCTCTGAATCCAAGTGTTTGCGCCAATCGGGGACCGGTGTTTTGGGGTTTGTAGCTGTTCGGTGGTTGCCATAGTTGTAGATTTTCAGGGTTCTGATAACATCCATTTTCTTCTTTAAGATGGTGTGGTCTCCACTTCCTAGCTGGTGGCCCCAGGATGAAACCCAGCAGCAGTGGGGGCTGCCCGGTCAGGAGTACAGATGTCCCTTAACTTGCCAACAAACACTCTCCTTGTGACCCTCAGCTGTTCTCTCTCTGCTCCAGGACAAGGCTCTGGACACATCTATCCCACCACCATTTTTTTTTTCGGAGGACTGATATCTTAAGAAAAACTATTTTCTATCATTTTAGGTTCCTCTACTGGAATGTAGTTGAACATTCATGATCTCCTGATAAGATTATTTCCCCTGAATGTTTTTTTATACTTAGTCACATTAAAACTCCTCTGCCACTTTTCTGCCCACGTTCACATCATCTTTCAGTTTATCCCTAATCAGCTTGGCATTTTAATCCCTGGAAGAGCTGAATGCCATCTGCAGACTTGGCAATTTCCCATGCATTCTTTTCCAGATCTTTTATAAGAATGTTAACTGAGATACCATATAGCTCGCTTTCTATCTAAGAAGTGCCTTTGGTTGCAGAGCATTTGTTTTAACAACTTAATCACTGAATTAATAATTGAAGGACAAGCCACAGAATTTGCCTTTATCCAGAAAAGTATTCTCTTCTATTCTTCCTTTCTTATTCCTAAACTAAGTATCCATAACAGACATTTCCCCTTGTACTGAAATACATATATATATTCTGTTATATATGTATTACCACAATAAAAGTTCATGAATCAGATTAAGTCCAAATTTGAGATAAGAACCCTTTTACCAAGGTAAGGTCCTATCTGACTATTTTAATTCTCATTTATGTCACTGTTCCAGAACATCTATAGTAGGAAGCTTATACCATTTTCTATCATTTCATTAAGTCCTATTTAAAAAAATATTTTGTATTGATTTCAGAGAGGTAGGGAGAGGGAGAGTGAAATAGAAACATCAGTGATGAGTCACTGATCGGTTGCTTCCTGTACACCCCTCACTGAGGATCAAGCCCGCAATCCAGGCATGTGCTCTGACTAGGAATCAAATCATGACTTCCTAGTTCATAGGTCAAAGCTCAAACACTGAGCCACACTGGCTAGGCTAAATTCTACTTTTTAATATCACTGTCATTTCCCAGCTAGATTCTAAGTTCCTAGGCCTAATCAATCAAATGATCAATTGAATTGTTAGGCGAGTGCTGTCTAATAGCTATTGATTTGCCATGTACCAGTAAAAAAGCAAGTTCTAAAATCTAGTTATTGCATCAGCTTCTAAATGCACCAGTCTCTTCTGCATTACAGACAAAATGGTCTCTCAGATCTTAGGCACATTTGATCATGCCACCTCTGTGCTTAAAATCTTTTTAAAAAATTCTTTATTGTTTAAAGTATTTAGTATGTCTTCTTTTCCCTTCATTGACCTCTCCCTGGCCATTCCCACCGCTCAGCACATGCCCTCACCCCCCAACTGTCTGTGTCCATAGGTTATGCTTATATGCATGCATAAAAGTCCTTGGTTAATTTCTTACCCTTTTTTTCCCTCTCTTCTCAACGCCTACCTTTGCTTAAAATCTTTGATAGTATTTTTGGAGACATTTGGGAAAACTTGAATATAGGCATACCTCAAAAACCACTGCAATAAAATGCATATTGCAGTAAAGCAAGTCTCACAAATTTTGTTGTAAATTCTTGACCAAGGGTATTTTTTTCCATTGATTTTTAAAGGAAGTATAAGTGAGAGGGAGAGATAGAGAAACATAGATGTGAAAGTGACATATTTATTGGTTGCCTCCTGCACATGCCCTGATTGAGGCCAAGAATCTGAGCCTGCAGTGGAAGTATGTGCCTTTGACCAGAATTAAACCCTAGATCCTTTAGTCCTCAGGCCAGTGTTCTAACCAGTGAGCAAAACTGGCTAGGGCATGAAGTCACATAAATTTTTCAATTTTCCTATGCTTATGAAAGTTTTGTTTATACTATAGTATATTAAGTGTTTGATAACATATCTACAAAACAACATATGTACCTTAATTTAAAAATACTTTATTGCTAAATAATGCCAACCATCATCTGAGTCTTCATTTTGCTGGTGGAGGATCTTACCTTGATGTTGATGAAAATGCTATTACTGCAAAGTGCAATAAAATGAGGTATACCTGTATAGATTCAATGAAGATGTTAAAATTATTATGAATTATTAAATAAATTATTAAAAAGTTATTACCCTAAGATTGGCAAATCATTAGAAAGATAATAGATTAGAGGTTATTAGGGACTGAGGAGAGAAAGGAATGGGCAGTTATTGCTTAATGGCTCAGAGTTTGTTTGGGATGGTTAAAAAGTTTTGGAAATAGTGATGATTGTTGTACAACATCCTGAACGTATTTAATGCCACTGAACTGTACACTTAAAAATGGTTAAAATGGCAAATTCTGTCATATATGTATTACTACAATAAAATTTTTTATCATTATCAGAGATAACATTCAAAAGTTTACAGGAGCGATGACATGTTTGTTATTTGGGATTTTCCTTAAAACACTTAAACAATAGTCTCAATAATAATAGTTGAAGGTGACAGATGAAAAAGATTGACAAAATGTTGATAACTATTGAAAATAGAATTTTTTCATAATAAAAAGTTTAACAAACTTTTTTGGAAGCTAGCCATTAAGTCCCAGCTACTCAGCCTGACATTTGAAGTCCTTTGTCAGTCAATCTCTTCTCTTACTCAGGAGACTGAGCTCTCACTGCTTACCCACAGTGCCCTCCCTGCAGTCAGCTGGTTCACTGCTTTGCTCTGTGCTCAAACAGCCTTTGTGTATTTGCAGTCATCTTTCCATTCTGCTTCCTCCTGATGTGGCAGATTTCTACTCAATCTTCAAAATTCAGCCTTCCAGACTTCTCCAGGCAGTGAGAACTCTCTCCTTTGGGGTTCCCACAGTTCCTTATTTGTACTCCTGCTACAGCTTATATGCCCTATATTAAATTATTTTATTTATACTTTATTGTGAGCTTCTTGAAGGTAGAGGAAACAGGGTGGGTGGAGGAGGGTATAGCAGAGATGCGTAGAGACACACTTGGGTGGTAAACATAATACTGAATACTTTCGTTAACCAGTGTCATCCCAATAAATTAATAAAAATGAGGTGTGGGGGGGAATAAGGTAGAGGAAATTCACTGTTCACTGTATGTCTTTTTGGGCTATATGAAACCTTTGTTGTTTTATAAATATTTTTAAAGGAAAAGGTTGAAAGGTGAGAATGTGAATACTAGCTATAAATCCTAAGAGTTGAAAGGGACCTTAGCAATTACCCATATGGATCTCTTCCTTTTCTAGTGTTTTTTCTATTTGGCAAATGCTAATGCATTTTTCTATTTCCAGCACCTACCACTTTGTGCTCAGTAAACTGTTGCTGAATTTACTGACAAACCACAGACCTTTTTCTACAGCTTGCAAAAAGCCAACTATCTAGCTTGGGGTGTTTCGACATACACCTTTTAGAAGAAACAGTTAATTTCCGGACATGGTTTATCAGATCAGCAATTAAGCACCTGGAGGGATGTCCCTGGGCCAGTGAAGTCTGACTGTTCAATTGGCTGAAGGCAGCGTGTCTGCAGTCCACATCTTGCCAGTAGGTGGCAGCAGATGCTCACAAATTCTCTTTAAGATCTGCAGCCCTGATTTTAACCTTTGCATGTAGGGTGGGAAATAGGTAGTCTCTACTACTTCTAGTTTATTTTCTGACTTCTTGATACGTGAAGATGCTTGGGAAAGAACAAGACCTGAATTAGAGACAGTGAGAGCCAGAGACTAAGCATCTTGTTAAAGATAAATGTCCAAATCAGTGCTCTGTATTTACTATGAGCTAATTTCCAGAGCTCCTAGAAAGCCTTCTCCTCCCTAAGTGACTTTGAGAAACTGTAAATGTATTATTAGTGCTTTTATATTTTAGCTTGAGGTTTTGATCCTTGTGAAAACCTCAGCCATCTAGGGAGGATTTGTACACTAAACTGTTTTTAGGTCCTTTAATTCCAGTTGGATGGAGATTGACAACAAATTTTCATGTATGTAAGGATAGAGAAGAAAGAGCATCACACCCTAAATACTGACTTGCAAGAACACAGGAGAAGATGGCTGGGCCTGCAGAGGGAGACTCAATCCACTAAATCCTTACAGTGGTCTCTTCTGGTTTTCTATATTTGTCACTCCTAACATCTCCAGTCAATAACTAAGCCCTGATTGTGAGCTTACTAAGTACACAGCTCAGTAAAGGAGTTGGAAATTTTTAGATACAATGATTATATTTGTACAGGCTTTACTTAGCTCAGAGAATATAATCTGACAAAAAGAAATAATATTTAAAATTCAAAATGTTCTGGAAAATCCAGGGCTCATATAATCCTTGCTTTGAAGCATTATTATATAATCTTAAAAGGTGGTATCAGATAATGATGCTATGAGCCAAATATGAGCAGACAATAAATGGGATGAAAGTTCAGAAGAGGAAGAAGCATGTTGGCTATGGTAAGTAAAACATCAATAATACGTGGTATATAAATGTCTGTTGCATTTTTCTTATAGTACTTGCATAGCATTTCAGAGTTTCCAACACATTAATGTCAGTTATTCTCATCTGGATTCATTAAGTTTTCATTACAACCTGTGACTCAGGTATTAATAAATGAGGGTGAAGTACATAAAATACTTAGAATAATGGTTAGCACATATTAAATATTTGCTATTATTATTTCTGTTTTATGTATGAGGAAACTGAGGCTTTTCTTGGCAGATAGATGGGAATTGATGAGAGTATTCAGTGTGTTGAGTAAGAAGAGTTAAATCTAGAGCCTCTACTCATTTTAGCAATTTTAGCAATACGGGGAGATGGTCCATCAAGGAAGCTGCAAGCCATTAAACTCACATACATCCTCAGCTGCTAGGCTTGTTAAGAAAATGTCACAATAGGGGGAAATTGACAACACAGGCACCCGTAGGTATTTTTAGTCTGTGCTTCAAGGATGTACATCTTGGGTTCTGTTTAGGACTGAGCACAAGGGGGTGAATTTTGATTGATTTGACCTGACTGCTAGTCAGAAAGTCCATACTGAGCACTTTTAATGGGCCCAGCTTAAGGAAGGAACTATGTATGCGTGTATGTTATAGACTAATAACTTTTTCAAACTTTTAAACACTGGGCAGGTGCTATAATCTTTTTCTTGGTTTGGGGGCAGTGTGGAACTATAAGTAAAAACTATAACTGTCTCTATTCATTGTACCAGCAATTTTGCAATAAATCATTTGTCTTTCTAATGTACAACATGGTAAATATAGTTAATACTATATGTATACTTGAAATTTGCTGAGTAGATTTTAAGTGTTTTCACCACACACACACACTCACACACAAATGGTAACTATATTAGGTGATGGATATGTTAACCTGATTGTGGTAATCCCATTTTACAAAGTATATATATCAAATTATTATAGTGTACACTTTAAGTATATACAATTTTATTTGTCAATTATACTATAGTAAAGCTAAAAAAAATTCTTTATCCTATGGATATATTTTTAAATGTAAGCCATTGGAACACTGTTAAAGCACAAACAACCCAAAAAACTGGAGATCTAAATGCTCATCAATAAATATTGTTTAGATTACTGTAGGACCTTCAAGTGGAATTTCATACAACTGTTAAAAAAGAGGTCTTTCAATATGTGATGAAAACATATCACTAAGATGTATTTTTTGCCCAGACAGTGTGGCTCAGTCTTGAGTGTTGACCTATGAACCAGGAAGTCATAGTTGGATTCCTGGTCAGGGCATATGCTCAGGTTGCAGGCTCGATCCCCAGTATAGGGCATGCAGGAGGCAGCTGAGCAATGATTCTCTCATCATGGATGTTTCTATCTCTTTCTCACCTTTCCTTTCTGAAATCAATAAAAATATATTTTAAAAACGATATGTTTTTAAGTGCAATAAAAAATCAAAGTTCAAAAAAGAAGAGTACACATAGTACTAGAGGCCCAGGGCATGAAAATTGTGCACTCAGGGGTGGCTGGTCCCTCAGCCTGGCCTGTGCCCTCTCCCAGTACAGGAGCCCTTGGGAGATGTCTGACTGATAGCTTAGGTCCGCTCCTCTTCGCTCAGGGCTTCTGGCTGAATGGTATTTCCCTTGTAGGAGCGCACTGATCACCAGGGGGCAGATCCTGTATTGAGCGCCTGCTCCTTGGTGGTCAGTGCACATCATAGCGGCTGGTAGTTCCATCATTTAATCAATTTGCGTATTAGCCTTTTATTATATAGGGTTATGCCATATTGAAACATATATGTATGCAGCTATATGCACACATTTCCCCCACAATGGAAGGATATGCTTGCACTGATAATGGGGACTACATGTGATGATAGAGGAATGGGGAAGGATAAACTTATTTTTTATTTTATCCTTTGATTTATTCTTTGATTGACTTAACTATATGATATAAATTTATATAAATTTAAGCCATTTGCTTAAGTTCATACAGCCAGGAGAGGGCACAGCTAGGATTTCCACCCAGACTGTGATACAGAGCCCTGTGATCCAGAACCCTTCTGGATTCTAGCAGATTGCCTCCTAACAGTGCTCTTAGTATCAGGAAGTACTTTTGTCTCTTGCTTGTAAGCTGCAAAAATTTTCACAAAAATACCTGGAATGAAAACATCTAAAGGCCATGAGCTGGGAGAATGTGCTCATTCACCAGAAGAAGGTTTTGTGCCCCAGCTGCCTGCCATCTTGGCTCTTTTTTCATAAGATTGTAGCTCAGCCAAGAGAGGTCAGTGACCTGGAGCCAGGAAATACAGACTAAGATTTCTAACAGGACAAATTACCTTAAGGAAAAGGCATTAAGATAATTGGAGAGGTGGGGGTGGGGAGAAGGCATGAAAACAGTATCATTAGCCAACTTGGTCAGTGGGCAGATGCAGGAAGTGGCAGATAAACCCAGCCAGAATCTATAAATATATTTTAATATTAGTATTCAAAACCTACAAAATAAATGAGTGAATTAAAAAACTTTGGCACCTAGATATAAACTCTTAGTTCTAAACTTAACTCTGATGAATTTTTTTGTGTGATTTGGGCATATTATTTGACTGCTCTGGGTTTCATTTTATACACTGGTCAAATGGACAGCACTGTCTGTCCTGGCTACTTCACAGAGTTGTAAGAAATAAATAAGGCAAGGAATGTACCTTGCAAATGCAAGGCATCCTACTGTTAATGCAAGGATAAGAAGTTATTGTTAATGTCTCTGAGATTTACCTCAGAAAAGAAGAGCTGTTTAGAGATGGAAAATGGGAAGAAGCATCCAAAAAGCATGGCTGGTAACAAGGTAGCCCACCTAACCAAAAAGGACCCTCATAGGTCATATTTTCTAGTTCCTCCCTTTTTAGTCATGGACAAAGACCTATAGAGTCCAAAATCGGCAGAGCAATGATAGTACCATGTATAGACTATTATTTAAACCAGTAAGTAAGATGAAACAGTAGTCAAAGAGACAGGATATGCTATAGGTCCCTTGCCCAAGGGGCTTGCTGAACTATGAATGTTGAACAGGGTCCTGGAAGCAAACTGAGAAGCTTAGTAAGGAATTGGGACAGAGGTAGGGGGATGGACTTCAGTGATTCAACTCCAGGATGGCTGAATGCCTCTGAGGAGCAATTTGAGGGTGGCCAGGGACTTGGATAGGACAAATGACAACTTCCTAGAACGGACTGTTCCAGAACCAAGAGAGGAAAGGAAATAGCTTGGCCTCGTCCTGGGTAGTTCACAGGAACCAGGGTAGGAAGTATTTGTGGTGGAACTACAACATCAAGTCCCTTTTGAGCGGAAGAAGGAAATGGGAGGGGGGGGCGCGTGGGAGGATACATGCAATGCAGTACACATGACAAGTCAGTTTTTGTGATGGTGGGAGTGAAGATAGAGAGAATGAATAAACAGGGAGATAGTGCTATGTAATGAGAAGTTACTGGACTCAGACTTGGGTGTGAATGCTTGTTCTGTCATTAACTTGCCCTATGTATGACATTTTCTTCCTCTGAATCTTGATTTCCTCATCTCAAAAATAAAGACCTTTTTCCCTGTCTCATAAGCTGTTAAGAGGATTAAATATGTTATTGAAAGCAAGTAATACACAGTTCCTAGATCGTGATGGCCAATATTTTAATATATCTTTTTATTTTGGAGAAGGACTTCTAGAAAATCTTCAATGAAACATGCTAATTTGAAATTTCAAGCACTGGGAAAGCAAGCCAACCTAGCTAACAGGTACAGTGTAGAAAGGCCCTGTGGAGAACCAGCCAAAGTAGAGAGATAAGAAAATCTTATGTCAGGGAGGACAGGTTAAGGATAGAGTAGGAATGGAAATAAATATAAGCAGAACACAATCTGTTTGCCAGAGACTGTGGAGCCATTAATGCATTAATGTGAGGTTCCTCCAGACCCATGACAAAATAGAAAGATAATAAATATGACATAATAGCTTGACTCATTTTCTTTCTTTATAATTTTTAATTTATTAATTTTAGAGATGGAGGGAGAGAAAGGGGAAACATTGATTTGTTGTTTCACTTATTGATGCATTCATTGGTTAATTCTTGTATGTACCCTGTCCAGGAATTGAATCCTTGGCGTACTAGAACAATGCTCTAACCAACTGAGCTAGCTGGCCAGAGCTTGACTCATTTTCTTGATTACTCAGAAATATAGAATAGGTATTGTATTCAATTATAATAGCTTTACTCGGCATCCTTCTCTCTTTTTTTTTTCTTTTTCTGGTAGCCTCACATTTTTGGAAGTATTGATATGAAGAATCAAAATAAGTCTCTTTAGAAGTAAACTTTTAAAGGTGGAAACCAAACAGAAAATCAGAATGAAATGTCAGATGGGGGAAGATAAGGAAACTATAGAAGATTGACTTAGTCTTTACCAGGAATAATATTAGGGAAATTCCTATTTTTGGATTTCTTTGGTAGCCAAAAGACCGGAGATATTATAAAACGAGAGGCCTGTCTCAGATTCGTGCACCCGTGGGATACCTCAGCCTCGTCTGTGGGGATTGGGTGTTAACCAGCTCTTGGACATCCCCCAATGGGTCCGGCGTGCAGGTGAAGCAGATCCAGGGCCAATGTGCCCCAGCAGCAACCTAACCTATGGCCGATCTGTAAGGAATCAGGCTCCCTCCTCTACTGGTTGGAGTGTCTGTCCCCTAGTGGTCACTGGACATCATAACTGCTGGTCAAATGGTCTAATGGTCACTTAGGCATTTATACATATAGACTAGAGGCTCAGTGCATGAAATTCGTGCATGGGTAGGGTCCCTAGCAGCTGCCAGCCGGAGCCTCACTTCGCACCCACCTTGACCTGGTGCTGCCTGCTCACCTGCTCCACCATCTCACTATGGTCCCACTCTCATCAGGGCCTATCAGGGGCCAGCAGTGCCTTCACTGCCGTCCCCTGCCAGCACTGCATTGCTGATGCCTGCCATGTTCCATGCTGCCCCCTGTGGTCAGCGCACGTCTAACTCCCAGTTGGTAGAACTGTGACCCGTGGGGACAATTTGCATATTAGCCTTTTATTATATAGGATTACAAAACCTGAGAGTGAAAAGTGCTTTGATTTATTTTATAGGTGGATAAGTTGAACATATAAAGGAGGGGAAGTGGTTTGCTTGAGGCTCTCAATCATGGTGATCCGATTGCAAAGTTAGGCTCTAACCCTAACCTATGTCTCTTGACTATCATTCTGGGGTTCTGTTTGCTGTAGGCTCATCTTTGTGATAATGAATTTCTGACCTCAACTTGTACAAAACTAATTTGTGTGTTTTTTTTGTGTGTGTTTTTTCCCCCAGGGCCAAGTGCTTTCGGGGCAAAAAAGTCCTTGGAGATTATGATATCAAAGTGGAACAGGTAATCAGCCTGAAGCCCAGAGCTGCATCTGCATCATCATCAATCCCTGTTGGCATTCCAGAGTGAGCCCATCTAGTCCTGCTGAGTGGAAGACAGCATCCTTCGTTGGGTTACAGGATATCTCTTGAACCACCCCCCCCCCTGCTTTCCCCAGGGCTTTTCTTTTTATGAGACATAGTCCTGAAGGCTGTATCTTTGAATTTCTCTGACTTTTTATCATGGTTCTGATGTCCATAGAGAGGCAAATAGTGTAGCTCTTAGGTCCTTCGTGTAGTGCAGAGTTCTCAGGCTGAGGAAAACCTTAGAGGAATGTCTTTCCAAAACACTGGCCACAGCTTCATGTGGTTGGTGGCATGGTATTCCTGCGTAGGCACATGTTTGGTATTCAGGTGCGTGGCCTCCAGAAGTGACTACTCTGGACTTAAGGCTATACTTCAGAGAGAACTTAGAAAAGAACACCTTCTTGTTTTAATGCAGTAAAGTCCTGAAAGGCTCATTTTTAAAAAATCTTTTTCTATTCTTTGTTTCATGATAAATAGAAATTAGATCTATTTGGGTAGAGAGGTGGGGTATATGCAATTTCAGTAATGCATGTATTTTCTATGTAATAATAGAAGTTACTCATTATTCCTTACATGGTGTGCTGTGGTTTACAGAGTATTTTCTTATTCATTATTGCATTGCATTCATTTCTTAAAATAAGTTATATTGACAGGGTTGATCAAAATTTTTCCTTTTTTAAAACCCTCACC
>JAAGEH010000125.1:6307475-6380920 GCA_011751065.1 Lasiurus cinereus
ATATTGACAGGGTTGATCAAAATTTTTCCTTTTTTAAAACCCTCACCCAAGGATATGTTTTCATTGATTTTTAGAGAGAGGGGATGGAAAAGAGGGAAGAGTAGAGAGGAAAGAAAGAGAAGGGAAATATTGACCAGTTGCTTCCCAGACACTGCACTAGTGAGGATTGAACCCGCAACCTAGGTATGTGCCGTGACCAGGAATTGAACCTGCAACCCTTCAGTGTACAGGATGATGCTCCAACCAACTGAGCCACCCAGCTAGGACAAAATTTTCCCCCATTTTACACATGGGAGAAATTTTTCCTCCAGAGAGTGTAAGTAATTTGCCTAATGTTGTACACAGCTAGTTGGGAGTAGAGCAGAACTAAAACCCAGTTGCCTAATCTAAAACCTAGTGCTTTTATGTTGAACCTGATAAAGGGCATGTTTGTTCTGGTTCACAGTCCTGCTCTCAGAGAGGCAGTACAAAGGATGCTTGGCCGGGAGTTTGAAGACCTGAGTTTTGCTTCTTCACTGCCGAAAATAAGTTGTTGTGTTTTGTTTTGTTTAGTCTAGTAAAGTTACTTAATTGCTCTTTATCTCTTCCCCCTGCCTCATATAGTTGCTATGAGTTAAATGAGATCAGTTTGTGAAAGTGCTTTGAAAATTGTAAATAAAATGTTTGGTGATGAGGATGTTATTGCTGCTGCTATTTGGCAAAGTTAGGATTGTGGACTTATTCCTCTACTGTAGTTTTATGTACTTTTTACCATAGTAAAAAACACATAACCTGAAATTGCCTTCCTAATCCCCATTGTTATTTTCCAGGCAGAATTTTCAGAGCTCAACCTGGTGGCCCATGCAGATGGGACCTGTGCTGTGGATATGCAGGTACTCCGGAATGGCACAAAGGTTGTCCGGTAAGGTTCTTTCTCTCCTCAGAGTTACTGTCACTGTCTCCAGAATTACCATTTCTGGCTTGCAGAGGCAATTTCAAAATCAAGTTTTGGAGTGGGATAATATTACTATGTATATAGTGTGTAGAACTTAATGATGTCTGCTGTGCAGAGGCGGTACGGGAAGACAGAGGAAACCACCTCCTGCCTCAGGGATCTCTTAGTTCAATGGCAGAGAAAGCTTCATGGACTGAGCTTACTTAGCAGTAACTGGATTCCTGTTAGAGGGGTTCCAGGTAGTAGATCATTGCATATGGTGTGAAATTGCTGAGTCCAGCCCCACTTCAACGAGTACAGCCATGTGCTTTTATCTCTGCATATATTTTTCCTGGAAATCAGAATTCTATTGCTTAAAAATAAACATTGTAAACCTCCGATCTAGTTCAGCCTCTTATTTTTCATTGATTTACTTAGATTCAGTGAGTCATTAGCAGAGCCCTGTGTTCTATGTGCATTCTCTTAACTCCCAGTCCTGTGATATTTCTATATTCCTCATCCCTGGGAAATCACAACACTAATAGGAGAACCTAGAATCAGAAGAAACATTATGAGTGGAAGAAAAATTTCGATTACAGAGCACTTACATGTCAGATAGTGCAATGGGCACATAATACAACATTTCTGTGAGGGAGGTGATGAGAATGCCAGATTGGGAAAATGATTTCCACAGTATTATTCTTGCCAAGGGCTCGTGTGGCTTCAGGATTTTAGATGTGCAAGTCTTGCTCCAGGAAGAGTCTTCACTTCACTCTTCCCTATACCAATCTGCCATAGTCTGACACTGAGGCCTCCGGTGTCCAATGGGGAACTGGGTCAGTGACAGGATAGGCAAAACTCAGGTGTCTGAAACCTAACAACGGGAAATGAGATTTTGTCCATCCTGAGTTCATTTATCCTGGAGATTAAGGAGGAGGACAGAGAAAGATGTCTGTCCATATGGGAGTGAGATTGGGGAGAGAAATGGGTTTCTCAAGCTGCAGGTAGAGTGAGTCAGAGGGACATATGTACACAAGCAGGTAGTTACAGGTGCCAGGAAGGATTTAGCAAGAATAAGACAGACCTTTCCAGGTACCAGTATAGGAACTCAAGAGCTGGCCACAAATCTAGAGCTCAATTCCTATAACTGGATTATAAGATTTGATCTTAGCTATACAGCTGAAGCCAGTTTCCCAGAATTGGGACACTAGAAGGTCAGAGCAGTTCCAGCACTTGGTAGTCTCTTGAGTGATGGAGGAGGGCTCCTTCCATCCCCACTTTAAAGATTGATTTTTGCGCTTAGATGGGGCTGTAGCTGTAAGGGGGAGGTTGGATAGGTGCCTGGGCAGAGAACCAGGTAGATCATTGCATATGGTGTGAAATTGCTGAGTCCTAGAGCCTTGAGGGTGGATGCTGCCACAGAATCGAATTTCTAAGAAGATGAGGTTCCTCTGGAGTAAGAGCATGAACATAGGGGCCCTGGTCCTATAGAACAGCTGTGGTTAAGAGCTTTGCTGGCTAGAGGTGAAATGCAGGGAGTCTTCCCATGCATGAGAACATTCTGTACTCTCAGTGTTTCCTGTAGCTATTGCTCAACCTCAGTTCTGCAAAAAAATATTTGTACCTCTCCCTTGTGTCCGCTTTGGAAGAATAACATTGGAAAGTCTGGCATCCAGTCTCAGCCAGCCTAGACCCTTGCTCTCCTGGGGGCTGATTAGGGGATTGCCTATTTTAAGGAGTAGCTTTACGGACTCAAACCAGACAGTATCTGCTGGGACCCCCCTTGAAACACCAATTCTGGAGCCACAAAGAGCTTCAACTTTTATACTACCCCATAGTAATACAGAAAATTCTTGTTCACTTAAGGTGTGAGGATCTAAAAGTGTTTCTTCCCTCCTGAGGGCATTTGTACCTTATAACAAGACAGTGCTTAACTCAGAGGAATAAGGGAATTATAGAAATATGTTTTTCAGCCCTAGCCAGTTTGGCTCAGTATTTAAAGGGTTGGCCTGTGGACTGAAGGGTCATGGGTTCAATTCCAGTCAAGGGCACATACCTTGGTTGCAGGTGTGGTCACTGGCAATGCTCGGGCGCATGCAGGAGGCAACCATTCAATGTCTCTCTCTCACATCAGTGTTTCTCTGTCTCCCTCCCTCCCTCCCTCTCTCTCTCTCCCCCTCTCTGTCTCTCTCTCTGTCTCTCTCTCTCTCTCTCTCTCTCTCTCTCTCTCTTCTCTCTCTCTCTCTCCCTCCCTCCCTCCCCCCTCCTTTCCACTCTCTAAAAATCAATGGGGAAAAATATCCTTGGGTGAAGATTAACAACAACAAAAGGAATATGTTTCTCTTTGAGATGTGCCATAATACCTCATTTTTAGTTCATAAAGAATAATAAAAAAATAAGGGACTTGGACCAAGTGACTCCTAAGACTCCTTCTCTGTCTTGGGCTTTGGAAATGGGAGAGAAGATGATGTACCACCTGAGGTGCTGGTTAATGGCAAACTTGCCTCTACATTTTTACCAGGTCCTTCCGGCCAGATTTTGTGCTCATCCGGCAGCATGCATTTGGAATGGCGGAGAATGAGGACTTCCGCCACCTGATCATTGGCATGCAGTATGCAGGCCTCCCCAGCATCAACTCACTTGAATCCATTTACAACTTCTGTGACAAGCCATGGGTGGTAAGTGAGGATCCCTTCCCTCTAGGTAATAAAAAGGTAGCACCCAGGTCCTATATCTCCCAGTCCCCCAGGAGGGACCACTGGTAAACAAGATGCAGTAGATACCAGTTGAAAGGAGGTGGGAGGAGCTTCAGCTGGAACATGGGAAGGATAGATTCTCACAAGAAAACATTATCATTAAGGGCTGGGGCAGCTTACCTGCATAGTGGACCTTTGGCCTTATAACAAAGTCACATCAAGATTCTGTGTAGAAGCCCTTACAAATCTGTAAACTCTGCCCTCAGCCATAGAATACAATGATAAAAATAACTGTTTCTTGCCTTTGAATGGTCTAACCATTGGAAAGGTCTGAGGCCAGTGGGGATCAAGGGGATGGTCCATCTCAGAGGGGTGTTAGTGACCAGTTTTACCAAGTGTTTTAATAACCTCAAAATCAGATTTATCTATAAATATATGAATCAGACACTTATATGAGATGTAAGTGCCCATAGGGATAATCAAAGCTCCGCCCTTCATGGTAGATATATGAAAATTAAAAAAGAAAAGTAAGTGTAAAACCACTTATTATATGGTGCCAACTTCTGAGATTTTTTTTGTTTTAATTTTATTTAATCCTCACAATAACTTTACAAGGAAGAAATTATTATTATTATTATTATTATCACTTTTTATAAAGAAATGAGACTCAGAAAAGATTAAGTGACTTACCAAAGTTATAGAATCAGGATTTCTCTAGATTGTACTGCCACTCACATACATTAAGTTAGCATGTGAGGAAGAAGCTGGTGTTCTCTTCCTTGGCCAGTCAGGAAATCTAGGAGGCAGAGGAACTTCTGAGCAGAGAGAAAATGAGGCTAGGAGGGAGAGTGGCTACTGGGACACTCTGGCCTCCCCTCTGATAGCTGGGACAACCCAGCTCCTATAACTCAGCTGGCCCTCTCAGAAGGAAATACCTATCCCTAATCACATCCTTTTCTTATTGTTTTTCAAAAATCAAATTTCACTTTTCACACATTGGCTTGCCGAGAGTCAAGGCACTGGTGGCTGATTTTGAAGTTCCTGGACCCCAAGCCTCTCCACCACTCAGGGAACTGGAGGGGATGTTTTAATCAAATAGATCCATTGCCTTTGCTCTTTATCTTTTTTTTTTTCCCCACACCTGAACTCAGTTTTCCTGTTCCCTTGGAAGCCAGCAAGATCTGACAGTATAAAAGGAAGAGCAATGAATGAGGAGTCAGAAGATGTGGGAGCTGTTGTTGTTGAGGAGGGAGGTTAGGTTCCCAATCTCCACTTGTTCAGCCTTTCCCTCTGTGTGGCCTGTGGCATCTGGAATCCTAGTAGTATAGGAACAAGCTAAAAGAGTTGTGTGATTTGAGTGTGTTGCTATTTGCAGAAGAGCACATATGAGGCCTTCACCAAACTTCTTTTCTGGGGTCCTTCCCTTTCTCCTTAGTCATGTGCCCTTCCTTACTACACATATGCCCTAGTCCTTCCCCCTATCCTTTCAATATCTATTAGAATTTGACTCCCTCATAGTCACAAAAGGTGAGTCTGCTATTTTTTTTTTCTGGGTGATTTCACTAATCAGCTTTCCGACTAAATATCTCTCTATGCTATGGTTTTTTGTTTTGTTTTTGTCAACTAGCAATAATAGTAGTACCTGTGACCAGTTTGCTAGCCTGGGTGTTACAATCTCCTACTATTTGGGCTATTTTATAAAAGCTGGCTCCCTGCTTTATGTTTCAAAACTGTGCTAGAGGCCAGGGAGGTCAGAATCAGCCTGTGCCTAGGGCTTTGCCCCTCCAGGGATCTGGGATCTGGTGAGGGTTCACATTCTCACCCATTGACAATCCCAGCACATTGCTTTTGGCATTGCATGAGAACAGCAGGGCTTCCTGGCGAGACACCAAGTTCTTTACTAAGCAGCTGCCACACCAATGGCATTTTATATATTGTCCTCTGCCTGTTAATGGGAGTGGACAAATTTGTTGACTGTGAGGGGAGGAGTCCCTCTGAGATGTGGCTTTGGTTCATATTTTCTTAAATTTCTTTATTGTGGGTACCCTTGATGTGAGGTCTTAGTTGGTTGGAAAAAGCCCTACCTTACATCAGTCACTGTGTTTCTGAGCACATCTGCTATCTCATAAATTGGTCAGGGTAGGCACACTTGGATTTTGGAAATAGAAGTGAACTTACCAATGACAATAGCATTCCAGAGAAAGCAAGAACATCTTCATACCATATTGCTGCAGATTTATCTGAAATTCCTGTCACGTTTTTAAGGTTTTTTTTTTTTAGAGACAGATGCACTAGGGTTGAATTAAGTGTTTTATTTCCAGGAGGGAGGAGTATAAATTATTAAATTCAGACTGATCTTGAAGTCCCATTTCTTCTAAGAAGTCTTTCCTGATTCATTGGATAAGTAGTTACAATGAACATTATATTTCTACTTGTTGCCAATATCACCCTGAGATCCCAAATCCATTCTTTTGTCTACAGATAAGAGGAAATAACCCTTATCAAATATTACATTTGTTTAATTGGTGACTGCGTGCATGTGACTTAATCTAAGGTTCCAAGAAGGCAGGGGTTAGATGCCAAGCCCAGTACCTTGAACAGATAGGGGCTACTGGAGATAAGGTTGACAAGGGTAGGGTGAGCTACCAAGGACTCAACTAGTGCCTGGGAACTGGCTACCATTTTAATCTTGGCTGTCCCAGGACTCTGAGAGTGCGCCGTGGGCCTTTCTGGCATCAGTGTGGTGCCTGTGTAACTCTCCCACATGTTGGGAAGATAGGGACCCACATGCCTTTGTGCTTTGCCAGGGCGTGGGCTGCAGCAGGACAGAGGTTGTTAAGCAGAGTTGGCTGGGGATGCTTAAGAGCCTTGGGAGCTCAGGCAGAGCAGGGTTCTAGCCAGATTGAGACTTAAAGATCAGATCAGGTGGTGGAGAGAATCAGAGAGGGCAGGAAAGGTATGAAGCATTAGTCTTAATAGTGAAAGCAATGATAGAATGGTGAGAACAGCAGGGTGCAATGAAGAATTCAGTGGGAAAGAAGAGACCTGGCAGCCTCAATTCCAGGCATGATCTGGGAGCTGAGGCTTTCCTTCGCTTCTCTAAGCTCAGTCTCCTCACTTGTAAAATGTGATGTTTGGTCCAGAGCTCTCTAAGGTCTCTTTCAGTAATAACATCTTAGGGGCTTGTGCGTTTATGACTCATGCTTTCAGTCCTGGTGGATGTTTAGAGATCTGGAGTTACCAACCAATCACTAGGGAAGTGATTTAGAAATTTCAACATTTTCCAGCATTTCAAAAACAATAACCAAATTCTCTTTTTCCACAAAAGGACCACAAGGAGATGATCACTTAAACTGCAGTTTGATGATGGAGTTTAGAAGGAAATATAATAAAAGATGTTATTTGGGGTAAAAACCTTGAGGAACTGTTCAAGTTCATTTCTCTCATTTTGTATATCAAGAAAATGAGGCCAGGAGAGGAGAAATCATTTGCCAAAGGACATCTAGCAAGTTAAAGGCAGAACAAGAATCAGAAGACTCTAGTTTTCTAATAACCCAGTTCTGAGCTTTTATTACTCCAGCCCCTCCTTCCCCACCCCTGCCCAGGCTCATGTGCCAACATCTCTTATAGAGAACAGGATCTAAGCTTTGGAGAAATGTTCTAGCTTTCCTTTCTCTGATACAGAAGGCCGGTTTGATCTGGCAATTTTTCCTTCTAGCAGTTTCAGAAATTGGGGCTTAGACTGTGAAGTAACCCAGTAGCACTAGAGGAAGGATGCTGAATTATCCTTACTGCTAGTATATTGGGCATAGGTGTGTGGGGTGTGTGTGAAAGGATTGAGTAGGGAAGAAACCTGTGATTCCTGTAGGAAGAGCATAGTTTCTGCAGAGCCAGAAAGGCAGCTACTTAGAGGAATAGAAAGAGTTACAAGTTGGGAAAAAAGTGACCTGACTATAGATCTGGCTCAACTCTGTGACCTTGGGGAAGTGATTTGGGGCCTCAGTTTCTTCACTTATGAGTAGTAAGTCCCACAAAGACTGAGTCTGTCTATCCTATATACCAGGTCCATTAAAATCTTCCTGAAGAACAGCTTCATTCATTACACACCTGCTCAAACTCTGATTACTTCATACTGCCTATAGGGAAAAGATACTGTTTCTTTGCCTGGCATTTAAACTTCCAAGTCTTGGCCCATGTTAACTATCCAGCTTCATCAATTGCCTTTTCTAGAGATGCAGGTGTTTAGAATTAGAGAACCATATTTCAATCTCAGCTTCGCCTCTTTGCAGCTCTGTGCCTTTAGGCAACTTTTGTGCCCTCTCTGAGTGTTATGTGTAAAATGAAGATGATAAAGTACCCAGTTCTTCGCTTTATTATGAGGGTTCAATGAAATATCATTAAAATTGAGTCAGTACTGAATAAATATTAACTGTCTCATCTACACAGTTAAAGAATATGTTTCTTTGAGAATAGGAATTGTACAACTCTTTTATATCCTCAGAGGACAAATTCCTCAACAGAGCAAATGCTCAATATATATATATATTGAGAGATTGCTGTTTTGTCTGTTCTATTAGTTGTCTAGATAAACTGAAACATTTGTTTCTCTTTTACAGTTTGCCCAGCTGGTGGCCATCTACAAGACATTGGGAGGAGAAAAGTTCCCACTAATTGAGCAGACATACTACCCCAACCACAAAGAGATGGTAGGTGATCAGGTGGGGACTTTAGTCTCTATTTCCACTCTGAACTTATTCACATTATAACTGTGGGGCTCTGAAGAGGGTTTTAGTATCTTAACGGCAGTTGTGGCTGAACTGTAGACCTGCTTTGTGAAGCCAGAGTGGCTATATTTTAGTTTATAGACCCTTGTCTCCAAAATTTGGAGACAGAATAGGGAAGAGCAGATACAAGACATTTTATCAAGCTGAGAAAATAACAGACTTATGGATCAGTAATCAAAAGATCCCACTCTTTGGATTCTAGCCCTGGCCCTACCATATGTCATCAGACTAGTTAAATTTCTCTTCCAACTAGAAAGTCAAATGGACATAATTATTTCTAACCAGGATCTCGAATTTGGTACAAAATTTAAATAATAGCCTTCTGGGAAAGTGTGAAGCATCCTTCAGATGTCAGGTGTTATTCCTGCTATTATTACCAAGGCCTTTCATTCCCTTGGCTTTGTCAAGATTATGAGAAGACTGGGTCAACATATTGCCTTTTCTGAGGCCATCCTAGTATATCAGAAGGGGCAGAGAGTTGGCATGGTTGGTTGGTTTTTCCTCCATGGAGACCTGGAGCTCACTCCTCTTTTTTCCCCCTCTGTCTCCAGACCCTCTGCCGCAGGCCTGCATGGTCAGTTGGTGACTCTCTGCCATAGCATTCCAATTGTACTCTGGGACAGAGATTATGTTTGTTACCCTCTCACTCCCTTCTAAAAAAGGAACTACATTTGTACCATTTCTGTGAATCAAGAGCTTTCTTCTGGCTTATTGTGCATGGCCTTGTTTCTCATCAAACAACATATAGAAAATGAATAACAACAACCTTGGGCATTGAATAGAACTACCTTCTTCATCTTTGTCAGAGCTTCCCAGGGAGAGGCTCTGGAACGTTAAGCTCTTGTCCTTAATAAATCCTTGAGACCAACATCAGGGCCTAAGGGATCTATCTATGCTTGGAGTTCTCAGGGAGTTCAACACACAATGGTAAGGGGAATGAGTTGAAGGAAGGATGGGGACCAAAGCTGGATTTTTATTGCTGTAATATTTAGCAGGGATAACCACAAAAATTATTTTGAAAAAATTGCAAAGTATATTATCTATTTACCATTCTTTCCCCACAAGGGCCCTTGTGTTATTTCTCTCTTGTTCTCTATCCTGAAATTTGCCCTCCAAAAAAGACCTCCTAAGATCTCTCTGAGGTGTCAAAATCTAAAGGATAATTTCAACTCTAGGCTTTTCTGGCTTAAACAAAGTTTTGAAATAGGAATTAAGACATTAGTAATCTAGAAGAGAAGGACTTTCTAAAAGAAACATAAAAGAAGACTTATGGACATGAGGTGAAGGTATTAATGATAGTTAACCTGCAGAGATAATACCTAAGTCTATTCTTATCCAAAGAGGAGTGCTAGAGGGCCAGACCCTCTGCCAAGATTTGGATAGAGGAGATTACAGCGTGTAGTGGGAGGTTAGGCCATTGTAGGTCTCATATTGAGTGATTCTGTGCCCCTGCAAGTCACTTCCCAATCAAATGCAAATATAAGAGAGGACCAGGATGAGCTGAGATTGGAGTAGAGGATACACAGCCATACTATGTTGCTCTTTTTGTTCTTCCAAATCAGCCTCTTTATGATACTGTTAATCTGTCTTCTGGTAGTGTACATCAGATAAGTACACTATCTCATATGTATAGCATTCACCATTTCTTCACTACTGGATCAATTAAGGTAAGAGAAAACACATTTTCCTAGAGAGAAAAGGGAATAGTTCTGGCCAAAACTATTTTGATTCTAAGCCAGAATCAAAATTTTCAGTAACAGGTATTGGCTAGAATAAAAAAGGGGTTTGGGAGGCAGGAGAGAAGGGTTGAGGGCAGGATACTTTCCCTAGTCTTTGACATGTTCTGGGCTAGGGTTTCAGACATAAGCTGTAACATCCCCTAGCCTTGCTCTAACACTAGCCAGACTGTCCACTTGGTACTTCCCATTCGCTGGCAGCAATGAGGCAAGTGATGATAGCCAGAACTCTGTAGTGAAGGAGAACTGGCTTGGTCTTCAGAACTCCTGAAGGAATGTGGTGGTCATTGTTCCCTACTAGGGGAGGATGATATCAACAAACTCCTTCCTGAGGGGCAGGCGTCCCTGGTACCAGCTGCAGGTGCCATCAACACGCTTCATGCAGACATAATGCTGGGCCTGGTACCCATAGAGTTTTCGTTCCAACAGCCAATCTGTCCAGAGGCACTCGTTGGGGGCTGAGATGGTACAGGGCACTGTATAGCAGGTGGTGATCTAGAGTCATAACACAACATCAAAGTGAGTAGGATGTCATTTTTCTACAATTTTTTTTCAGACTCATATATATCCTTATAGCCTAGCTCAAATTGCCCCTGCCTTATAAAGTCCTTCCTAGTCTCCAAAATTCCCCAAGTTTTCCTTCCCCTGTGTTTCCTAAATACAGTTTTGCCTTTCCAATGGCATTTCTGGGGTTAGACAAACCTGAGGGTCCTTACTCTACCACTGACCTTGAGCAAATTACTTTACTTTCTAGAGCATTAATTTCTTTACTTTAAAATGGAAATCTTAATTATTTGTACATTTGTTATAAAGACTACATTAAAATATTTAAAATAAATTGAACATTAGAGGGCTTGGCAAAGAGTAGTTTCTGTTAAAATGGTAGCTATACTATTTCAGTTTGCCTTATATGATGCCACCTTCCTTGTCAAAATGTTAAGTACATTGAGGTCAGGGACTATGGATCATCTTGCTTTCCCATCTCCAACTTTATACAGTACCTAATCCATGGCAGATCTCAAATATACTAGAGTAAGTGAATAAACACATGCATGAAAGAAGAAGTACCATCTGTAGGTGCCATTAAAGGTGAGGCTAAAAGGCTCAAGACCCTTTCCCCGCTCCACAAAAGACCTTAGAAATGGAATTCTCTTACTTGGCAGCCACAGTTCATATGGTAATGGTGATTCAGACTTTCTCTTTGCAAAAAGGATAGATTTTCCCAGGGCTCAATGTAGTTGCACAGATGGATGAAGACTTTTCCATCATTGAGGATCTGACCTACAAAGGAAGATAGAGGATAACCTAGCATGAAGAATATGTTTGTGAAACTTCAGAAGCCTGGATCCTTAAAGAGCCCAGAACTGCAGCCTCTTTAGTGTTTTGTTTGTTTGTTTGTTTGTTTTAGTGTTTTTGTTGTTTTTGTTAGGTGTTTTGTGTGTGGTTTTTTTTTTAGTGGCAGTGGTGACATAAGGCTCAATTAAGGGACCAAAAAAACCTCTATAATCTATATATCAAAGGAGAGTTTGTACAAAGGAGAGTTGTGGGATGAAGGCCTTTACCTTTAGTGTGACGCAGATAAAACATGGGCTATAAAGTGAGATTATTGGTGAAACCCCTTTCTCTTCTATCATTTACTAGATGTATGACCCTAAGAAATTCATGTAACTTCTCAACTGGAAGATAAGAATAATAAGGTTATTGTCAGGATTAAGTGAGAATATTTGGAAAAGCTTCCAGCACAGTAGTAGGCCCTTAGAAGATGCTTAATAAATAACAGGGCCCTTCCCCTTTCCATTCCTTCCCAATATCTACATAGGCCAGTCTTCTGCTCCATTGATGCCTAAACTGGTAAGTCTTTCTCATTCTCCATGGGAAAGTGCCCCTTCTTTCCTTATCAAACTGTTTCCTATCTTTCAAAGACCCTTTTCAGTACCACCTCATCTTCAAAGCTATCACTGACCATGCTAGCTCACATCTCTTAGAACTTTAGTCACTCATTTACTTACTGAGCAACTACTAGACCTGGTACCATGAATGCAGAAATAAATATGGTAGGATCTTTGATCTCAAGGAGCTTAAAAACAAGTAGGTCAGACAGATAAGTAGGCAAAAATTACATTGTTATGTTTATATAAAAGATGCAGTATAAGAACAAAGGAAATCACAATTATATCTGTCTGTGGAAGGGGCAGGGGGCAAGGAAGCTGTCTAAGAGAAGATGATGCTCCTGATAGGCTTTAAAAGGATGGTTAGAAGATTACCTTCCAGTCAGGTTGAGGGAAAGACTTCTGAACATTGAGACTATCCTGTGCAAAGGTGGAGGGGCACAGTCCAGCCGAATATCTTATATAACTGCAAGTAGTTATACCTGGGCCCAAGTTCGTAAAGACAGAGCCATGTTAGACTCAAGGCTTCTGTTAGGGTTTGTGCTTTACTATACCCCAGAATAGGGCCTGGGGTGTGAGTTAGCCACACAGGCTCACTATTAGGAGTATGATCCAATGTGGCTGTCTAAAGCTAATTCCATCAGAGGTTACAGTACATCAGTCAAAGCAGGGGGGAGGGGGATCGCACACATATTTTTCCTTTATTATGGGAAATTAAGACCTTCCCTGTATTGTTTTGTCCAGTTCATTGTCCTGTGTTAGGAAAGGGACAGGGACAATATCCCATTGGAGAAGATGGCCAGCAGACCTGAAGTTAGAGTGCTTGTATCTATTGTCCTCAGGTCTCTGAGGGATCATCATAAAGCAGAGGGCAGAGCTGAATCCACAAAGAGCAGTTTCAGAGGGGCAGACTTGGGCTCAAGATACCAAAAATTTTGTGCTAATGAAAACTTTGAAAATGGAACCAGCTACCCTAGGCTGGGAGAGCAACTTGTTCCTAAATTAGTGAAGCAGTAGCTAAGGTCACTGTAATGAGGATTCTTGCATTGAAAGGGAGGTAACCAAGGCCCCTCCTGACTCTGTTTTATGCTTAAGAATGTGCCACCTGCTCAGCTTGCTGCCCAAGGGCAGCCCTGGCTCCTCCTTGGCTGCCTTCCTTGGGACAGAGACTATTGGGGTTACTTGCTGTTCTTGAACTTACCAGTCAAGAGATACTGCTTCTGGCTGTTTGCTTCTAGTCTTACACCACAGAGGGAGGAATCAAAAGGTGTATAGATATATTGAATATCCTTGACTTTCTCAAACCCTTTAAACATCTGAAAGAAAATTACAAAAAAGAAGTATTAGGTCAGTGAGTGAACTTCATATTTTAACAGGGAAAATTTCTCATTTCTCAATCTAAAGAAATTAAGCAAATGTCTAGTTCAGGGTTTGATGCACACAGATGGCCTAACTGGGTCATTTCTCTCTTTTAAAAACCTTGATTTATTCCAGTGAGAGGGGAGGTACCTCCAGCAGCCCCATGCACAGGCAACTGTAGGTCTAAGGACATTGAGGGTCTGTCCTGCATTGTCATTCGGATTCTGTGGGCCCTATTCCCAAAATGTCATCCACTTCCATGTTAGCATCAACACCCAGGATCACTAAGCCAGGTTGCACCACCCTTCCCAAAACACAAATCCTAATCCTCCCACAAGTCCAGAAGGTAAAAACACTGTCCTGTCCCCATGTACCTTTATCTGTTTGATTTCATACCGGATCATTTTTTGAGTATCAGCAGGATCTGCACTGGCAGGAATTACCTTCTCACTGGAGATCTTAGCCCGGATCACTGCACAGGAAGCAAAAGAGGGAACCTTCAGCAACCTGTGGGGGTAATTTGGGATCTGGATGACCTGGGGCCCCTAGAGAATTTTGTCGGAAAATTCTGGATTGTGAGGAGGAGGATATGAGAGAGCAGGAACCTGGAAACTCCTATGCAGTCAGGCCTATTAGATCCTACAATTTACTTTACTTGCTAGTTTTGAGTCTAGCTCATATACCAGGGACTGGGGTAGGCATCAGGCTAGAGAAGGGAGAAGGAGCCCATTGAGGGAAAGTCAGGGTGGTCACCTATTGATGTATCCCAAGCCCTAAAACAGAGTTTGCACAGAGTTTTGGTTTCTTGAGCCCAAATGTTTATTGAATTAATAAATGATCTGACCCTGCCAGAGGTAGTTCATCTTTTGCCATTTGGTTATTAATAAAACACTGTTTATGAAGTTCTTCCTCTGTACCTGCCTAGGTACCAGGTCATAAATGTGATTAAGACAGGGTCCTCTAACTTGCAGAACTCTTGGTCTAGTGGAGAACACATTTGCAAACAACAACACAGCCTAGTAGAAGCACAAAAATGTAAAAAATGCCGTACTAGCACCAAAGGAGTCGGGAAGCCTTCAGAGAAAAGGAGATACCTGTGTTCGACTCTGAAGAATGAATAGGAGTTTGCCAGGCATTTAAGGATGGGGGAAAGGGCATTCCAGGCAGAGGGAAGAGAAAGGCTAAAAGATGTGTATTGGTGTGAGTGTATGTTGGCTCAGTTATAGGCTTGGACACAGGGAGGTTTATAAAGAAAGCCCAACCTCCTGGCGCTGGCTTCCCCTCCCCCATCCAGTAGTTCAGAATAATCACAGGATAGTTCCAGTGACTTGTTCAATGACAGTAGGCAGGAGTGAGGGGGCCGCTATGGAGGCCCCTTACACAGTCTTGATTTCCTTACAAGTCAGCCAAACTCTGCCCTTGCAAGGTTGCTATGGTGCCGGCCTTGCCCTACCCATCAACCCCAACCCGAGGCAGCTGGTGGCAGGATTTGAGCTCCTCCCCTTCCCTCCAGACTACAGGTCTACAGCAATGCCCCGTACTAATCACACATAACCACCCCCAGCTATGCACCTCCCGAGCCTCCGGACTCACCAAGCGCGGAGTGGCAGACATGCTGCTGGGGGTGCGAGGGGGCGCAGCTGCACGCCTCGACCAGCCCTGGCGGCCGCAGCAACGCCAGCAGCCGCAGCAACAGCGCCCAGCTCGACATGGTCTGGAGGCTCCCCGGCATGACACTGCAGAGCCCCAACTAAGCCTGTGGCCTCTGTCGGATCAAACAGACTCTCCAGGGGCACTTTCAGAACGCCTCGAGCCCCTCGCCCCTCGCCCTAGGCTTTATGAGGTGGACCTAGGGCCAATCCCGCCCTGTGGGCTCCGCCCGCCTTTGGCTGTAAGCCACCCGCGGCTACAGGACCCAAGGCCCTCCTGACTAGCAGCCTCAATAAGATGAAGAGGGAAGCTAGGAGAAGCCCTTAGCTTCCATTTCCGTGCCTGAGCAATTAAGCCTCCCAGAAGTGAAGGGAAGGCACTGAGAGAGGGGATGGTGTCATGGCAAAAAAGAAAGCGCAACAAAGACAAATGCAAGAGACAGAAAGACCAAGGAATTGTGATTCAGGCAGAAAGAACAAGAGTGAGGAGAGGCACAAACAGAAAGAGTGAGACAGGCAGAGTCATCGAGAGGCAGACAGAATTACAACAGGCAAAAGAGACAGTGACAGAGAAGGACGAACCCCTTGCTGAGCTGCACACTGGGAATGAGACAAGCTACTCAGGACTTCTTTCAGCTGCAGGAAGTGTTTTCAATGCCCTATTTAGGAGCTCCAAAGCAACAGTAAACAGTAATGGAATAAGACAGAGAAAGTTGGTGTGTGTGTGGGAGTGTGTGTGTGTGTGTGTGTGTGTGTGTGTGTCTTGGCTCTGTTGGCTGGGGGGTGGGGAGAGATGTCAGAGAAAGCAGCCAGTGCTTTAGAAACCCTTTCCCATACCCAGAGCTTCAGACTGCAAGTGGCTGAGGACAGTGCTTTTGGTGTGGGCTCAAAGCACAGAATATCTCATTACCTAGCATAAACGTGGGACCTCAAGCCTCTTCAGATAGTAGCCTACTGATTCCTTTCTCATGTTGCTACTCACTGAAGAGACCATGTCTTATACAAGGTGGGGGCAAAGATAGGTTTGGAGAATAGTTCTTTTAAGTTTTTATTATTCCTCTGTTAAAATACAACTACTTCAAAGTAGAATTTAGCGTCATAAGAATCTCTTTCAAATTACAAACATGTTGACTTTTTATGTTAGCTCTCTTCCAAACCCCAAGCTGGGCAGACAGAACATACTAAGTTGTTTGTTGGTTGAGCTTGGGGTGTTGGTGAGCAATGAAGAGACTGTGAAAGGTGGAGAAAAGACAGGTTCAGTAGAAGAAAGCTAGATGTTTGAGGGGAAAGGGAGAATACTAAGAGGGACATGACCAAAGGGACATTAAGATTCCAAAGATATATTACTGTTGTAATTATGGTTTACTAGGGTACAATTTACATACGATAAAATTCAAAGGTGCATTTTTTTTTACCCTAGCTGGTTTGGCTCAGTGGATAGAGCATTGTCCTGCAGACTGAAAGGTTACGGGTTTGATTCTGGTCAAGGGCACATGATGGGGTTGCAGGCTCCATCCCCAGGAGGGCACGTGCAGGAAGCAGCTGATCAATGATTCCTTGTCATAATTGATGTTTCTGTCTCTTTTTCCCTCTCCCTTTCTCTCTGAAATCAATAAAAAAATATATTTTAAAAAAGATTCATTTTTTCAAATTCTCCAGTCCTGCCCTGTGTTTATCTAATGCAGAGAAGATTGAAGCAATTAGTTTTAAAGATGTAGAATACCAAGTAGGAGAACAGAGTTCTTATAGATTTGCCATTAATATGCTGTGACCTTAAGCAAGTCAGTATCACTCTATGGGCCTCAGTTTTTGTATTTGTAAAGCACATAGATTGGACTGGTTTTTTAAAGGGCCCTTCCAAAGGTGTTCCCAAGAAAAACATTTGTAACGTTCCACAGAAAAACAGGCACACTCTCACCAATTCATTCTTTTCTCCTCTGTTTTCAGCTGACATTGCCCACATTCCCTGTGGTGGTGAAGATTGGCCATGCTCACTCAGGCATGGGCAAGGTAAGGCTGGGGCTTGCTGTGCTTTGGAATTGAGGTCAAGAAGGATACTTTTCAGAGAGTCTGGTTATGGATGATTCTCCCTATGTTATTGATTAATTCTTCCATGATTTGGCTCCTCTGAAGCTATGAGTGTTAACCCCAACAGGCCTTTTCAACAAGCCAAGTGTAGGCCACCTGCTTGGTCTGTTGGACCTTTCACAATAAGTGTAGCTCCTGAGCCTAGGAAGGGAAGCGGGAGAGGACTCTCCTAAGATGTGGCACTCAGGCTTGCAACTGGAATGGAAACATCTTGATGGGTTTGGAGGCCCCGGATTCTTATGACTCTCAGTGTGTATATGTGTATGTCTTCTTTTTCCCCCCTCTGCCTTGCTCCAAAATTAGGTCAAAGTGGAAAACCACTACGACTTCCAAGACATTGCTAGCGTGGTAGCCCTCACCCAGACCTACGCCACAGCAGAGCCTTTCATTGACGCCAAGTATGACATCCGGGTCCAGAAGATAGGCAACAATTACAAGGCTTACATGTGAGTGGGGTGGATTCCCAGCAGATACTCTTCACTTTCTCCTCAACTCAGAGGAGAATCCAAGCCTCCACTTAGCAGCCAGTATTCAATTAAACTTCCTCTGGCCCACAAGGCAGAGAACAGAGAGAGGGTGCCATTAAGTGAGGGGTCTTAGACTGGGTTCCTTTCAAGTCAGGGAGGAGTGGGGGTCCATGAACTAAGATGAGAAATAACATTAATATTTATTTTTATTAGTCTTTAAATGAAATTTAGCATTCTCCTTAGTTATGAACGAAGACAACAGGCTATAGTAGCAGCAGTCGCATGAGTGACTGTCACTACAGGTAAATCACAGAGATTCTTGTATTTTTATACAATTGTGACAGATATCTAAATACAATTACTGTTATCACTACTAAAGAATCATGGTAGTTATTAGACCTGCCACTACACTTACTCCTGTAAATGTATTTGTTATTTATAAAAAAAAAACATTTTGACTAATCACAGATTAGTTTGTTTAATATTTTGGTAACTATTTTGATAATTACTTTAAATAATTGAATTCCTTTGTTATCCTGTATACTTTATTTTATACATTTAAACATCTTATATTTTATAATTGAAAGGAATCCACATGCTTCATCAGGCTGCCAGAGCACAGAAAAAGTTAAGAAACTCTTGATGTAAATATATAGCCTATAAAACACTATGAGAATAGATGACTTTTCTCTATTTGACAGATGGAAAGTTAAAGGTTTCCACTATTAGAATTTAGAAAAAGAAAAGATTTCAAGTCTATTGGATCTTCCATTATATACTAGAACATAAGAATTCAAATGGATTATAAATCTAGTTTTGGCCATCTTAATCTTCCATTTTTAGAAAAAAATTTAGGTAGTTTTTTGTTTTTGTTTTTTTTTACAAAGACAATATTATAGTCTATATGAACTTGATCTTTGCTGCTCATGACTTCAGCAGACTTCAAGGTTGAGTAGCTTCCCTTTCCTTTATCCATCATTTCCATTTCTCTTCCTTCATTCCCTATTGGTGTTTCTACTTCCCACCCCTTGAATTAGTAAGGGGCCCTTTCCCCATACTTCCTTCTCATAGCTATAGTTTAGCCCTTTTCACAAGTGTGATTTGAAGAACTCTCCTCTGATCTCTCTGAGCAGAAATGTTAGAATCAACTCTGCAGGACCACTGCCTTATGCAACAATAGGCGTGTAGTGGGCACCCAATAAGTATTCAGGGAACAACTCAGAGAGAATTGAGACATTGAACTTTTTTTCCATTATTGACTGGATTCCTACTTTTTAAAAGTTTATAATTTTTACTTGTAGTCTTTCTGCTTCAGAAAGGAAGTTAGGGCTGCTTAAAAATTATGCACAATGTAAGAAGGGACAATTTAAAAGACCATTGTAAAAATACTATCTAAAGCAGAAAACTAATATATTCAGCCACTAAGAAAGCAGATTTCCTATCCTTTAATATTAAAATATCCTAAATAAATACAAAATTTTTTTTATAATGAAGCAAGAGTGTCTTTATCCTTAAAAAGGAGACACACTACATTTTTAAGGGTTAGGGTTCCCAAAAGCAATTTAAATGAAGCATAAGAAAATCTCAACTATTGATTAAGGGTGGGTAACCAGAGCAGCTTTAGAAATTATTTACTTCCTTTTTTATTTGCAAGGGGCAGACAGTTGTTGGCTCTTCTTCCCAAAACTTTTGGCGATCCCTTTGCTCTCAGAAGAAGGAATTGGCTTGGCAATAGCCAAGATAAAGTTTGAAATTCTTTCCTTCTCCCTCAGTTCTCACCCTAGAGATCCAGAGGCAGACATATTTGGTGTAAAGAAGGTGCTATTCCTGCCCTACTCTCACTAGGCAATAATTTGGGTCCTTCTGTGGAGGCCAGTGACCCCTTTGTTCCCACATGCCTAGGTAGTCTATATGGATCTGTGCCTGAATGCTGTTATTAGAGAAAGGTATGAAGTGTAAGGGACATTATTATTGCTTATTCTATGGCCCTGTTCTAGGGACATGGAAATGAATAACTCTCTGCTTCTGCCCTTGAGGAACCCAGCCTTGTCACAGGGACACACTTGTAAAATACCAGTATTAGGAAGACAGTGATATTTTCATATGATCTGTCTTTGTGTTGCTACTCAGATTTTTCAAGCCACTCCACTGTGAGTTGCTTGTGTTTTTTTTTTCTTTTCTGAGTTTGGTAGTAGGGTGTAGAGGTAAATGTAGCTCAATGGGGGTATAAAAAGTCCTGGATTTTTATCTTATATCTACATTGACTAGACATACAATCTTGGACTAGTCATCCAACCTCTGAGTCTTAATCTCTTTGTAAAGTGGAAGCAAGAATCCCAGCCTGTTCACTGCAGGGGGCTTGCAATGAGGTTCTGGTGAGGGGCTTGGGAAGGAAGAACCTTGGAAAGCAGTTAGTACTAGGAGTGTGAGGAGTTGTTATTACCACATCACTCAATTCACTGCATCTGAGGGCTCTAAAAAACCAGCTGTACTAGGTTTCTAAGAATTTGAAATCAGATATCTAGGGAAGATACTCCTGAGTGGAGACTAGCACATCCAATCTCCAACCAATAGCGAGTGATAAGGACAACATAAGAAGGCCTCTATCAGTAGTGTGAGAAGGACTTTTCTGTCCCCTAGGCGATTCCCATCCTTTTGATTGTATGTAAGTAAAGATTAATAACTAAAAATACATATTTTTGGTATGTTACAGTATATTTAAAATTATGAAACAACTTTATGTTTACACATGGATAAGAGAGGCTCAGACAGGTGAAATGATTCACCCAAGGTCACGCAGCCAGTCAAGAGAAAATCCAAAGCCAGAAACCAGATTATTTGCCTCATATTTAGCCCAAGACTAGTTGATTCTAATACATGCTCATAGATGGAGGGCACAGAGGGCTTAGCAGAGAACAGGTCCATTTGATGATGAAACAACTTAAGCCTGAAAAGGTTAACTGACTTATCCAGAGTCATATTGCTAATATTGCAGGCTCTCAAAAACCAATTGTTGAATGAATGAATAAGTGGGCTAGTACAGAAGCCATTGGGAGACAGTCACAGAACTCTGAGGAGGTTTCAGAATCAATAGAATTCAGTTTGTATATACAGTAGTTCCCCTCTATCTGTGGTTCCCTGAAACCATAAATAGTATCAATCTCTATATATACTGTCTTTTCCTATACCTACATAACTATGATAACATTTAATTTATAAATTAGGCACAGTAAAGGATTAGCAATAATTATAATAAAATAGAACAATTATAATAATATATTCCAATAAAATTATGTGATTATGGCATCTATCTTTTAAAAATATCTTATTGTACTGTACTTACCTTTCTTGTGATGATGTGAAATGATAAAATGCCTATGTGATAAGGTGAAGTTAGATGAATGAGACACTATTAAGTAAAATAAGGATTCCTTGAACCAAAAGCACTGTAATACCACGACAGTTGATCTGATAACCAACTAAGTGACTAATGGGTGGGTACCATATGCAGCTTGGATACTTGGACAAAAGGATGATTTACATCCTGAGTGAGACAGAGTGATAGATTTTATCATGCTGCTCAGAACAGTGCACAATTTAAACCTTATGAACTGTTTATTTCTGGAAATTTTCATTCAATATTTTCAGACTTTGGTTGACCACAGGTAACTAAAACCATGGAAAATTAAACCGTGGATCGGGGGGCCAGGGGAATTACAGTATGAAGTCAGCCCAGATACTTATTGGATAGGCTGCTGGGTATGCAAGGCAATATATACCCTTAAGAGGCATACAGACTTGTGGACAGAAAACTTAGATCAAATAACTAAGGTTAAAAATAAATATAGGATTGAAAGTGAGGTGCAGGCAGAATCCTATGGGGTTCTTAAGAGAGCAAGCACTCAATCTGTCTGAAAGAGCAGGAAGGCTCCATGGAGCCAGATCAGTGAGCTGGACTCTTGTAGAGAGGAGGAGAGCATTGCAGGTGGAAGTTTGGCAGAGGCAGCCAGGCTTTAGGCTTAGCAACAGGCCCCTGGGCTGTTTGTGGTAGAAGCAGATGAGGAAAGCAGTGATGAGCTAAAAATATGGAAAGTATTATGCCTTCCTCTTGCTTGGATGGCTTACTGCCTGTCCTATCTGGTGGGACCTTGTTGTAGGAGGACATCGATCTCAGGAAACTGGAAGACGAACAGTGGCTCTGCAATGCTGGAACAGATTGCCATGTCAGACAGGTGAGTGTAAAGAGGAGTCCATTCCCTAACCCAGCAATAGGGGGCCTTCTTTAGATGAAGAGATATAAGAATTGGGCCTTGTCCGAAGGGCACCTCTAATCAGACAGGGTAGATAGAACACAAAGGCCCAGGTAGCCAGTTAGCAAGATCAGGCAGAACTAGGCTATGTGCTAAATTATGGAGATAAAGATTGGACATTCCACAGAAGCTCCAAGAAAGGAATATTTACTATGGGCTGGAATAGCCAAGGAAAGGTCACCTAGAGTTGATGAGACCTGCTCTGACCCTGAAAAGACAGGTATCTAGAGAGCAAAGCTGGAGGGAGGGCTGGATAGGGATGGTGATGAAGACTGAGGCAGCAATGAAAGTGTGACCAGAAAGCAGGCTGGATATGAGCTAATGACCCAGCCTCAGGATACCTTCCCATCTCCTCCAGGTATAAACTGTGGGTAGATACCTGCTCTGAGATGTTTGGTGGCCTGGACATCTGTGCTGTCAAAGCAGTGCATGGCAAAGATGGAAGAGACTACATTTTTGAGGTAAGTATGACTTAAGGAGTACCTTAGTAAGAGATAACTCCCAAGGCTGGAAGCCAAACTAGTGGTTTGATGGCTATGTGGATGGCCTGGACTACATTTAGGTTAGACTCTCATGGACCATGGGAAGGTTCCCACATGACACAACCAGTGGATTTGCATAGCAACACACCTTCACCAATAGGGAGTTACTGCTTTCAACCAGCTTGGCTGACCTACACAATAGGTAAGAGATAACAGATCTGGGTTCCTGGGCTCCTAGCCAAACATCATTCCTCTGGGAAGAATATAGTGGTTTTTTTTTTTACTATTCCTGGTCTCAGAAAGAATCATTCAATCTAATCTCACTTTTCAGGTAAGAAAAACTGAGGTCTCATATCATGAACTTGTGCCCATGGCCACGGAGTGAATTGTCTTAACATGGGCTAGAAATCAGGTCTTCTGGATGCAGGAGAGTCTTCTCAGCATCTCTCTGAGCCTTGGAGACACTTTACTCAGTCTGGTCCTCAAACACAACTTTGCTGACTTTCTTTTTCTGTATTAAAGGGAAACTCAGTGACAGTATGAATCCTTCACACACAATTCTGCCCAGTCTTCTAACAAGCAGGAAAGGCTCCTAGCCCAGAGTTGGTGGTATTTGCAGAGAGTTAGTGTCAGGATCCCAAAGTGGGATACTCCATGGTCTGCTTGACATGTAACTTTCTAGATAGTGAGACCTCCCCTCTCTGGGTAGGCTTCAGTTTTGTCATCCATCATTTATGAGAATTGGAATACATTGTCTGTGATCCTGGGCAGGCAGGCTCTTCCTAGAGTGGGAAAACATTGATCTGGATCTTGAATATAGGAAGAATCATGATTGGAGCAAAAGGGAAGTCATCCCAGGTCATGGGCAAAAGCAGGAGTCTAGTCATTTAATGGTCAGAGTACCTGTGGAGATACAGTTTCTGTGGGTGAAAAAGTCAGAGATGAAAACTGCCTGCTTTTAACTGGAGCATTAAGGGAATGGTCTTCAGTTGTTCCTGGTCCCCTCACTTGCAAACTTCTGAGCCCTTGGTCTATACTTTATCTGACTCTCTACCTCTCTCCACTCACTACCTTCAGTAATCAACTTTTCAGTCTCATTGAGCACTGGCCTGGGTGAAGGTTGGCGGATGCCCATGGCAGATGGGACAAAGTCCTCTTTCTGCAAAGGAATATGCTTTCAGCTAAAGAGAACAATACCAGCTTCATTCCCAACTTATTTATACTGGCTTAAGTCCTACTTATTCTTAAATATTGTACCAGGTCTTTAATGTCTTCAGACCCTTCTCTAACCTGAGCCACATCTTCTACCAGGTCATGGACTGCAGTATGCCGCTAATTGGGGAACACCAGGTGGAGGACAAACAACTCATCACTGAACTAGTCATCAGCAAGATGAACCAGCTGCTGTCTAGGACCCCTGTCCTGTCTCCTCAGAGACCTTTAACCACCCAGCAGCCACAGGTAAGCAGCTGGGAAGAGTCAGGAGAGCCAAGAACTATTCCTGAGCCCACTGCTCTAGACTATGGTGGCTCTAGGATGGAACAGAGGTCAGATACCTACAGGCTTGAATAGGATATATGGAATCTTATCTCCATTCCTTTTTTTCTCTCCCCGCCCTCCCCTCTTCTCCCCCCCACCCCCACACACAGGTCTAGTGGGAAATACACATTGAAGTTGTTGTGGAACTTCAGGCTCTATGGTTCTAGAATTGACCAAAGGAAGGCAAAGACCCCCTGACCAAAGGATCTTTAGTTCCATCTAGGAGATACCATCAATTTTCTTTTCTTTTTTTTTTAATTTAATAAATCTTTATTGTTCAAATTATTACAATTGTTCCTTGTTTTTCCCCCCATATCCCCCCCCAACTTGGCTCCCACCCCACCCTCTGCCCTTACCTTCCCCCCATTGTGCTTATCCATAGGTGTACAATTTTTGTCCAGTCTCTCCCTGCACCCCCTTCACTCCTTTCCCCCTGAGAATTGTCAGTCCACTCCCTTTCTATGCCCCTGATTCTATTATATTCACCAGATTATTCTGTTCATCAGATTTTTTATTCTCTTGATTTTTAGATTCTCTTCTTAATAGATGTGTATTTGTTGTTCATAATTTTTATCTTTACCTTTTTCTTCTTCTTCCTCTTCTTAAAAGGTACCTTTCAGCATTTCATATAATACTGGTTTGGTGTAGATGAACTCCATTAGCTTTTTCTTATCTGTGAAGCTCTTTATCTGCCCTTCAATTCTGAATGATAGCTTTGCTGGATAGAGTAATCCTGGTTGTAGATTCTTGCTATTCATCACTTTGAATATTTCTTGCCACTCCCATCTGGCCTGCATAGTTTCTGTTGAGAAATCAGCTCATAATCATATGGGTGCTCCCTTATAGGTAATTAACTGTTTTTCTCTTGTTGCTTTCAATATTCTCTCTTTGTCTTTTGCTCTTGGCATTTTAGTTATGATGTGTCTTGGTGTGGTCCTCTTTGGATTCCTTTTGTTTTGGGTTCTGTGTGCTTCCTGGACTTGTAAGTCTATTTCTTTCACCAGGTGGGGGAAGTTTTCAGTCATTATTTATTCAAATAAGTTTTCAGTATCTTGCTCTCTCTCTTCTTCTGGCACCCCCACAATTCAGATGTTGGTATGCTTGAAGTTGTCCCAGAGGCTCCTTACACTATCTTCACATTTTTGGATTCTTTTTTCTTCTTGCTTTTCCAGTCAAGTGTTTTCTGCTTCTTTGTATTTCAAATCTTTGACTTGATTCTTGCATTCCTCTAGTCTGCTGTTAGGTCTCTGTGTAATATTTTTTATTTCAGTCAGTGTATGTTTAATTTCTAGTTGGTCCTTTTTCATCTCCTCTTGGGTCTCACTACATTTATCTATCTTTTCTAGGGAATTCTTTAAAAACCTTATAACTGGTTTTGAATTCTATATCCAATCATTTGTTTTCTTCCATTTCTTTTGTTTGTGATCTGTTTCTTTGACTTCACATTTTCACTGCTTCCCTGAGTTGGTAGAGTAGCTTTGTGTGCTAGTTGTCCTATATGTCCCAGTAGCTCCACCTCCCCAGTTACCTGAGGTGGACACTCTTGGTGCACCCCTTTGTGGACTGTGTATACAGTCTTGTTGTAGTTAAGTCTTGATTGTTGTTGGTATCACTGGGGGAAATTGACCTCCAAGCCAATTGGTTGTAAGGATCAACTGTGTCTACGCCGGGAGAACTTCTGTCCTGGAGTCAGCCTTATGAGACAAAACTTGTAAAATTGCAAAAGCCTCTGTGCTAGGCTTGTATGGGGCGGAGTCTCAGGGCTGAACAGACAGCCTTGGCTTCCTGTCAGCCCTGCCCTACGTGGTCCCTGGGTTTGTGTCCCTCAGTAATCGCTGCAGCCTTCTCTGTGTGCACCCGTGCATCTCCAGACCTCTGCCTTTCATGGCTCCCCTGAGTTTCTGTGCACTCTGGGGACCCATATGAGTCTGGGTTCCCAGGGTCTCGCCCAAAACTGGGGTTTATTGCAGTCGGAAGTGGAGTTCAGTGCAGTTCAGTCTTCCTCCTGCTAGAGAAAGCCAGCAGCACAATCAGCAGTCAGTCCTCTCTGCGCACACTAGTATGCGCACCTCCAGACCTCTGCCTTTAGTGGCTCCCCTGAATTTCTGTGCACTCCTCCCTTTTTTCGACAGTCTAGACTCCCCCTGTATGAGTCTTTCTCAGAACAGGTTCAATGCAGTCAGAACTGGGGTTCAGTGCAGTCGGGAGTTTCTGTCTGCTTCCTGCAAGAGGAAGCCAGCCTGGCACTCTACCACCCATCCTCTCCACATGCATGTTTTTGTACCTCAGCTTTTTGCAGCTCTTCTGAATCTCCTTGAGCCCCTCTTTTTCCTTCTAGTTGTAGAATTTTCACTCAGCCAGCTCCCCTGTGGTTCTGGATGATGTCCATTTTGTCGTTTAGTTGTAGTTTTGAAATTGTTGTGTGAGGCAGCAGTTTGGGTGTTCATCTATGCCGCCATCTTGGTTTCTCGATACCTCATTTTTCAAAGATATCCCCAAACTCTTCTCTCCACGGAGCTTTTGTATAACAAAGTCATAAGAACTCTTAATCCTAGTCTAGCTCTTCCCTAGCTATGTGACATTGAGGGGAAATTACTATCCTTTTTAGGGTTCAAGTTTTATTACTTATAAATGAAAATTTCTCAAATTTTTCTTTCAAATTTTATTTCAAACAGGGAAGTAGAACATAGTAGTGACTTAGAGTGGAAGCAAGAACTACCCAACTTTGTATCCTGGACCCTCCATTTATTAGGTTTGCAACCTTGGACATTTGTATCTCTTGCTCAGGAGAGCTCTGAACCTATCTCCTAGGGTTGTTATGAGAATCAAATGAAGTAGAACACTTAAAATATGTCAGAGTACATCAAAGTGCTCAATAAAGGTCACCTATTATTACCTGAGTTTAGCCTGTCCTTGCCACTGAATTATGAAGTGACCTTGGATAGATCTCTTCCTATTTCTGTGCCTTAGCATCTTTGCCTATAATATGAGGGCTGAACAAAAACGTTGCCATGATCTCTTCTAGCAATAAAATTTAGGTTATATAAAAATAATCTCTGATGCATAAACATTCAGTAACAAAGAGAAAATTCATAAAAAAGTTATTTCTACCTCATATAAAGAATGGCTATTTTTTTTATAAAAGCCCCTTACTCTATAAACTTTAATATTACAGCTTAAATATTTTAAAGAATAATCCATCAGTCAAGGAAGAAAACCTAGTAAGGAATGAGCTTCCCTAAATATAGGGACTACTGTAAACATCCCTTGTAGCAAAGCCAGTCTGGCTCAAGGATAAGCTTTTTTCTGCTCAGCCTCACATTTGAAGTGACAACAGAATATTATAGAAAGCATACCATGCTGGGACTTAGGATACTCAGGGGCTAATCTCACTCTGTCTTACCATTATGTGACCTTAGGTAAGTCACTTCCCATCTCTAGAGCTTTCTTTTCTCACCTATAGAATGGAGCTGAATTACATGATCTCTGGATCCCTTTGAATTCTAAGATCACATGAAACATGGAGTCACCCTAACTGCAAAGTCTGAATGTGCAATCCTCCACAAGACTGCCTTCACTCCTGACACCAACAAAAAGTCCAGAGGTTCCCCCAAACCACCCTCAGATTTGACAGTTTTTTTGGAAGGATTTACAGAACTTATTGAAAGCTATTATATTCACAGATGTATTATGGGAAAGGATACAAACAAAAATAAGCCAAAGAAAGATGCATAGGATAGCATCTGGGAGGGTTCTAAACACAAACCTTCAGTTGTCTTTAGGATGCCTTAGCCTCCTGGCATCCATATGTGACAATAACATAGAACGGATTCCCAATCAGGGATTATTTTGGGGTCTCATTTCATAGACACCGATTGATCAATTACTTGGTAGAACTCAATCTCCAATTCCCCTCTTCCTAGAGGTCAGGTTAATACCATGTAGCCCAGAGAGCCCACCTTGAGTGATGTCAGTATCATATACTATAAGGTGTGGTCTAAGGGGGCCCACACCATGAATAACAAAGATACTCCTATCACTCAGGAAATTCTAAGAGTTTATAGGTTACCTCTCAGGAATGGGAGACAAAGGCCAAATCTCTCTTTGGTTAAGGACAAAGTCTTTATTATATACATAAGTAAGTTAAATTACATTAAATTAGTAAATAAATTCTCAAATGCTTCCAGCCCTTTGTGAACTAAGGCCATGCCTCATTCATTCGTGTTACTACTGACTTGCACAGGACTAGCCCAAAGTTTTTTTAAATTAGTTAATAAAGTTAGGGCTATCGTGATTAATGAGATACAGTTTGTGTCCAAGAGTTATTTATATCCTAAATTGAAATCTTGACTAAATTTACAGAGTTCATCATCATTTGTTGGATAGTGTTTTGTATTCTCTCTTAGCTTCCTTCTGAACCTTTTGCCTTCACCCAGGCCACTCAAAAGACAGAATACAACCAACAATATGTCATATTTGGCAAAAACTGAAACTTGAGCTTGAAGTCATGATTGTACTGGTCATATTTCCACTTCCCATTTCTCCTTTATAATAGCACCTTTCCATTGGTCACATTTTAGTCATCATGGCTTCAGTTTCATGAGACTGTCAGACCAGATTGCCTTTGTATTCCACTGTCACATCTATCAACTTACCTGAACCTTTACCCACATGAATTTGCTTCTAAGGACCACTCTCTATTGGTAATCTGGATCCCACTTTTTTGCTTTTAAGTATTCCCTCTCTTCTCCATCTTCAATTTCTCCTTTTCCAGAATATTATTATTTCAACACACAAATATCTCCCACTTAAAAAATAAAAAACAAAAACTTTCCTCAACTCCTGCTCTCTTCCAGCTACTGTCCCATTTTTCTGTTCCTCTTCACAATAAATCATCTTAAGTTGTCTTAGTCACCATCTTCCCTTTATAATATCAGATTTTCTTTTCAACCCATTCCTATCAGTATTCCACCTCTACCATCCCACTGAAATTATTCTTATTAAAATTACCTCTTCCTTCCCTCCCTCCCTTCTTCCCTCCTTTCCTCCTTCCTCTATATCCTTACCTGCAGTTCCTGAGTTTTTTATTTCTTTGATTCTAGAAGAGTACCTAAAGGAGGCTAGAGCGATTGGGGTGGGGAGGTGAGTAGAGGGCATACCTTGCCTTATTGTCAGCCAGCACCATATCCTAGAAAGGGTAAATCATAGAAAACAAAATCATAAAAGTGGGCCCAGGCCAGCTCCTGTAACCAGTTTAAAGGAATAGGGGCAGGAGTATGAGAGGCACTGGCTGTGTCTCTAAAGCAGGGAGGTGAATGGCAAAGCTGGTGACAATTTAGCTTCAGCCTGGCTTGACTGCCTGCTCTGGGGCTGCCAATTATAGAGAAGTTCTCAAGGTGGCAGTGACACCTGGTGGCCAGTGATGGCCAAAGCCTCCAGGTCTGTATGCCCTGCTCTCCCATCTATCCTCATATTCATTGACCCCATAGGGCCTGCCATCTGGGATCTGAGCTTAGCCTTACATCTGGAGGCCTTGGAGAGGCATGGGCTGCTTCTGAGATTCATGGGAATCAGAAAAAGAACATCAAGTAGAGAGTTCAGAGCTTTTAGGTCATGCCAATAGAAGTAGCATCCTAGTGCTCACCTTCATGTAGCTAATCCTTTCTCAATTCCACTGCTCCCACTCTTTTTTTATTTTTCTATAAAATCTTCTAAGGCTGAATAGTTAATGGGGAATTTATATACCAATGGGATTTCTATTTGGCTTTGGGTTATACCTATGAGGAGTGATTCTAAGAGGAATCCAGGTATGGTGTCCAGGAAGAAGACAAACCTCTTCCCTTACCCTGAACTGCTCATTCCACACTTGCAATGTTTTTTCCAATCTGAAGATTATAGTATATCAAGAATAAATTCTAACTCTTAACTGAGTCATTTTCTAAAGGAAAGAAAACCAGGAGGTTGAAAACATTTGGCAAACGTATTTTTTTAAGAGTTGAAGTTGCTGCAGTTGAATAGTAATAGTCTCAAGGAGCCCATGATTTAATATTTTCTGCTTTCTGATCGCTGTCATGATATAGACCTGGTGCCAAAAGGCAAACCTACCCACTGGAAGATAAGGGTAAATTCTATAACAGTGGGAGAGAAATTGGCTGCTCTGGGAAGTACTGTGTGACTGCCATATCATTGCTGATATTCAAGCTGGGCCAGGATGAGCCACTTGTGAGGGACATTGTAAAAGCATGGGCTGGGGGCTAAGGCTATCTCCTTCCAGATCTGAGATGCTGTGATTCAGGCCATGTGCTAGCCACAGACCTGGGAAAGGCAGTGATGAGAGTTCAGAAATGAAGGACTGAGACCTAGTAACCTATGGTATATGGTGGGACATTCTGCCAATCTTTTTATACTGGCTCTCTGGTCTAAAGAGATACCAAAAACATTTCCAGCCAGGTCTTTCCAGCCACAAAGGCTTGAAAAGATGAGGTCTCTTGATTGCAAGGAGACCAAGACTTAGAAAGTTGTTCCATTATAGTCTGAATAGCCATGCAGTTAAGGAGCACAATTCAGATTCCAACCATGGGATTAAGAGAGCTTCACTTAGCTTAGAAGAAATAAATTTAGGACAAATGAAAGGCCTTCCTGCTTCCCACAGCAGAACTGGCTTTAGAGAATTTATTCCCCAGTGAGTATAAACTGAAAATCTGAGGAGATTCAAGGCAGATTCAGATAAAGTCACTAGTGACTAGATCCCTTAACAGACTATTAAGAGAACTGACTATTTTGGAGCTGTCTTAACTTTTTAGGGACATTTTTAATCACTTGAAGCTGACATTCTGACCTTGAGTGACCTGACCCTCAATGCTCCCATTGGTCTTGTGGACTGCCTGCCTGGGACATTTCTTATGTCCTCAGGAAATCACTGATTATGGGAGAGCTCCAATCCAGGAGATGAGCTCTGCCCTCAGAACAGCCATTCCCCTCACAAAAGAAGGAAGAGGAGCTCATCCTTGGGCACCTTTTATATAACCTTTTAGAGGAAGGAAGGTGGGCATTGGCAACTGTAGGGGTGATCCCAGAAAGATCCCCTGAAAACATGCTGTTCCCCTTGCTCTGACTGAACCTACAACCTTCTGACCACATTCCTTCCTGCTGCCTCATTCCCCCTAGGGTCCTAGACCGGGAGAGTGGGGCCTAGGGGAGCTGATCAGAATAGTTCTGTGGTGTGACCAGCAAGGAGGTTGGCCTGGCCTCTTTCCTGGGGCCAGACCCTGAGACCCTTTCCTAATTTCCTGTCTCAGATATGCTGAGCAAGGCCTTCCTCCTTGGTGGGGGCCGCTGGACCCAGGCCAAGAACTCTCAGGAGTTGAGTCACGTAATATCTTTCCTTCCTCAGCTTTCCACCCTGCTGGGACCTCAGATAGTAGCTCCTATCTCCCAACTTGTCTGCTGAAAGCCACAGGATAACAAATTAAAGGTGTCTGACAAAAACCCACAAATCTTCATCATGGCCTTAGTTTCTCTATCAGACCAGTAATTTACTTTCCAATAACTTCAAGAGCGAATATTTACTGTTTTTGAAATTACTTTTCTGTATTTTCAGAGACCTTGCTGGCTGGAATAGATGAGCAAGGAATGTGGTCACTGATATGCAGAGAGCATAGTATAGCTTAGCCCAGAATCTCCTACATACTCAACTACTATGCACTAGGTGACAGGAAGCCACCCAACAATACCTTCTCCATGGATGCATGAAATCCTACACTAGAGATTCTTTCCTTTGGATTGATATTACTTAAATAATAGTGATGGTGCCAACTTATATAATTACTTTGCTAGCACTTTACAGTTTATAAAGCACAGCCATTATTTTGAGTCACACAACCCTAGGTAAGAAGGTTTGGGCTATTTCTATCTCTGTTTCACATCAGCAAAGAGAATACAAATGATTTGTCAAGGTCATACAGTTTATAACAAGAGAGCTAGATATTCTGGTTCCCAGCCCTATAATACCATGCACTGTTCCCTTTTGATGCTCCTACTAGAGTATAGGGGATAGTAAGAAGGGATAGAGCTGGGCCTTTTGACTCTTGACCCTATAAATAGAAAACGTTGCTCTCCTCCCAACCTGAAGAAATCTCTGAGCATCACTAACTCTTATCTTCTCCTTGACTTCTCTCATCACTAAAGCCCACTGGATACAGCTCAATCAGCTTTGATGGAGTACAGCTGCACATTCTCCTCGCCAAACCCCTTAAAGCCATGGGGTCTTTCTGGGCCCAAGCCTCTGCAGCTCTGAAGGGCTTGTCCCATTTCTCAGACACCTAAAGAACTGAAAAATTCTTGAAAGAATTAATGGAAGCCTAGAGCCAGTAGAGTCTGTAGAAGTCATCTGCTTGCAATGATATAGCACCTCTAACCAGAGGTTGTCCAGACCCTGCTTAAATATCTCTAGTCTCAGGAGACTCACCACTACCCAAGCTAGCCCTTGATCTTGTTCAGAGCTCGTACATTTGACTAACTTAGTCCTCAGTGCTTTCTCGTTTAATCTTTACAACCAGCCCATTTGGGAAACTGAGACTCAGAGATTGAGTAACATCAAATTCACATCAGGAAAGATGTCATTTCCACAACTCTCACCATCCTATGTGCTCCATGTACCGATTTTATTCCACCTGAGTACCCCTTAAAAGAGATACCCAGAACTGGTTGCAGTGTCTTCTTTAGAAGTTTATCAACCTAAAGAGCAGTGAACTTGTGATCTCCCCTTTTTGAGACACTGATGAACCACCAGCTGCATCATATTTTTGGAAGCACTATTACAAACTGACACCCTCTGAACTTGTTGTAAGTCTCTAAGCCCAGGATTATTGTTGTTTTTTTTTCTTTATGTTGTTAAAAGGCCATTTATTCCCCCTTCTCTTATGGGTGCGTCTGGGCACAAGCGTTGGACTTCACATTCTTACCTGTTTAAGTAAACCCAACTTCCTGAGGGAAACTGCAGCTCAGTCTGGCCATGAGTTCCTGCTGTGGGCTGGCTACTGGCCAGACTTTGGCAGTGACGCCAGAGTGGCCAGACTTCTCTGGAATCTGGCATCCCATGAGGCTCTTGGTGACTGGAGACAGATCTCATGGTAGCCAATCCCCACTGGGAATAGGCTCTCAGCTCCAGCAGATGGAAGGCTTGTGGGTGGAGGCCGAGAGTCTCAGCCTGGCATGGGACAGTCCTAGGGGACTCTCCTCCCGCCTCCTATTGCCCCTGGGAAGTCCTCAGTCCATAACCTCGGTGGAGCTGAGGACAGAACTCCCAAGGCGCCAGACAAGGGTGGCCAAGGCACATTCCCAGGCTCCAGCCCAAAAGACTACCTCTGGGAGCTCTTCCCCTTAAGCTTTGGGAAGGGAACTTTTGGGTTCAGGTCATCTTTGAGTATCTTATTTGTATACTTCTGTGGCTGAGGAGAGCTGGGGCCAGCCTTTATGGTATAATTACTCCAGTCAGTTCCATCTATAAAAGTCTGGAGTTCTCCCATTGGAGTTTTATATATAGGATTTTAAAGGTTCTCCTGAATCATAAGAGTCTCAAGATTGGAAGAAACTGTGGTGTTCATCTAATCTATCTCATAATGAAGGAATATTATCTGCAACATCTTTGTCAGGCAATTCTCTAGCTTCTACCTGAAGATGCCCACTTTCCAAAACAGCCACTTGCACTGTTTTTACTGTAGAAAGTTCTTCCAATAAGTGAAAGTCTGCTTTTCTGGAATTTCTGCCCATTGACCTTGGTTCTGCCCTTGTGTTCTATGTTCCTCCATAGAGGAGAAATGTATGGAGGAGGACATATTAAAAATGTTCTTGTCCAATGTCCACAGTAATTTATTGGCAGTCACAGCAGTGAAGCCTTGCAGGAGGAGCTGGCGAGAGTCAGTCTAGTGGCTCCACAAAATATATGAATTTTGCTGTTTTTCATCTGAATATCTCTCTCAGGCATCAAGGCCATGACACTGATGGCTTGTCAGGGAGCCCAGGGGATGTTTGTAACATTACAACAGAATAAAGTTCTCTGAAGCCCTGGAATGGGAGCACACAGCAGGAGATATTCCATCATGGAAGTGAGACTTAGGAAACAATGGAACTCCCAAGGAAAAGGCCTCTTAACATTACCAACCCAGCATCTGTTGTATTTTATGTAGCACCTAGTGGGGTCAGGTGCTAATAAATATCTAGATAGATAGATAGATAGATAGATAATCGATCTCACTTTATATCACAAAAACCTTTTGAAGAAAGGCAGGTGCAGAGGAACGCAGGTTAAAAAGCAACCCTGGTATCCTGTGCTCCCATTTCCAACACTATATCCTGGCCCCAGACTTCTCATCCAGTTAGCAGCCAGGTTAAGAGAAGAGATCGTAATAGGAAAGAACTGTGTCCTAAACTTGGCTGGTTAAATAGTCTTGATGGCAGCAATTACTGCTGCTTTGAGGCTTGTTTGGACTTTACATTCTGTGCCTGATATATAGGCACATGTAGCAGGCCTCAAGTTTAATTTCCTTACGAGAGCATTTTCAGAGCTGCTCACCACAGTTGATACCAAATAAAATATGGCTTAACATCTAGAGTTTACCAACATTTTTTCTCTTAAAAGTCTTATATTCTGCTGCATTTTCGATTTTCACTGTAGTTGTTGTTGCATGTCATTTACTTAACAAGGCTTTTACTAAGGACCTCTTATATGCTCGGCCCTGTGCTTAATGATGTTGGTAAAATGACGATAGTCTTGAATATTCAAAAATATTCCCAATTCTATTTTTTAAAATATATTTTTATGGATTTTGGAGAGAGAGGAAGGGAAAGGGAGAGATGGAAACAATTGGTGAGAGAGAAACATCAATATCAATCGGCTGCCTCCTGCATGTCCCTTCCTGGAGATCAAGCCCGCAACCCTGGACATGTGCTCTGACCCAGAATCAAACTGGCGATTTCCTGGTATATGAGTCAAAGCTCAATCACTGAGCCACACTGGCCAGGCTCCCAATTCTGTTTGAACTTTTTAAAAATTCCCACTTAAGGATATATTTATTGGTTTGAGAGAGAAAGAGAAAGGGAAAGAGTGAGAGAAAGAGAGAGGGACAAACATCAATGTGAGAAAGAAACATCAGTTGGTTGCCTCCTATATGCATCCTGACCGGGGATCAAACCTGCAATCTAGGTATGTGCCCTGAGCAGAAATCCAGCCCTCAACTTTTTGGTGTGCAGGATGACATTCCAACCAATTGAGCTATCTGGCCAGGGCTTTTTTTTTTTTTTTTAAGTCCTAACCTGAGGATATTTTATTAGAGAGAGGAAAGGATGGGGAGGGGGAGAAACATTGATTGGTTACCTCCTGTATGTATCCAACCTGGAATTGAATCTGTGAGCTTTCAGTATATAAGAAGAGTGCTCCAACCAACTGATCTACACTAGCTAGGGTGCAGCCAGAGCTCTTAACTTTTAATAAAGAACTCCCATATCAGGTCATATATCCTAACTTTTCTTTGTGGGGGGTGGGAGGGTGGAGCAGAAAGGACATTGTTAGGAATTAATGAGAAGATGAAAATGCATAGTCTTTGCCCTTAAGGATTTGGCAGTTTTCTTAGAAGCATAATACCAGTGTTCAGGATAACAAGATAGCATTGCAAATGTCCCCTTCAGTAGTATAAATCTCCTAAATACTATTATAGGATTTCAGAGAGGAGATGACAATCGAAAAGAGGCAGTCAGAAGGAGAGATTTCATGGATAGGGTAAAACTTGACTTAGACCTCCATACACCATGGAGTGGCCTAGACTAGAGAATAAACAGTGAGGGGTCAGGCCTGATGAGAGCCGGCGTGTTTAGGACATGAGGGAGAAAAGAAGGCTAGCAGAGTCAATTCCAACTATGCTGATGAAAGTTCCTGATATCAGCCTGAAGAGTTTAGATGTTATTCTGTAAGCAATGAAAAGAAAAGGTAAGCATCAGACTGTCAGGGCTCACAGTTGCATTAGCCACCATTGTATAACCCTGGACAAATTACCTGATTTAGATGTGCCTCAGTTTCCTTATCTAAAATTAGAGGTGTTGATAATAGCATCCATATTATAGAACTGTAGTGAAGTATAAGGTAAATGCTGTATAAAAGTGTCCATGTTACTTAGCATATATATAGTGTTAATTATAAGTTATTTAGAGCATTAGAGTTAGGGAAGGAGTTTAGAAGGATAAGTAGCCATGGAGAAGATAGATTGGAGAGGGAAGAGATAAAAAAATGAGGAGACTATTTTGGTAGGCTAAGCAAGACATGATATAGGCCTGACCAGGATTGGAGAAGATGGTGAATTTTGGGTGCGATGAAGGAAACATGATGGGTCATAATGGCTGATTAGAGGCAGTGGTTCTCTAGCTAACTTATTGGGTGTGGGTATTTCAGTGCCTGGGCTCAGACCAAGACTTGCAGATCTCATGAGAGTGCTTGGAAGAAAGGGAAAGAAAGGTTGATGTTCTTGCTGTGATCTTTGAGAAACTGGGGATTATAGATATAAGGCAGTGGTCGGTGAACTGTGGCTGGTGAGCCACATGTGCTCTCGAGCCGCAGTTTGCCCCTCTGTTGACTAATGAGTTTGCCGACCACTGACCTAGACTCTCTATTCCAATAATTACAAGCTGTTGTTGTTCCTTGTGGTTAAGCCCCTATCACAGTGGTCGACAAACTCAGTCAACAGAGCGGCAAACAGCAGTGCATGAGCCACATGTGGCTCGAGAGCCGCAGTTTGCCGACCACTACTATAAGGGATGCCCTCTGATATGTTGGCACTAAGGACATTTCAAAGGCTCCCTACCTCCTTCTATCTGAAATTCTTAGTACAACAGTTTTAGGCATTGCTATTATTAAAAGACCATGATACTAGAAAGGGTAACACCTCTGCTCTCCTGGCAGTAGAGCTGAAAATGGGCTTCAATAGGCAGAAGAGAAGATAGATAGCCAGAATTGGAGCTCCATGGGAAATGGGGAATAGGAAGAGAAACAATTTTAATGTGAGAGTAGGGCTGGGGGAGCATGTCACAAGGGGAGAGGAGCACTAAAAGAGGAAGTGGGACAGTGCTGAAGACATACTCAGTCCATTTCACAGCCTTGCCTCAGAAGCTCCCTCTCTGACATCACCATCGGCACACTTGGCAGCCCTCCGGCTTTAGAGAGCATTTCCCCTATGCTGAATTCAAGCTCCAAATGCTCACCGCCTTTCATACAAATGTTAGATAAACTGAAGTCACATGCATCTCTGATCCTGTTAGGGCATAATCAGAATCACAGCTGGGAGGAGAGGAAGCATGGGAGTGGAGCCATGTTGGGTAAAATGTTATGATGCTGTTTGAAAGGAAAACAACTTGGTCTTGAGCACTTTTAACAAACATGAACATCATACTTCTTCCCTGTGGATAAGAAAGGTTCTGGAAGGCAAACAACTGTCTCCTCCTGATGAGGCAGTTAATTAATACAAGTCCCTCCCTGTGGGAGTTGTAGCTAGTCCAAAGAGTGTCTCTGACCCTGGAGTCCGCTCCAGAGCTGATCCCACCCTGGAGTTAACTCTACATGAGAAGAGAGCCAAGTGAGGTTGGTCACCTCGTCCAGGGTCCTCCCTGCTCCGGCCCCACCCCTCCCCACCACTACTAGTTCTTCAGGCCCTGGAGTTGCTGAAAGCACAGCCTGCTCTTTGGAGTTTTGTATTGATCCTTCCCTTTTCTTCAGGAAGCCAGGCCTGTGAGTAAGCGGAAGCTGGACATCAGGCAGATCACATAGAAGAAACCAAATGCTGATGGAAGACTCAAAGCTTCTTATAAGTCTTAAAAGGGATAAAATGAAAAAGGAGTGGATACACTGTGTATCAGAGTAGTTCTAAGCCCCAGACTGCCTACACCTGTGTGCCAGCAATAGCTTAGAGGCTGAAAATTATTTCTGAAACAGCAGAAACCTCGGAACCAGATCCCATAGATCCCACCACAGCCATACTATAAAGCCACAGGGCTTCTCTTTGGAATCTGCTTAGAGTTTTCTTTTTATCTCTTTTACATTTTTGTCTTCCAGAGTGGAACACTTAAGGATCCGGACTTGAGCAAGACCCCACCTCAGCGGCCAGCCCCCCAAGGTTGTTTACAGTATATTCTCGACTGTAATGGCATTGCAGTAGGGCCAAAACAAGTCCAAGCTTCTTAAAGTGATTGGTAGTTAATTTTTCAAAGCAGAAATTTTAAGCCAAAAGAAAAAAAATAAGAAAGTAAAGTGGGGAGGGAAGCAACTCATCCTCCCATTGGTGCCATTTCTGCATTCTTTCAATGCTGACTGGACTGTGTTTTTCCTATACAGTGTCAGCTCCTCTGTCTGGTTGTTTACCTGTTCCTATTTGTGCTTGTAATGCTCACTTATGTTTCTTGTGTAACTTGTGATTCTAGGGCTGTTTGTCAACAGTGTAAAAAAGAATCGTGTCTCTCCCAAGTCCAGTATGACTCTACCTTCTGGGTGGTTTGATATATTTTTTAAAGTATTATATAATGTGGGGTGAAATAGGACTAGGGGATGGACAGGAGAGACACAAAGACCACAAAAATAAAATCTAACTCCACTCCTCCTTCTCTCCTCCTATAACCCCTCCTGCCCCTGTACCCCCCACCCCCACTCCCGTCCAGGCTCAGATTAAACCACCCCCACCCCACCCCCTGCTTACATCCATGAATGTGCTTGGGATCTTCAATGAACTGTGTTTTTTGCTTTCTTTCTGCATGACTAGATAGAAGTTTAAGAGATTTCCAAGGTCTAATTTCCATAGCTTCATCCATGGAATCTGAAGCCATCCACCTTTTTCTCCATTTGCTAAAATTTGGTGCAGTTTGAGTATATGTGAATATGCTGGCTGTGCCTGTACAGTTCTTGTGTTTTCAGTGATGACATGAAATATAAAGAAGAAGCTATTCTAGGAATGTGGTTTGTATTTTACATCCCAGTATAACCTTTGTTTTTATTATTAAATAATTAGCTTTGAGATTAGAAAAAAAAAAATGGGGCCGCCGATGTGCAATATCCAGGTGAACTTGTGAGTATTTTCTGTGTTGATTTCAGATCTCCCAAGTTGTTTCTTTGTTGCTGTTTCTGAATTGGCCATGTGTGTGCTTTTGTAGAACTGAGACTGTTTTATATTCCCAAAGCTTGACCTATGTACAGAGATGATCCTTTAGCAATTTTAGACATAGAATGCAGGGAGCTATAAAAGTCTAGGAAGAATTTGGGCTATTCTGCTCTTGGCCTCTCCTGAGGCATCATACACGAGACCAAATTTAAAATGTCCCATTTCACTTGAGTCAGTACACTGCCTACAGAACTCTGAGGTGAACCTCCTGCTTTAGTTTTCTGCTGTAATGAGAGCCCTCTGGAGTCTAAAGTATAAAGAGCTTTATCTTTCTAAGGAAAAACTGTCTCACTCAGATGTTACCTTGTATGTGTTTGGGGCAAAGGCTGCACAGATGTGGCTCTTGAAGAACGCTCACCAGTTTTCTTTCCTACAATACTCAGCTCCTGGGCAATGATGGGGCTGTTAATTAATGCAGGCCTCGGGTTCAATGCCTCATCTTGCCATCTCCTGGCCAGACTGGGAATGGGCACTGAGTGGCCTCCTCTAGCATCATGGTTCATGGAAGTTCATGCCAGAAGTTTGCCTTTCAGAAGAAGGCTCTACTTTTACATTCCCTTTCACTTCTATACTGATATGTCACTGTTCTGGATTATCAGGTCTGAGGAATAACTAGTGTTGGTAGTATGTAAATGATTTATGTGTCAAGGGGCACTGCTCTGGTTTCTCTTTGGGTTGCTGGCAAATTCAGAGGCTACAGGGAAATACACTGAGTGCGAATGTGCTTGTCTCTGATCCCTTCTTTAGATGATGATGGTAGTAATCGATCTGTTGTAAATATATACATTTATGCATTTACACTCTTTCAGGGGAGTTGCCTAAGAATCAGGCCCTTCAATACCTCCCAATCTGATCACATGATAGAAAGGAATAAAGCAACATTTCCCCGAATGGAGGAATTTCTTTATTTATTATTTATGTCCAAGTGGTGAGCTGATAGTGGTGTTGCTTCTCTGCATGTTCGCAGTGTGAACATTCAGGTTCTTTTCATGTGACATTTGTGAACCACAAACACAAAGTTGCTATTTGAATTCAGTCAGGTTTCAGGGTGGTATCAGCCAAGGTCTCTCAGGTGAGAGAGAAAACTGCCAAACACAAGTAGATAGCTTAACCTGACTGTCATGTGACCTCAGGCAGCATGCTAAGGGACAATTCTATGGCCTGAGGGACATATGCATTGCAGTATAGGATTACCATTCAGGTGTTTTGTACCCATTTCTTTTCTGATGTGTTTCCTTTTCTTTTGTACTGACCCAGCGTGAGAACCTCAGCTAATGCTGGAAGTGTGATTGAAGTACCTCTCTTTTGTGACTCTCTTGTACAGCTTAATGTGCAATAAAGGAAAAGTTATATCTGTCTTCAGTGTTAAGTTGTAAAGTTTCTGGCTATTCAAGCATCTCTGTACAAGGTGGGAAAGCTTTCAGATTTCTGGTACAAGATGCTGAGCTATCAATGTGAGATATTTTATAAGAAGATGTTAATACAAATAATACCAAACTTTTAAAAGGCAAAAAACTGGTTAATATGAAATAATCTACTAACCTGTCATCTTTGCTAGTTATTTAATTTGAACCTGGTATTCTTAAACATGAAAATTTCCATTTATTCATTCATTTATATATTTATGTGTAACTAACCCTCGTATTAATTGTTAATTGATGATAAAGTGGATAATTGATAATTGGTAATAAATGAGCCGACAGTCATGGAAGCACAATGGTATTGACATAGAATTTTGCCTCTCCAGAGGGTACAGATGTTCTGATATTTCTAGAAAACTAAGTTACAACACAGCTTTTAGCTGCCGTTGAGTTCTTATAAATCACTCCTTCCAGTAGGCCCATGGATGTCTACACTGAGATTTTGACTGAGAAATTGGATCTCTAGGCCAATTATGTGTCATTTCTACTAGTCTATATGTCCTGATGAGGACATGTTTGACTCCTAACTATAGTAACCACCCTCAGCAAAATCAGAGCCGTTTGGTACCACACTTACTGTCTATCAGTCTCCCGAGGAATGGTGACTTTTTTCTTTCCAGATCACAGATGGTTTTCTGTCTCATGCTGGGAGAAGAGTATCCTGGTCCTCTTTGAGGGGGTGGAGGTGGGGGGCTCTTCTTTACCAGGTGGTGTCCACAACATCTCCAGGGGGAAATGGGGCTTGGATTTCTGTAGAATTTTACCTGAAAAGGACTGGAGCCCCTGAGGATGGTACTGAAAAGCAAAAGAGTTACTGGAAACAAAAGATTTATCTTATCATGTCCATGAGCTAATACTAAAATGAAGCCCTGGTGGGGTGGGGTGTGGGAATCAGACACATGTAAACTCAGAGCAGGACGAAGGCTAGTTCCATAAAACAAAGTAAGTCAGTGATTGTCAATCCTAAAGCACAGAATACTTTTTGAAGAACTTTCTCATTTATTACCATCTTTGAAACACTACCATCTTAAAAGAAAACTACAAATAGGCCTTATTTTTTTTTAAAAAAAAACACGATTTTATGGTTAGAAACACAGAGGCCCAGAAAAGTTTCCTGACTTGCTCAAGGAGTCACTGATAGACTATGCCCTGAGTTTTCTGATTCCCAAATCACAGCTCTTTACACTGCCCTGTACTGTGTCTGCTGTGTGGAACTTGAGACCTCCTAGTAAACCATGAGGAACCTCTGGGGAAGAGAGATGTGGTCCTTCGGTCAGCGGGGTCTTCTGTAGAGAGCTCACCTTTGATTGAAGCCGCTCATCCCATGGCTTCTTCCCTGTCCCCCTGACTTCTGCTGTGACTGAGGTGCTTGCTGTGTCTCTGAGAAAAAGCAAGTAGTGGCTATGTATGATGGTAACCAGGAACTCGCTCTGGAGTCCTTCAGAGCCTCGGGTGGCTTCTTGATATGGAGCTTATCCTTTCAGTAATTAACTAACCACACCCTTTGAGACGTAGATTTTAACAAGAAAACACTTTGATATGGTTAAATTATGAAGTTTTTCTTGTACTGAACCTAGGGGGCCCTGGGCAACCCCAAGGAATGCAACCCCCAGGCAAGGTGCTGCCTCCACGCCGACTCCCCCGTGGACCATCAGTGCCACCTTCCTCCTCTTCCTCCTCCTCCTCCTCTTCCTCCTTCTCGGCTCCTCAGCTGCCGGGCGGCCCCACCACCCACGGAGATGCACCCTCCAGCAGCAGCTCCCTGGCAGAGGCCCAGCCACCCCCGGCTGCTCCACCACAGAAGCCCCAGCCTCACCCACAGCTCAAGTAAGAGACAACTCAGCAGCTGCTTCCCCTCCCCTCTTCCTGCCCTTCCTCACAGGCCTTAGGCTCCAGAGGTGCTAGAAAGCACCTTCAGTCAGGCCTCTTCCTCCTCCATAGATATTTTTGTGGTTTTGGGGGGGTTTTGGTTTTGCATTTTATTTTTTGATTTTTGGTTGTGTGTGGGTTTTTTTCTTATTGTTATTGTTGGGGGCCTATTTAGGGTTGATTGGGGTGGATAGGAAAGAGGGAAGTGAAAGTCTAAAGTCTAGCTAGAAGCTCAAACCCTCCCTTTCCTTACTGGGGAGTGACAATAAGGCAGAGATACTACCCCTTCTATTCTTGTTCTACCTTAGGGTTTTTTTTGTGTTTGTTTGTTTGTTTATCCTGTCTCCTACTCTTTTTCCCATTTCTCCTCTCCCTCTCTCTCTCTCTCTCTCTCCCTTTCTCTCTCTCTCTTTTAAAAAATCCTCTTTGCTGCCTCTGACTCATAGTTTACAGTATGTAATCAGCAAGGCTGCCCAGAAGGAAAAGAGAGAAGTAGTTAAATCCATTTCAACTTTTTACTCTCAGCTTTCTCAGAGAGAGGTCAGTTTCTGGTGTGGTCATCTGAGAAGGGCTCAGATAGAGACCCTGAGCAACTGCATCCTTTGGGGTTCTCTCACTCCCAGGAAAAATTCTAGAAGCCCCCATTACACTGCCCTGCTTCAGAGGAAGGACTGAGAACCCCTAGGAAATAGTACAACCGTACTTGAGAAGAACAGCACCTGCATGCGGGTGGTGGTCAGTTCTACCTTCTCCACCAGAACCAGAGGTACCTCTCTTCAATTTCCCCAAACAGTACTCTGCATCACTGTCAGCACAGACAGTTGCAGCCTTGGGGGATGGTAAAGACCCATCTGTGCTTCTCAGAGTAAAATAATGAGAATCTTTAGGGGGGCATGGAATTTTGGAGTTCAAATGAGGCACTTTTAGAGATTGTCTAGCCATCGCATAAATGAGAAAACATAGCTCAGAGAGATTCGATTAATTTTCATTTTTAAAGCCACTCTGCTCATTAGTGGCATAGCCAAGATTAGGACTCAGGGACTCCAGATGACCACTTTCTCTGGGTTTTTCAAATCTACATGACAGGAGGAGCATCACCCACTCCAGCTCCCCCTGCCAGTGACACATTTCTTATCTCACATGTCCCATAACCTCCCTTCAACCCAGTTTTTTTTGTGTGTTTTTTTTTCAGTATGCTGACTTTTTAATCTCTCCTACCTTCTCAGTAGCTAATTTTGGCCCCAGTTTGAGGGCAGATTTTTGGGTTGTCACTGCTTAAGTTGTTAAGTAACGCCAGCCTCTGATGAGAAAGGCTTATACCCAGTCCCTCAACCTGTGCGTGCAAAGGAGTCCCCCTTCCCAGGGGCCAGCATGTTGTGGCTCATCTCTAGACTAATGAAAGGCAGGGCATCTGTTCACAGTCACTGCAGGAAGCGAGAGACTGCTCATACTTCTGTAGAATGAAGTTTCTGGGGCTGTACCATGAATTTATGGGAGGGCTGGGAATTTTAAGGCACCAGGAAAAAAGTTCTGGAGACAGAAACTGGCAGGAAAGGACACAGTAGAAATCAAAAAAGAGAGAAGGTAGGCTACTGGAGACACTAGACTTGTATTCTCTTCCGAAGTTCTGAGCTTAGCCTTCCCTCGACCTTCTTGCATTTTTTTTTTCTGAATTGCTAATCTCTCAAGGGATAAATCAGTCCCTAAAATATGTGTGATTTTTTTTCCTGTAGAAAACTGCCTATCAACCTTGTGTTGGCCTGATGAGTAGAGTTGTCCCTCCGTGTCCATGGAGGATTGGTTCCAGGACCCCCTGCAGATACCAAAATTTGAAGATACTGAAGTTCTTTTGTAAAATTGTGTAGTATTTGCATATAACCTATATTTGCATATAACCTACAGCCAGGTATGCTTTCACATCTTCATTCACATGGCTTCAGCGTAGTGTTTGGCTTATGGCATATTCAAGTTTGCTTTTAAGAATTAGCTGGGGTTTATTTTTTCAAATATGTTTGATCCCCAGTTGATTAAATCTGTGAATGTGGAGGGCTGACTGTGTCTCTTGCCCCTGGATACCCAAAGCCCCAAAGACCTTATACTAGGGGTCCTCTGAGGAAAGCTGCAAAGAGTAATTACATCCACTTCAAGGTAAATTGAACACTAAAATTTGTGCCAAGCCAAAAGGTTCTTTTGGAATTAAAGAAAAAAGCAGAATATAAAAAGCTCTAAAAAGGCCTAGAGATTATTTTATCAAACAAATACAGACCTCAAATAAAAACCAAATACCAGAGAGGCAATGGTTTGCCTAAGGTCAAGAGTAAGTGAGTGGCAGAATCAAGACTGACTCAGTTCTTCTGATGCTGACTCCACACTACTTGACAATTCATGGAAAAGAGTGCCAGAGTCCATGGGCCCCTAGTTGTTACATTTCATCAGTGGGGAAGGGTGTGAGTCTTAGATTAGTACTTACCAAGATGAGGCCTCAGAAATTTAGTCTACTGGCTCTTTAGCATTAAATAAAAGAAACATCCTTTGAGTCACCCCTTCTTCCTCTTTCCCTTCTCTCTCTTTTTTCCCTTCTTCCTTTTTCTCCTCCTTCCTCTCTCCCTCACTGCCCCCATTCTTTCCTGTTTTAGCAGCAGTGAAGGTGAAGTAAATAGCACAGGAGCCTCCCAGGGTCGTGGCAGCACAATCCCCACTGGCTTTCTATCACTGTGATCTCCCTTGGGTGGGAGTGGGGGTTCTAGTTGTGTATCCTCATGTGATCGTCCTTTCCTAACTTGCTGGGAACACCACCCTCTCACATTCTCTCTGGTTTTTATCTTCAAGCAAGTCGCAGTCCCTGACAAATGCCTTCAGCTTCTCTGAGTCCTCCTTCTTCCGGTCTTCAGCCAATGAGGATGAAGCCAAAGCAGAGACCATCAGGAGCTTGAGGAAGTCCTTTGCCAGCCTCTTTTCAGATTAGCTCTTCAGACACGTGGGCACCTGGCCTAACCGGGAAAGGCATCTGAGACATTTGCCAACAACAGTCAGCCACGTTTGGTAGTGATGTCCCATGACCTTGACTTGTGTGGCCCCTTCCTCTGCTCCATTGTGCTAAGTGATGTGCAGCTCAGAAAAGATCATGTGAAGGTCTCAGGGCAGGTGCCTAATAAGCGAGGGGCACCTGACATTAGAGAGAATAGATTGCTTTCCTATAGTTATGAGAGCATTCTCTGAGGTCATCATTTGGTGTGAGTTTAGTGGCCTTATGTGACAGCGCCATCATGTCTTATTCTTCCTTGTGAAACCAGGACTCCCTTCATTGAGAACTCCTGGTAGCTTAACCTATCTCAGATGCAGCGCTAAGCATGCCCCCTCTCCTTTAGCCAGTGTTGCCTATGTGGGGATTATATACTTAACCCAAAACATTCTTGGTGTTAGGAACTTACCCACACCTGGATTCCTTGTCTGACACACCCAATTAGCTGTTGAAAACACACCTGCTCAGCACATGAGATTCCTTGACTGCTGTCATAGTGAAGCAGCTTTAGTCTACTAATACTGGAGAAAACAAGGATCTGCAGTTTTCCCCTTTCCTCTCTGGAGTGCAGTTCTTTTGTGTGTGCTGCAGTGATCTTGAGCTCTGAAGCTGCACTGTGGAGAATGCATGACACTGTAACAGCAGTATATCAAGTTTTGTGTTCATCTCAAAATAAATGTTAAGACATTTGGTGTAATAAAAACTGCAGCATTAACCAGCATTTGATTCAGCCATGAGGTCTCCCCTAAGCTACCCTTTTGACTGAGTGTATGTGAGGTATGTGTGTGTTTTGGGGAGTGCAGGGAAGGGAAAAGTCTAGGAGGGTGAAGCTGTGTTATTATGTGTGAATGTGCTTCTGCGTGATTGTGATTGTGAGTGTACAACTATTTCCAAGTGAATGAGAGTATGGCGGTCCTTTAGACGACAGGTATGCTGGGCTTCCTGACACCTCTCCAGGGATTACATTTCCTCCAGGACATCTGTACTCCCTTCAGTAACTCAGGATTTCTACCAATTTCTACTAAATATCAAGACTTTCTTAGCATCCTTGCTCCCATAGCAGTCAAGTTAGACTACTTGTTTGTTGTATCAAGCTTCTCAGCTGAAGCCCACATGGTAGTACCAATGAGGCTGGACTGACCTGCCCTGGTGAAGGGGATTCCACAAGCCCCAGGCATCCTGAAGAGGCCTGTGATGGAGGGTGGTTCTGGGGTTTTTCACTCTAGCTTCTTCATGTCTCTGGTACTCAAGAGTATGTTCTCCCAAACCACAGATGCTGTGAGGATAAGTATCACATCTGCACTGATAAATCAGTATATTGACATTTTATCAACATTATTTCCTACACGTGATACCCATTCTGCTAACTCAAAAAAAAACCACTCATCCAAATGCCACTGTCTTGCTTACTCTCCTTAGAGAAGATGCTAAGAAGTCAGAGAATGAATTTCTCTGGTGCCAGGGTCTCCTTTCTAACTTAACCATACTTTCAGAGTTCAAGGATCTAGATCTCTACCTTCTTTTTATACTTAAAAAACAGGAAGTAGAATCTCCCATTAAATGGCATCTCCGGGAATGGTAGCTTTCCTCCAACACAACACATATAACTTGGGAACAAAATACAAACCAAACAAAAGCGTGGTGGGGGGCAGGGAGGGAGAGGGAGGGTTAGAGGATACCTATGCTCAAGGGAATTGATCTTTATGGTTTCTTCTATTTCCAACCAAGAGTCTAGCACTTGTAGTCACTTCTATCCCCCAATTCCAAATATATCTTAATTCATTTAGTTAAAAAGCATTTACTGAATGTTTACGTATAAACATTGTGATGAATTCAAGGAAACATTTACTAATATTTCCATATTGCTACTAAGTTCCAGGCAGAATTCTAAGCACTTAACATTTATCAAATCATTTATTCCTTATAACAAGCCTGTATTATAGGTGCTATTATTATTTTACAAATGAGAAAATGGAAGCACATCAGTTTAATAACTTGCTTAAGTTCACCCAACTGGTTTGTGATGGTGCTGGAATTTGAACCCAAGCAGTGTAGCAGTGGAGCTCATGGCCTTGACTACTTTACTATATTTCTTTTACTTAATCTAGCAGAGGGAACAAGATGCAATTGTGTTAAATCATACATAACATGGAAAAATAAGAGATGTACACAAAATTTTTTCACACTTCCTTCACCTATCCCTTGACTTCAGGGAAAGAAAGGATGGGAGAAGGTTGGAGTGCATGTTACCAGTGTTGACCCCTTATCCTAGAACTATGAGTAACATACACAGTGTATCTTACTGTGATCGAATATAATTCTGGTTCTTGAAAAATTACTCATTCTTCCACATTTAATGTCAGACCAAAAACCACAAGTGGCTTATTTAGAAAATGAGTCAACCCTGGAACTGCTGGGGTGACAGAAAGGGGAGGGATTTACCATAGGTCATGTGGCACCCTAGTCCAAAGGACATGTGGATTCTATCCAACTCTTAGTTATGGGGTGGGGCTAGAGATGGAGGAGTTCCATTCAGAAACAGCCCTCTAAATACATAATATAGATGGCCTCAGAGACTGGGAAATTTGCCACTCACAACAATCAAATACTTGATGAATACCATGATATAAAACATATAAAGCGGGGATCTCCAAGGGTTGATGACTGTCCATTATAGATCTTGAAACCTTAGTCTATAGGTCAATTGTGACTACTGGGCAATCATCTCTATAACTGATGGGGATTCCTTACCCACATCTTCATCCCAGATTAATAGAGATAGAACACTTCATTCCTGCCCTTATGAAACTCTCCATCTCCCTGGATCAAGATGAATTAGTAGTGCTAGTCGATTTGGCTCAGTGGATATAGAGTTGGCCCACAGACTGAAGGGTCATAGGTTCAATTCTGGTCAAGGGCATACACCTGGGTTGCAGGCTTGATCCCCAGGTCCAGTTGAGTTGCTGTCTTTTTCTGTCTCTCCCTGTCCTGTCCACTCTCTCTAAAAATCAATGGAAAAAATACCTTGGGTGAGGATTAACAACAACAAAAGATTAATTCTGCTCATCATTTATTTGTCCACAACCTTTATTGTGTTCTTACTAAGCTCAATAAATTCCGTGGAAAGAATATGAAAATGAGTTAAGCAAAGATTCTGCACTCACAAAATTTTACAGCCCAATAAAGGGGTAGCATATTAACAAATATTAATAAGAAAGTGGTAAGCACCATAAGACAAATGCAGTCAAAATGTTATAAAAAAATACAGTTAATATTGGTGAAGATATGGGAAACGGAACTCTTACACATTGCAAATGGGATGTTGGTACTACCACTTCAGGGAACAATTTGGCAACATCCAATGCACAAATCTTATGACTCAGCAATTTCATTTCTAGACATTCACTCTAGAGAATCTCTTACATATGTACTCAAGGAGGCAACTGAAAGAATCAGTCTCAGTATCGGTGCAAAATGGAAACAACCACTGTCTCTCCAGGGGAAAGGGGGATTAAAACATAAATTGGCTTATTCATAAATTATAATGTTATATAGGAGTTAAAAGGTATTTGAGGAATTCAGGAAAGATATGGAAGGAGAATGAAAAAGATGAGCCAAATAAGTGTAAAATGGCCAACAAGTAAGTACATGTAGTTGGTGTCAAGCTGGGGTGGTCAAAGAAGAGGGCACCCTAGAGGTGAGCTGTGAGCAACCCACAGGATAGGGAGGCATGCCAGCTAGGGAGAATGGGATGAGTGCACAAAATTCAGTCATTGAATTTTTCAATTCAAAGTTTCATCTGCTTTTATCCTCTCATTTTACAGATGTAACAACCAAGGCCCAGGCAAGTTAAGGAGCTTGTCATATCATGAAGAAAGTTAGTAGTAGAAGCAAATGAGTCTCAGTCGTAGATGGGCCATTTGGGGCACTGTCTCTTGTGAGGTAAATGTATGGGTTTCATTTCCAGGGGCCCTCCAAGGAGGGAAAGGCTTACAAGAGTATTTCACAGAGGCCGGGGAAAAAAGGGGAAGAGACAGTATTGGGCAGTGAAAAGAGCCTAGGCTCTGAAATCAAATTTGAGTTTAAATCCTGGCTTTGCTAATTATTAGCTAATTGACTTTAATTATTAAGTCATTTAGCTTTTCTGGGTCTGATTTTTCTCATCTATAAATAGAACAATACTACCTTTCTGAGGAGGTTTTCTAAAGATTTTAATGAGTTAATTTATCTCAAGTTTGGTGCTAACAGTGGTTGGCATGTGAGATGATCATAAAAAATCCTCTCTGTCTCATAGAAAGAACACCAGTGTAACCCCCAAAGCCCTTTTGGCTAGGACTATTCCAGGAGCAGCTAAAGAATGGCCAAGCTTGCCTTTCTTCATCTCCTGTAACCAGGGAGGCTATAGGGCAATTTCAGCCCAACTGAGTAATGCCTTTTCCTAGGGCATGATTCTTTTGAGTTGTTTAAATTAAGTTGAGAGTTAACACCAAGGGAGACAAATGCTGCTGCCTAAGCATCCTACTAGTAATGAGGAGTGTGTGTATGTGCGTGCATGTGCACGCCTACGCAAGTGTGTACACACACACACACACACACACACACCAAAACCACTGCAGCCATAGAAATGACAGCATAAACCCATATGACTCTAATGAATTAATTTTTAATTGTTCATACCATATGATCATTCCTACAGTGGTGTGTGGTTTCCTTCAAACAATTCCTTGGGGAAGCTAAACATTTATTCCAATAAGCCTGCTGTTTATGCTTAGAAAATAATTGCCTTCAGATCTGTAGCCCTCAAATTTGAATTCTGTAACTCTGGGAAGTTCTTTACCTGGGAATCTAAAGATCCCTATACAAACTATTCTTTGCATTATATATTTTGGCAGGTCCTCAACACACACACACACAAAGATTAAGAATCATTGCTTTAGGGAGTGAATTTTCATTTAAAAAAAAACAGCAACACTTAAAATTCTTTGGGAGTTAACTCTAATGATTAAGCTAAATAATATGTAAGGCTCAAAACACAATGTGGCTATAAATTAATAAGATAATTTTATGTGGCTTGAAAACTGGTTCTAAAGGAAATTAGTCCCAGAAAAGGAGTTTCATGTGTTTTTTAATAGTTTCTCTTGAAATAAATGTCAAGTCCCATCAAGATTATTGATTTTGAAGGAGAGAAGATGTATTTCAGCAGGCAAATTCTGTTTGTTAAAAGTAACCTAATTATTACTGTCTAATTCTCAAGTAACAGACTTATTTAGAATAATATTTTCTTCCCTAGGTAATCATAATCATTATCCCTTACATTTGTATATTATTTCACATTTTATACAGCCTCTTGCATTTTAAAGACACTATATAGTTTATAAAGCCCTGAATCAGCTATACAGTGGTCCGCAAAATGCAGTTCTGTTGACTAATGAGTTTACCAACCACTGACCTATCATTTTATTAGAATCTCACAGTAGCCCCATGAAGCTATTCTTTGTTATAGGTAACTTCCAAGTATCTGAGTTTGGACTCACACTTGAATAATACTCTTTCTCCTATAAATCTGTTTGGACTTCAAAGTTTGTTGATGAGAAAACAATGCAATTGTTCATTCTCTCTGATGTTCTGATATTCCCTCCTCTTATTCAATATTCTATCACTCAGAATTTTCTTTCTCTCTTGGATATTGATATAGTCACACACACACACACACACACACACACACACACACACACACACCTGCCCACTGGCCTTTATTGTCAGTAGTCTTTTCTTTTGTTTCATACTTCCCCAGCCTATCACCTTCAGGGAAATAACCTGAGAGAGGGGGCAGAGAAGAAAACACCAGAGAGCTCTTCAGGAACCCACACCCCTGTAAACAAATGCTCCTCATGGAACACTGCCCCATTTTCATCCACCTCCATATCCATATATATTTTTTGTGATAAGAATTTCCATCCTTCAGCTAACTCTTCCATAGCAGAAAGCCATAGCCATCCCAGTAGTTGTGATTAAATTCAATGACTGCCTGAAAAATTCTGGTTGTTCTAGATCCAGTTCTTGAAAGAAGGGAGATTAACTCTCTCAGATTACTAAGGGGATGACACAGTTTTGGACTTCTTGGATCCACTCTGGAGCTCATGGGCAATCATTTTTTGGCAGATAATTGTAAAGAATAGGCCCAAAGAAACACCCTAGACAGCTCAACCACTCAACATTCTAAGATCCTCAAACCACCTTGAGAACTGAGTGGCTTGGGAGTGGACTGGAATGACATTTGGGCTGTTCATTTGCCCTAGGTGTCTCACTGAGCTAACACAATATAACTCTTGGAATCTAAAGATACTTTTTATTTGAATATTGGATACCCAAGTAGTAAATTTCTCAACTTATTTTGATATAATATTTATAGCAAGAGGTTATTTCAAGTAGATTATTCTTAAAGACTATTCCTTTGTTTTGTCCCCATAGCTATTATTCTGGATTAGGAATTTTATTTATGCCTTTTATTTGCCAGCCTCCTAATTGGGTTTCCTGGCTTCAATCTCTTGCCAGTTTCTTTCTTTATTTTGTTGTTTTTGTTAATCCTCATCTGACAATATTTTTTCCATTGATTTTTAGAAAAAGTGTAAGGGAAGAGGGAGGTGGGGAGAGAAACATCAATGTGAGAGATACATGGATTGGTCACCTCCCACACACACACTGACCAGAACTGGGAATTGAACCTGCAACCCATTTACTAGTACATGCCCTTGATTGAAAATCAAACCCACTATCCTTTGGTGCTCTGACCGACACTGTAAACCACTTAGCAACACTGACCAAGGCTCTTGCCTATTTCTTTTAAAACCTCTGATTATCAAAATCTTTCAGTGGATCTCCAAGCATATAGAGTGGGGCCCAAACTCCTTATCTTGGCACTTAAGGTCCCCCTAGAGTCTAGCCTCAATTTATCAGGGAGAGAATATGTCTAGTGGTTAGGTACTTGAGCTTTGGGATCAGGCAAATCTGGTTTCAGTACTAGTTCTACCACTTGTTAGCTGTGTGACCTTGGGCAAATGACTAAACTCCTCTAAACCTCAGTTTCCTTACTAATAACAACTATAATAGTAATGCCTCATATGGCTGTTGTTAGGATTAAATGAGAAAATGCATGGGAAGTACTGTATGCAGGTACCACACACATATAAGGAAGATCCTAATATTTTATTTATTATCATCGTTGGTTTTCAACTCTATCTCTTCCTATTTGGCTGAAGCTAAACTCATATAAAATCCACTGTGCTTTCACATTCTTGCTCTCCACATATACTCACTTTATCATTTTCAGCTATCCTCGGCTCCTTAAAAATTCCTTTTCTTATCCTCATTACCCATCCAGATCATATAAATTCTTCAAGGCCTAGCTGAAATATCACTACCTACCCATGAAGCAATTTCTGCCCACATTTGTAATCCCCCCTGATTGTTCTCTCTAAATTCTTACAATCACTTATTATCTCTACTACCGTACTTGCATAGATTTTTTTGTAGGTTCACATGATTTCATTAAACTGTATGTGCTTCTTTTGTCTCTTTATTCTTTTCATAATATTGAACTCCTTTATTATTTTTATATTGAATTATTTTCTTCAGCTTTTTTTCTGCTGAAGTCTATATTTCAGGCTATTCTGAACCCCACATTTCCCCCAGTTTTTATTATGAAAAATTTAAAATGCACATAAAGTTGAAGTAACTATATAGTGAACACTTTTATACTCACTACCTACATTCTACAAATAATATTGTATTATTCTTGCTTTATCTCATATATATCCCTCCCTTTGTGCATTCAACAATCCATCTGGTTTTTAATGCATTTCATAGAAAGTTGCAGATATTGGTACACTTGATAAATGATAATACAAATTAGTTCCATCTGGTAAGAACTTTGAAAATAATATAGTTTATTCCCTGATTTTATAGAGGAAAAAACTAAAGCCCTAAGATATTAAACAATTAGTCTAACTTCAGTCAGTCAATCGACATATATGTTGTAAGCACCTACTATGTGTCTAGTATTCTGCTAAGTCCTGGAATATAATAAAACAGATAAAAGCTCTGTCATCTTGAAGCTTACAACTTAATAGGGAAGACAGATATTAAACAGATCATCACAAATAGTTTAATAGTAAAGTACATGGGGATCCAATTAAGTGGTGGATTGGTAAAGGGATCTGAGAGAAATCATTGCATACTATATTGATCTCTAGATCCTTACTGTTGCTGATTTCCAATGGCTTTTATATATTTTTTTCCTACATGAATAAGTAACTATATTGTAAAATTATTATTGTTGTAAAAATAAGAAATTCCTCCAGAAGAAACCAAATACTGCAAGGCAGAGTTAGAGGTGAAGCCTCTGTAGAAGAAAAGATTCTCAGCAACATGGATATTTTAGCCTTAACCCTGTAGTTAAAGCTATAAAGCAGAAACATTGGCCTCCTGAGAGCTAGAGCAGAGATTGCTCAGACCAGACAACAGGAAGCATATGAACTTAGGCAAAAGGGACCCTAAACTCGCAAGAAGCTCATAGTAGGGTGGGATTAAAGAATTACATATCAAAGGTTTCATTAAGAATGACCTCCTGAGCTGGACTTTGTTCCTAATTTTAGAGTTGTAAATTCCTAGTAGTCTGAGTATGTGTGAGTGAAACATGATTTTTCCTTAGGAAATTTCTAAGTTTCTCTCTTATTGAATGATTTAAGGTTTTTGCAGTTTCTCCTATAAGTTTTTTCTATTGGAAGCTGTCTTACTGTACCAAGGTAAATAAATGGGTTCATGGCTGGTCTCAAGACAAGGGAGTAGCATGGAGATTTATCAAGGCTTTATGTCTGATTTACTAGTAGACTTCTGATGCCAGAGTTGTGCCATAAGCTAAGTTCATGGATTGACTGAGCACATTCCCAACAGAATCCTTTCCCCTAAGATTGCCATTTCAAAAAGCGCATGCTTTTTTGTTTCTTTCTCCCTTGTTTCTTTTCTTTTTCTTTTTTAACTTATTTTACATCTGGTAACTAGACCATTTCTAGATAACCCTAAAAACTTGTTGGATGTCATAAGGGAGGACTGTGAATACCTTGTATTCCCAATTATTTAGTTTCCTCCTCTTTTCAAATAGATGATGCACCACCACCCATTGCCAAGTGATTTGCCTCCCTGCCCTACTAATATCAAGCTTGGTTATGGGACTTTGGCCAATGGCATGAAAACCAACAGAATTTACTCCACAAAGACAACTCATTTGACTCTCCCATTGCCACAAAAATGATCACCCTGGGTCTAAGCATAGAAAGACAAGTGGATTAGAACCACAGCTGGTTTGCAGGTACCAGCATCTAATGTGAGTGATAAATGCATGCTTGTGTTATAAGCAATTGGCGCTTTGGAGTTGTCTGTCTCTCTAGCAAACCTGAGCGATATATACTGACTAAGGAGTATTGAGATAGACCATCCCTGGAATTTTGCCTAGGGTGGGTGAGATTTCACAGAAAGCTAATTTTGAACTAGCCATTGCAATATTGTAGGAAGATGGTTTGGAAATAAAAGGAGACTAATTCAAGTGAATAAGGGTAGTATGGAAAGAGGTGTGAAGTCTGTATTGGAAAAAGGAAATAGTATTTTCTTTAAAATCTTTTTTTTTAATGGCATTTTTATTGATTTCAGAGAGGAAGGAGGAAGGAGAGAGAGAAAAATCAATGATGAGAGAGAATCATTGACCAGCTGCCTCTTGCACACCCCCTACTGAGAATTGAGCCTGCAACTTGGGCATATGCCTTTGCCTGGAATCGAACCCGGGACCCTTTCACTGAGCCAAACTGGCTAGGGCTTAACTTGAAAATCTTCACATTAGTTTGTTACATTCTTCCAGAGCTCCCTAGACTACCTCTTGTAAATGCTGGAGTTTAGTTTCTCTCAGAAAAGCCATGGCCTATCATATGCCTCGCATTATTAAAAAATGAGATTGCTTTTAATATTTGATAAAAAATGTTTCAAGCACCCTACTTAAAAATAAACATTTCTTTCAAGGAACTGCCTAGTGATATAGAAATCACCAAATACTCTTTATTTTTGTCTGAAAATATTATAGATTCTCTTCCAATAAAACTTTATAAAGGGCAACCACTGAAGAACTTTTTCCTATGGAGTAGTAGTAGAACCCAGCAATGCTTTCTACAAGATCTACTGAATCATGTAGGCGCCAACTAAAATGTAATAGGAATTAAAAGGAGAGCATTCTAAAAAGTCCTGGATTTCTAACGTCTTATTAACTGAGTCACCACTTTGGATCTTTTTGATGCTATTTTTAGAAGCAAATACTACCTTTATTCAAGACCCCTAACTTTGTATCTTTGTAAAGTTCCAGCTGCTTCCAGCCAGACCTGCTTTTCCCATTCATCCTTATTTTACATTCATTTTGAAAATGTAGGCCAGATTAAGCCCAAAGTATCACTTGCACCAATGCACACCCCTAACTCACACCCAGAATAGCTCTGCCTTGGGCATAAAGGCCATACTAAAACCCAATATATGGTCTTAGCTTCCTACTACATAAATCCTCTACTCCAAACTAATGATCTACTCATAATTCTCCAAATATAACTTGTGCTTTCCTGCCTACTCACCTCTGCTCATGAAGTTAAAGATATGCTCTCTCTCTTCTTTGTTCAAATACTTCTCACTCTTCAAGCCCTCACTCATGTTTCACCCATGAAGTGATGTCTGACAACGCAATTACAAGGGATTTGAGCCCTATTATATAGATGACACAGACTTTTTAGAATCCAATATTGCTTGATTTAATGAAGTCAAAGGACAATAATTTATGATGGTAACTTCTTAATGGCTAAATAGCTTGAGTAGAAGGCAAAAGCTAAATACCATACTGAAGTCGAATCTACTGAGCCAGATTCTGCTATTGGCAATTTAGTTAGAATTTAGGGACAAATACAAACACCAAAATCATCTTTTTATTTTTTATTGCTTTTTTACACAGGAAGAGAGAGAGATAAGAGAGCCAGAAACATCGATGAGAGAGAAATATCGATCAGCTGCTTTCTGCACACCTCCTACTGGGGATGTGCCCACAACCAAGGTACGTGCCCCCGATCAGAACCGAACCCGGGACCCTTCAGTCCACAGGCTGGCACTCAATCCACTGAGCCAAACCGGTTCCGGCCAAAATCACCTTTTTAAAGTAATAGCTACTATTCACACATTCCCTTCACAACCTGGAGACCCATTAAAGATTGTGGGTTTTTAGAATACATGGAGAGTAAATCTTGAAAGGCAGGGAGATCTGTGCATTCTCTTGGAAATCTGTGAATCATAAATATTATTTTTAGTCCCATAGTTTTTAAACTTTACTTTTTGTAGTAGAACACGCATTTTTTTTTCAAAAATATTTTACATGAGCCTGGCTGCTGTGGCTCAGCAGTTGAGTGTCGACCCAGTAACCAAGTGATCACTAGTTTGATTCTGTCATACATAGCACATGCCCGAGTTGCAGGCTCAGTCCCCAGTAGTGGGTGTTCAGCAGGTGACCAATTGATGATGTTCCTCTCTCATAGATGTTTCTCTCTCTCTATCCTCTTTCTTCATCTCTCTCTAAAAGTCAACAAAACATATTTAAACATATATTTTTTTTACATGAAACCTTAATGTATAAAATAGATTAAAATACATTTTTTTTCTGATTAAAGGAGAACAGCAGGCCAGGCACACCACTTTGTAACCACAGGCAGGGCTAAGACAGTTTCCACTTCCATCCCTGAGTTAGGTGTTATTGCCTTCCAACAAACCCTCAAAGGGCCCAGTGTTGTGAGATAGAAGGGTAGAGAGGAAGGCCAAGACACAACTCTATATAAAAGGAAGTGATTCATATTTAATACAATATTCAAGTGAGTATAGGAATCTATGCTCTACTGTGAGTAAGGGTGTGGCTGCTGGAAGCTAGCTTGGAAGGGAAAAAAATTTGGATTTTGGTACAAGTACTTGATCCCATGGGTAAAATACCAGCAAACTGCCAGCTGGGAGCATGTACATCAGAGAGCACAAAGAGAATACCGTTTCTGAAAAAAACATCTGCCAAAACCTCCCGATTTGGAATTCAGGCAATCAAACAGAGCTATGAAACAAACCTATCAACCTAAAACTTACCAGTCCACCATTTGGTTTCTTCTGAATTATGTTGGTAGTGGTAACACTTTTCCAAACACAGGAGGTTTGTTGTTTAATGGATAGCAATAAGGTACTGGCATAAGTGGTTTCATATTGTCAGTGTATGCATAATTCCCCTTGCTGGAAAAAAACTATGTGATTTCTGCCCCTGCAGAATACAATGTGAAGTGCCTTTAGTGGGATGAGTAACACAGGGTGGTAGTCCTGAAAGCAGGGGTCTCTGGTTGATAATGGCCAGAATATATTCACTTTCCTATATTTTATTCTAAACTCCCCTCCTTTAAGAAGTTTTCTACTTGGCTGCAGTCAGTCAAAGTGTGATATCAGAACAAGAACATTTGCCTTCTCTTTGAAAACCATAAAGTCTTTCTGAGGAGAAAAACATCCATGTAAAAAAAGAATTTTAAAATCAAATGTACAAAAAAATTAATTTACATATACATTTAGAATAATTAAATCTTAGAATTCCAATCAAAGGAATTTCTGAGGGCATCTAGCCCAAAGTCACCTGTCATAAACCTGGTATGGGACTGTGCCTGGGACTTGCAAAGTACAAACAGATAGACAGTAAAACTTCATGTTTTAAAGTTCTCTTATGTAAAATTTTATCATATTTAATAAGGAGCAGCTAGGCTAAAAAGAAAAGCTTATTTATGATCTTTAAAATATCTAGTCAGGGATGAAAGAGGAAATGTAAAACGACATGACAGAATTTCTAGAAAATGCTTACACTGAAAACAGATGTCAGAATCTCAGAGACATAGTTAAGTGAAACTCAAAGAAAATTAATAGTATTAAATACCTATGTTAATAAATATTAACATAAATATGCTAAAAATGTAAGAAAATGAAATAAATAGAAACAAGTAGAAGAAATAAATTGGTAAGGATAAAAGCAGAAATGCCCAGCTGATGTGGTTCAGTGGTTGAGCATCAACCTATGAACCAGGAGGTCATGGTTCAGTTCCAGGTCAAGGCACATGCCTGGTTGTGGTTGATCCCCAGAATAGGATGTGCAGAAGGCAGCCAATCAATGATTCTCTCTCATCTTTGATGTTTTTATCTTTCTCTCCATCTCCCTTTCTCTCTGAAATCAATAAAAATAGGTTTTTTAAAAATATCAAAAGATGGTTCATTGAAAAAATTCACAGAAATAAACAATCCAATAGCCAATCTAGTATTTTTAAAGGGGAGAGAAAGCATAAAGACACGAAATAAGAAATCGCCAGGGGAAAGTGACAAAGATAATTTTAAAAAACCACAACTCTGCAAAAAAAAATGAAATAATTAATTTTTAAATAAGAATAAACCCATTACATGGTCATATAAATAATTATATGTTCCTTTTGAAATTTGCTAGGAAGAGTGGTTTGTTTGCATTTTGCAAGTCTCTTTAATATCTGGCTTCACAGAAGACAATTGGATTATTATCTGCTTCTGCATTCAATTTGTTGTCACACACACTTTAGCCTATGGATAACTCCAATGTATATGTGTGAGAGAATGAAAATGAAAGAATTTGAAATGTGATGTTATAGGAAAATATAACTTAGCAAAAGGTATAATTTTACCAACAAAAAACTACAGGCCAATCTTACTTATGAATATTGATGCAAAAATCTTAAACAGGATATTTGGAAATAGAACCCAAAAGCATATTAAAAAAATATCCTGAACAAGTAGAACTTGTTCCAGAATGCAAGAATGCTTCAGTATTAGGAATTATGTCATCATAAGTCAAATAGGAAAATCATATAAATAGAGCTAAACATTTTATAAAATTAAAAACCTATTCCTGATAGAAATAATAAAACAGGAACCAATAGGTACTTTCTTAAAATGATAAATACAAAAACTGTCATTATTTTCTTAACATAAACATATGTACATAAATTTTATATATGATATAAATATGGAGATAGAGATAGAGATAGCTTAGCCTTCAAACTGGCATTTTATTTACTGGGAAACACTGAAGGAATTTCCACTAAAGTCGGGTATAAGACAAGCATGAACACAATCACTATTATTATTTAACCTGATACTGGAGGTATTGATCAATACTGTTAGAAAAGACAAAGCAAATAGAAGCATAAGAATTTATAAATTATTAAAGATAAAATTATTTCTTTTGGTAACAATGCAAGAAAATTGCTGGAAAAACTATAACTTGAATTAAGAATTAAGAAATTAAGTATTTCCCCCTACTTATTTAGCATACTAAATTTCTATCTACTCTTTGTTTTATTAGATTAGTCTATTTGTAGGCCACTATTGTATAATTTTCATTACTATAACTTTATAATGTTTTGATTGTGTGAGAAAAATCCTAGTCTTCCTTTTCAAAGTCCTCTTGATTATTTTGTCTTCCACAGTTTCTCTTCCACCTGAAACATAGGTTGAAATTGTCAAGTTATATTAAAAAGACTTTTGATATTGTAATTGGGAAAGCATTGCATTTGCATATTTATCTGTTGAGAGAATTTATATCTCTACAATAGAAGATTTACCATTGTGTAGCATACACTGTTCCTCTAAATGAGACTGTCCCTGTAAATTGCATCTCTTCACACTCCTCATTCTCCTCTTGCTTTATTTTTCTCCATAGCACTTGTTTCTACCTAGCATTTTTTATATTTTATTATTTATTTTGTTTATTGTCTGTCTCTTTACTAGAATGCAGCTTCATGAAAGCAAGTACCTTTGTCTCTTTTCTTAACCCCAAAATAGCCCCAAAGTCTAGGACAGGGCATGACACATAACAGGTGCTTAACAAATATTTGTTGATGAATTTATAAATGTAAATTATTTTATCCATTAAATAACATTTTCTAGTTTTCTTCATATAGAAATTGCCAATTTCTTGAACATTTGGTCCTGTTACATTTGTTGTTGTTGCTATTATGAAGATAATTTTTTAGCCATTTATAATTCTGATTAGAAATTAGAAAATTCTAAGTTTCTTACTTGATTGTCTTGGATTCTTTAAATAGACAACCATATAATTTAGAAATGTTATTGTTCTCTTTCTTTTTTTTAATGTATTTTTTTATTGATTTCAGAGAGGAAGGGAGAAGGAGAGAGAGATAGAAACATCAATGATGAGAGAGAATCATTGATTGACGGCCTCCTGCACATCCCCCACTGGGAATCGAGCACGCAACCCAGGCATGTGCCCTTGGCCAGAATCAAACCTGGGACTCTCCAGTCTACTCTATCCACTAAGCCAAGCCAGCTAGGGCTATTGTTCCCTTTCTGAAATATTTCCATTTTGATTTCCATGTTTTGTATTTTTATTGGCTGGGAACTCTAGTAAATGTTGAATGAGTAAGAAGTATCTATGTTTTGTTTCTGACTTTTAGGAAATGCTCATATACTAAATATGATTAAATATGATAGTCTTTATCAGACTAAGGGACTTTACTCATAGGAAATAGAAAGCTCAAAAGTTTTAAATTGTACTCACATTATTAATATTTCCCCTTATGATTTGTACTTTTTGCATCTTACTTGAATAATCCTTTCTTACGGCAAGTCATAAAGATCCTTTCCTATACCTCCTTCTATACATCTTATACTACCATGTAGATTTTTAATGTACCTGAAATTAACACTTGTGTATTTGTGAAATAGGGATACAATTTCATTTTTTCTCCTTATGAATAACCAATGATCTTAAAATCTCTTCTTGAAGAATTTATTTTTTCTCATTCACTTGCAGTGATTTCTGTTATACATCAATTCCAGGATCTTGTTCTAGCTTCTCAGATTTCTTCTATTATTTATTCATTTATCCTGCACAAATACTGTACTATCTTACCTAATAATAGAAAACATTTAAATTGACCATACCTCCACTACGCCCATAGCCAATTAGAGTGAGTATACAAATTAACCCAACAAAGATGGCAGTTAATTTGCATACATAGGTGCCCAGTGCCTAGGTCCCAGGAACATCCTGGCACCAAGGTCACTGAGATAGGCTGAACAGCCTGGAAGAACCTGAGCCATGGGTCTCCTGGGCAGGGCAAGCCTGCGATCAGAGCTGAGGGGCAGGGGCAGAGCCGGAGTTGGAGGGAGCTGGAGGTCCCTGCCCAGGTCCTCTGCCCAGGCTTAAAGCATCGGCCAAATCGGAGGCTGTTGACAATTGGTGTGAACTACAGAGGAAACACCTTTTCTAACTACTCATTGGCTAAGCTTCCTGTATGCCACTGGTAATATTTTTAGTAACTTGGGTATAAGAATCCAAAAAGGTGATCTAGGGTTTTTCAACCACACTTCTAGAGAAAAAAATGAAGATCCGCTGCTGGAGGGCTAAAAAATGTCATATCCTGCTCTAGCTGGTTTGGCTCAGTGGATAATGCCTCAGCCTGCCGACCACAGAGTCTGGGTTCAATTCCTCTCACTTTGATGTTTCTCTCTGTCTTTCCCTTTCTCTTCCACCTTCTCTAAAAATAAATGGAAACATATCCTCAGGTGAGGATAAAAAAAATAAATAAATGTCATATCCTATGAAAGACACATCTTGAAAATGCCTAAAGAAAGTTGTCATTTTTTCATGGTGAAGGGACTGGAATCTGTGTTAATGAAAACACATTGGTGGCTGTGGTGAGTGGCAGTGGCTGCAGCAGCAGGCTGATGGGGCTGGTGCCTTCCCCTGATCAGCCCCATCACCTGCCACAAAGGGAGGCCAGACTGTGGCTTAGGCCCACTCCCTGGGGGAGCGAGTCTAAGCCATCAGTAGGATACCCACTGAGGGCTCCCAGTATGTGAGAGGGGACAGGTTGGGCTGAAGGAACCCCCACCCCCAGTGCATGCACTGGGCCCCTAGTCCTATCTAATAAAGAGGGAATATGCTAATTGACTCTCTTGCCTCAAAGATGGCAGTGACCACAGCCAATAAGGAGGCAATATGCTAATTGCCCTGCTCTCAAAGATGGTGGTGCCCACAGCCAATAAGGAGGGAATATGCTAATTGACTGCCATGCCCTCAGCCACAAGATAACAGGGCCCAGTCCCTCAGCCCCACCAGGACAGCAGACGCATGGAAAGGCTGGGCCTGCCACTCCACACACCTGCCTCTGGAATCCACCAGTCCCCTCAGCACCCCAGCTTCCCAGGGCTGGCCTGAGGGGCAGGCAAGCCTCGGATGATGGCTGCCCAGCCAATGCCCAAGGTACAGGAAAGCCTCAGATGTTAGCTACCCACTCGCCCAGGGCCAGCTGAGGCTTGTGCTGCCAGCAGTGGCAGCAGCAGTGCTGTGATAGGGCATTACCTTCCCCTGATTGCCAGATCCCCTCCCACCCCTGAGGGCTCCCAGACTGTGAGAGGGGGCAGGTTGGACTGAAGGACCACTTTCCAGTGCATGAGTCCATGCACTGGGCCTCTAGTCTTTTTATAATTGTATAATATTAATATCTGATAGGAAAACACCATCACCATCTTCTTTTTTAAAATTATCTCTGTGATTTTTAGCCTTCTACCCTTCCATAAGAATTTTAGGATCATTTGGTCAGGTTGACAAATTGAACCTCTTGAGATTTTTATTATAATTGCACTAAATATATAGATTAATTTGAGGGGATTTCAGAGAGGAAGAGAGAGGGAGAGAGAAACATCAATGATGAGAAAATCATAGATCAGCTACCTCCTGCACATCCCCTCCTGGAGATGAAACCTGCAACCCAGGCATGTACCCTGACCAGGGAATTGAACCATGACCTCCTGGTCAATGCTCAACCACTGAGCAACACTGGCTGGGCAATTCTCAACCTTTTAGTCCATAAATATGGTATATTTCTCTATTTATTTGAGAATTCTTTTGTGTTCTTTAAAAATGTTTTTAAATTATCTCCACACAATTATCAGACATAAGTTTTCTTAGATTATTCCTAGAGAGTTTATTATTCTTGTTATTATAATAGAAATTCTTTATTTTCTAATTGATTTGTGCTACATAGGAATGCTGTTATTTTTACATGCCCTCACCACCACCCCCAGTGTCTTGCTCCATTGATTATGCTTATATGCATGAATACAAGTTCTTCAGTTGACCTCTTATTTTCTCCACCTCATCCTTAGTTGAAATCAGCGGGGACTCACAGTGGCACCCATGAACCGTCTGTTTGGGTGATGGGGTTCAGGGTGCCTGCACTCTGGAAAGGTGTGACTGTGGTGTCCAGAGTTCTGTAATTATGGGGTGGGCAGACTCAGCTTTTGCTGCTATACCTGTGATGGATAGGCATTCACTCCCAATGGCAGCTCACAGTGGCACCCACAGTACATTTGCCTGCGAGGCACACTGAAGCTATTAAGGACCCTGGCAGTGTAGCCAGGTAATTGAGGCAACTGTGGGCAGGTATTCAGGATGGGTGAATTCAGAATTTCTACTGCACGGGGGTGAAGAGGGACAGGCCTGTTTGTCTAAGATCACACCCAGGGAGAGCTCACAGTGGCTCCCACTAGAGCCCAGTGGGTAGATGGGCTCAGAGTGTCTGCCTGTTGGAAATTCACACCTGTGGAGGTGCATTTGTCGGCGCAGAGTTCTGACCCACTCTGAGGGGTCCTGCCACTGAGGTTGAGCAGATGGGGTGAATGTGGGCAGTTATTCAGGAAGAGAGGGTTCAGAATTTCTACTGTGGGGCAGCGTTTCCTTGTCTGTACAGAATCACACCCAGCAGGGGCTCAAAGCATCTCCTCAGAGGACCCTGTGGATATATGGGCTCAGGATGCCTGCCCTTTGGAAATGTGTGCATCTGTGGTGGTGGGTTTTCTGGCACAGATCTCTGACACACTTTGAGGGGCCCCGGCACTGAAGTTACCCTGCTGGGGTGTCTGTGCAGGTGTCCAAGATGAGTGAATTCAGAATTTCTACTGTCGGGGGCAGTGTGTCCCTATGTGTCCAAGATCACACCCAGCCAGGACTCACGGCAGCTCCCACAAGCGCCCTGTGAGTAGATGGGCTCAGGGTGCCTGCCCTTTGGAAGTGCGCATACAGACTGGCAGAGCTTTTGCCTGCGCAGAGCTCTGATACACTCTGAGGGGCCCTGGCACTGAAATTGCACAGCTGGGGTGTCCATGGGCAGTTATTCAGGAAGATGGAGTTCAGAATTTCTACTGCAGGGCCTCCGGCCCTTGTCTATACAAAATCACATGGGGGGCGGGGAGTGGGGCTCGCACTGGCTCCCAGGCGCTGCCTGTAGTGTAGTGTCCTGGCTGCCTGCTTGCACTGAAAATGTGCTAATGTTTTGTCCAGAGTTCGGCCCCCGGGGAGGGAGAACTTGCACTTACTGCTGCCGAGCAGTGCATCTTTGGAGGTGGAGGTCCCCAGGCTCTGCGGGTCTGTCGGTGGGGCAGGAGGATTTTGGCTAGAGTGGCTGTTGGGTCACAAGGCAGTTCCAAGGCCTGTCTGGTTGGTGATGTTGATGAGTTCCTAAAAAAGGCTGTTATCCCCTTCAAGATGGCATGGGCTCCGTGCTGGAGTCCCACAGTCCGGGGAATGCTGGAAGCAGTGATAGTCTCTCCTGGTCCAAGAGAGCCTGTCTGCCAGCCTCTGATGCTCCTGTGAGATTTAACCGTCCCTTACTCACTCACACACACACCACACACATCCACACACTCTCCTTTCACCCCCTCACTCACTCACTTCCTCTCCTTCCCCTCCGTCCTGCCAGCTGCCATCTTCCTCTCCGAGAAGTATTTATTCGGAATGCTGTTGTTTTTTTTAATACATGTTTCTTGGTTTCAGAGAGGCAGGAAGAGGGAGAGAGAGACAGAAACATCAATGATGAGAAAGAATCATTGATCAGCTGCCTCTTGCATGCCCCCTACTGGGGGATCAAGCCCAAACCCAGGTATGTGTCCTGACCTCCTGGTTCATAGGTCAACTAAGCCACACTGGCCAGGCTACTGTTGTTTTTAATGTTGATTATCTTCAGGAACTTTACTGAATTCTCTCACTAGCTATCTGGTTTAGACATTTTGGGATTTTCTATGTAGACATTTATAATTGCCTACCAAGAAGAACTATTCTCTGTCTTTTACAATTCTTTAGCCTCTCCTTTCCTTTCTTTATCTCTTGGTCAGAAGTACTTAATTTTAAGTCCTAATATCAGTCTTTTTCTTCATGGTGATTGCTTTCTGTTCCTGCTTAAGAAATTATTACTTATTCCCCCTATATTAACTTCTAAATGCTCTATTGTTTTTCCTTTCATATGTAGATCTACAAGTCATCTGGATTGATTAGTGTGTGTAGTGGGAGATAGGAATCAGGATTTTTTTTCATAAACGTATCAAATTGGTTCTGCACCATTAAATGAAAAGACCACTTATTAACTAAATTAGAGTGATAACTTTGTCATAAATCTTTAGAGGTCTGTTTCTGAATTCTTATATTTTTCTTGGTATATTTTTGTTTATATTTTTTCTATATTTATAGAGCAATTGATCTGAAATTTTACTTGTGATGTCCTTGCCAAATTTTGGTGTCACAATCTGAATTACTATAGTTATATAGTAAACCTAATTAACAAGTAGCTTTGCCCTCCAAATTTTGTCTTAATCAGAACTATATTTACTATTCTTTAGCTTGTCAATTTCCACAAAAAGGCTCCTGAAATTTTTATTAGGATTATATCAATTTGGGGAGAATTGATATGTTTATAATATTGAGCCTACCAATCTATGAATATGACATATCCTCCTCTTATTTAATTCTTCTTTAATTCCTCTCAGTAATGTTTTGTAGTTTTCTGTGAAGTCTTCTACATCTTTTGATAGTTTTTCTTTTCTAGATATTTTATTTTTTGCTATCATAAATACACTAGAGGCCCAATGCATGAAATTCATGCAAGAGGCTTGGCCCCTGCCACCACGGCAACACTCCTGTCTTGGTCCCAGCAGCTGCGGCTTTGTCCGGAAGATCATCTGGAAGGACAGCCAGAAGGACATCTGGTCTAATTAGCATATTATGCTTTTATAATTATTGATATATATCACATGTATGTATATACATATGTATTTATAGGTATATAAAAATAAATTTAAAATTTGTGTTGCCTAATATTTTATTTCTGGTGTATGGAAATATAAGTAATATTTTGTATATCAATCTGATACTAGCAATCTTACTAAATTTACTTATTATTTGTGATGGTTTGTCTATAGATTCTTTTGGATTCTATATATGCAATTATATTACCTGAGATAATGATAGTTTTGTTTCTTTTTTTCCAAACCTATATATTTTTTTCTTTCTGGCCTTATTATACTGGCTAAAGCTTTGAGTAGAATGGTGACTGAAGTGGGAAGTGGTGATAATAGATATTCCTGTCTTGTTTTTGATTTCAGAAGAAAAACTTCAGTTTTTCTCCATTAAACATATTTGCTATATCTTTTCCTGTTGTTTGATTGCTTGGTTAACTTTTAATATATCCTTATACGATTAAGGAATTTACCTCAAATGCTACTTTATTAAGAGTTTTTAAATTTTATTTAATTTTATTAATTTTATTTTTCCCATAACCATTTATCCCATCTATGCCCTCTTCCACTTCCACCCATTCCTCACCTCTGCAATGACCACACTGTTACCCATGTCCATGAGTCTCTCCTTTTTTTTTCTCTTTTGCTCAATCCCCCACCTCCCAGCACTTTCCCCTTCCTCCCCGCCCCTCCCCGACCTCACTAGAGCTGTCTGCTGGCTGTCTATGAGTCTGTAAGAGTTTTTTTTAAAAATCAAGAGTGGATCTTAAGTTTTTTTCTCTATTGACTACAATGATCATATAGGGTTTCTTCTTTATTCTGCTTCTATGTGAATTACATTGTTTGACTTTTAAACTTTAAATCAACGGTGCATTCCTGAAGTAAACCAAAGTTGGTCTTATGTATTATCCTTTCTATATATCAATATGTTTGATTTGCTAATTTCTTTCTGTATTTATGACAGAGCTTGATCTCTAATTTTATTTGTGATGTCCTTGCCAAATTTTGCATAATCACATTGTCCTCATAAAATGAGTTGGAAAATAATCTCTCTTTTTCTTTTCTCGGAAAAAGATTTTCATTAGAGTGATATTGTTTCTTCTATAAATATTTTAAAATTCATTGATAAAGGCATCTGAGCCCAGAATTTTCTTCATGAGAAAGTTCTAAATCAATTATTTTTCCTTAGTAGATATAGGACAATTCACATTTTCTATGTGTTCTTGTAGTTGGTAGGATGTGTTTTTCTATGAACTTGTCCATTTCATTTAAAATTTTAAATTTATTGGCATGACATTTTTCATGGTATCTTATCTTTTTCATATCTTTAGTACCATGTAGTTAGATCTCTTTTTTTTTACATTTCAAATGTTGATAATTCTACTTTGTCTAGTACTGTTATGGATACAGCAGCTGATTTGGTTACTGTTAGTTTTTCCTTAGCATTTAGTAAAAAGTCTGTTGCATTAAATCAGTGTTAACTGAATGTTACTATAATCTACTTTTTAAAACTTAAAAATAGCTCAGCTGGTATGACTCATTGACTGAGCATTGACCTATGAACCAGGAGGTCACAGTTTGATTTCCAGGCATGTGCTCAGGTTGCGGGCTTAATACTAAGTGTGGGGCATGCAAGAGGCAGCCAATCAATGCTTCTCTTTCATCATTGATGCTTCTATGTCTCTTCCCCCCCCCCCGCCTTTCCTCTCTCTAAAATAAATATATATATTCAAAATAAATAAATAAAAATAAAACTTAAAAATAACCATTATTGAAGTATAATTTACACACAATGAAATCTACTTATTTCTAAAAGGTACACAGTTTGGTGAGTTTTGGCAAATATATATCTATGTAACCACCCTCCCCATCAGGATATAGAACATTTCTATTACCCCAAAAAGTTCCCTTGTGCCCTTTGCAATCAATTCCTGTACTTCTTCACCACTGACCCATCCATGCCTGGGCAACCACTGATCTGATTTCTGTCACGAAAGATTAGTTGAATCTGTTTTTAAATTTCATTTAAATGGAATCAGACATTGGGTACTCTTTTTATGTCTGGCTTCTTCTTCTCAGCATAATATTTTTGAGAATCATCCATGTGCATATACCAGTAGTTCATTCCTTTCTATTGCTGAATGATATTCCATTATATACCATAATTGGTTTAATTCATCTGGTAATGGATATCCGAGTTTTTTATAGCTTTTAGCTCTTACAAATGAAAGTACCATGAGCATCCATTGACAAGTCTTTGTGTGGATATGTTTTTATTTTTCTTGAAGAGTATCTAAGAATGAAATTTATGTGTCAGATAGTGAGAATACATTAACTTTCTAGAAGACTGCCAAATAGTTTTCCAAAGTGGTTGAACTGTATTACACTCCCACCAGCAATGTATAGCAGTCCTAGGTTCTATCCTTGTCAAAACTCAATAGTATGTCTTTTGAATTTTAGCCGTTCTATGAGGTGTATAGTGGTATGTTATTTAGGTTTTAAGTTGGATTTTTTTTAGTGACCAATGATGTTAATCATCATGTAATGTGCTTATTGATCATTTCTATATCCTCTTTTATGAAATATCTATTCAAACCTTTTGTCTACTTAAAAATATTTTATTTCTTTGCCTTCTTAATATGTAAGAGTTTATTATATTTTTTATGTATTTAGGTGCTCCTATATTGGGTGTGTATATGTTTACCAGAATTATTTCTTCTTGTTGGATTGTTCCTTTTAGTATTATGAAGTGGCCTTCTTTATCTCTTGTTATGTCCTTCACTTTGAGATCTAATTTGTCAGATATAAGTATTGCAACCCCAGCTTTTTTTTCATTTCCATTTGCCTGAAATACCATCTTCCATACCTTCACCCTCAATCTGTGTGCATCTCTTTTTCTGAGGTGGGTTTCTTGTAGACAGCAGATATATGGATCATGTTTTCTTATCCAATCGATTACCCTATGTCTCTTGATTGGAGCATTTAATCCATTTACATTTAAAGTTATTATTAAAAGGTGTTTATCTGTCACCATTTTTAGTCTTTAGCCCAGAGTTCCTTCTTCGCTTCCCTATTTCTTTTTATTACAGCAGACCCTTTAACATTTCTTACATTGCTGGTTTGGTGGTAATATATCCCCTTACTCCTTTTTTGTCTGTGAAGTTTCTGATTTCACCTTCAATTTTGATTGAAAGCCCTGCAGGGTACAGTATTCTTGGATTTGGACCCTTCCTTTGCATGACTTTGTATATTTCATTCCATTCTCTTCTGGCCTGATGAGTTTCTGTTGAAAAATCAGTAAAACTCCTGGAGGGTATTAAGGGAGAGATTGACAACAATACAATCATAGTAGGAGACTTTAATACCCCACTGTCACCACTGGACAAATACTCTAAACAAAAAACCAGCAAAGAAACATCAATCCTAAATGACTCACAAGACCAGATGGAATACTGACATCTTCAGAACATTTCACCCCAAAGGAATATACATTCTTCTCCAGTGCACATGGGTCATTTTTAAAAATAGATTATATGTTGGGTCATAAGAAAAGTCTCTTCAAATTCAAGAAGATAGAAATCATATCAAGCATTTTCTCAGAACACAGTGGCATAAAACTGGAAATCAACTATAATAAAAACAATAGAAAGAAATCAAACACATGGAGACTAAACAGCATGCTATTAAACAACGACTGGGTAACCAGAGAGACCAAGGAAGAAAAAAAAAACATCATGGCAACAAATGACAATGACAACACAACAATACAAAATTTATGGGACACAGTGAAAGCAGTCTTGAGAGGGAAGTTCATAGCCCTACAAGCCTACTGCAAAAAAACAGGAAACAATGGTAATAAATTACCTAACTCTACAACTCAAAGAGCTAGAACGAGAGCAACAAGAAAAGCCCAGTGTACTCAGAAGGAAGGAAATAGTGAAGATCAGAGCGGAGATAAACAACTTGGAGACCAAAGAAACAATTCAAAAGATCAACAAAACCAAGAGCTGGTTCTTTGAAAGGATAAACAAGATTGATGGACCTCTAGCCAGGCTCACCAAGAAGCAAAGAGAGAAGACCCAAATAAACAAAATCAGAAATGAAAGAGGAGAAATAACAACAGACCCTGTGGAAATACAAAGGATTGTTAAAAAATACTATGAACAACTCTATTCCAACAAATTGGACAACCTGCAAGAAATGGACATTTTCCTAGAAAAATATAACCTTCCAAAATTCAACGAGGAGGAATCTAAACATCTCAATAGTCCAATAACTACAGAAGAAATTGAAGCAGTCATCAAAAAGCTTCCAGCAAATAAAAGCCCGCGACCAGATGGCTATACAGTAGAGTTTTACCAAACATTCAAGAAGAATTAAAACCTATCCTCCTCAGACTATTCAAAAACATTCAAGAAGAAGGAATACTTCCAAACACCTTCTATGAAGCCAGCATCACCCTAATACCAAAACCAGATAAAGACAACACAATGAAAGAGAATTATAGGCCAATATCTCTCATGAACATCGATGCCAAAATCCTCAACAAAATTCTAGCAAATCGGATCCAGCAGTACATCAGAAAGATCATACACCATGACCAAGTAGGATTCATCCCAGGAATGCAGTGATGGTACAATATCCACAAATCAATAAAGGTGATACATCACATAAACAAATTGAGAGATAAAAATCATATAGTCATATCAATTGATGCAGAAAAAGCATTTGACAAAATCCAACACCCTTTCTTGATAAAAACTCTCAGCAAAGTGGGAATAGAAGGAGCATACCTCAACATCATAAAAGCCATATATGATAAACCCACAGCTAACATCATACTCAATGGGCAAAAACTAAAACCATTTCCCCTAAGAACAGGAACAAGACAGGGATGCCCACTCTCACCTCTCCTGTTCGACATAGTACTGGAAGTATTAGCCATTGCAATTAGACAAGAAGAAGAAATAAAAGGCATCCAAATTGGAAAAGAAGAAGTAAAGCTGTCCTTATTTGCAGATGACATGATATTGTACATAAAAAACCCAAAGGACTCCATTCCAAAACTAATTGACTTAATTAATGAATTTGGCGATATAGCAGGATACAAAATTAATGCTAAGAAGTCTGTGGCATTTCTATATACTAATAGTGAAATTACAGAAAGAGAGACTAAAAAAGCAATCCCATTTACCATCGCTCCAAAAAAATTAAGATACCTAGGAATAAACCTAACTAGAGAGGTAAAAGACCTATATGTAGAAAACTACAGGACACTGAAAAAAGAGATAGAGGAAGATGTTAACAGATAGAAGAGCATACCATGCTCATGGATTGGGAGAATCAACATCATTAAAATGCCCATACTACCCAAAGCAATCTATAGATTCAATGCACTACCCATTAAAATACCAACAACATATTTCACAGACCTAGAAAGAATTCTTCATAGATTCATCTGGAACAAAAAAAGACCATGAATAGCTACAGCAATTCTGAGAAAGAAGAATAAAGTAGGTGGGATCTCAATACCAGATTTCAAGCTATACTACAAAGCAACTGTTCTCAAAACAGCCTGGTACTGGCAAAAGAACAGACACATAGACCAATGGAATAGAATAGAGAACCCAGATATTCACCCAAACCACTATGCTCAACTAATATTTGACAAAGGAGGCATGAACATTCAATGGAGCCAAGATAGCCTCTTCAATAAATGGTGTTGGGAAAATTGGACAGATACATGCAAAAAAATGAAACTGGACCACCAATTTACATCAAATACAAAAATAAACTCAAAATGGATACAGGACTTAAACATTAGAAGGGAAACCATAAAAATACTAGAGGAATCCACAGGCAGCACAATCTCAGATATATGCAGAAAGAACTTCTTCACTGATACTGCTCCAAAGGCAATTGAAGCTAAAGAAAAAATAAACAAATGGGACTACATCAAAATAAAAAGCTTTTGCACAGCAAAAGAAACCATCAACAAAACAACAAGAAAGATCACTGTATGGGAGAACATATTTGCAAATGTTATCACTGATAAAGGTTTAATCTCCAAAATCTACAGCCAATTTATACAACTTAAAAAAAGGAAGATAAATGAGCCAATAAAGATATGGGCAACGGACCTAAATAGAACCTTTTCAAAAGACGACAGAAGGAAGGCCAAGAGACACATGAAAACATGTTCAAAGTCACTAATCATCCGAGAGATGCAAATCAAAACAACAATGCATTACCATCTTACACCAGTCAGAATGACAATCATCAACAAATCAACGAACGACAAGTGTTGGCGAGGATGCGGAGAAAAAGGAACCCTTGTGCACTGTTGGTGGGAATGCAGACTGGTGCAGCCACTGTGGAGAACAGTATGGAGTTTCCTCAAAAAACTAAAAATGGATCTCCCATTTGACCCTGTAATCCCACTCTTAGGAATTTATCTTAAGAAATCACAAACACCAATCAGAAAGGATTTATGCACCCCTAAGTTCATAGCAGCACAATTTACAATAGCTACAATTTGGAAACAGCCTAGGTGCCCGTCAGCAGATGAGTGGATCAGAAAACTGTGGTACATCTACACAATGGAATACTATGCTGCCATTAAAAAGAAGAAATTCTTACCATTTGCAGCAACCTGGTTGGAACTGGAGAGCCTTATGCTTAGCGAAATAAGCCAGTCAATGAAGGAGAAGCATCACATGATCTCACTCATTTGTGGATAATAAACAACATTATAAACTGATGAACAAAAGGATAGATGCAGAGGCAGTAAAGCATCAAACAGACTGTGAAATTACAGCAGGAAGATTAA
>JAAGEH010000125.1:6381020-6392471 GCA_011751065.1 Lasiurus cinereus
GCAATGGGGAGATATGTATAAAAAATTAATAAAAAATAAAATAAAAAGAAAAGAAAGCAAAAAAAAGAGTTTATTATATTTTATGGATACAAGTCTCTTGTCAGATATATGTATAATTAATATGTCCTTTCAATTTTTGGATTGTCTTTTCATTTTCTTAGTGGTATTCTTCTAAAGGCAGAAAATTATTATTTTGAAGAGATCAGATTTATATTCATTTTTTCTCTTACAGTTGGTTCTTTTTGCATCTTACATAAGAAATCTTTGCTTATCCTAAGGTTGTGAAGATTTTTCTCCCAAGATTTCTTTTCTAGGCTTTAAAGTTTTTTACTTTACATATAGATCCATGTTCAAATTTGAGCTAACTTTGCAAGATGAAGGTTGAGGTTCATTTTTTTCCTACAGATATCCAGTTATTCTAGCAGCATTTGTTGAAAAGACTATCCTCATTGAATTACCTTGAATTTTTTGTTGAAAATCAATTCTCTCTCTCTCTCCCTCCTTCCTTCCCTCCCTCCTTCCCTCCTTCCCTTCTTCCCTCCCTCCATTTTTGTTTTAATGACATATAGGTCAATACATACACCAATACCACACTGTCTTGATAATAGCTTTATACTAAGTCTTAAAGTCAGGTAATATGATTTCAAATTTGATTTGGCTACTACAGGTATTTTATGTTTCCATGTAATTTTCAGATTCAGTTGGTCAACTTGTTTTCTTTAGAAAGCCTGTTGGGACTTTAATTTGTATTATATTGAATCTATAGTTGAGAAGAATTGAGTATTTTAATTCATGAACATGGTTTCTCTTTTCATTTATCTTAGCTATGTTTGCAGTTTGCAGTGTATAGGTCTTTCATATATCTTGTTAAATACTTCCCTAAGTAATGTATGTTTGGGAATATTATCATAAATGTACTTTAAATTTTTAGTTTCCAATTGTTCCTCTCTAGTATATTGAAATACAAATGAATTTTTTTCAGTATCCAAAATCTTTTTTTAATCTTCACCCTAGAATATGTGTGTGTTTTTAATTGATTTTGAGAGAGAGGCAGGAGAGAGAGAGAGAGAGAGAGAGAGAGAGGAGAGAAACATCCATCATAGGTATGTTCCCTGACCTATACTCAAATCACAACCTTTTGGTGCACAGGATGACACTTCAACAAACTAAGTCACCCAGCCAGGGCTCCAAAATCTTTTAAATAACAAGATAGGATTTGGGGTTAGTTTTTGTAGCCTGGGCTGACCCACCGGCCTCTCCCTCGACGAAACATCTGGCTCTTGGTAAATATGTATGGTTTGGTGTGGCTGTGAGGGGTTCCTGGAGCCTTGCCAAATGGTTGTACACTTCCCCACCCTTTCAAGGACCAGAAAGCAGGTCGGTGCCACAGCCCTTAGGGGAATATAGGGCCAGCTGGTCGAAGGGATTTTGCCCCCAGCCTTGAGGATGCAGCTCCAGTAACGGCTCTTCACATGAAGTGCATACATCTTCAATTTGGCACCTCCTAGACAAACATGTCATTGGTTACAGTCCTTACAGCCACAGAGGTTTTGCCATCCTGTCCAGGAAATTTCAACTTCTGGATCATCCAGGAGAGGGACAGAGGTGGCCAGTTGGTACAACTCATGAACAACCTCTTCAGCACCACTTGGTTAAAAGTGGAGTTGGTTTGTCTGGCCAGAAACCTATACAGCTTGACCATTAGCCTTAGATAGTAGATATCCTAGCTCTTGGGCTCTTTGCACTATTATGCTAAGTGAAATAAGCCAGTCACAGAAAGGCAAATGCTTTATGATGCCACTTATTGGAAGTATCTAAAATAGTCAAATTCATAGAGTCAGAGTGAAATGGTGGTTCCCAGGGGTTCAGGGTTGGAGGTAGGGAGGGGGGAAGCTACTAATTAATGGGCATAAAATTTTAGTTAAACAAGATGAATACATTCTAGAGATCTGCTTGCCATACAACATTGTACCTATAGTCAACAAAACTATATTGTACCCTTTAAAATTTGCCAAGAGGGTAGATCTCATGTTAAGAATTCTCACTACAATAAAAAGGGAAAAAAAGATTAGAGGATTTCTAATTGTTTTCATGATATAAAGATCTTATAGGAATGTTAAGAAGACTTCAAGGTAAAAGGAAAAAAATTGAAGTCCAGTTCTTTAATGACTTTCAGGTTTTCAGCACATGCCTAGTTCTTTCACTTTATGAATGGAAAAGGTGGCATGTATCCAGTGGCTTAATCTAAGGTGTCAACAATCTCTGAAGCTATTGAAATAAGAGGAGTGCCCACAATTACTAAAGATCTTCCGGTGATAAAAAGGGAATTGCATAAACGTCTGGCTACATGCATCAGAATGATTCAGCGTTTCACAAAAAAAAAAAAAAAAAAAAAAAAAAAAAAAAAATTCTATTGACTTTCCAGTTAGGTAAATTTTCAGGAATACTTTCTCCTCATACTTAGCTGAGCCAACTGCTCACTCCCATAAGCATCATAGCTTCTGAAAGCTGTTCAGAGATCTGCTTTTACTATGACTTTTTTATCTCCACTTTTCTCTCAGTAGATAAGAGTCTGAATAAATGATTTAGCCAGAGCGAGCAGAATTCTACCAACTGGTAGAAAGTTTTACTAAGCTAGGTTAGCAAGAATGAGATGATTGCTGAGGGCAGTGAGCATGCTCCAAACTGCTTGCAATTGAATTGTTTAATTCACCTGAAAGAATCTGTACCTAAGCTTCTTGCTTATCGAGTGTACTCCCTAGGGGACCTGATTAAGAAAGGAAATAGGATATAGAGCCACTGCCATTGATCTGCAGTATGGTGTGAACATCTCCCTATGAAAGCCTTGGTTGAAGCCATGCATGTTAACCTTTAATTTCCATGTCCATGCATAGAGTAAAAACTTGGCTATCCAGATTCTTCAGAGAATGGGGTGGATCCTGGATAGCTATGAATAAGCAATATTTTTGAAATGTGTTTCTCCTTATAAACTGAATGTATAGGATATTGTTTTATTTTTTCTTAAATATATCTATCTACCTATCATCTATCTATCTATACTTTAATTTCAGAGAGGAAGGGAGAAGGAGAGAGAGAGAAACATTGAGGATGAGAGAGAATCATTGATTGGCTGCCTCCTGTGCGCTCCCCACTGGGGATGGAGCTCACAACCTGGGCATATGCCATGACCTCTTAGTTCATAGGTCGATGTTTAACCATTGACCCATGCCAACTAGGCTAGAATATTGTTTTCTTAAAGATCTAATCATAAGTATCAATCACAGTGATAGGCTGTAATGTAATGATTCCCTTACCCATAGTGAAATGTCAGGACACATTTTCTCTATGATACTAAATGTTTCTAGGCTCTTGTGCCTTTAAGATTTTTTCTCCCTCCTGTCATTTTCTTTGACTCTTCCCTCACAGATACATTGTTAGTGGCCAAAACTTCCTGCATTGAGAAATTTAAAAAATATTTCGCTTGTTATTTCTCACTGAATATGGACATAGACAATATAATGCCAGGTTTCTTGTGCAGATTCCTGTGAATCAAGTTCATTAGCTTTAGTGAATAGACTTGGAGACATCTATTTCATCTGCTCAAAGGCATTTTTATTCAGTTTACTTTTCGGAAGATATTTTCAAATACGTGAGGTTGCTTGGGAGTTAAGCTCTTGTTCATTGAAATTTTGTTACTATTTTATCTAGTTTTTTACACAGTGAAGAGTTAATTCCCATACTATCAAGCAAAGTAGTGAATGCGCTGGTGCAGGACCCTGAATACACTCCTACCCCTCATCAGGACTGATATATTCCTTCCCCCACCAGCTGACAGTATTGGCTGTTTAAAGCCACGGGTGAGTTTCTCTCTGGGCATTGCACTCAGAGCTGCTCTACCCAAGGTTATGCCCCCTCTCCGGGTGCAGCTCATAACCAGTGAGCAGTTTATGTGAATGTACAAAGACCCAGGCTTCTTTTCTTGACTCAAAATAACTTTGAAAGGCCATCCCAGTTCCAGACCTTCCTGTGGGATTGTCTCAAGTCTTTGCTGTAACTGCATCATTGCTCAACTTCTGCCCATTCCTGCTTCCCTCACTCCTTTCAGGTGTTGCTCCTGAGAGAATTCTCATTGAACCTCCTGCAGGCAAATCTCCATCTCAGAGTCTGTTTATTAGGGAGCCCACCCTAAGAGGCAGTCATAAGTTCCTCCACCAACTGCAGCCTGCCTGGCATTCTCCTTCAGTTTTATGACATATTATGTGTTAGGATAGTACCTCTATCTTGCCCTTCTGCAACAACTCATTGACTTCCATATTTTCTATAGAATTCCTTCTTTGAGAGGAGATATTGAAGTTATAAAAATTAGGCTTTCAAAGATAGATTATAGGCTAACCACCTTTATTGAAGAGGTTTTGTCTTTGCTTACAGCCTATGAAGTATCAAGGAATTTTTTGTTATATTATTTCTTCAGTGTTAGATATGTTCATTTTGATACTCTTTTATGTTTTATTGATTCTTTTAAACCAGTGGTTCTCAACCTTTCAAGGATGAAAAATGTTGCTACTGTTATAATTCGTAATGTAAATATCTGTGTTTTCCGATGGTCTTAGGCGACCCTGCTAGCAGTTCTCAACCTGTGGGTTGCAACAGTAGCAAAATTACAGTTGTAGCAACAAAAATAATTTTATGGTTGGGGGTCACCACAACATGAGGAACTGTATTGAAGGGTCACAGCATTAGAAAGGTTGAGAACCACTATTTTAAACTAAGGTTTATGGTCCAAATGAAATATTTCTGAACACTGGGGCCTTTTTCAAATTCCCAAGCTCTCATATTCTTGCTGCTGAAATTTAGACAAGTATTCTATACCTCATCCTTTTCTTTGATTTAAGATCTTCATCCTACTATTTTGATAGATTATTCTGATAATCTCCCTACCCTATTCATTTTTTAAAATTGAAGTATAGTCGACAATTCTAGCCATTAATTCTAACTGAGAGTTTCTAGTCTTAAACTATTTAAATATCCTGTTTAACAAATTGAATTTAGGGGATTAGAAAAACCATTAAAAAAAACCACAAGCATGCTAATGTAAGACGAACTTTAATTTACTTAAACAAATAAAAAAATGTACCAGTAATCAAAACTAGGATATCATAAACTAATGTCACCTAGTTCGCAGACTGTTAGACATAGAAGAAACCTTAGGAATTTTCTAATCTGAGGACCTTGTTCTACAGATGAAACTCAGGGAGAGGTGAATTCTTCAGAGTGTGGCAACAAAAATTGGAATATGACTATTGATTCAGAAATCTTACTACCACATAACCACTGAATTCCTTTTACTTTCTCTCCAAATCACTCCATGAACCCAGAGCATTTTCTTGACTCAATATTTTGGAGACCACAGTTATTTTAACTTCGTTGCTCTTTTAACCTCAAGTGGGTTCCTGGTATCCCTGCTTCTTAATTCAGTTATGCAATCCATCAGCATAATTTAACCAACACAAGTTAGCTTGGGTGAGAAAATATTTAAGCACTTTCATTGATATCAGGTTGTGGTGTTTTGTTTTGTTTTTAAGAATAACCCTATAAGACCTTTTATAAGCTCCATTTGAACCCAATGTACTAAAATAATTATCAGATAATATGCATGTTCCCTTTATAAAGTATCTCACATAGTATGCTTCTTTGTGCAAATTTAAGCCTTATTTGTGGTAGGATAAAACTTTTCTGATAAAAAAAGTACATGCAAATTGGTTCATTTCCATATATTTAGGATTTAAAATAAATGGTTAGCTGAATGAGTAATAAACAAATATCCAATTATACAAATATTGTATAATGGAAAGTCATTCAGGTTGAGCTTTCAACCTGAATAAGAATCTTAAAATTATTCAAGAAAGATAAGGGTGGTGCCAAGTGGAGGGAGCAGGGACTCTGATTCTGTTTCACAAATATTTTCCTTTCATATCTCTGGTTTTTGTCAATCTATTTAGAGAAACTAAGACAGGCAATTGAAGTTCCTTGCAGTAAATTATTTTAGTTAGAAATCCTGTATAGCAGGTATTGCCTGATTTAGCTAGAAATGATAAACTAGCAATGTAGTTATTCAAGTTAGAAGGACCTGAAAGAGCATAAAGCTACCTTAAGAAAGTGATAAAGAACTTCAGTTGGAATGGGGAGTAGGTTGCAATGTTTCCTTTGGCCTTCAGCATGTCACAAAGAACTAGAATTTTCCAATGCCTTCCATTTGGGTTAAATTACCCAGAAAAGAAGCCAAATCCGTACCTATAACTACATTCTCCAGCTATACCTCCAAAGATATCACAAATCTACAAATGTTTCAGTTACAGAAATGTTTTCTAGTTCCCTGACTTCTTAGGAAGTTTTCTTATATGCTTGGTGTGAGTGAATCTGATCTTGCATCTTATTTTTGCCCTAAGTAAATGGACTACAACAGAATGAACCGCCTCCCTACTTTGGGGTTGGTAGATACTGACACCTATGGCACTGTGGGCATTTCAGCATCATGATGCTTCCTGGAGTCAGGCATCTCATTTAGATACTCTTGACCCTCCTTCTGCGCTACTACCATCACCACCAGCAACACCACTCTCCTGGCATTCTTTACTGGGCACTGAGATTCAGGCTGAGACCTGCTTCCTTACAAAGGACTTGTTTCCTTCCTATCTGGCATATCCCAGGTAGAAATCACGTTTCATAATATTTTTCTTCTTTTGTTCTCAGATGTTCTAAGTTGGCTCCTTGCAGTGCATGGCAACATCAGAACACCTGGGGCAGAGCTGGCTTCCAGACCAACAAACTTGCCAACAAACTTGCTTAGGATTTCTCTGCAGTGGGAATTTGGCCTGTTTGGAAATACCAGAGATAATTGGGGGCGGGGGGGGGGGGCGGAGGGGAATGGGGGGAGTGTCAACACTTCCTATTAGAACAAAATAGAACACCATATGGATCATTTTTAAAAAGCCAAGCTTTTGACTGTATGTGAGAGGAAATGGTTTAGAAAAGGCCAGAGGTCACTGACCCCTCCTTGTTCTGTATACTTTGGTTTTGTTTTCTCAGTCATGATTGGAAAAGGCTCTGTCACTAACCTTCTATCAAGATGCTCACTGTATAATTTGGGGTCCATTATTAACTTTTGAGAGAAGTGAAAAGTCTACCTAATGTATGTAGAACAAGAAATTATTCCCTCACTCTTTCTTTTTAATTACTAAGTATGTTGATTCATCAAAGTCCAAACTTTTGCTGGCACCATCTTGGCCTCTCATGCCCTACCTTGACCTCTCCTGGTCATCTCCATAAAAGCTACGGGTGAGTCAGCCGACATAGGAAAGTAAAGAGGTGTGTTTCTGGTTCCTCTGTTCAAGATTCTGAGCAATGAATAACTGCAAACAAAGTCTTTCAACCTGAAACTCTCAAGGGCAGGGTGTGGGAAGGTGTGTGGCATGGTGCATGTTCAGCAGGTTGGATATGTGTACTTTCCTTCCATTTAATAATTAGAAAGGAATTAACTTTCCCTTTTGAACTGTGGTCCAGCTTCTGATGCCGTTTGTGGAAAATGCCACTGACACAACACCAATCTACAAAACCCTTGTGTTTTCTGGCCAGGGATACAGCATTCCGTCTTTCCCTGCAGTGATATTTTTTTCCTAGTTGCTCATGTCCTAGAATATTTATTAATTAAACTTGGGTTTTCTAGTTGATTTTATAGAAAGATTATTTTCCACATGTTGAAGTTAAACTTCTGTACACATGCTAGCTAACAACAGTTCATTGACAGCCAAGGACACAGACAGAAAAGCCCTTTGCTTCCATGCTATGTAGTATGACTGCAGAGCCCTACCTTTCGTGCAAATCTTGAAGTTCTGCATAACTAAAGGAAGTTATCTGCAAGCCAGCAGAGAAGACAATATCACTCCTGTCATATCTCTGTGGAATGTTGCTAGGTAAGAAATAAAAATTGTTCATCTAAAGCCCAGGGAGTCTAGTAGTCTGCCCCTCATGAAGGACCAACAAATATTTTGTAGGAATCATTTACCTTAATGTGAGGCTTAAGTTTTACAAGACATTATGAAATGTGAATTCTATCTATTTGGCAGTGAGGTATGGTGTGGTATTAGATTAAAAAATATACAAACACATACACTCACTCACCCACTTCTACTTCTGTAAAGACAAGTTTTAACCTGAATCTTTGAACCCCTGATTAAGTCCCTGGAGACAAAGGAAGAGAGACTGTGTAGAGTGGGGTTTCAGCAAGTGGACTTCAGTCAGACTGCACACATTCAGATCCTAGTTCCTTTACTTAGCAAGTATGAGACTTTGGGCAAGTTACTTAATCTCTTTGTGCTTCTATTACTTCATCTGTAAATTGGGAACTCATAAGGTTATTATGAGTATTAAATTAATATTTGTAAAGTACTTAGAAGAGTGCTTGCACATAGTGAGCTCTGTACAGGTAAATAAATAAAATGAAGGTCTGTGTTACAACTGTACTATTAGTGAGCTCAGGCTGACATAACAAAATACACCAGAGATGGGGAGGCTTAAAAACCAGAAATTTAGTGTTTCACAGTTCTGAAAGCTAGAAGTCTGAAATCAAGATAACCACAGGGTTGGTTTCTAATGAGGGCTGTGAGGGAAGAATCTGTGCCAAACCTCTCACCTTGGCTTGTAAATGGCCATTTTCTGCCTCAGGTACATATTTGTGTCCAAATTTTCCCTTTTTATAAGGACACCAGAAGTCAAACTCTGTAATGATGCTGTTAGCAAATAAGTTCACAATCTGAAGTACTGGGGGTAAGAATTTCAGTATAAGAATTTGAGAGGCATATAGTTCAGCCCATAAAACAACAATTTTAACAGGAGTTCCTTTAGCTCCAGAGGGACTGCAGAAGTTGAAGTAGCCTTATGTAATAGCAGCTACCAAACCACGTGGAGGGGAGCTCTTTTATCTGCATGTTTCTCCATTAAGCCTATTACATACATCTACCAGACTCTTATTTAAAACTACCTATGGCCTCTGCCTCACTCTAGGACTTAATAAGTTCAACAAGTCCATCCTATTTCTTCAGAGCAGCATATTTCTTTTAAGTGTTGAGTTTGGCTTATTTAATTGGTCCAGAGCCTATTTTTGAGATCTCCCTAATTCCAGTGTCCCTTCATTAAAATTTATCAATATTTATTAGACTTTGATGGAGTTTTCATAATCCTTTATCTTTCCAGAAGAGAGGTTTTAATGACTGCTTATATATACTCAACATATTTCTTGAATAATTAAAATTATTGTTTCTAATTTTTCTTCATGCTTGCCTTCATGGGCAAAATATAGAACTCCCTGTACCATGTTATACATGCATGAACTTTAGCTTATGAGTGACTGGATATGTTATTGTCCAGTGGGCCAAAAAAAAAAAAATCCATTGTCCTGAATGGGGAAGAAAGACCAGAGACATCATGCTGCCATTGTGCCAGCTAAGGATTTCTGTTCAGTCCTGACTGGGGCTTCTTCTGAGCACCATCCATCTCCTCCCTTCCCTAAAGCAACTGCTGTATAGGTTTTTGTTTTCATTTTTAGGTCATTTCATTGGAAACCTGGCAATAGCAACAAATATTAGATGAAGGGCTTTGTGTTTACAGATGAAATATGTGTTGCAGTATACTGTAGTGTTGCAAAATTAGAAAAGTTTTAATCAAATAAGGTGATACACATAAAATGTTAGCATTCTGAAAAAAATGTTTTCATAGAAATTATTTAATTTATTTGTTAAATTCATATGAAATCAGTATTCACTGACACATAGCTCTAATGACATATATATGAAAAATCATATACTAGATGACCTCGTTGATTATTTAAGCATAAAATAGATTGTGTTAAACCTTTCAAAAACAAAAAAGGGCAAAGACATATTGTGGGATTAAACGATTATAGTGAAATCCTAGTGTAACTAATGATAAATTGAAAGACATTTTTAAAAATCAATAACCCCCCAAAACCTGGGACACAGTTGATTAAGTTTTGAGTTTCTTAAGAGAAGTACCATTGTCTTAGATTGCTCTTTTTAAAACGTAATTCTAGAAATACATAAGTGCTCAATGAATACATATTTGTGCATTAAAAACATTTGATTGAGACTATGGTTTAATAGAGACAATTTTAGAGTTTATCTATAGAAAACTTATGAAATTCATTATGTGTCAATAAAAATCATTGAAAATCTGAAGAGATTCATAAAAGGAGTTCAAAAGTAGCAGGCTTTTTCTTTTTAAAGGATCATTTATGCAAAGGGGAGAAATTCAAAATACTCTCATACAAGTGAGGAATATTCTACTTGCTTTGAGATAATAGTTTAATCCTCCTGCAATATAAAAAGAGAGAATAAGAAACCAGAGACCTTAGAAGGATATTCATCTGGGCCAAATCCCTCATTTTACAGATGTACAGAGTTTCAGTGATATTAACTAAATTGTCCAAGATCATATAGTTAACTGGGTACCAAGCTGTTAAATTAATTTCCATATGCTATGCTTCCTCCTTTTCTTCTGATGACTTAAATAGTAAATAAATAATTTAAAATACACCTTAGTTTGCCGATGTGTACAGTTAAGGAAAATGGAAAGGTACTGGTAGAAATGGAAAACATGTACATTAGCCAAGAGGTGGAAGCACCCAAGTGTCCATCAATGAATAAATGGATAAACCAAGTGTGGTCTATATGTACAATGGAATATTATTCAGTTTGAAAGAGGAATAAGATTCTGCACATGCTACAAAATGGACATTAAGTGAAATAGCCAGTCACAAAAGGAAAGTACAGTAAGGTTCCACTTATACTAGGTCCCTACAACAGTCAAATTCATAGACAGAAAGTAGAATGGTGGCTGCTAAGGGCTGAGGAGAGGGAAAATGGGGGGTTGTTATTTATTGGATGAAGTTTCAGTTTTGCAAGATGAAAACATTCTGGAGATTGATTCCATATCAATGTGGATATAATTAATACTATTGAACTGTATACTTAAAAATAGTTAAAAGGGTAAATTTTATGTTACATGTTTTTAAACTACAATTAAAAGAAACAAAAAGGAATGAAGAAACAAGCACAAAATGATGAGAGAAAAAGATAAAGAGGGCACAATGCCAAAAAGAGCAAGAGGAAAGAGCAAAGATGAGTACTGTTTTTCACAGCCACAGAGCTCCTCACCACCCACACACCCCATCCCCAAATCCAGTCTTCAGTTCTGATTCTTAGTTGCACTTACATATTTATCCATCTGCTTACCAAACTCATTCTGCTGTGTATACCAGAAGTCCCTGCTCTGCTATCAAATTCCTGATTCCAATTTCGACACACATACACACACACAGACACACACACAGACACACACACACACACACACACACACACACACACACACACACACACA
>JAAGEH010000125.1:6392481-6613153 GCA_011751065.1 Lasiurus cinereus
ACACACACACACACACACACACACACACACACACACACACACACACACAATGGTAAGTCCTCCAATTCTGCAATCCTCTCCTTCCTAGGGTTGATCTGTCACCAAAGCCAAAATCCTTGTCAAGTAGCCAAAGGCCAACTAAACCAACCCATGAAGATAACACTTATTTAGGAGTCTTCTTACCTTTCCTTCTTTCCCTTGCTTTGGCTGCCCAGTGCCCTCATATAGCTCGTGGGCAGACAAGAGGCACTCACTACTCAACCCTGAGATTCCTGGGTCAGTGAGTGTCCTTGTTTTAAACAACTTTCTCTACATGGTTCATGCACCATCTCCTTTCCATTTCCCACTAGTGTCACCATCACTCTATACACTTACTATCCTGATTTTCTCTTAGACAACTATCATGCTAAAAATAGAATTGGACTACAAAAATCATACTGTAGAAGTAGGGAAAGATAACAGTTCATTAATATGTGTTAATCTCCCAGAGAATACAGTATTTGCATTGAAGTAGGTGGTCATTCAAATAGCCATCTCTTTAATAGTGAAATTTTAGCTCTACGAGACAGGCCTTAGGGTCTGTGATTTGAAGGTGCAAGACCTTTGAGGAACATGTCCAAGGGACACTGAGCTCTTCCTCTTCTTCCTTTGTTCCCTGCTTTCTCACTCCTGAAACAGCTGCCCGCTTCTCTTAATAGTGTCATCTTAGAGCAGTGGTTCTCAACCTTTCTAATACCACGACCCTTTAATACAGTTCTTCATGTTGTAGTGACCCCCAACATAAAATTATTTTCGTTGCTACTTCATAACTGTAATTTTGCTACTGTTAATGAATTGTAATGTAAATATCTGTGTTTTCCGATGGTTGAGAACCGCTGCTGTAGAGCCTAAGACCATCAGAAAACAAAGATATTTACATTACGACTCATTAACAGTAGCAAAATTACAGTTATGAAGTAGCAACGAAAATAATTTTATGGTTGGGGTCACCACAACATGAGGAACTGTATTAAAGGATCGTGGCATTAGTAAGGTTGGGAACCACTGAGTAAGAGGGAAACATTTGCAATGTTCTGTTGCTTACTTAGTTCCATAGTCAGAAAGTTAAAATAACAAAGTCCCCATTTTTGAGTTATCCATATTTACTGACATGCCTGGCTCAAAAGTGCTGCTTATTCTCATTAGCAGACTTCAAAAGAAGGGCCAGATGAAATGTAATTTTAAATTCCTGGTAAAGATTCAGCTTTTTCCTCATGGAAACTTTTCCCAAAAAACTGTTGCTTTCACATAGGATGCAAATTCTTGTTTGAGCTTCATTGTTAAAAATGTCCTCTCTATTTTGTTGGAGAAACTAGTGAGCAGTGATAAATGGGGGTAAAAAATGAATGGAGAGTACTGAATAATAAGGATTAGCTCCTTATTTTCCTGGTGGCCCTGGGCTGACGTGATTTTTTTTTTTCGGTATGCATGAATTGTAAAGGTGAATTTCTCCACTGAAAAGCATCTCAATGCATAGCATATATATCCTTCTAAATTACCAAAAGAAGTTGAATTACTGGGGTCAAGTGTAACCTGGCCTATTGACAAGGAGATTGGCTAGTCATTCTAAATGCACTAATACAAGATGTGCAGTCCCCCCATGACTTTATATATATTAATTGATCTCAGAGAGGAAGGAAGAGGGAGATAGAAACATCAATTATGAGGGAGAATCATTGATTGGCTGCCTCGTGCATGCCCCCAACTGGGAATTGAGCCCGCAAGCCAGGTGATACCTCATTGCCATTTTAATTTGCATCTCTCTGATGATCAGTGACTTTGAGCATTTTTTCATATGTCCCTTGGCCATCTGTATGTCCATTTTGTAGAAGTATCTATTCAGGTCCTTTGCCCATTTTTTAATAGGATTGGTTGTCTTCCTTTTGTTAAGTTATATGAATTCCTTATATATTTTGCATATTAACCCTTTATCAGATATATAATTGCCAAATATGTTCTCCCATACAGTGGACTACCTTTTCGTTTTGTTGATGGTTTCTTTTGCTGTTGCAGAAGCTTTTTATTTTGATATAGTCCTGTTTGTTTATTTTCTCCTTAGTTTCCATTGCCCTAGGACATGTATCCATAAACATATTGCTATGAAAGATGACTGAGATTTCGCTGCCTATGGTTTCTTCTAGGATTTTTATGGTTTCACAACTTACATTGAAGTCTTTTAACCATTTTGAATTTATTCTTGTGTATGGTATAAATTGGTGATCTAGTTTCATTTTTTTGCATGTATCTGTCCAATTTTCCCAACACCATTTATTGAAGAGACTCTCTTGACTCCATTGTATGTTCTTGCCATCTTTGTCAAATATTAATTGACTCCCCTATGCCTTTTTAATGACAGCTCATCTTTTATTCTCTAGTAAGGCACCCAAATATCTGCGTGTCAATCTTTGTCCTAATAAATAGACTTTCTGTTCTCACTCACCTTGAGTTGTGAGAATAAAAGATCAGATAATGTTCACTGTTTTAATTGTACTTGGCTTAAGAGATTCCTCCTTTCATTTTTCCTTTTATTGCTCTTTCCTTGAAGTTCTATGCCAAATAAAGCAAGAATCTCTCCTATAGCATATTTAAAGCCACCCCCATATTCTTAGCACCAACACAAAGCAGGAGAAAGTTTAAAATGAGCATTTGTTTTCTAAGGAAGAACAGTAAAAATAAATCATCTCTCTAACACAGACTGCAATCAATTAAGCAAAAAAGATGTAATCACCAAGCTCTAATGATGCTTGATACTTAAAAAAGGCAAATCCAATTCTATAAGTAGAGGAGTTGAGCTAACATGCTGGGTAATCCAATAAAGTGTCCAGTAATTCTGCTTTTTCCTACTCTCGGTCATTTTATTTTTGTGCTTTGCTTATCATTTGAAATGATGACTTATATTTGCTATGGGCAGTTACCTTTGGCTATTCAACTTGCATTTTAGACTCAAGGTACATTGCACATTTTCAAAGAGTATGGAATTCCTTTTCTAGGAAACATGTTTTGGCAAATCCTAGAGACCATAAGTAAGTCTTATTTATGAACAAGTTACCTCCTTTTATTTCCTAAAATATTTTTTCTTTTAAATATACTTTAACAAGAAAATATACCGCAGTCTTTATTTAACCTGTATTTCACCTTTGAAAAAAATCTACTTGAATTGCATTTTTTGAATGAACTAAGTAAAGCTTAGCTATTAAGGGCCAGGAATGAAAGATACCTTTCCTAGAATCACTCTAACTTAATTAATGTGCCCAAAATTATAGAAAATTAAAGACATACTCAGGATTACAACCTATGTGTGTATCTTAAATCCAACTTTAATATTCTTTTTATTGTACTACTTTGCCACAACATTTGGCTAGGAATGGTCCCTGAAGTGATTTAATTAATTTTCTTTTGCAAACACCAATATTTTATTCTTCGTCTTTGAAAAGAAGAGTAAAACAGAAATAACAGTGATTTATAAAGATTTTTAAACGCCAGGCATTAAAATGTCTACATCTGCATTATATTTTATAATTGTTGTCATCATCACATTGAAAAATACTTATTAACCCATTGACTATGTATGGTGCTGTGGTAAGCAGTGTATAAAGAGAACTATATAGAGACAAATCCCATTTCACTGGGTGGAAAGGAGAAGCTAAAACAGAGTCACAACATGAGGAATATAGATTTGTTCCAGTGGGTGAAGATTTATAAAGCTTAAGAATTATGAAGATTAAAGTATGTGCTTTTTCCGTTTGTTTTCACAGTTAAAAACTGTTTAAAAGCAAAATAATCAAGGCCCTGGCTGGGTAGCCCAGTTGGTTAGGTCATTGTGGCAACACACAATATTTTGGTTTGATCTCTGGTCAGGGCACTTATAAGAATCAACCAGTGGATGCATAAATAAGTGGAACAGAAATCAATGTCTCTGTCCTTCTCTGTCTCCCCTTTCTCTCTCTCTTCAACATCAATTTTTAAACATGTTAAAATAAAAAGCAAAATAATCATACAACTATGCAAGTGGAAGAAACCTTAAGGATCATCCAGACCAAACTCCCCCAAGCACAAGCCCTCATCCCATACTGTCTGTGTCCATTGGTTTTGCTCATATGTATGCATACAAGTCCTTTGATTGATCTCTTATCCTCTCACCCACTGCCTCCTCTTATAGGTTGTATATCTGTTTGATGTTTCTATGTCTCTGGTTCTATTTTTATTCATCAGTGTATGTTGTTCATTATAATCCACAGATGAGTGAGATCCTGTGATACTTATCTTTCTCTGACTGGCTATATTTCGCTTAGCTTAGCATAATGCTCTCTAATTCCATCTATGCTGTTGCAAATGATAAGAATTTTTTTTTTTACAGCAGCGTAGAATTCCATTGTGTAGATATACCACAGTTTTCTGATCTACTCATCTGCTGATGAGCACTTAGGCTGTTTCCAAATATTAGCTATTGTAAAATGTGCTGCAATGAACACAGGGGTGCATATATCCTTTCTGATTGGTGTTTCTGTTTTCTTGGGATACATTCCTAGAAGTGGGATTACTTGGTCAAATGGAAGTTCCATTTTTAATTTTTTGAGGAAACGCCATACTGTTCTCCACAGTGGCTGCAACAGTCTGCATCCCCACCAGCAGTGCAAGAAGGTTCCTTTTTCTCTGCATCCTCTCTAGCACTTGTCATTTGTTGATTTGTTGATGATAGCCATTCTGACAGGTGTGAGATGGTACCTCATTGTTTTGATTTGCATCTCTCAGATGATTAGTGACTTTGAGCATGTTTTCATATGTTTCTTGGCCTTCTTTATGTCCTCTTTCAAAATGTGGCTATTTAGGTCCTTTTCCTCATTTTTTGATTGGATTGTTTAATCTTCCTTTTGTTAAGTTGTATGAGTTCCCTGTAAATTTTGGAGATTAAACCCTTATCGGAGATAACATTGGTAAATATGTTCTCCTAGGGAATGGGCTTTCTTGTTGCTTTGTTGATGGTTTCTTTTGCTGTACAGAAGTTTTTATTTTGATGTAATCCCATTTGTTTATTTTCTCCTTAATTTCCATTGCCCTAGGAATTGTATCAGTAAAGATATTGCTATGACATATGTCTGCTATTTGCTGCCTATGGAGTTTTCTAAGATTTTTATGGTTTCCCATCTTACGTTTAAGTCATTCATCCATTTTGAGTTTATTTTTGTATATGGTATAAGTTGGTGGTCTAGTTTATTTTTTTACAAGTATCTGTCCAATTTTCTCAACACCATTTATTTAAGAGACTCTCTTGACTCCGTTGTATGCTCTTGCTTCCTTTGTCAAATATTAATTGAGCTTAATGGCTTGGGTTGATCTCTGGTTTCTCTGTTCCGTTCCATTGGTCTATATGTCTGTTCTTGTGCCAGTACCCAGGCAGTTTTGAGATCAGTGGCTTTGTAATATAGCTTGATATCTGGTATTGTGATCCCTCTAGCATTCTTCTTTCTCAATATTGCTGCAGCTAATCAGGGTCTTTTTTTCCCCCTCAATGAATTTTTGAGAGTTTATTCTAGGTCTTTGAAATATGCTGTTGGTATTTTAATGGGGATTGCATTGAATCTATAGATTGCTTTGGGTAGTATGGACATTTTAATGATGTTGATTCTACCAATCTATGAACACAGTATATTCTTCCATTTGTTTATGTCTTCCTCTATCTCTTTTTTCAGCATCCTGAAATTTTCTGAGTACAGGTCCTTTACCTTGTTGGTTAAATTTATTCCTAGGTATCTTAATTTGTTTGTTGCAATGGTAAATAGGCTTTTTTTTTTTTACTTTTTTTTAGTTTCTCTTTCTGTGAATTCATTATTGGTGTATAAAAAAGCCATAGATTTCTGGGTATTAATTTTGTATCCTGCTACATTGCTGAATTCATTTATTAAGTTTACTAGGTTTTTTTTATGGAGTCTTTAGGGTTTTTCAATACACAATATCATGTCCCCTCAAATAATGACAATTTTACTTCTTCTTTTTCAATTTGGATGCCTTTTATTTCTTCTTCTTGTCTGATTGCTATGAAGACCAAACTTTTTATTTTTTAGGTCAGAAAACTGCACATGAGAGAGGTAAAGCAACTTGCCCAAAGGTACAGAAAATCAAATACATACTCAGGATTACAAAGTAGATATGCTGAATCCAAATTTAATGTTTTATTCATTGCACTATTAATGTTTCAAAATTATTATAGACTAGAGGCCCAGTGCACAAAATTCATGCACTGGGAAGGGGTTCTTCCTCAGCCTAGCATGCACCCTCTTCAATCTGGGACCCCTTGAGGGATGTCTGACTGCCCGTTTAGGCCCAATCGCTCTCACAATCCAGAACTGCTGGCTCCCAACTGCTTGCCTGCCTGCCTTCCTGATTGCCCCTAACTGCTTTTGCCTGCCAGCCTGATCACCCCCTAACACTCCCCTGCCAGCCTGATTGCCCCTAAGTGCCTTCCCCTGAAGGCCTGGTTCCCCCAACTACTCTTTCCTGCAGGTCTGGGTCCCTCCCAACTGCTCTTCCCTGCAGGCTTGATTGCCACCAACTGCCCTCCCCTGATGGCCATCTTGTGTCAGCCATCTTGTGTCCACATGGGGGCAGCCATCTTGTGTGTTGGAGTGATGGTCAATTTGCATATTACTCTTTTATTAGATAGGATAGAGGCCTGGTGCATGGGTGGGGCTGGCTGGTTTGCCCTGAAGGGTGTACTGGATCAGGGTGGGGGTTCCCTTGGGGTATGGGGTGGCCTGGGCAAGGGGCCTGTGGTGGTTTGCAGGCCAGCCATGTCCCCTGGCAACCCAAGCAGAGGCCCTGGTCCCTGGGATTTATTTACCTTCTATAATTAAAACTTTGTAGCCTTGAGTAGAATCCAGGGCCAGCCGGGGTGTGTGGGAAGATTGGCTTCCTCCATTGCCAAGGAAACCCAAACCTCCTGCTCACTCCGTGGCCACATCCATCTTGGTTGGGTTAATTTGCATACTTGCTCCTGAGTGGCTGGTGGGCGTGGCTTGTTGATTAGCAGCAGTAAGGTCAATTTGCATATTGCTTTTTTAGTAGTTAAGATGCTATCTCAAAGATTCAAAAAATGTAAGTTTAGAATTATAGGATTAGTTTAAGAGAAGAACAAAGAAAAGATTAGAGGCAAAACAGAGCATGTCTGGAGGAATGAAAAGCTTAAGAGGCAACTGGAAATAGGGGGCAAGTTAACAGACCCTCTTACAAATGAGTAGTGTGACGTGTGGAATGTAGCAGAGAACATAGCACTGAGTGACAGGATACCTGGGTTCTGCCTCTCCTTACCTCTAGGCCTGTGGGTCAGTTATGATCTCTTTCTTCATTATTGAACTGAATTCCCTCAGAGGTCTCCTTTGCTGCTCTCACATGTTACAATTTTATTATTTGATGAGCACCAAAACAGGTAGTTTTAGAAAGATAATCCTATATTGTTATGTATCACATTTGAAAAGATAGTAGTCCTGTACCAAGAAGAATGATTTTTTTAAATAAAAACTTCAGAAACTCAACTGAGATGAAAACAAACAAAAATACTTCCTGATTTTCTGAGTTTCTTTATTATATAGGAGGATTTGGTTTTGGTCTTTTATTACTTATATGTTAGACCCATGCAAAATTGGGAGCTCAATTTTTTGTTGTGGTCCATATCTATGTATGTCAAATATATATATATATATATATATATATATATATATTTATATTTATATATTTATATATATCTCCCCATTGCCCCCCCTCCCTCCCAGGCATACCCCAACCCCCCAGTGTCTATGTTCATTGGTTATGCTTATATGCACTCATACAAGTCCTTTGATTGATCTCTTATCTACTTTACCTAACTTTAATCTTACTGCTGTAATTTCACAGTTTGTTTGAAGCTTTACTGCCTCTGTATCTATTCTTTTGTTCATCAGTTTATAATGTTCTTTATTTTCCACAAATGAGTGAGATCATGTGATGCTTCTCCTTCACTGACTGGCTTATTTCACTAAGCATAAGGCTCTCCAGCTCCAACCAGGTTGCTGCAAATGGTAAGAATTCCTTCTTTTTAATGGCAGCATAGAATTCCATTGTGTAGATATACCACAGTTTTCTGATCCACTCATCTGCTGACGGGCACCTAGGCTGTTTCCAAATTGTAGCTATTGTAAATTGTGCTATGAACATAGGGGTGCATAAATCCTTTCTGATTGGTGTTTGTAATATTTTAGGATAAATTCCTAAGAATGGGATTACAGGGTCAAATGGGAGATCCACTTTTAGTTTTTTGAGGAAACTCCATACTGTTCTCCACAGTGGCTGCACCAGTCTGCATTCCCACCAACAGTGCACAAGGGTTCCTTTTTCTCTGCATCCTCGCCAACACTTGTCGTTTGTTGATGATTGCCATTCTGTATGTCAAATATATCATTACTTTGAGTTATGTCTAAGGAAAATATTTCTCTTTTTAATTATTTTTTTTAAATAATTGTAAACCTAAGCTCCAAATTGGGGGTGTTAGGTAAGGTTAGAATAATGTTCCTCTAGTGGAATGAGTGTTCCTCTTTTATTTCTCCAGGGAAATGGTGTGGTTAGAGAGGATATTCATTCTTTTTTTTTTTTAATTGGAATGACATCTATACTAATTAAAAATGCAAATTGACCATACCTTCCTGACACCCACCAGCCAATCAGGAGTGATTATACAAATTAACCCAACAAAGATGGTGAGTTAATTTGCATACACAAGCGCTGAGCAGCCAGCAGTGGGATGCTTGTGCCGTTGCCATGGCAATGACTCAGGTATTCCGCACCTCCCCAGCCATTCCGGGCCTCTGGGTAAGTTGGAAAGGCAGAAAGGCAGCTCTGGTGGAGAGAAGGCAGTGCCGGTAGCCAGGGGAAGGAAGGCCCATTCTTGCACTAATCTTCATGCATCAGGCCTCTAGTTGGTTAATAAAATTATATAGATTTCAAGTGTACAATTCTGTAATATACCATCTATATGTTGTATTGTGTGTTTACCACTCCAAGTCAAGTCTCCTTTGGTGAGTATTTATTGCCCCCTAACCCCCCTTTACCCTCTTCTACCTCCTTTCCTTCTGGTAATCACTTTACTGTTATCTCTATCTGTGAGTTATTGTTTTGAGGGTTTTTTGCTTAATCCCATCACCTTTTTTACCCAGCTCCCAGCCCCAGCCCCTCTGATAGTTGTCATTCTCTTTATCTATGACTCTGTTTCTTTTTTGTTGTTGTTGTTAGTTTTATTTGTTCATTAGATTCCAATATAAGTGAAATATATGGTATTTGTCTTTCTCTGACTGGCTTATATCACTTAGCATAATAGTCTCCAGGACCATCAATGCTATTGTAAAAGGTACAATTTCCTTCTTTTTTATGGCCAAGTAGTATTCCATTGCATAAATGTACCATGGCATTTATATCCACTTTTCTACTGAATTGGCACTTGGGCAATTCACTACCCTCAGAAGAAAAAAGACAACAGGGTCACACTTGGCTGCTTTCTGTTATATGTTAAAATACAGTTACTAGGTAGTCCAGTTGAGGCCAAGCTGACCTTAAAATAAATTTAACAAACTCCTGATCCAGGTTAGGAGCAGGATGCAAATAAGTTTTTGTTATTGCTTTTTTCTTGATGTGCTAAACAAAAGTGCCAAACATGTGCATATGATTCTTAAAGTATAGAGTTGTAATCATAGCTTGTTTCAGTAAAAAGCCAAGCTTGTTTAAGGCAGATTTAAACAAGCCATGTACTTTACACAGCCCATTTCCTGAGATAAGAGCCATGAACATCTAGCCATCTCATCCCATGTACTTACGAGACAACCTGCAGAGTTCTGTCAAAGTTCTATTTGAGGTTATGTCATTTGTATGTTTTGTCTATATGGCACTAAACATCTGGATATTTAGAAACATCCAGATGATGAACTTAAATTTTTTATTTTGATGAGATGTTTGGCACTATAATCAAGAAATATTTCCCATCAATAGCATTGATATCATCAGCCTTTGAACATGCATATTAAAATGCAGTTTCATTTTATTTTTATTGATATGAGTAAAAATTTTCATAACCATAACTTTTTACCTCAGTTTTGCATATTGACTTCCTCTTGTAAGAATTATAGCTTGACATGCCATAAACTATAAAGCAATTAAAATACCTCTAAAGTTTTTAGAAACTTCTCACTGTCTGATGATCTGTCTTTTTTTTCTTAAATTGAAAATTTGATCTTTGCCTTATTGGAACTATGAAGAAATCAAAAACTGAATAGACCTTTTTATAATACACAGTCATTGTTTGTACTTGCAAAATTGGATTAAGAAATCACTGGTCTTCTTACACATGTTTTTTTGCCAAAGAAAATTCAGCATATTTCTGCTTAGCCTTGAAATTTCTACCAACCAGACTGAGTGATGGTGTACCACCCACATTCTTCTTGGCATCCTCAGTTCCCTCGGGAAATCTCAGCTTGAAACCTATATAACAAGTATAAATTCCTCTATGCCTTTCCCTGTTACACCTGTCCTGCAGGTGAAATAATTCCCTAGCTGTACCACATTATAAGGCTTAGCACTTAAACTAGTAAAAAATCAAGTAAACATCTTTTCTATGTTTCCCCTTTCCATGCTGTTCTGTACCCAAAGTGATATATTTTTATTGATTTCAGAGAGGAAAGAAGAGGAAGAGATAGAAACATTAATCTTGAGAAAGAATCATTGATTGGCTGCCTCCTGCACACCCCCTACTGGGAATGGAGCCTGAAACCTGGGCATGTGCCCTGACCTGGACTGAACCATGACTTCCTGGTTCATAGATAGACGCTCAATTACTGAACAACAATGGCCCGGCTGTACCCACAATTATAGCTAACAACTTTCTATATGATGAGCACACCTTTCTTTGTGCTTCCTTTACTTATTTTTAGGTATCAAATTCCACTTGGGTATAAGTAACTATTTTTTTGAGTATGAGCATATTAGAAAGCATGTAATGAACACAGTTTCCTTCTTTAGTTTTGCAAATACCTGAACTATTCAAAACCCTTTTTCTCTCCCTTTCATCACACATGCACACATACATACCACTCACAGCTTTAAAAAATTAACATAAGAAATTAAATTTTATAATTAATATAATGATCAAACTGTTCTAATTAGCAGCTCCCCCTTGCCTTATCTAGATTCTAATACTATCAAAAAAGAAATGCAAAATGAATACATTGTTTATCATTAGAGTAAGCAGAAATTTGTAATCTTAAAATATTTTACTTTATGAAATCCATACATATCTGTAAATCAAGTAGTATTACAAAGTTTATTATAAACAAAGCCTCATGAAACTGCAGTTTACTTCCCCACATCACTATCTCTGAGTTCTGCTTCCCAGTCACTTCTCAGCCTCTTTCATCTCTTTTTTCTGCTATTTCTCTGTTTGATATGATATTTCCCTCCATATTTCTAATTGATTTGCTTTTGTGACTTTTCGTTTATTAGTAAATTGGGCATTATTTAACTTGCAACTCTGGAAGCTGTGAATTTAGCACTCTTACCACACATTCCCCTCCTTTCATTTTTTCCCTTTCCTACTTTCATTCTCTCAATATGGTTTTATCACAATTTTTGGACAAATAAATGTTCTGTGCTTACATAATTATTATCATATAAGTATTATTCATGAGTGAGCCAAGTAGTATATTATATTTCTTTTCTAGTACAAGTTTATTTTCCCCTATAGTTAATAATTCCTTTTGTTTCCAAACTGCAAAAGCACTATAAAACCTTTTTCAATGTAGTCAAACACATCAGGTCACCTATTATTATTTGGGGAGAATTGAGAAAACAACTTTCTGGAATCCCTCCATCCTCCCTCTCCACATAGGATTAGTTGTTCTTTTTGCCTCCTGCAGTGTGCAGACTTGCCTTTATCATTTCCTGAGAATTGCCCTCCTTTTCTCTAGTGTTAGTTCCCAGGTTTCCTTTATTTTTGTCTTCTTTGTAATGAGTTTACTCCACTCCTTTTTTAGATTATATTGTCTAGTAGCTTCCTGAAATGAGGCGAGTAAGAGGCAATTTTAACAACTTTTTTATGTATAAATAACTTAAAGATTACATGAGTGTAATCACATAATTTTCCTATTAACATTCTGCTCCACTTGCTGTGTACATGCACACACACAGGAGTATAGGTATGCATGTACACTAAGAAAATTTTTTCTGAACCATTTTAAACTTAGTCCTATACATAATGGCCCTTTAGCCTAAATACTTTGCTATGTATTTCATAAGATACATATATATTAGGTATCAAATTCCATTTGGGTATAAGTAACTATTTTTTGAGTATGAGCATATTAGAAAGCATGTAATGAAAACAGTTTCCGTCTTTAGTTTTGCAAATACCTGAATTATTCAAAACCCTTATATATTATATATTTATAAGATATTATCTTATATCTTATATATTTGATAAATTTAACATTTCTAAATACTTTAATATATCCATATCCAATGGATAAATTTTGTCAGTTGATTAAAAATGTATTTTATATTATTGTTTTCCTGCAGTATAGGATCCAGTCTAGGACCATTCATGTCTCTTTAGACTCCTTTAATCTGAAACATTTCACAACCTATCTTTGACTTTTATGAACCTTAAAAAAAGAGAAAATAAAGCCCAACTTTATTTTATTTTAAATGAAATGCTCTTCTTTTTGGTTTCCTAATGTTGCTTTATGGTTAGATTCAAGTTGTATATCCTGATCACAATACAACGTAAGTGTTATTCAATTCTTCTCCATTGGATAGGTATTTCTTTAAAATATATTTTTATTGATTTCAGAGAGGAAGGGAGAGATAAAGACATCATTGATAAGAGAGTATCATTGATTGGCTGCCTCCTACATGCCCCACATTGGGGATCAAGCCTGCCACCCAGACATATGCCTTGACCAGAAATCAAACTGTGACCTTCTGGTTGATAGGTAGATGCTCAACAACTGAGTCAAGCTGGTTGGGCTGGTTAGGTGTCATTTTTATTGAAATAAGCTATCTGTGGAAAGATACTTTAAGACAATGCTAATATCCTCTTCACCACTGAAATTTCCCTTTAGATTTTGCATTCATTGATGATTGCAAATTATGATTGAACTGTTGCATTCTTTTTACATTTATCAGTAAGTACTCAGCATTCTACTGAAAGCAAAGCCCTCCCTTCTCATTCATCATCCATCCATTCATCCTTGTGTCTACTATCTATCTACCTACCTACCTACCTACCTACCTAATGTATGTACTTATCATCTCTCTATCATTATTATGTATTACTCATAGATTTTTTTCCAGTGGTTTATAGTCCCTATCCTCTCTTTCTAGAATTTCGCCCCTCCCCCCCTCGTTTTTTTAATTTGGCATGATCTTCTAACTTTTTTTATCTTTTCTCTCCTGTTTTTCACCTCTTAGTCTTTTAATTATACTTCTGGAACAGTTTCTCAACTTTATTTTCTAATCCTCACATTGGCAGTTTATAATTGTAACTATCATATTTTTAATTTTCCTGAGTTCTTTCTTGTTTTTTATTGTCCTTACTTAATGGATATGGTATATACACTTGTCTCTCAGTATTATTGAACATGTTTTCTACTCCCTACATTATTACTTTCTTTTTTCTCTGAGCTATCTCCCCAAAGGAAACAGAGGTAAAGATATGGATTTAACCCACCTTTGTTAACTAAAAATGTAAACAAAAAGTTGAATGAGGATGAGAGAATCAGATTCCAAGATTAAAATTAGTTCTCTGTCCACCTGCACATAATCTATTCCTGTTCAAGTGGAATGGCTGCTGGGTGTGAGTTTTGTGCATGTGTTTTATAATCAAGGGGAAAGAGGATACTAAAGTATTAGTATAGGAGGTGAAGTGTGATGTCACTGCTCAGGGAAGGGTATCAAGACAAACAATTTATGCCATATTTTTATATAATATGTAAATTTGTATCTCATCTGCACCAACCCACATAACTCTGCAAGACAGATCTAGAAAAATAGAACATTAAGAAGGCCCAGTAATGAAAATCGTCATATGGATATAATACAAATGATCTATATTTCACCATTTAAAAGTCAAAAACAGCATAGGATACAAGGATGGATTTAATAGGAAATTCAACCAGAAAACAAAGCTTAATTTCCATGTGTTCAACAACTAATGTTCAACACCTATTTATGTGCCAAGTACCATACAAAGGGTTATTTCCTAGATTTTCTTTCTAGGTTTTCATTATTAGTCTCAGCAGGAGAAAAATGTGTTCTGACAGACACATTCAATCCCAAGTTACAATGGTGAGTCAGGAAAACTGTGGTCAACTCTATGCAGCAATAAAACAAGGAAAACTGTGGTTGAATCTATACAATAATAAAACTGGAGAGTGATTGTAAAATATAGTCTGCCTAGGGTGCTGCTGTTTGATTTATCTCAGGGGGGTTGTCTAATAAATTAATATATCAATATAAAAAAAACATTTTATGATTCCATAATTAACTGAAAATTATACAATTTTACTGAATCAATGGTTTATTTATAAATATTCACTAGATAAAGGGGAAGAAAACTCATTTATTGTTCAGGATTTTCAACTTGACACTTCATTAAAACTTGACAGAGTTTTAGTTAAATTTTGTGGTAAAGGAAGAAAGGGGTATTTTTCTAGTTTTACACAAAATTCCTTTACAGAGTTTGTTGTTGGTGAGCGGTAGAGAGAAGGAGGATTGTTGAATGAAAAAAAAGAGGTCATGATATGTATCATAATATCCAGTATGTACTTAAAATGAACATTTATTCATCTATATTAATAAAAGGAAAATATGCAAATTGACCATACCTCCACAATGCCCACCAGCAAATCAGGAATGAGTATGCAAATTAACCCAGCAAAGAAGGCAGGTTAATTTGCATGCATAAGCACAGAGTGAAGACTGAAGGCTCTGGCCCGAGCAAAGACTGAAGATTGAAGACAACTGAAGAGTGACGAGGCTTGGCTTCTCTGCTGTGGCTGGAGTAAAGGCCTGGCTCCCAGGTACCAGAGGAAAACTGGTCCGGGAGCCAAGGGAAGGAAGGCCTATTGCACAAATATTCATGCAATGGACCTCTAGTATATTTATAAAGGCCTACAAATATATGTATAAATTGTTTAAAAAGGTTATATCAAATTTTCAAGCTATGTTATACCAACTGATGACCATCTTTAGTTCTACATGTCAAGTATGGGCAATGATGTGGAACAAAATAAATGCTAATACATTGCTAATGCAAGTGAAAGTTGGTACAACACCTTGAAGAGAAATCTGGAATGTAATATCAGAAAAATGCAAAATAAAACAGTGATAAGGTACCATTTTGTGCACATCAGATCAAAAACAATTTTAAATTCTTATAATATTAAGTATAGGTAAACAAGTGTGAAAGTACATACACTCTGCTTGATGCAGTGTAAATCCAGAAGACCACATTGAAGAGTATTTTGAAAATCTCTAGAAAAGTTGAAAATTGGCATACTCTGTGACTCAAATATTGCATGTTTTCATTTTATTTCAGTTCTTAGTAGATTGAACTGTATCATCAAGTAGACTTTTCAGAAATGATTTATCTCCAGAATCCATTGCCTTTCTGAGGCTATCTATTGCCAGTGTGTTGCCTGCTCATATCTGTAGCCTGAATGACACTGGGTATAGAATTTTTCAGTCAAACCCCTTATCACACAAAACATTTAGATCTTGCTTCACTGATTTCAGATAAAAGTTCCTGTGAATAAGTCACAAAACAGCCTGATTTCTTTTCCCTTTGTAGGTGGTTTGACCACTTTTCCAGGAGGACTGATCCACCTTCACTTCCCGCTCCCTGCTCCCATTCCTCCCCACCCCCTCACCTTCATCACCCTATTATTTGTGTCCATGGGTTATGTACATATGCATACAAGTTCTTCCATCTCTTCCCACTCCCACCCCCTTTTCTCACCTTCTCAGCACCTCCCAAATCCCCCCCCACACACACACACATACTCACCTTCGCTCTGAGATTGGACAGTTTATTCAAGCTTCTATGTCTCTGGATATATTTTGTTCATCAGTTTATTTTGTTCATTAGATTCCACTTATGAGTGTGATCTAGATAATATGTGGAGCCTCCACTCAGACCATGAGTATAAAAGCTCATGTGAATGGGCTGTGGTTTTGTTCTATCCTTTATCTGCCTGAGATAGAGCAGGAAAGGGCTGGAGTGGATGAGCTCATGGAGCTTTATTACCTCCTTCTCTAAGGAGCCCTGCATAAACAGGTCATTCTGTGAAGTTGGGTGGAGAGAGTCTGTCTTAGTAGACAAAAGAGCTGACCCTTGAACAACACAGGTTTGAACTGCCTGGGTATACTTATATGTGCATTTTTTTCAATGAATATATTGGAAAAATTTTTGGAACTTTGTGACAATTTGAAAAAAACTCCAAATGAACCACATAGCCTGGAAATATGGAAAAATTAAGAAAAAGTTAAGTATGTCATGAATGTATAAAATATATGTAAATTTTTTCTTTATGATTTCCATAATAACCTTTTCTCTAGCTTACTTTATTGGGAGAATACAGAATATAAAATACATATAACATTAAATATATGTAAATTGACTGTTTATGTTATTGGTAAGGTCAACAGTAGGCTATTAATAGTTAAGTTTTGGGGGAGTCAAAGGTTGTTTATGAATTTTCAACTGTGCAGGGCATCAGTTCAAGAGTCAGCTGTAGTTGGTGCAATGAAAGTTCTCTTTGAATATTTCCCTGTTTTGAATATATCCTAGAAATGGAATCACTGGGTCAAATAGGAGTTCCATTTTTAATTTTTTGAGGAAACTCTATAATGTTTTCCATAATAGATATATACTTATTATTACAAGCCCAGGAGATAAAAGATAGGATCTTTTTAAAAAAATATATATATATATATTGTTTTTAACTTTTTGAAGAAAAAGTACTATGATAGAGTAGACACTATTTAGGTTAGTGAATAGCATTATCTTAAAGGTTATCTGTTCATTTCTAATTTGCCTTTCATAAGTGTGAAGAAAAATGAAGAAATTTAATAACTTCCAAAACATCCTTAAGTTAGATTTTTATATAGTGATTTTTGTTGTGTGTGTTTTTTTAACAAGTATAGTAGATTCTATGTAGATATACTTAACTTATGCCCTTATATTAAAGGTTACTTGAGCACTTTTGTAGTAGTCTCACACTCAAATTTCAGTAGGAAAATGGCATTAACAAGCCATTTGAGGAAATAAGTTTAAATGGTCATTAAAGACAATTTCACATCATTAGTTTATCAAATATATTTAATTTAAAAGATGCCTTTGTTTATAAAATTCACAAAGGTGAAAAAAATAATTTTATTCTAAACATTGAACAGAATGTAATGAGATACTTCGATATATTTTTTAAAAAATTGAATACACCTTGATAGAATGTAATTTGAAAAGAAAAAGTTGCGGCTATCCCAAGTAGGAAACTATCCCAAGGTAATAATCAGAGAATAATATAAGTTATTATGTACAAGAACATTTATTACACTGTTACTTATAAGAAGAAAAAAATTGAAAACAACTTAATGTAAGTACTAGGACAATGCCTAAATAAATTGTACTACTTAAGGTAAAATATGCATTCATTAAAATAGTGTTTTGGAAGAATTTTAGCAGCATGGGAAAAGTACAAGATGTAATATTAAGTGAAAGAAGCAGACCGTTCTACTTACATAATAAAAGCCCAGCAACTGAATGGTAGAACAACCACAATGACTAGTCAGCCAGTCACTATGACATGCACTGACCATCAGGGGGCAAACGTTCAATGCAGGAGCTGCCCCCTGGTGGTCAGTGCACTCCCACAGTGGAAGTGCCACTCGGCTGACCAGGATGAGGGATGCTCCCATAGCAGGCTGATGCCCACAGGCCATGTCCCCCACCTGTGCACAAATCCCATATACCTGGCCTCTAGTGTTAAATAATAATATACACATAAAGTAAATCTGAAGAGAAAAACATCAAAATGTTATCAGTGATACTATCTGAGAAATGGGATAATAGGTGATAACTATCTTTTTCTTTACATTTCATTATATTTTCCAACTGTTTGTTAATGAGCATGTATTATTTTATCAAAATAAGAAAAACAAAAAATTCAGTGTAGATTTTTAAATATGTATTATATTTACTATGCCATACATAATTTCTATATATTACAACACATCCCAAAAAGATTAGGGACATATTATACTAGTATACCCCAACATTAACATGATATATAAGGTATTTCATGATATGTCCTCCACTTACTTTTCTCATTTTATTGTTACTCTTTGCAGGTTTTTACACTTCATTTTAGCCATGCTGAACTACTTACAATCTTCCTGAGCATGCATGTTTATCTATAAGTGCAGTATTTTTCCTTCCTGGAATGTCTTGGGCTTGATTTCAGGAGCAGAGATTTTCATATCTTTTGAGGAAAGACTTGTAAGAACAAGACAGGGCCTAAGTTCTAGGGCATCTGGGATCTGAGGCAAAAACTCCAAGACAGGAACTCAAGCTGAGGGAAGTATAGTGGAACTCCAGCTATCAGAATCAAAATCTCAAAGAACACATTAAATTAGGACCTAGAGCCACTTGATGCTGAGTCCTCTAATGCTGGGCCACAACACTTTAATTCCATTCTCTAAATAGAGATGGCCATATTTTCATCTAAAAACAAAATCAAATTCTAAAGCTAAATAAAAAAAGTGACATAATTATTATATCATTCTTTATCTTCATGAAAAGGAATGATGGAAAATGTATCATATTGTTAATTCTTACTGAATAATCATCTATGGCAACCTCTGGCAAATATGAGCTTCTGAGTTTTTTCACATTGTGGAGTATGTAGAAATGGCATTTAAATGGAACACAAAGGTAAATCCAAGAGGACACTTGTGCACAAAGATGATCAGCCTTGGGTGTCTGTGGACCCCAGGCCCTGCCCAGCTTCCCTTAGGGCTGAAATGATCACTATCTCTGCACACCTAAGACACATCCCCCTCACACCAGCTCTGATCTACATCATTCCAGGCAGAGATATACCTGGTCTGTTTGGAAATGTCCTCAGGAAAAGAGATTCTACCCCTCTTCCTGAGTTAAATTTTTCCTCCGGCTCTTTCTCAGATTTTGCCACTTAAATAACACCCAGAGATTTCTTTCAACTTGCGAGTACTGGTCTGCACCAGTGCTAACACTTTTAAGGACTTTATTTTGTGTGTATGGCCATGATTTCATTCTTTAGAGCAATTTTTTTTCTGTCACACTTTCTTTTGTGTAACACATGTCTAAAGCATACCTTACATACAGTGACTAGAATATGACTTGCGGTTTCATGAATTGCTTAATAAGAATCTTTTCTCTCAGAAGTCAGCAAAATTCTGTAAGTAGATAGAGGAGTAAATCAATTAAAATCAGCCAATAGTTATTTTTACTCCATGTGTGTGTGGGATGCTATATTAGATCCTTAGGGAAGAAACAAGAAACAAAAAGAAAGAGAAGACATGAGTTTGTGTGGACCACTATTTTTTGGTGTTTTATTTTTCATTAAAAACAGAGACTTAATTCCACTTTTCTTATTCTCTGTTAAAGCACTAGGCCTAAAAGTGTCCTGCTTAATTTTGGTGACCATTTTTCAAAGAAATAATGGATATGGCCTAAGGTATTTAAAAGAATGCTTATTTTTAAGGGAATAACTTAAATGATATCTATTAGAAAATACATGGTTTTAATTTCTTTCCACCAAGAATAGGAAAATAATAAATATCTTTTAATTTTTTTTAAACTTGCTGATTACCTCAACTATTTCCTACTATAAGTCGTTGATGGGAAGGAGTGGGAGTTTAAACTTTAGAGTCATTGTTTTTTTCTGTCCCTCCCCCCTTCCATTGTAGAAATGTCTGTGCTTAAAGCTGTATAATTATATACCTTTTTCTTCTACAAAATGCTTCCTTAAAATGATACGTACATCCCTTGTCCTAGAAAGTAGAAGCTTCTGCTCCCTCCTTGTTGCCTGTTTTCCTAATTACTAATATTTAGTCCTAGTAGTGATAGTGGCAGTCTTCGATTCTTTCAAAAAGATTTAGAGTAAGGCAAACACACAACTTATTCTATGCACCTTGAGGAACTTCTAGATTTAGGTATAGGCAGAGCTTTCTCATAATAACATGTTTTGTTTTGATTTTTTTAGAGTGAGTGGGAGGAGAGGAAGAGAGAGAGAGGAAAAGAGAGAGAGAGAGATTTATGTGGTTGCCTCCTGCCCTTGCCCCCACCAGGGCGGGGATCCTGCAACCGAGGTACTTGCCCTTGACCAGGAATCGAACCCTCAACCTTCCAGTGCATGGGCTGACCCTCTAACCAGGGCAATATCAACCAGGGCACTTTCTTATAACTTTTTAAAAATAATGTTTTTATTTATTTCAGAGAATTGAAGGGAGAGTGAGAGAGGGATAGAAACATTAATGATGAGTGAGAATCATTGATCGGCTGCCTCCTGCATACCCCACACTGAGGACTGAGCTACAACCCCGGGCATATGCACTGACTTGGAATTGAATTGTGACCTCTTGTTTCATAGGTCAACGCTCAACCACTGAGCCATGCCAACTGTGTTCATAACTTTTAATAGAAGCTAGTAATATGTGGAATGTGTACATATATATTTTTTTTTCAGTGCATATAATTATTTGCTATAGGTTTACAGAATGGGATGTGTAGGCAGGCTTTTATGAAGCCTTTCTTTCATTTTAGTCAACATGCTTGCAATTTGGGTAGCTGCAACAAATTTGAGGTGGGTGCCCTGTGTTATGGCTTTATAAGGCAATGAGCTAGGCTTTCCTAGTCTGTGTGGATAACTGAAACCAGGGACAGTCCACAGTCTAGTCAGCCATGTATTTCTTATTTTAAAAATAGCTCATTTGTACTCAGCAGCTCTACTCCTAGGTATTTAATCAGGAGAAATGAAAACATGTTTTCACATTAAAACTAGTGTATAAATGTTCATACCAGCATTCTTCATAATTGCCAAAAAAGGAAAGCAGTTCAAATGTCCATCACCTGAAGGATAGGTAAACAAAATGTAGTATATCCATATAAGAGAACATTATTCAGCAATAAAGAGCAATGACATACTGGTATGTACTACAACATGGACATGCCTCAAAAACATTGTTAAGTAAAAGAATCAGTTAGGAAATACCATGGTTCCTTTTATATGAAATGTTCAGAATAGGCAAATCTATGGAGATAGAAAGTAGATTAGTTGCCATGGCTAGAGGAGGGTGAGGGAACAACTGTTAATGGGTATGGAATTTCTTTTTAAGAAGATAAAAATGTTTTAAACCTGATAGTGGTGGTGTTGCACAACTCTGTGCATATTCTGACAGCCACTCAATTGTACACTTTAAATAGATTAATTGTATAGTATACCTCAATAAAGTTGTTAAGATAATAGCTTAGTTGTAACACTCCACCTCATAAGTGTGGGCTGGGAATAGTGAATTTCTTCCAAAGAGTACAGAATAGAAAGAGGGGAGGAAAAAGTAATTTCCCAGTGGTGAGATCTGACAAACACTACCTCAGGCAAGTGATTAAGGTTGACAAGATATGATGAGAATTGCATTTCTGTGATCTTCCTTTCCAAAATCCTAACCCTAGTCTAAATATGAGAAAAATCCCAATTGAGGGACACTCTAAAAAAATACCTGACTAGTATTCTTCAAAACTATCAAAGTCATAAAAAATGAAGGAAGTTTGAGAAACTTACAGTCAAGAAAAGCCTAAGGAGATATGATAACTAAATGTAATGTGGTATCCTAGATAGACTCCTGGGACAGAAAAAGGATATTAGGTTAAAAAAAAATTAAGGGAATATGAATAAAATATATACTTTAATAATAATATATCAATATTGGTCCATTAATTGTGACAAAGTTACAGTAATGTAAACTGTTAATAACAGAAGAAACTGGGGGTTACATAACTTCCCTTTCCTTCAGTTTCCTCATCTCTAAAGTGGGAATAGATAGTACCTATTTCATTGGTTTGGGAATTTAAATGATTTAAGCTATTTCAGATATAATGTTTGGAAAGTACCTGACAAATGGTAAGTGCCCAATAAGTCTTAGCTATCATACTACTATACTTACACTTCCTTTCATATGTTTTATTTTAAAACTAGAGGCCCAATGCATGGATTCATGCACCAGGGGGGCACCTCGGCCTGGTCTGCACCCTCTTGCAATCCAGGACTCCTCAGGGGATGTCCGACTGCTGCTTTCAGCCTGATCCCTGCAGGCCAGGCTTAGGGACCCCATTGGTGCAATAATCCATGCATCGCCTGGAGGGGTTGCAAGGAGGACATGCGACAGAGGATAAGGGAGGTTGGGGATGGTCAATGGGAGGGGGGAGGGAAGGAGACATATGTACTACTATTTGTAATACTTTAAACAATAAAATAAAAAGAATCCATGCATCTGGTCTCTGGTATGCATATAAGATCTTTGGTTAATCTCTTCCCACCCTCCCCATCTAAGATTCAGCAGTCTGTTCCATGTTTTCATGCCTGTTTGTTGAGTATCCACCCCTGGTGGTCAGTGTGCATCATAGCTACCAGTTGAATGGTCAAATAAACAGTTGTTTAGGCTTTTATATATAGAGATGAGTGAGGTTAATAAAAAATCTACCTAGTACAACTATTAGGCTGACTGCTTTTTTTTTTAATTGTTTAAAGTATTACATATATTAGTACATATATCTCCCTTTTTTCCCCCCAATTGATATTCCTCCAGCCTCCTCTACCCCCTGTTGCATGCCCTCATCCCACTCCACCCAATGTCTTGTGTCCATTGGTGTGCTTATATGCATGCATACAAATCCTTTGGTTCATCTATTTCCCATCCTCCCCCATTCCCCCCAGCCTTCCCGCTGTAATTTGACAGTCTTTTTGAAGCTTTATTGCTCTGTATCTATCTTTTAATTCATCGGGTTATAACGTTCTTTATTTTCCATAAGTGAGTGAGATCATGTGGTATTTTTCTTTCATTGCCTAGCTTATTTCACTTAACAAAATGCTCTCCAGGTCCATCCATGCTGCTGCAAATGATAAAAATTCCTTCTTTTTTATGGCAACATTGCATTCCATTGTGTAGATGTACCATAGTTTTCTAATCCACTCATCTGCTGATGGGCATTTAGGCTGTTTCCAAATCTTAGCTATGGTGAATTGTGCTGCTATGAACATAGGGGTGCATATATCCTTTCTGATTGGTATTTCTAGTTTCTTGGGATATATTCCTAGAGTGGGATTACTGGGTCAAATGGCAGTTCCATTTTTAGTTCTTTGAGGATACTTCATACCGTTCTCCATAGTAGCTGCACCAGTCTGCATTCCCACCAGCAGTGCACCAGGGTTCCTTTTTCTCCGCATCCTCACCAACATTTGTCATTTATTGATTTGTTGATGATAGCCATTCTGACAGGTATGAGATGGTACTGCATTGTTTTGATTTGCATCTCTAGGATAATTAGTAACTTGGAGCATGTTTTCATATGTTTCTTGGCCTCTCTTCTGTCTTCTTTAGAAAGGATTCTATTTAGGTCCATTGCCCATATTTTCATTGGATCATTTATCTTCCTTTTATTTAAGTTGTATAATTTGCCTGTAGATGTTGGAGATTAAACCTTTATCAGTGATAACATTTGCAAATATGTTCTCCCATACAGTGGGCTTTCTTATTGTTTTATTGATGTGAAAAAGCTGTGAAAAAGCTATTTATTTTGATGTAGTCCCATTTGTTTATTTCTTTTTAGCTTCTATTGCCCTAGGAGTGGTATCGGTGAAGAAATTGCTTTGGCATATGTATGAAATTTCTCTGCCTGTGGATTCCTCTAGTATTTTTATGGTTTCCCTTCTTATGTTTAAGTCCTGTATTTATTTTGAGTTTATTTTTGTGTATGGTGTAAGTTGGTAGTATAGTTTCATTTTTTTACATGTATCTCTCCAATTTTCCCAACACCATTTATTGAAGAGACTGTCTTGATTCCATTGTATGTTCATGTCTCCTTTGTCAAATATGAATTGAGCATAGTGGTTTGGGTGGATATCTGGATTCTCTATTCTATTTCATTGATCTATATGTCTGTTATTGTGCCAGTACCAGGCTGTTTTGAGAACAGTGGCTTTGTAATACAGCTTGAAATCTGGTATTGAGATCCCTCCTACTTTGTTCTTATTTCTCAGGATTGCTGTGGCTATTCAGGGTCTTTATTTTATTCCAGATGAATTTTTGGAGAGTTCTTTCAAGGTTTGGGAAATATGCTATTGGTATTTTAATGGGGAGTGCATTGAATCTACAGATTGCTTTGGATAGTATGGATATTTTAATGATGTTTATTCTCCCAATCCAAGAACATGGTATGTTCTTCCATCTGTTTACGTCTTCCTCTATCTTTTTTTTTAATGTCCTCTAGTTTTCTTCATATAGGTCTTTACCTCCTTAGTTAAGTTTATTCCTAGGTATCTTAATTTTTTTGGTGCTATCGTAAATGGGATTGCTTTTTTAGTCTCTCTTTCTGTAAGTTCACTATTGGTGTATAGAAATGCCATACATTTCTTGGCGTTAATTTTGTATCCTGCTACATTGCCAAATTCATTTATTAAGTCTATTAATTTTTTTATGGAGTCTTTCTGGTTTTTTAAGTACAATATTTTGTCATCTGCAATTAAGGACAGTTTTACTTCTTCTTTTCCAATTTGGATGCCTTTTATTTCTTCTTCTTGTCTAATTGCAATGGCTAATACTTTCAGTACTATGTCGAACAGGAGTGGTGAGAGTGGGCATCCTTGTCTTGTTCCTGTTCTTAGGGGAAATGGTTTTAGTTTTTTCCCATTAAATATGATGTTGGCTATGGATTTATCATATATGGCTTTTATTATGTTGAGGTATATCTTTCTATTCCCACCTTGTTGAGAGTTTTTATCAAGAAGGGTGTTGGATTTTGTCAAATGGATTTTTCTGCATCAATTGATATGACTATATGATTTTTATCTCTCAATATGTTTATGTGATGTTTCACATTTATTGATTTGCAGATATTGTACCATCCTTGCATCCCTGGGATAAATCCTACTTGGTCATAGTGGATGGTCTTTCTGATGTACTGCTGGATTCAATTTGCTAGAATTTTGTTGAGGATTTTGACATCTATGTTCATGAGGATATTGGCCTGTAATTCTCTTTCATTATGTTGTCTTTATCAGGTTTTGGTATTAGGGTAGTGCTGGCTTCATAGAATGAGCTTGAAAGTGTTCCCTCCTCTTGAATTTTTTGGAATAGTCTGAGGAGGATAGGTTTTAGTTCTTCCCTGAATGTTTGATAAAAGTACCCTCTGAAGGCGTCTGGCCCTGGCTTTTGTTTGCTGTAAGCTTTTTGATGACTGCTTCAATTTCTTCCATGGTTATAGACCTATTGAGATGTTTATATTCTTCCTGATTGAGTTCTGGAAGGTTGTATTTTTTTATGAATATGTCCATTTCCTCCAGGTTGTCCAGTTTGTTAGAATAGAGTTGTTCATAGTATTTTTTAACAATCCTTTGTTTTTTGGTGGGGTCTGTTGTTATTTCTCCTCTTTCATTTATGATTTTGTATATTTGGGTCTTCTCTCTTTGCTTCTTGGTGAGCCTGGCTAGAGGTTCATCAATTTTTTTTATCCCTTCAAAACACCAGCTCTTGGTTTTGTTGCTCTTTTGTATTTTTTTTATTTTTGGACTCAATGTCGTTTATCTCCACTCTAATCATTATTATTATTACCTTCTTTCTGTTTACACTGGGCTTTTCTTGTTCTCTCTTTCTAATTCTTTGAGTTGTAGGGATAGGTAATTTATTACCATTGTTTCTTGTTTTTTTTTGCAGTAGGCTTGGAGAGCTATGAACTTCCCTCTTAAGACTGCTTTTGCTGTGTTCCATAGATTTTAGATTGTTGTGTTTTCTTTTTTATATAGTTATTAAATATATTTTATTTTATTTTTAATTTAATAAATATTTATTGTTCAGATTATTACAGTTGTTCCTCTTTTCCCCACATAGCTCCCCTCCACCCAGCGCCCACCCCTGCCTCCACCCCCATTGTCCTTATCCATAGGTATATAATTTTTGTCCAGTCTTTCCCTGTACCCCCCTCACCCTTTTCCCCCTGAGAATTGTCAGTTCACTACCTTTCTATGCCCCTGATTCTATTATATTCACCATATTATTCTGTTCATCAAATTTTTATTCACTTGATATTTAGATTCACTTATTGATAGATATGTATTTGTTGTTCATATTTTTTATCTTTACCTTTTTCTTCTTCTTCCTCTTCTTAAAGAGTACCTTTCAACATTTCATATAATACTGGTTTGGTGGTGATGAACTTCTTTAGCATTTTCTTATCTGTGAAGTGCTTTATCTGCCCTTCAATTCTGAATGATAACTTTGCTGGGTAGAGTAATCTTGGTTGTAGGTTCTTGCTATTCATCACTTTGAATATTTCTTACCACTTTCTTCTGGCCTGCATGGTTTCTGTTGAGAAATCAGCTGACAATTGTATGGGTTCTCCCTTGTAGATAATTAACTGTCTTTCTCTTGCTACTTTTAATATTCTCTTTTTGTCTTTTGCTCTTGGCATTTTAGTTTTAATGTGTCTTGGTGTGGTCCTCTTTGGATTCCTTTTGTTTGGGGTTCTGTGTGCTTGCTGCACTTGTGAGTCTATTTCTTTCACCAGGTGGGGGAAGTTTTCAGTCATTATTTCTTCAAACAGGTTTTCTATTCCTTGCTCAGTTTCCTCTTCTTCTGGTAATCCTATTCTGCAGATGTTGTTTTGTTTTGTGTTGTCCTAAAGTTCCCTTTGGCTCTCCTACTGCTTTTTAATTTTTTCTTCTAGAAGCTGCTCTACTTGTGTATTTTTTCCTACCTTGTCTTCTAGCTCACTGATGTGGTCCTCTGCTTCTTCTTAGATTCAGATCCTTCCTTTACATGACTAGTCTATTCTTGATACTTTCTGTTGAGCTCTTTACAGTAGTGATGTCATTTCTCATTTCTTCTTGGTTCTTCTTCATTTCTTCTTGGATCTTACTAATATTGTCGAATTTGTCTTCCATTCTTCTCAGCCACTTTATGACCATTTCTGTGAATTCTTTCTCTGACAGGTTGCTTGCCTCTATTTCATTTACTTCCTTTTCTGGTGATGCCTGCTTTTCTTTCATACGCAGGCTATTTCTTTGTCTCCCCATGGTCTCTCTTCTCCAGGTGTCTGGTTATATAGTTCTCTCTCTCCTATGTTGATTTAAAGGCACAAAATACCACACAACCAGGTACAATGCACAAGGCACTGAACAAATATGTATTCATGATATTTATAACCCCAAATAAAGATGGCCACCAGAGAATGGCAAATTAGAGGGTAGGAGAGAAAGAATAAGAGAATAAAAAAGAAAGGAGTGCAAAAATGACATTGGAGAAAGAAAAAAAAGTAAGAAAGAAAAGAAAGAGAATAATAAAGAAGAAGGGAACAAACTATATACAGTGGTACCTTGAGATACGAGTGCCCTAACATACGAGATTTTTGAGACACGAGCCATCGAGCAAGCGATTTTTGCTTTGAAATATGAACAACATTTGAGATAGGAGTAATCGCGCGGATCAGCCAGCTGCACACAACCCACCAGTTTACCGCGACTTGAGCGTCTCATAGTTTCCCATGCCTCAAGGTTACGGAACGAATTAAACTCATATCTTGAGGTAACACTGTATATGGGGAGAAAACTCCAATAGAACAGTTACTAATCCCAACAAATGCCAGCAACAAGTACCTGGAGATGAATACAAACTTCAAACAATAACCAATTTCAAACAAGGTGAGGAAAAACAGAAGCAAAAGAATAAGCAAAACGATATCACAAACAAGCATATAAAATCGATATAATCAATAATCAAGCAAACAACAACAAAAGGACACAGAGAAAAACAATTTTTTGATAGTGAAGACAGAGAAGAGAGAGGTGTATATGAACTTGGAGCAGGGGATTGGAAATTAGATATATAAGTAGGGTGAAATATTAATGGGGGTATAAGAAAAAATAGGGAAAACCTAAAGCCGGAAAAGGGTAAGAGAAATAGGACAACAAAAGGGGAAAAGTTAGGAAGAGAGTGATGGCATAAAGAAAAAGGTGAATAGAGTAAAATGATGCTAAAGGAAAGATGAAAATAGAATATAGAACACTTAACTCAAAGTAAAATAAAGAGAAAATAAAATGATACTTTTTTTAAAAAAAAAGGGTAAAATAGTAGTAATAATAATATTGATTGAAAATAAAAATGTAATAATTAAAAAGGTAAAATCAAGTGAGGAAAAAAGAAAAACAAGTTTCTTAAGTCAAGGATGAAAAAAAAAATGTTCAATAGTGAAGGTCATTCACTTCCTCTACTGTTCTCTTTGGCATGCCTGTTTCCGAGTCAGGACAGTTTTGCCGTTCTCTGCGTTCCACTGCTCCTCAGTATTGTAAGCCAGTCCTGATTTTTAAGCAGGCAATGTGTCTTAATTTCTTGTATTTCTTTATTTGTGTTTACACAAAGTCAATTTGTGATTCAACTCCTTGGTGGCAGTGTTTCTGGATTGACCTCTGGGTCTATAGGTCCTCTCTAGCTAGCGCTTAGCTCCTGCTTTCCCTGTGGCACTCAATACTGATTTGTGGGAGTGGGTTGCCCCAGAGCTGGTTCTCTGATGGTCATTACCCGCTCTGATCCCCAGATTCTAGAAAAACAACTTTTCCCAGTTGTTTTTCCAAGCAGTCTCTTAGGGTGTCCCCAATTAATCCTATGTCTTGGGCTTAGTAATCAGAAGCAAGAATTTAAAGAGGAAAAAGAAAAAAGAAAATTAAAAAAAGAGCCAGTGTAAGTGTGCAAACTTCGTGGCTGTGCAAAAGTTTTTGCAGTCTTTTTACCCCCTTGTGTCTAAGTAGCCAGCACACTTTTAAAATTTTTAAGCTGTCCTTTTGCATCAGATCAAAATGGGTTGCTTTTTAGAATTTCCTTCTGTTAGCAGCTCTGAGGACACCCTTCCACATTCCTGGATCACACCAGCCCCAATAGCCACAGATTTTTCTAGGTGCATAGTTCTCCCAGTCCTCCAGCTCCTACAGTGTGCACATTTCTCTCTCCTGCTGGGACCATAGACCTCACCTTATCCCAGGCGAAATCTGACCTTTCTGTGGTGGAGTCTAGAGCTCCTTGGAATCCGTGTGTTCGCGCCAACTGGGGACTGGTGCTCTGGGGTTCACAGCTGTTCAGTGGGCACCACAGTTGTAGATTTTCAGGCTTCTGATAACATCCACTTTCCCCTTTAAGATGATGCAGTCTCTGCAGTTGAGCCAGTCACTCTGGGAACCCAGCAGCAGTGGGGGCTGCCTGGTCAGGGAGCCCCATCCAGCAGTCCCCCACCATCTCCTGAAGTATAGCTGTCCCTCAACTCACCAACAAACACTCCCTGGGCGACCCTCAGCTGTTCTTTCTATCTGCTCTAGGGCAAGGCTCAGGACACATCTGTCTATTCCGCTGCCATTTTTTTTATCCTCTAGGCCCATGGTCTGCAAACTGCAGCTCGTGAGCCACATGCAGCTCTTTGTCCCCTTGAGTTTGGCTCTTCCACAAAATATCATGGCCTGGGTGAGTCTATTTTGAAGAAGTGGCATTAGAAGAAGTTTAAGTTTAAAAAATTTGGCTCTCAAAAGAAATTTCAATTGTTGTACTGTTGATATTTGGCTCTGTTGACTAATGAGTTTGCCGACCACAGCTCTCGGCTGACTGCTTTATAACAAGTTCCAAAATGCTGCCCTTTACACTATTTGTTAAGTGCCTATTACAGAGGGAGGTGATAGGGAATTGAATATTTAGGTACATTTTTCTCTATAGCCATCTAGTATGTTTTCAATGGACTTGGAAATCAGTGAAATAACATATATAACTAGGGGGAAAACATAAAGACATTATATTATTTTAAATTCAGAATTAGTAAGGGGCAAATAAATGAAAAATTTGCTATTTCCCTGTAAAAGCCCATGCCAGAACAAGTAAATAGCAAAATTACCTAATTTTAATTATGGTTTTTTCACTGTCACTTTTATCTGACAGCCATCCTTGGGAGCAGTAAAATCTCAGCAAGAAACTACAAAAGGAATTTTAAATCCAGAAGCAGCAAGGAATCCAATAAGTCCCAAAATAAAAAACCACCCAGCTTACAAATACTATATACATATAAAAGGTCAATCATACTTCTGCCCAAAATACATAATGCCCAACTAAATTAGAATTTCAGATAAACAACAAATATATTTTTAGCATACATATGTCTCAAATATTGCATGGAACATACTTATACTAAAAATTTATTGTTTATCTGAAATTTAAATTTGCTCAGTATTTTTATTTGCTACCTGGTGATTGTAGGGTAGCCATGGATAATTATATTTTTCAAAGTTTTTTATATTTTCTCTCTAAGATTATCATAAGAAAATAGAAAAAGTTAATAGCAGTCTTTAAAAATATCCTACATTTTTTAAGTAATAATTCTATAAGCCATAGTGAGAATGCTTTCTTTCTAGCAAAGGTCACTGATTCATAGCAAAAACAAAACAAAACTAGAATTACAATTGATTTTTAAAGAAGTAGAAATATATCAAAGCACCAAAGTGGATTTTTTTTTCTAAAATCAAGCAAAAATGTTTTAAATAATAATTTAGAGGTTTTGATGATAGAAAATCTGAATAAATGAAAAAGAAACAGGGAGAACAGCAGAAGAGACAGAGGGTGGCATGCAAACAGGCATAAAAAGAGAAAAAGACCAATGTAAAAGACAGAGGAGGAAGTCAGAGGGAGAGGGAGAAGGAAATAAGAACTCAGTATCTTAGGCTCTGAGTTGCATGTCAGAGGTGATACAGCACAAGACAGAGATACCATCTTCCTGTGATAGCCTGGGAGTACAGCTGGGGTTTGGCATGCCATAGTCAGAACAGCCCAATCAATGTCTTCCTAAGGACCAGAAGCAATTAAACTGAGGAATGCATGTGATGGTATTCTACTTATCCTGCTGCAAAGAAATCCTTTGCTTTTTGCTTAAGATGAGAGTATTAGAAATGAAGAAAGGAAAGAAGAATAAGGGTGAGAAAGGGAAGGAGAAGGAAGAAAGGGGAGAAAGAAGTCTTCCTGGGAAGGAAGAAGAAAGGAAGGAAAGGAGGAAGAAAGGGTCCCAGCTTTCTTTTTAGTTATTTAAAAAATATATATACTTCAACAAAAGAGAGACTTTATTTTTCAAAAAATGGACAATCTTGAATTTGGCTTGGGAATTAAACTCTCTCTCTCTCTCTCTCTCTCAAGATTTAGCTGAATATTAAATTGTTACCAAACCTAAAAATTCACATATTCAGAAAGGATTTTTGTGGTACTATATTTCAGATCATTCAAAAATTGCAAAATGATACAAAATCATTTTTACTACCAAAGATGTGGAAATTTATTCCTACTGCATGTATTTTTTTAAAGGACTGTAGATATGAAAATTTTAGAGAAAAATGTACTTATGTATCATTAAAATAAAATATAAATGTGGTCCTGGTTACAATGTGGACATATCAAAACTCTTTCTTATATGTGCCCAGTTATCTGGAAAGAAAATGCCTAATATCAAATAGCAAGAATAGTGAGAGTAGTATTTGGGGTTGTTTAATTTAGAAAGAAGTCTGGATAATAGCCAATAAATTTCTTGGCTTTAAATAAGACCCTGGTGACATGTTTCATTTTGATTTCTGAGATTAATTAATTATGGGAAAATCTTAGAATTTATTTAAAGGGTCACATGGGAAAAGTCATATACCAGTAGAAGGGTTTAGTCTAAAATTGAGGCGTTCCAAGATAGGATGACTGGCATGTGGAAAATTACTAAGAAACAAATAATGGCTAATGTTCTTGTTTTCCAAATTAGAAAGGAGAAATTATTTTTGATGCCACTGTAGAGATCATTAGAACCTTTATAAACTTTTTTTTGGAAAGAACTTGGTGTACGGTGAATCTGAGAAACTTTTCTGAATTGTTCCAAGTTGTATTTCTAGTAACTAGTACAAAATAATAGACTTACCAAACCTTCAAATGAAAGGCGGAAAATTGAAGAGCAACTTCAAATCGTGATAAATGGAGAAACTAGAAGATTAATAAAAAGATTCAAAAAAGAAAAAATACAAATCATTTTACTAACCTGGAACTGGTTTTGGCAATTTCACATTTGCTAAGATTACTGCAAAAGGACTGGAAACATGAGTACAGCTGAAACATGAGACTTTACAGAAACCTACAACACTTCTGTTGAAAATTAAAATGCAAAGGTGAAGGTTTATTTTTGGCCTCTCTTTTATCTATGCCTAAGAATAGTTTCACATGCTTCTTTTGCTTTTCAATTTTTGTTGTAAACAGTAGAACATTTGAGAGATTTTTCCACCATGAAGTACACCCCAAAAATTAATGCAATTTTTTTTAAAAAAAGGAATATGATATGAGCAAAATATCTAGCCTAGAGAGCTAAATTTTGTTTTCTCCTCATCCTTTTTCCTTGTTTGGCTGAGGTTTTCTTCAAAGATAATAAAAATAATGGCAAAGTCACATGTTTTATCACACACTCATTCTTCTTTCTCAACTTCCCTCTTTATTTTATGCCTCTCCTCTGTTGGAATTCTTTTACAACTTTTGATTATTTTTTAAGAAGTTGTACTAGTAATTACTTTCAAAAAGCCATGCTAATAGTTTGTTCCATATATCAATTATTACTTTTGCCAGAAAAATCTGGAGCCATTATTTAATTCTTTTTTTAAATACCTAATGTCCTTTGTCTAATCTTCAGATTTTGCAGCTTCCCACATACACTGCTTCACATTTTCCTATGAAAAAGATCACTTTTTTAGAATTCTCATTATGTAAATGTTATTCTTTTCACAGAAAGTAGTACTAAAGCTAAATTCATCCCTACAAAGTACATCAGTTTAGGTAAACAAATTCTCAAATACACAGTGTTCTCTGGTACAAGCAGTAGTTGTGAGGAAAATAATCAAGTAATTCAAAACTTACAAACAGCTATAGTTTAACTCAAAATCATCAAGTTTTCAGTTAAAGCACTAAGTTATATCCTACAATATCTACTCTTACACTTAAAACTGATCAGTATGATAAAACTCTGAAAAATACCTTATTACTTATAATTATTATCCCAGGAATTCTGCCATATTCGTGCAAAGAGTAAAACTTTCACTTTTGTGCATAGTTGTAAGTAAAAGGGTGGACTACAGTTTTTTCCCCTAATTTTGGAAGATTATTTATTCAATAACTATATTTTTTGGCCCTGCATTGGGATACAGGTGCAGTTCCTTTCTAGATTTCACATTGTCTGGAATTGTTCCACGTTTTGATCCAAAATATACTTCATGTTCCACAAATGAGAGGAAGAGCTTGGAGGCCTGTAATATTTCACAAAAGTAATTTTTAAAATTCTTTGAAAAAAATTAAGTGTTTATATATTTTACTCACCTTTTCCTGATTAATGGGATGCCCTTCCCCATGTTTTACTATTTTGCTAACTATAAAAGTAATACATGAATTTCTGAAAACCTCAGAATATATCAAGAAAAGAAACGTCACCAGTATTCTCTACCTCAGAGATAAGACCTTTTAACAATTTGGAATATTGTCTCCAATTTGTTAGTCAATTTTGAATTTTATGAAAGTTTTGAATCTGCTTTTTAAATAATATATTGCAAATCCTCCATTTTCAACTTCCTGAGATGGGAAAACAATTTTGCTACTATTTCTCCTTAAAAACAGGCCAGAATTTGAATGTGTGAAATTGAGGGGACAGTTCAGAAATAAAAATATCTGTTATGACCCCAGAGAGAAGTGCAGAAAAAGGAGTCAGCCTAAAGATAATTTATGCAAATTTTGATGTCCTATATACACAGCACAAATGGTTAAATTGCTTTGAATTTTTTGCAGATTTTGGGAGTTACTTAAATTTCACCCTAATAACCCTTCTAAATCCTTTCCAGTATTTTTTTTTGTCTGAAAGGTTATTTGTGCACTTGCAAGAATTCAGAAAAGTATTAGGGTATAAGAAATGTCCATTTGTTTCAATATTCTAGGTTTAAATAAACCAATAATTCTTACCAACTTTCCAGTACTTTTCTGGTTTGAATAAAATCACGGCAAATAAATAATTTCCCTCAAAAAGTCATAAAATAGTAATCAGGGCCTGAGATATTATAAACATATTGCCTTTTTATTGTATGATGTATTTAAGGTTTCAATACTTAATCATTTCTGAAGATAAATATTTACTTCCTTGCAAAATTAAACAAACAAATATGAAGTCTTATCTAAGATTTGAATTGATGTATTACAGGATCTCAGTTTTGTTATTTTTTTCTAAGATAGTACTCCTTTTGGATAGGTGTTGAACAAACATGCTTATGACTTTCATTGGCATGTAGAATAGTATGGGTTTTTTTTATTTTGTTTTTGACAATCAATTCCCTGTGCTGATGGTCTGGGTGACTTCAACTTAGAAGTTTTTTCAAAACTTTTAATTAAATTTATCAAAATGACAGCACATGTTAGCTTTTGCTGCTTTTGTCCACTAAACATTAGCTAATTCTTAAACTGGGAATTTTTTTTTTTTGCAAAGATCTAGAAACAAAAAGAAGGGGAGATCTGTTGCAAATATAATGGAATAAATTGTAATTATATTTTTGAAGTAACTTGTAGATATGTAGTACAATTTCCTAGTAAATATTACTTGATTTCTCAGGCAATTTGTTTCAGACATTACATTCTCTCCCACAATACAAAAAAGTAATGTCACAAAGGTGAATTCTAAGATACTTATTGACAATAAAAGGCCGTAAGCACACAGTGGGCAAAAGTCCTAGCAAACTTGAAAAATATTTAACTGAACAATAATGGAGCAATGCCAAATGCTCAAAGTCACCAAAGATAATTTTAATTGTTGTAGATATAATGGTGTTCAATGACAGCTGTTTTGGAACAAAAAGGTTATTTCCTGCAAATTTCAGTAAGTTTTCTCCTAAAATAAACTCTCATTGATTGTTAAAATTACCAATTGTCCTTAATGGCAAATGGAAACCAAAATTGGCTAATTACTTTGAATATGGAGTCACTCCTACATGTTGATTTGTAAACACTATCTGGAGGAAAAATTAAAAGACATAATGTAGCCCAGTGTTATTTCTCCCTATGGAGATATTACAGGACTCTTATGTAAGAGAAGTAGTTGAAAAAAATATCTAAAGCAAAAAGCACTTACAAACTGAATGTTGCAACTTTCCCAGTAAGCACAGCTTCCTCTCTCCTTTCCTCTCTCTTTTTTTGGAAATGACAAGAATAAGCTTTTTTAAGAAGTAGGTTTTGCTAAATTATAAATAAAAATATAATTATTTAACAAAAGAGAGTTAACTTATTAGTCAATAAAAATTTATTTTGTGTTCTAGTCTAATATTACTTGAATACACTAATTTGGATTTGGTGCTTATTTATATATTACAAGTCTATTTTTAAGTTTATTTGACCCAAGGTTATCATTTTATGCATTACACATAATAGTCCATTGCTATTTTTGTTTTAATAAATTTTAATAATGTGTATTGACAGCTACTTGAATAAAAGTAATGGGGGAAAATATAAAGATAAAGAAGGTACAATTCCTATTCTTAAATCTAGAGACACAGTGATTCAGTTCATTTATTAATGTATTTTATTGCTTCGTTTTTCTGTAGGACAACTAATATATATATATATATATATATATATATATATATATATAATATATATATATATACACACACACACATATACATACATACACACATTATTTTTTAAATTGGAACATTCACAAAAAAATAAAGAATAAGAATTACTTTGAGTACATTTCACCATCGTGAGATAATCACTATTAAAACATACACTTATTTTTTTCTGAACCTCTGTACATACAAATATATTTAAACAAGATATAGATAGTATTTTATGTTTTTAAAAAATTTTTAGTTATCAGTTTAACAATGATGAGAAAAGAACTGAAATTTTAAAAGAGAACTCTAAGAATTTCCATTATCTTTAGATATTTAGGTGTGTTTTTTTTCTTTTCTTTAGTTCTAAGAAACATTCTTCCTTGTGGGGTCCTAACATTCCATAATATATGCTTGTTAGGTTGTATTCCAGTATTTTGTACTTAAGTATTCCTTTTAAGAACACTTGGTTTTAAGCAAAACATTTATTAAGGCTTTTCATAGATCAAAATAATACATAAAATCTATGTTATTAAAAGATCAAAAGGTAAGAGAAAATTTCTATGAGACTTAGTCTTCACCAACAAGTAATTAAGCATGGGAGTAATTTAATACAATCATGAGTATTTTGCCAACCAATAGTTTCAAAACCTAGTCGTTTTGTTTCACTCTTTTTTGCAGAATATAGTTAAAATGTTATTCTATAGTAATACTATACTGACTTTTAAAAGGATAGATCTATATGTTCTGACATGAAAAGAACTTATTAAGTGAAAAAATCACAGAATCACGTATTTCAAATAATTTATGCTAAACAACTATAAAAATCTATAGGCTGAAGTACAGATGTACTTCTATATGTATGAAAATACACAGAAAATATACAAACAAGAAATACCTCAATCTGGGAAGGGAAGTAGAAATGTGGCGATAGTAAGGGGGAACTTCTGCAATTTATTCTAGATATTTCTGTATTCCTTTCAACAAAGTAAAGTCATACATTACTGGTGCAATTATTTTTATTATTTTTATTTTATTTTTTTAATATGGAATCATTTTTAAATGAAAGAAATTAAGGTGACCTAACATCATATGATCATTTATATCAGCCCTTTTTGCTGCTCTGAATTTTAGTCATTTCTGTAACCAGCTAACTTTTAAGAAAATTGAAAGCTCCTAGAGAAGATATATGCACTGTACCTTGCATTTCCCCCATAGCACTGGCATTACTGCCTTGGCATAGTAGGTTCAAAATATGACTGTCTTGAATATATAAAATTATGATGTAGACTACAATTTAGAAGCCACTGTTCTACCAGAGCAGCAAAACTATTACCTTATGGAGAGAAATCTACAAAGAGCTCTCGTTATGGATTTCATTGTAAGTCCTTTAATACAAAAGACATTGGATAATATTCCCCTTTATAGTATAATGACTAGAAGCTCAGTTTAATAAATTTTAACCATGCTTGGCATACATTTCTTTGCTTTGAAAATAAGATCTGGGATAACGGAAAGTAATCATTTCTAGTACCACTGCAGGATCAGTTAAGAGCTGGCAAGGTTGCAGAAAAAAAAGAACCCTCTTACACTGCTGGTAGGAATGCAGAATGGTGCAGCCACTGTGGAGAACAGAATGGAGTTTTCCTCAAAAAAAACTACAAATGGAACTCCCATTTGACCCAGTGACCCCACATCTAGGAATATATCCCAAGAAACTAGAAACACCAATCAGAAAGGATATATGCACCCCTATGTTCATAGCAGCACAATTTACTAGTACAATAGCTAAGATTTGAAAACAGCCTAAGTGCCCATCAGTAGATGAGTGTATTAAAAAACTGTGGTAAATCTACACAATGGAATACCATGCTGCTGTAAAAAGGAAGAAACTCCTATCATTTGCAATAGCATGGATGGAACTGGAGAGCATTATGCTAAGTAAAATAAGCCAGTTGGAGAAAGATAAATATCATATGATCTCACTCACTTGTGGAATATAATGAACAACATAAACTGATGAACAAAAACAGATCCAGAGATAGAGAGGCATCAATCAGATGCTCAAACTCGGAGGGAAGGAAGGGGAGGGTGGGAATAAGGGGGAGAGATCAACCAAAGGACTTGGATGCATCCATATAAGGCTAACCAATGGACACAGACACCAGGGAGTGAGGGCAAGAGCAGGAGTGGGGGGGGGGGAGCCAATGGGGAGATAAGAACATATATGTAATACCTTAATTAATAAAGAGGAAAAAAAAAGAGGTCTGCAATGGAAACCATGGTTTTTGGTGTGAAAGAACTCTGGGCACTCACTGGAATACAACAACTTATGAAAGTAAAGAAGGTCTTCAACTTTATAATGTGAACATAGGAAGGAAAAGTGTTAAAGGAGCCTATCCCTGACTGTTAATATTCACTTTGAGAGGGGGAAACCAAGATGGCGGCATAGGTGAACACCTAATTGCTGCCTCATACAACAATTTCAAAACTGCAACTAAAAGACAGAACAGACATCATCCAGAACCACAGGAAAGCTGGCTGAGTGGAAATTCTACAACTAGAAGGAAAGAGAGGGGCTCACAGAGACTCAGAAGAGCTGGAAAAAGCTGAGGTACTGAGATGGGGCATGGAGAGAGCAGGTGACATATTGCCTGGCTGGCTTCTGCTGGTGGGAGGGAGACAGAGACTGACTAAACTGAACCCCTTATCCTACTGCACTGAATCCCAGTTCTGGGCGAGATTCATATGGGGGGAGTTTGGACTGTGGTGAAAAGGGAAAAGTGCACGGAAAGTTAGGGGAGCCACGAAAGAGCAGAGGTCTGTGGGTGCGCACACCACTGCGCGCAGAGAAGATAGACTGCTGATTGTGCCGCTGGCTTTCTCTAGTGGGTACCTCCCAACTGTGCTGAACTCCACTCTGACTGCACTGAACCCCAGTTTCAGGCAAGACCCTGGAGACCCAGACTCATACAGGTCCCAGAATAAAAGGGAACCGGAAAGGCAGAGGTCTAGAGGCATGTGCGCATGTGCACAGAGAGGGCTGCAGCGATTACCAAGAGACACTTGAGACACAGGGGCTACGTAGGGCAGGGCCTACTGGAAGCCAAGACTGTCTGCTCAGCCCTGAGACTCTACCCCATCGAGCTCAACAGAGGCTTTTACAGTTTTGCAAGTCTTGTATCATAAGGCTGACTCCAGCACAGAAGCTCTCCCAGTGTAGTGAAAATGCAGAGACAAAGGAACAGATCACACAGAAAAGAAATGGAAGAAAACAAACAACTGAATATAGAGTTCAAAACCACGATTATAAGGTTTTTCAAGAATTTACTAGAAACGGCTGATAAATTTAGTGATACCCTCAAGGATATGAAAAAGGACCAACTAGAAATTAAACATACACTGACTGAAATAAAAAATATTATACAGAGGCCTAACAGCAGACTAGAGGGACATAAGAATCAAGTCAAAGATTTGAAATACAAAAAAGCAGAAAACACTCAACTGGAAAGGCAAAAAGAAAAAAGAATCCAAAAATGTGAAGATAGTATAAGGAGCCTCTGGGACAACTTCAGGCGTACCAACATCAGAATTATGGTGGTGCCAGAAGAAGAGAGAGAACAAGATACTGAAAACCTATTTGAAGAAATAATGACTGAAAACTTCCCCCACCTGGTGAAAGAAATAGACTTACAAGTCCAGGAAGCACACAGAACCCCAAATAAAAGGAATCCAAAAAGAGGACCATACCAAGACACATCATAATTAAAATACCAAGAGCAAAAGACAAAGAGAGAATATTGAAAGCAGCAAGAGAAAAACAGTTAATTACCTACAAGGGAGCACCCATTTGATTGTCAGCTGATTTCTCAACAGAAACTATGCAGGTCAGATGGGAATGGCAAGAAATATTCAAAGTGATCAATAGCAAGAACCTACAACCAAGATTACTCTACCCAGCAAAGCTATCATTCAGAATTGAAGGTCAGATAAAGAGCTTGACATATAAGAAAAAGCAAAAGGAGTTCATCACCACCAAACCAGTATTACATGAAATGCTGAAAGGTACTCTGTAAGAAGAGGAAGAAGAAGAAAAAAGTAAAGATAAAAATTAATGAACAACAAATACATATCTATCAGCAAGAGAACCTAAAAATCAAGTGAACAAAAAATCTTATGAACAGAATAATCTGATGAATATACAGTGGTACCTCGAGATACGAGTTTAATTCGTTCCTTAACCTTGAGGCATGGGAAACTATGAGACGCTCAAGTCACGGTAAACTGGTGGGTCGTGTGCAGCCGGCCGATCCGCGCGATTACTTGTATCTCAACTGTTGCTCATATTTCAAAGCAAAAATCGCTCGCTCGATGGCTCATATCTCAAAAATCTCGTATGTTAGGGCACTCATATCTCGAGGTACCACTTAGAATCAGGGGCATAGAAAGGGAGTGGACTGACAATTCTCAGGGAGAAAGGGGTGAGAGGGGTGCACGGAGAGACTGGACAAAAATCATATACCTATGGATGAGGACAATCGGGGGGAGGTAAGGGCAGAGAGAGGGGTGGGAGCTGGGTGGAGGGGAGCTATGGGGGGAAAAAAGAGGAACAAATGTAATAATCTGAACAATAAAGATTTATTAAAAAATATTCACCTTTAACCTATGTATGGCCTAGTTTGATATGGCAAATATAGTTGTAAATTGTACTTAAATAAGAAAGTCAATCTACTTAATCATTAACTATATTAATGGATTTTTAAGTGAGAAAAAACTGGATGGTCATTTTTTGCAGGTGATTTCTTTCATAAAACATACTTATAGCTTCACTTATTCAAACTGACAGCTTCTTTCCAGATCTATTCTCATCCAGCCACAGAAATAGAAATATGACTAGGAATGTATCGACCCCTTCTTTTTTTTCCTCTCAGAGTGGCCACTGAAGTACCAGGATTGAGTGAAGCAAGAGAAAGAACTTCCTTTAGGGGAGTGTAGGCATGAATGTAAATGGGGGAAAAAAGAAAAGAAAAAAGAGACTAACTTCAAAAAAACTATAGAATGTGCACTTTCCTGAAAATGAAAGCATGTGACAATTTTTTTTCTTTTTTTAGTGAATTTATTTTGTTGACACTGGTTAACAAAATCATACAGGTTTCAGTTGCACAATTCTACAGCACATCATCTGTATACTGTATTGAGAGTTCACCACTCAAGTCATGGACATTGATAATAGTATGGTGTTTGCCAGAAGTGGGGTACGGGGGAGGGTATAGGAGGGAAAATGGTGATAGACAATCCCTGCATTCTGGAGATGCTCTCTCTTTTTATTGTTTCTTTCTCCTTAACGTAAAATCATGTGCAAGCTCCTCATCTTAAAAGAAATAAAAGTAAAAAAACCCACCTTGGTTAGACTCAGTGTATAACCTATCCTCTTTCCTTCACTAACAAACATGTCTAAGAGCCATTGGCATTCATTATCTCCACTTTCTCATCACAATTGGTAACCAGAAATGGCTAAGAGACTGGACTCAGGAGTTAGGTAGAGCTGAATTATTTTGGAACTGTTGCGAACTAATTGTATGACTGGTCTTTCTGTGGCTCAGTGTAGTCACCTGTAAAATGAGGGTAACAATATTAATAATATTTCTTCCTGACCTCATAGGGCTGTAGTGAAGATTAAATAGCACAATGCTTGGCTTGTAGTAGGTGCTCAATAAATGGTTTTGACTAGCATGTCTTCTACCTCCACCTCTGTTTTCACCAAAGTTTACTAGTACCAGGCCAATCTTAGTTAACTTCTCTATGTCATCTGAGAGAGTTGTCTGCTCTCTTCCTTTGACCTTCATTATACCAGGCCATTGTCATTTTCCACTTCTCTAGCTGTTCCTTCTCAGATTTCACCTATCCCTTAAAATCTCATCATCCTCATAGATTTCTCCTTAGCTGCCTCACTCTTGCTCTCCCTGGCAGTCTCATTTGCACCAATGGGTTCAGTAGCTAGTAAACAGTGACAATTCCAAGTTGTATTTCCATCACAGACCCCTTTCCAAGACTCCTATGTACAGAAGTAGATGACCATGGACATCTTCATTTGGTTAGCCTCCACAAACACCTAAAACTCAACATTTCTCAAACTGAGCCCAACAATTGTTCACATCAGAAACCTGAGCATCAGCTTTTATATTCATGCCCTTTAATGCAAAAGGGTTTTTTGTTTATTTTTTTAAAGGCTTTGGATCTTACCTCCTAAATATTTTCGTATGGCTACATTCTGTTCCTCCTTCAAGATTAAGCTTAGTACTATATCTTTGGAAAACCCTCTCATTAACCACTCCCCTCCTCAACCTGAATTAGATTTGCCCCATCCTTTGTACCCCCATGGCAACATGTGATAACACTTTCATAGCATTGTATTCTGCTTTTAAAAAAGAAACTTATCTGCCCAGCCAAGTGTGGCTCAGCAATTGAGCATCAACCCAGGAATCAAGAAGTCATGGTCTGATTCCCTGACAGGGCATATGTACAAGTTGCAGGCTCGATCTCCAGTAGGGAGCGTACAAGGGACAGCCAATCAATGATTCTCTCTCATCATTGAGGTTTCTGTCTCCCTCTCCCACTCCTTTACTCTCTGAAATCAATAAAAATATATATATTTTTTAAGGAGAAACTTACTTGTCTCCTCTGCAGGACTGTGAGCTCCCTAAAAGCCAGGTTTTGTCTTTTAGCCAAACTCGTGTGACAGAAGATGTGCTTAATAAGAATTTGAAAATAAACCTATACTAGCTCAGCGTTCAGCTTAATTCCACTGCTATCTCAGGTGTACTATCAATAGCCTTGAATTTAGCTCAATGACTTACAAACAATTTACAAAATATTAAATCTGTTCCCAGATAAGGAAGAGTTAACTATATGCTAGAGTTCAAGGGATCCTTGCCAAGTCAATAAATTTGCTGAATACCAACTGTTTTCCTCAAATACTGAATATGTTTACTATTTCCATTTCTCAAATTTCTTACTGAGAATAAATGGGATTAAACTTTTTTTCATAATATAGAAGAGATTCTTTTGGTAAGGATAGCATTTTAAATGATGGTCCTTAAATACTTGAAAAGGCAATTCTCTGTCTTGATTGGGACTTAGACTCTAATTCACATGATAGAGAACAAAGTTAAAAATCTGGACTTTTATTTTGAGTCTAACAAAATTTTTCCATTTACTACTTCTCATTATAGCAATGATTTTCAAATTATAATGTACATAAGAAGTACACCCAAGTCAGGGAAGGAGAGAAGGAATCAAGATTGGGAATGATAATGCAAATTTGGCATTATTATTAAAATACCACAAATACTTAACATTAAAAAATACAATTGTTAGTTTGCCAGAATTCTAAGATTTATTTTAGAAACTAGTGGCCTGTTGTAAGAAATTCATGCATGAGGGGATGGTGTCCCTCAGCCCAGCCTGCACCCTCTCCAATCTAGGACTCCTCAGGGGATGTCTGACTACTGGTTTTGGTATCAGGCCTAAATCGGCAGTTGGACATCCCTCTCACAATCCAGGATGGCTCTCTCCTAATTGCTCACCTGCCTGCCTGCCTGATTGCCCCTAACTTCCCCCCAGGTTGTCCCCAACTGCCTCCCACTTCTGGCCTGCTTGTCCCTAACTGCTCCCCCCTGCCAGTCTGCTCACCCTCAATTGTCCCTCCCCGCTGGCCTGATCACCCCCAACTGCCCTCCCCTCCTGGCCTAACTACCCCCAACCGCCTCTGCCTCAGCCCAGCCATATGGCTTTGTCCAGAAAGATGTCTGGAAGGTGTCCTGGTCTAATTAGCATATTACTCTTTTATTAGTATAGATAGTATAGTCACTAATTATATCACATTTTTTACATCAGGAAGTTTTCCTTCTTTCCCTACAGGTATAATTAAAGACATTAAACATTATAGTTATTTGCCAGTATCTAATGTTTAGGTATCATAGATAAATTTAAATTGTCTTTAATTGCTCTTAATACATTGGTTCATTTACAAATATTTGAATACCTACTATGTGCCAAGCATACATGCACTTTGAATGTAAAATATCAGGACTTGGGGGTTTTTCCTGTTTGGAATAGAGTGTTATTTTGAATATAATAGTAATTCAGTAAATGTGTGTTGACTAAATTTAGTGTAGAAAATACTATTATTTAAGCTCTTTTGAAATCTATACAAGAATGCTGTCAGAAAAGCTGCATTGTTAGAACAAATAAGTATCAGGAAATCCTTTTGGTAGTGGTAATACTTTAGTGATATGAAATATAAAAATTGAATTAGAAGATCATAATGTAAAGTTGAACATTACACTGAATACTTTTTAACAAAAAAGGCAAATTTAAAAGAACTGTATAACACATTTAAACTAGAAATGTACTTTTTAAGATTAGTCAAATAATATTCAATTCAACTTTTAAAAGAGGGCCAAAGGATCTGGAAAATAATCTATTATAGTAAATCCATTATATTATTATAGTAAAATGAAGTGCTTTATTTTTAATCCAAGATGTAGACTAAATACATACATTTGCCAATCTTCCTTATGCTAAAAGCCCATTAAGATGATTAAGGCCACTACTAATCCATAAGGCATTTTTGTGTGAATTAGGAAAAGGTATCCCTTCATTCAGATAGAATGAGTGTCTGATTAGGACTCAAGACCATCTTTGTCCACTTGACTGTCCCTTTGGGGCAGAGTTACAAACCTGCACAACAATCTGCTGCAGCCCTGGTATAAAAGAATGACAAATCAAGGTAAGTGTGTGGAGAAGGGAAAAGCAAAAATATGATAGTTCTTATCAGTAAGGGGAGGATATAAATAATCCTTTTTTTCCTCAACATCATTTAAAAATTTTAAGTTAAAATTCACATGCCATAAAATTCACCCCTTAAATGTACAATTAAGTGGATTTTAGTATTTAACAAAGTTGTGTAATCATCACCATGGTCTAATTCCAGAACATTTCAACACGCCCAAAAGAACCTTCCCTATTTTTTCCTCTTCTACCCTCTGGCAACACTCATCTGTTTCTGTCACTATGGATTTGCCTATTCTATTACATTTTATATAAATAGAATTATACAACATGAGGCCTTTTGTGACTGAATTCTTTCACTTGGCATAATGTCTAGCATATATCAGCATTCCATTCCTTTTTAGTGCTAAATAATATTCTATTGTATAGATATACCGAATTCTGTTTATTCATTCATCCATTTATGAACATTTGGGTAGTTTCCTCTTGTTGTTATTATTAGTAATGCTGCTATAAACACTGGAATACCAGTGGCTTAACATTTAATAAGAGCTTATGAGGATTACAAGACTGTTTGAATGTAAATGACTGTAGAGTGCCATGCTCTTGGTTTTGTATTACCTACCTTCCTGCAGTTTCTTTCTTCCTTAAAAAAAATTTTTTTTAATTTACTTTTCACCCAGTCTTCCTTCCCCTCTGGCAATCATCAATTTGTTCTCTATATTTAGGTCTGTTTCTGTTTTGTTTTGTTTCTTTAGATTCCACAAATAAGTGAAATTATATAATATTTATCTTTCTCTCCCTTCCTTTATTTTACTATATACCATTTTGGTCCATCCATGCTGTTGCAAATTGAAAGATTTTATTCTTTTTTATTGCAGAGTAATATTCCACTGTGTATGTGTATATACATACATATTATGTCTTTTTTATCCATTCATCTACTGATGGGAACACCTAGGTTGCTTCCATATTTCGGCAATTGTAAATAATGCTACAATGAACATAGGGGTACATATATATATTTGAATTAACACTTTTGTTTTCCTTGGTTAAATACTTAGAAGTAGAATTGCTGGGTCATATGGCAGTTCTATTTTTAATGTTTTGAGGTATCACCATACTGTTTTCCATTGGCTGCACCAATGTACAATTCCTCTAATGGTACTCATGGGTTTCCTTTCCTCCATGTCTTCACCACTTATTTGTTGACTTTTTTATGTTCGTCATTCTGACAGGTATGAGATCTTATCTCATTGTGGTTTTGGTTGGCATTTCTCTAAGGATTAGTGATGTTGAGGAATTTTTCATATACCTTTCGACCATTTGGATGTCTTCTTTGGGAAAATGGCAATTCAGAACCTTTGTCCATTTGTTAAATAGGTTGTTCGGGTTTTTTTGTTTGTTATTATATGAGTTTTTTATTATTATTATTTTTGTTTGTTTGTTTGAGGAAAGAGGAAAATTGATGTGAGAGAGAAGCATCGATTGATTGCCTCCTGGGTATATGCCCTAACATATACCCATAACCCATAACCGGGGTATGTGCCCTGACATGGAATTGAACCTGCCATCAACTGAGCCACAATCTATTTTGGATATTACCCCATTATCAGATATGCAATTTGCAAATATCTGCTCTCATTCAGAAGGTTGTCTTTTCATTTTGTTAATTGTTTCCTTCACTGTGCAGAAACTTTTTAGTTTGATGTAGCTCCTTTAATTAAAAAAAAATGGGGGAGTAGCTTTTTGTTGGCTTTACTGAAGGAGATATGTCAAAAAGACATTGCTAAGACCAATGTCAAAGAATTTACTGCCTATGTTTCTTCCAGGAGTTATATAGTTTCAAGTTTTACATTTAAGCCTTTAATCTATTTTGAGTTTATTTTTGTACATAGTGTCAAATGACCCACTTTCTTTTCTTTTCTTTCTTTCTTTCTTTCTTTCTTTCTTTCTTTCTTTCTTTCTTTCTTTTTCTTTGTGTGTGTGTGTGTGCGTGTGTGTGTGTGTGTGTGTGTGTGTGTGTGTGTGTCTGTCCAGTTTTCCCAGCACCACTTATTAAAGAAATGGTCATTTCTCTACTTTATATATTTGCCTTTTTGTTGTATATAAATTGACTATATAAATGAGGATTTCTCTCTGAGCTCTTACTTCTATTCCATTGATCTATGTGCCTATTTATTGTGCCAGTAATATATTGTTTTGTTTATTATAGTTTGTAGTATAGTTTAAAATCAGGAAGCATGATACCTCTCATTTTCTCTTTTTTCTGCAAGATTACTGAGGCTATTCAGGGTCTTTTGTGGTTCCATATAAATTTTAGGATTATTTGTTTTAGTTCTGAGAAGAATGCCAAAATAATGGTATTTTGATTGAGATCATATTGAATCTATATAATGTTTTAGGTAATATGGGCATATTAATAATCTTTGAAATTCATAAGTAAGGTATATCCTTCCATTTATTTGTGTCTTCTTTAATTTATTTCTTCAATATCTTTTTTAAAAATATATTTTATTGATTTTTTACAGAGAGAAAGGGAGAGGGACAGAGAGTTAGAAACATTGATAGGAGAGAAACATCGATTAGCTGCCTCCCGCGTGTTCCCCACTGGGGATGTGCCCGCAACCAAGGTACATTCCCTTGACCAGAATCGAACCTGGGACCCTTCAGTCAACAGACCAATGCTCCTTCCACTGAAAAACCGGTCAGGGCATTTCTTCAATATCTTATACTTTTCAGAGTACAGATCTTTCACCTCCTTAGTTAAATTTATTCCTAGGTATTTTATTCATTTTTTTTATGTTACTATAAATGGGATTGTTTTCTTGATTTTTCCTTATGATCATTTGTTATTAGTGTACATAAATGCAACAGACTTCTGTATATTAATTTTAGATCCTGCAAGTTTACTGAACTCATTTATTAGTTCTAACATTTTTAAAATTAAATTTATTGGGATCACATTGGTTAATAAAAGTATATAGGTTTCAAGTGTATAATTCTATGATATATCACCAGTATATGCATTATATGCTCACCACCCAGAGTCAAATCTTTTTTAATCACATATATGTCACCCCTTTTACCCTCTACTATGTTTCCCTTCCCTCTGATAACCACTATATTGTTGTTTGTGTCTATGAGTTTTTGTTTGTATTTCTTGTTTATTTATTTGTTGTTCTGCATACTAGTTAAAGGTATTTAGAAATTAACCTACTGAAATTTTACTGAGGGAATAAATGAATAGTTATGAGACATTAACAAATAAAAATACTTTGAGGAGGAAAAAATATCCATGTCATGGGGGTAGGAAGAGATACTGTCAAGCTGTGATGTCAATAAACAAAGTATTATTCTTCAGTAAAGCATACACATCTCATCACCTCCCTCCCACTTCTTCCGCTTCTTTCCACTGTAGTACACAAGTTTCTAAACATATAAATGCAATTCATAACCAATCTACCAATTACTTAAACATTTAAGATGCACTAGAAATGCAAAACAGAAAGAAAAAATTACCTTTTCCAAAGTGTCACCTCCAGAAAGAGACATCCATTTTCTTTATATGTATGAAAAATGCTCCTATAGATAGAGCGACAAGGCTAGCAAGCTGAAGACTACAAAAACATCTGTATAAACATAGCAACAAGAAGTCTGTTAGTTCACATCCTTCAGACTTTTAAGAGATAGATACCTAGATGCTTAAAAATACCTTCTTTAAGAGGGGATATGGGTTATTGAAAAATCATTGTAGGAACAGAATATCTGAAATCACTCTGCTAGAAAGCACAGCTCTTAAGCTGTAGACTCAAAATACTCAATCCTTAGACTCTGCTCAAAACAAAAATTGGAGGGAACAAGAAGATGGCGGCATGGGTAAACACCTACACTGCTGCCTCGCACAACAATTTCAAAACTACAACTAAAAGACAGAACGGACATCATCCAGAACCACAGGAAAGCTGGCTGAGTGGAAATTCTACAACTAGAGGGAAAGAGAGGGGCTCACAGAGACTCAGAGGAGCTGTAAAAAGCTGAGGTACGGAGACATGCGCGTAGAGAGGACAGGTGGCGGAGTGTCTGACTGGCTTCCTTTAGTGGAGGGTGATGGAAATCCCGACTGCACTGAACTCCACTTCCGACTGCACTGAACCCCAGTTTTGGGCAAGACTCATGGGGGTGAGGGGGTCTCTGGACTGTCGTGAAAAGAGATGAGTGCACAAAAATTTGAACCCCTTATCCTACGACACTAAACCCCAGATCCAGCCGAAACTCATACGGGGGGAGTTTGGACTGTGAAAAGGGAGAAGTGCATGGAAATTTAGGGGAATTGCAAAAGATCAGAAGTCTGGTTGCGCACACGGCACTGCACACAGAGGACCGACTGCTGATTGTGCCGCTGGCTTTCACGAGTGGGCGGTAGACAGACCCTCCCAACTGTGTCACTTCTAACTCCACTAAACCCCAGTTTCTGGCGAAACTCTGGGGACCCAGACTCATATAGTTCCGGAGCTAGAGGAGCTGGAGGAGCAGCAGTCTAGAGGCATTGTGCGCAGGATCACAGAGGAACCGCTCCAGCGATTACCCAGTCACGTGAGACACAGGGGCCGTGGAGGGCAGGGCCGACTGGAAGGCAAGGCAGTTCCTTAAGCCCTGAGACTCCACCCATCCCAAGCTCAACAGAGAGGCTTTGGCAGTTTTGCAAGTCTGGTATCATAAGGCTGAATACAACACAGTTCTCCCGGCATAGTGAAAATGTCGAGACAAGGGAAGGGATCACAAACAAAAGGAATGGAGGAAAACAAACGACTGGATATAGAGTTAAAAACCACACTTGTAAGGTTTTTCAAAAATATCCTAGAAAAGTTGGATAAAGTTAGCGAGACCCAAGAGGAGATGAAAAAGAACAAACTAGAGATGAAAAAGATCCAATTAGAGATGGAAAAGGACCAACTAGAAATTAAACATACACTCACTGAAATAAAAAATATTATACAGAGACCTAACAGCAGACTAAAGGAAGGCAAGAATCAAGTCAAAAATTTGAAATATAAAGAATCAGAAAACACTCAACTGGAAAAGCAAGAAGAGAAAAGAATCCAAATATGTGAAGATAATGTAAGGAGCCTCTGGGACAGCTTCAAGCATACCAACATCAGAATTGTGGGGGTGCCAGAAGAAGAGAGAGAGCAAGATACTGAAAACCTATTTGAAGAAATAATGACTGAAAACTTCCCACATCTGGTAAAAGAAATAGACTTACAAGTCCAGGAAGTACACAGAACACCATATAAAAGGAATCCAAAGAGGACTACACCAAGACACATCATAATTAAAATACCAAGAGCAAAAGACAAGAGAGAATATTAAATGCAGCAAGAGAAAAACAGTTCATTACCTACAAGTGAGCACCCATACATCTGTCAGCTGATTTCTCAACAGAAACGATGCTGGCCAGACGGGAGTGGCAAGAATTATTCAACGTGATGAATACCAAGAACCTACAACCAAGAATAATCTATCCAGCAAAGCTATCATTCAGAATTGAAGGGCAAATAAAGAGCTTCACAGATAAGAAAAAGCTAAAGGAGTTCATCAACTCCAAACCAGTATTATATGAAATGCTGAAAGGTGCTCTTTTAGAAGAGGAAGAAGAAAAGGGTAAAAGATAAACAATTATGAACAACAAATACGTATCTAATAAGTGAATCTAAAAATTAAGTGAATTAAAAATTTGATCAACAGAATAAACTGGTGAATATAATAGAATCAGGAGCACAGAAAGGGAGTGGACTGATAATTCTCAGGGGGAAAGGGGTGAGGGGAGTGCAGGGAGTGACTGGACAAAAATCATACAACTATGGATGAGGTCAACGGGAGGGAGGTAAGGGTAGAGGGAGGGGTGGGAGCCAGGTGGAGGGGAGCTATGGAGGGGAAAAAAAGAGAAACAAATGTAATAATCTGAATAATAAAGATTTAATTTTAAAAAAATAGAAAAAAAAAGCAGGGAACAGACTGGGTGCCTGATAGGACATTAAAGCCTAGAAGAGCTTGCTCTAGCAAAAAAACTGTTTATCAATAGTAGTAGTTCCATGTATCAAGAGCAAAGTTGGCACTTGGGTCCCAATGTTCAAACCAAAATTACATTAATAAGAGCAGAAAGGCCTGTGATTACCTAAGTAGGCTCAACTTAGTAGGGGGACTGGGGTTTACATAAATAATAATCAAATTTGTAGACATAAATGTTGAAAATGCAACTTTTAAAGGTGATTAAAATTTGACATTCCTATTGTTTCAATAATAAAAACTCACTGACAGCCTGTCACTTGCCATAAGCTAGGGCTACAAAAATGAATTTTAAAAATCCCTGTCTTAGAGGGTAGTACATGGGAAATTTTTGTTCCTTCCTCTTATTTTCCTGTGAACAGAAGCTGCTCTCGAATAATAACAAAGTCTTTTAAAAATCGCTGTATTCATGGAGTTTATATTCTAGTGCAGGTAGAAAAATAAACAAAAGTTTAAAAAGTAATTTCAGGTATTGATTCATGGAACGAAGAAAAATAAAACTCTTAAGAGAATAAAGAACAATAGTGATGGAAGACCTCTTGATGACAGGTGACTTGAATTATTTAATGGTAGGCATGGTCTTGCAAGTTAAAGACCCAGCAATCAATCATTGATTGTCCACTTATTTGGTTTTAGGCATTGTAGTACAGTATGTGCAGGGCATGAAAAGGTTAATAAATCAAGGCTTCTGCTGTCAAAGCACTTAATCTTAGTAAGGGAAGAGAAACACTTCACCAACAACCTATATCAAACTGCAACAAGTGTTAGACCAGAAGAATACACTAAGTGAAGAGGAGCAATCAGAGCACAGAGGAACATGATTACTCCCCGGGAGGTCTTCCAGAAGGGTATTATAATGTTCCCCAACCTTTAGCACGTGATATTCATTTGTACAATCCAAATAGAGGATAAAGGATGATAAAAGAAGAAAAATTCTGGTGTCTGAACGTGTCCATCCCCTAGGGTTCTGCCAAACCAGGTTTCCCAAAACGTAGGAGACTGGTATCTACTGAAAGCTGTTCTTGGCACAGGTCCATAAGAGTTGTTGTGTGGTGGTGGTTATTTTTGGAGGGGGATTATTGTTGTTGTTAACAACTGAAACTACCATAACTACCTTTCTCCAGGTCCAACTTCCTTGCCCATTTCTCAAACTGAACATATTTATGCCCTTAGGTCCTCTGGAACTCTTCAGTAAAGCATACACATCTCATCACCTCCCTCCCACTTCTTCCGCTTCTTTCCACTGTAGTACACAAGTTTCTAAACATATAAATGCAATTCATAACAATCTACCAATTACTTAAACATTTAAGATGCACTAGAAATGCAAAACAGAAAGAAAAAGTTACCTTTTCCAAAGTGTCACCTCCAGAAAGAGACATCCATTTTCTTTAGATGTATGAAAAATGCTCCTATAGATAGAACCATTGCCAGAGACAATGGTTCTCCCAGCAATGAATACATTTTACAGTTTGCCCATGAAAGACTTTGAGTTAAATTTTTTTCAGTAGAGAAACTTTTTATGATAAATCCAAAATTTCCCAGAGAAAATCAAACCAACTTTTAAATGAAGGACTTAAGAACAACATTTTAAAACAGTTTTAAAGTTTTATGATAAAACTAGAGGCCCAGTGCACAAAATTCATGCATGGGTAGGTCTTTAGGCCTGGCTAGTGATCAGGGCCAATCTGTGGTGTGACCAGCAGAGCAATCGGGGGGTCCCCATTGGTACTTGACTTGGCTAACTTGAGGCCTACAGGCTGGGGGCAGCTCCTGTGTTGAGCATATGCCCCTTGGTGGTCAGTATACGTCATAGCAACTGGTCATTCCACTGTTCAGTCAGTTTGCATATTAGGCTTTTATTATATACTAGAGGCCTGGTGCACGAAATTTGTGCACTCAGGGGGTGGAGAGTTCCTCAGCTCAGCCTGAACCCTCTCACAGTTTGGGAGCCCTCAGGAGATGTCTAATTAATATCCTTAGGCGTTGCTGCAGAGGTGGGAGAGGCCCCTGTGCTCATCAGTCGTGAGCCTGGCTTCTAGCTAAGCGGCACTCTCCCTGTGGGAGTGCACTGATAACTGAGGGCAGCACCTGCATTGAGTGTCTGCCCCCTGGTGGTCAGTGCATGTCATAACGACCAGTCATTCTGCTGTTTGGTTGATTTGCATTTTAGCCTTTTATTATATAGGATGATATACTTTGGAGATTTTGAGGGAGGCTAGTGAGGGTATAGAAGAAACAAGTTTGACCATAAACTAAAACTGGTTATGGGCTTGGCAGAGGTGGGGGAATGAAGATGGGTTGGGATGGGCAGGGTTAGGGATGTAGAGTGTCATACTATGTCATACTATTCTGTCTACTTCTATGTTTTCTGTCACAGAAATGTTTATATTTTAGTTTTATATGGCAGTCTAGGACCTATAAATTCATAGAGGAATCTCGGGCCCATCACTATTTTAAAATCTACCTATTAGAATAGTGAATATTTTTACATCCAAGAAAGTAGAGTATCCATGTAGACCCCCTGATGACTAAATATGATGCATATATGAAAGGAAAACCACTTAACATCCAAATTGGGCTTTACTATATGGAGTGACTACCAGAAAAAAAAATTCTCAATGTTTTCACCTATTTAATAAACATTTATTGAGTTCCTACTAAGAGCCTGCCTTGGCATTTTCTCCTGTTATCGCATCGATGAGATTATGAAGATACGAGAGGCCCGATGCCTGTGCAAGGGGCTCAGGTTTGCAGCCCCAGCTTTGTCAGGAAGGTTGTTCTAATTAGCATAGTATACTTTTATTATTATAGATATTTCCATTTCAGAGATGAGGAAACTAAGCCTCAGTGAGGGTGAGTTTCCTGCTCAAGGTCACAGTGAGTAAAGATAAAGGTCAGGCCTCTTTCCATTCTACCAGTACTTAATTAAAACAAACTTCTTAAAAAGAAAAGACAAATGGAAAGTAGGACAATTTTCCTGTCCTGAAAACTCTGACACCGCAAGGTAAACAGGAAAGCTCTTCTTCCCAACATCTGCTACTCTACTTCCTACCTCTTAATACTTAAAGGTCAATCTGAAATACAAAGATGAGTCAATTTTTTAGGGGAAAAAGTGGAGAAATATTGATACAGCAAGGCAAAATGTTCTTTTTTATTTCCTGAAAATCAGAAGTATTTTTTAACCTTTAAAAAATGTTTTCAAACCAGTACTACCTTAAAACTTGAATAGTCTAACTCAAAATTACTGAAACTACCAAACTGAATTTTTTGGAATTAAATATCATCATTAATTTCATAGGTGTTCATAAATTATGAAAAAATAAAATATTCTCAAAAATAGGGAGTTATTTCGTTCAATATTAAAGTGTATTATTGAAGAAATGGCTTTAAAATTGTGTCTTCTTTTTTTCCAAAATTGAGTCACAAGCCTGGCTTTGGTACTCAGTACCTTATAACAAATAGATAAGTCATTTGGTGAGGGGCAAGAAAGAGAGAACACAATAGTGGAATGGGGAGAGAAAGGGACCTTAATTATATTTAAAGTTGCATGTAAAATTTTATAGTTAGATTTAAAAATCATGTGGGAACATAATACTGTAGAGTCATTTTAAAAGTAGATTTATTTGTAGATGTCAATGTGTGTGTTTAACCTGTCCAGCATGTTGAACTGGTTATACTTTTTTAAATTTTAAAGTAAGATCTTATAAATCATCTGAGAATCTATTTTGTTTATAGACTGATAAATGGTATCTCAGGTAAAGAGGAGGAGCAAATGTCAGAGCTATGCTTGTACACAGCTGCTGCAAATAAGTGACTCAATTGGAAACACAGCACATTACTTTTCTAAACTCATCTGCAAAATGGTTACAGGTCCCTATTAATGTCAACACTGTTTTTGCTGAACCCTTGGAAAATAAACTTTTTGTTATGATTTAAATTTTTTCCCTTAAAAAGTAGTTTACCACCCTAGCTGCTTTGGCTCAGTAGATAGAGCATTGGCCTGCAGACTGAAGGGTCCTGGGTTCGATTCCAGTCAAGGGCACATGCCCAGGTTGCAGGCTCGATCCCCAGTAGGGGGCATGCACAAGGCAGCCACTCAATAATTTTCTTTTATCATTGATATTTCTTCCTCTCTCTCTCCCTTCCTCTCTGAAATATATATATATATTTATATATATAAATATATATATATATATTTTTTTTTTTAAGTAGTTTACCTGACTGGCCAATGTGGCTCAGTGGTTGAGCATCAAACCTATGAACCAGGAAGTCACAGTGAGATTCCCAGTCATACTCAGGTTGTGGGCTTGATACCCAGGTTGTGGACTCGATCTCTAGTGGGAGGTGTGCAGGGGCAGCCAATCAGTGATTTTGTCTCATGATTGATGTTTCTTTCTCCCTCTCCCTTCCTCTGAAATCAATTATATATGTATGTTTTTTAAAAAGTAGTTTACCAGAATTTAAATATACCTGGCATCTGTCTGTGAGACTCTGTTTACATTTAGTTGGAGTAAAATGGGAATCATTTGACCAACTCCTGCTAGTAGATCTGTACTTTCTTCCCAATATAATAAACATAGTATGCAATTATGAACCTGGGATCAAAGTTCCCCTAGTTAGAAGAAAAGCCAATATGTTGAGATAAACAACTGAGCATTGATTGCAAAAAAAAAAAAAGAAAAGAAAGAAAGGCCACAGGATCAGACATGTGGAAGGAGCCCTTGTGGTTGAGGAAAATGAACCCAGGCACAATCTTTTGTCTCCACAAACTACATATGGATCCAACTGCATATGTGTACCGTTGCAGGATGGAGACCATGTGCTGTTTATCATTTTATCCCTAGTACTTTAGCAGAGGGCCTGGCATAAAATAAGCACTCAATAAATGTTTGTGGGGAGAAAGAATTTTGCAACTATAGATTATACAGTGTTTTTCCAACTTTTTAAAATGTGGCGCACAGTAAGAAACATTTTATACCAATTCCTGGTACACGCAAATGCACATACATAAATAATGCAAAAATTATGGAACAATACTTTCTTTAATTTGAGAGGTGCTTTCTGATAGTTTCTGTTCTGATATGTTTTACTTGACATTAAAAAATACTGGTTATGATCCACTAAATTGATTTTAATAAGCTACCAATGGATCAAGACCAATAGTTTGAAAGACAGATTTACATTATTTCTGTTTATATTACTTAACTTCTTATATTTATAAGCTTCATTAACTATATATAACTTTTGAAAAAAATCACAAAATGTTTATATTTAAAGGGAAGTTAGAAAGTATTCAAGTCAACTCTAAAATGTTGCACTAGTTATGAATTCACTACGGTGAGATTCTGTTTAGTCAATGTAGTTGAATTGGAACTTTTCCAACAAAAGTAGATTGGCTCTACTTCATACCATATAAAAATTAAACTCAAAATGGATCACAACCTAAAGGTAAGAGCTAAACCTATAGAAGTCTTAGGGGAAAACTTTGGAGTAAATTTTCATGGCTTTGGATTAGGCATTGATATAACACCAAAAGAAATAAATAAATTGGATTTTACCAAAATTAAAAAAGCTTTTGCTTCAAATGACCCCCATGGAGAAAGTAAAAGACAATTTACGGGATGGAAGGAAATATTTACAAATTATATGCCTGATAAGGGACCTGTATATAAACAAATAAAAAGACAAATAATCCAATTTAAAAATACACAAAAGATTTGAGTAGACTTTTCTTCAGAGGATATACAAATGGCCAATAAACAGATAAAAAAATGCTTGTGTAATTAGTCATTAGGAAAATGCAAATCAAAACCACAATGAGATACCACTTCACACTCACTAGGTTAGCTGAAATACAAAAGACAGCAAAGATGTAGAAAAATTGGAATCCTCCTAAATTGGTGCAGCTGGTTTGGAAAACAATCTGGCAATTTTTAAAAAATTAAATATAGAGTTACCATGTGACCCAGAAATTCTGCTCTGAGGTATATACCCAAGAGAAATGAAAAATATATCCACACAAACCTTGTTCATGGATGTTTACAGCAGCATTATTCCTAATTGCCAAAAATGATAACAACCCAAATATTCATCAACTGATAGAAAATAAACAAAATGTGATATACTCATATAATGAAATATTACTTAGCCATAACAGTGAAATACTGATTCATACTATAACATTGGTGAGCCTCAAAAACATTATGTTAAGTAAAAAAGGGTAGTCACAGAAGACCACATGTGATACCATTTATATGAAATGTCCAAAATAAATGTCTATAGAGACAGAAACTGATTAGTGGTTGCCTAATTTGGTGGCCCCGAATAGGGGTGACTGCTAGTGGAGGGAAGGTTTCCTTGAGGGTGATGAAAATGTTCTAAAATTACGTGATGGCGATGTTGGCACAATTCTGTCAATAAATTATAAATAATTAAATTGTACATTTAAAATGTGTAGTATTTAAATTTTAGTTTTTGTAAATTACATCTCAATAAATCTGTTTTTTTTTTTTAAAAAAATAAAGCATATTGGAACTCTGGAATGATCAAGAAGTAGGATGCAGTCCAACCTATGAGGGAATTCGAGTGGTGAGGGAGTAAAAGATCAACCAAAGGACTTGTATGTATGCATATGAGCAAAACCAACGGACACCGCAGGGGTGCAGAGGGGGAGTGAGGGCGAGTGCTGGGGGGTGGGGGTGACTGGGGAGAAGCCAGTGAGGGTGGGGGGGAGGAGACTTTAAACAATAAAGAATTTAAATGTAAAAATAAGAACAAGAAGTAGGATGCAGCCCTCACCAATGTGGCTCAGTGGACAGAGCGGCAGCCTGTGGACTGAAAGGTGCCCGGTTTGATTCCCGTCCAGGGCACATCGCCAGTAGGAGGTGCGCAGGAGGCAGCTGGTGGACGTTCCTAACTCTCTCTCCCGCTCCCTTCCTCTCTGTAAAACATCAACTTTATATATATATATATTATTTTAAAGAAGTAGGATGCATACTATGCCCGAGTGTAGAATGTTAAGCCATGTCAACGTGACCCCCTAACTGGCAGGCAAAGAAACAGGGCTTTTCAGTGGTGGGTAAACGGCCTCTGACGTCCCTAACGGGCTGTGGCGCTTAACCTCTTATTTTAGGGGACAAATGGGAAGACATGAATATATTAGTTTTAAGCCCTGAATCTTTGCTGAAGTGATGATCCTCATACACACACACACACACACACTACATCCCATTACAAATGAGGCACTTCTGCCCTGGAGGGAAGAGACCCCGGCGCCCGCAGCAGAGGAAGGCGTGGAAAAGGGTGAAGAGTAATCTTGGGCAAGTAACGGACTCGCTTCTGGAGGTCGGGGACTTGGCTCACCTCTCCTCCCCCGGGAGGGCCAGGCCCCGAACAGGACGCGCGGTGGAGGGGACCGGAGGGCGGCGAGAGCCAGCCAGGCCTCGGCCCGGGCCAGCGCTTTCTGCCGGGGCGCCGCCACCCTCACCCGCCGTGCGCGGTCCCGGCGGGGGGCGCGGCCCGGAGCCCCCGCGGCCTGCCCCGCCCTCCCGGAGGCAGCGCGGCCCCGACGGCTCCCCGCGTGGAAGCCGGCGATTCCCGGCGGCCACGGCCCACCCCCAGCCCCGTGTCGGGGTCCCTCGGTGTCATAAAGAAGTAAAGACCGTCCGTTCCCGGGTTTCAGAAACGCCTTGAATGATTAAAACTAAAAAACGTGTCGCTTTAAGGGGCCGATGGCCCGCAGGGACCACACACGCAGACGGGGGGCCGGGAGCGGGTCGCGCCGCCGGCTGTCAGACGAGAGCAGCCACCGGTGACCCGCAGGGCGGCTTCGCATCGCTGTGTAAACAAAGCCCCTGGAGAACGACGGGGGCGGCCGGGGACGGGGTCCCGCAGCCCGCCGTGCGGGGGGCGAGCCCCGGCCCGAGGCGCAGGGCGGGCTCCGGAACCCCGGCCGGGGCTCGCTCTCCCCGACGTGCCCCGGCGCCGCTGCGCGCCGCTCCGGCCCTGCGCGGTGAAATGGGGCCGTGCGGGGCCGCCTCCCAGCGGCGGCGGTGAGAACGGACCCGGCGGGCGCAGAGTAGGCGCTCAGACAGGCGGCGGGCGGCGAGCGGCCCTACTGTGCGCCGGCCGAGCGCCGCGGCCGCTCCTTCCCCGCCCGTGCGCCCGCGTGCCCGCCGCCCGCGCCGCCACCCCCTTAGGTCCCGCTCGGCCGCGGGCGGGCGGGGCGCCGCACTCGGAGCCGCAGCCGGAGCCGGAGCCCGCGCGGAGCCGCCTCCCGGGGCGCTCGGTCAGCCTCCGGGACCCCGGAGCGGGCGCCACGCCGCCGCCGCCACAGGTCAGAGTCCGGTGCCCGCCCCGCGGCTCTCGGGCCGCCGGGCCGCGGCGCGAGGGGACCCGGAGGGAGGCGGCGCGCCGCGGAGTCGGGACTCGGAGCGTCGGGACTGCGGGCTGTGGGCTGAGGCGACCCCGCCGGAGGCGCGGGCAGCGCGCGGGAGACCGGCCGAGGGTCGCTGGGAGGGGGTCGCGGCCCGCGGGGACCGGGCTGGCGGGTCCGGGCGGAGGGTCGCGGCGCCCTGAGAAGTCCCGGGGAGCGCGAGCAGACGCGGCGAGGCGGCGTGAGCGGCCGCGGGGTCCCGCCCCGGGCGGGAGGCGCGAGCCCGGCGTCCCCGCCGCCTCGGGGAGGAGAGGCGCGCGGCGCCCCGGAGCCGCTGGCCGGGAACTTCGGGGCAGACACGCGGGACCCGTGCGCGTGGCGGCCCCGCGGCGGCCGCGGAGTCCTGCGGGGCGTGCGAGCCCAGACGACGAGTCGCGGTGTGGAGTCGCGGTGACCGTGCAGCGAGGGGCGTTCTTGGGGTGTCCCCCACCCCGCTGCCCCGTAAGCCCTCGGCTCGCCCTGAGTCTGGAGGGGTGGGCCGGGGTCCCCAGCGTCGTCGGGGATGGAGAGGGCGGCCCCCCTCCCGCACCCGGGGTTTGGACAGGGCGCGTGAAGGGTGTCGGGGGGGCCCCCACTGGTGCCCGCAGCACTTTGCAGCCTGGCGGCGGGGTGCTTCACGGGAGCCGCGGCCCGTCGGTGCCGGGGTGCGAGGTGGGTGTGTAGTCGTGGTCCTTTATGCCTTGGTCTTTGGGGAGGAGCCTAGGTGAGAGGAGGCAGAAACTGGGAGTCGCCCATCTGCTGCTTTTATATAAGGTCAGTTAGGTAAAGAGGGGCCTCTACCTCTGCGGGTGACTCAGAAGGCTGCGTTTCTAACCCTTGCTCACTCCCAGGGCTCAGGTGAGTGGCTCCCTGTCCCTGCATTTGGTGGGAACGTGTGGTTGACGCGCCCCGGACTCGCCAGGTGATCCTGATGGTGAGCCTGTGGCTGTGCTGTGCTCTGGCTTTAACCCTGAAACTCTGGTTCACTTGAGTCTGAGGGTGATGGTTGGGGAACTAGTGTCAATTATTTCAGGAGAGTAAAGTGAAAAAGAAAAGAAAAAGAAAAGGAAGAAGCTAAAGTTTTTCTTCTTTTTCCCTTTCAAGTTTGGGGACAAAATGTAAAACTGATTTGTGTGAATTATCCTCTGGAAACAAAACCAGGCAAGGTGATGAACTGAGTTGCGCTGAAACCCTTGGCTGGATGGGGAGAACCTTGATTTTTGAAGAACATTATTTTATGTCAAGTGCGTTTATCATTCATGAAACAGATGGTAACTGGAGTTATTGAGAGAACAAGGATTCATGTACCTTTACAAAGAGAGACCTGGGCAGATCTTGGACAGATCTCAGATGCTCCCTGGTACCACCGCTAAGTGATCAATCGCTGACGGAAAGCAGAACCAGCCAACCTGGTGGTGCTAAACCATCTAGAAAACCCTCCTGGGCAGAGGCTGACATAGACATTCACTGTGGCTTTTCTCTTAAGGAAATGCCTTCCACTCCTATTAAACCTTTATGGAAAACACTCCTAGGTGCTACCAGGTAGCATGTGGAGTGATACTTCAAAAGAGCCTGCCCAAGTTATAAAACAATTTTTGTGTTGTCTACTCTAAATCAGATTCACTCTAGAGTTAATACATTTCATAGTATTATTTACTATACACAAATTTTAAACTGACATTGTATTAGCCCCAAAGTGAAGTTATTACAAAACCATCCATTTTTGTCATGCTGTGAACTACACATAATTTTCTCCTTTATTTAAATGAGATGATATTTGATATTTCACTTGCTAATAATTAAATCTTAAATTAAAAGATCTTAGAATCAACTAGCGACTACACAGTCTTTTGCAACTCACTGGGGAGAGGGGGAAACTTGTGATATAATTTTTAAAATCAAAATTTTTTATATTGATTTCTAGCTTTTATAAGAACTGGTATAAAAAGCATGGCATCAGTGAAGTATAAAGGTTTGCAGAACTCCAGGCTAAGTTTTTGGGGGCACTGTTCTTCATTCTTTTAATTTTAAAGGAATATAACTTCTTTTTTAAAATCTTTTTAAAAATTGATTTGAGAGAGAGAAACATCAATTTGTTGTTCCTCTTATTTATGCAGTCATTGGCTGCTTCTTGTATGTGCCCCGGCTGGGGATCAAACCCACAACCTTGCTTGTATCAGGGTGATGCTGTAACCAGCAGAGCTATCCAGCCAGGGCTATAATTTCTTTTTAAAATTAATACTGTACTATGGTATTTTTTTAATTATTAAATACACTATTTTCTTTGAAGAGACTAGTTTTCTAAATGTTTGTTTCTTTGAATATTTCAGAATTACATTTAAAAATAATAAATGATAAATTTTAAAAATCACAATATGATTTCAAAACCATTTTGACATTTAAATTACATTATCCTGTGTATTAAAATTGATACAGGAGAAAAAATGTGACTTTAGGAATATGCATTAGAAATGCATTATTGATCATGGCTAATTGCTTTTAATTAGTAAGTAATAGGACTATAAACAAATACTTATATTCTGTTAATTCTCTGAAAAATAGGGATGTTTGCCACTAACTTTAATTATCAGGATAATTATGTGTGTGAAAGCGGCATGAAAGGCATCGCTGTGAAAGCATATACAAGTATTAATACATTTCACTTCGTTTTCAAATTGCGAAATGGTTGTTAATACAGGAGACTATTGTGAAGTAGGAAAATACGTTAAAATAATACTTTACAAACGTTTTATATATTCTGGCCCATACTTCTGCTTCTTTATAAGATCTACATATGCCCAATGGATAGGACAGAAAATGTTAGTAATTCTAATTTGTGGGTGTTGTTCTGCTGAATTCATTGTCATTTGAATTTGGAAATATATGTCATAAGGTGTGGCAAATGTACTGGAACAAGTTCTTGGTCTCATAAGATTCCACTAAATAAATTTTATCGTAGAGGATTTTTTGAATCACACATCAAGAAAACTTGATTAAGTCGCCAGTCTTTTAAGTGTAAAAATATGCCCCCTGCTTTAAACATTGTTAATCTGAATTTCTAACTTGCTTTTCTTAGTTTTTTCCTAGTACATCTCCACATTAGGGTATTTGACTCTTGAGCTGTCCCGTTCCTCCCTCTTAAAGCCGAAAAGCAACAAAAAGGGCAGCGATTTAAAATGCTTACAAAGTTCCTTCAAAACTGATCTAATTTGACTCTAAAAAATAAAATTTGTTAATAACCATCTCGAAAATATAGATAGACCCAGAATATTACATTTCAGTTAGTTTCATGGCATTGTAGATATGAAATAATAAGTTGAAGATTATTTGTGATCTTCATGGGGTTTTCTTATTAACTATTTGTATTTTATCACAATACAGAAGTAGATTTGGAGGAGTTATATATGTTTTATAAAACATATAATTTTATAAAAATGTCAGTTTTTAGTTTTTATTTACCTAAAATACTTAAGTAGGTTTTTGAAAGGAGATCGGCACCACTACAATAGGCCGTATTTTGGGGAAACCTTTTGCAGATATTAAGACAAAAGCTATCACCAATAATATTTGCTGAAGAAAAAAAGAAAAACTATCACCAATAATAGTATATGCTTAAATTATTTTAAAAATGGGTTCATATAATCTTAATATTTTTCTTCAACACTCAATGCAAACCAATATTTTAATAATGGACATTTATTTCAGAATATGAATGTTTATATTTTTAACCGTTTCAGTTATTATGTATAGCGGGCCAAGTCACTGTTCTTTCTAACTCTCCATTTTCTCATCTGTGAAACGGAAAAAGCCTTGCAGTTATTTTACCAGGGTTTTCTGTATGATTTTAAGATTTTGTAAGCAAGCCTTTGTAACGTTAAGTGACCGTGGCCCTGAATATAATTGAGCTGGAATTTTAAAGAGAACCTTTATGATTATCTATGTTGTAGCTAAATAACTCTTTTACAAATGTTAATAGTTCACCCTGGCACTAATTTTGAGATTACTGTTAAGAATGAACGAAGATAATGCTTGCCGTAAGGTAATCAATTTACAAAATGTTTGTGGAAGTATTTTGTTATTATTCAATTTTAAATTGTCATCATTCCCTGATTACTTCGGGTAAAAATCAGCCTAATCATTTTTTCTTTTTTGTTGATATTATCTTTATGAGTCGTACAGTGAGCGCAGTGTGGGTCCTCTTGTTCTCAATCGTGTATGTCTAATGCATTTAGAAGGCGCCTTTTGAGCTTTTTAAAAAAATAAAGTTCTACTTCTTGTATATATTTACGGTGCACTCTGTGAGAAGTTATTGTATGTTACCCAGGAGCAAGTTTTTTGTAGAATGAGGGCTATGATCCTTAGAATCAAAAGACAATGTAGTGTCGCTGCTTGGAAAACGAAATTATGTGCTTATCGTGAAAACTGGGTCTTCTTTCAATAAGCTATAACCGAAAAAAATTAGGCTTTTAGTGGCTTAAAAAGTGATAAACTCTCCTTATGAATTGTTAATTAATACATTTTATTGTGAAGTGTTCCCTACGCAAGAAAGTAAGAGACTTGGTCTCAGGCCTGCACCCCATTGTGTTCCTAGAATATCAGGGTTACAAAGCCCAAGTATGGACATAACTAAAAGGAAGGGGAAGCAGAGGGCACAGAAAGTCTTAGGCCAGTGTCTTGAGGTGAGTGTTCCATTTTTCTGTGGCTTTCCCTTTGGGGGTGCAAACAGCGGACAGGCATTAACTTCTACTCTATTAATAGTATAGCTTGTGCTTTCTCAGAGTCATTGCTTTACCTTCTATTCCAGTGACTAGGTCACTTTCAATTTGAAACCTTTTTTGGGGACAATGAGTTTCTTTTCCCTACTGCGATTTCTCACGATATAAAGGAAAGAAATGAAGCCATCAATTCATGTAACATAATCAGTTAAAATAGAGAATTCAAACCTTGCTGTCAGGATTTAAACTAGATCACAGAATGATTTAGTTCAGTTGAGTTCAATATCTGTTTAGGAAACATTCCTCCGCCGACCCCTCACTGCATTGATTTTAGGAAATAAATTCATTGTAAGTTTTAACGGATTTTTAAAAAGTTTAATTTGTGAATTCCTCTAAGAGAATTACACAATGTGATTAACTAATAAGACATATTTCCTGAACTTTTGAGAAGAGTTCAGATGAGTATAAACCTGGGATAAGAAGTCCTGCACAGTTTACCATAGATAAGTAGACAGTAGATATGAGAGAGGTAGAAAAATAGGGAAATACCCTGAGTAGGAGGGTAAGAGATTTCTGTATGTTCAACTCCCACAATCAGCAGGTTGTGTAGTTACTGTGCATAGAACTAAAATGTAATGTTGGTTTCTAAGAATTTCCCCTGCTCCTTGATGACCTCATAGAATTTTAGAATAGCTTTAAGTTCTAAAGTTGCCATTTAGCACTGTTATTCTCCCTGGCTCTATAAGTTGCCTCTGGGAAAGTGAATAGAAAGAGAATGTTCTTATCCTGTATGTTTAAGGAATAAATTTTCCTTTATAGTGAAGGCAGTGGAGAAACATACCTGTCAGACTGCCAGAATGCAATGATGAAACACTACGAAGAACCCCTTAACCTTGACTCCCCCCGCCCCCTCACTGGCTGTCATTCCATCTCTAAAACTGTCTTTGTCATTTGAAAGCTTGGAGTCTACTTTCAAAATGCTAGTATTTCTAGCAAGGTTAATTTTTTAAATTATCCGCAAAAATCTGAGAAGTTAGTTCCTCGTTTCCTTGCTGCCTGAAAACGAGGCCTTTAAGGGATAGAAAACACTCTTGTTTGAAAGAGAAGGGAAAATAAAATGAAAGTAATCCATGTCCCAGTTTCTCCATAAATCAGCCTTCATGAGATAAAATATGAAAATAGCTACTTGAAATAGTGATAGAAAAGAATATATTCTCCCCAAATACCTTTATGTTTCTCTTTAAAATCAACACAAGTTGAGCTCGGCTGGTGTGGCTCAGTGGTTGAGCATTGACCTATGAACCAGGAGGTCACAGTTTGATTCCTGGTTGGGGTTGCAGGCTTGACGGGATCATGCAGGTGGCAGCCAATCAGTGATTCTCTCTTTCCTTCTCCCTTCTTCTTTGAAGTCATTTTAAAAAAACAACACACAAGTTGTAATTCGTTCTTGAATCATTTTTGCCTTCAAAGAAATCAAGTTGTTTTTCCAAAACATCAATTTAACTATGAAATGTTATCATAATTAAAGTTAATTAATCAATTATCTGAATATTATCTCTCACTGTGTCTTCTATTTTCTCTGTGATGTTAAGCAAATTATCTAGTCACTCCATGAGTTAATTCTTCCAGACTTTTAAAGTAGCTTTCTGATAAATTGAAATGAGGGGACTCTTTCAATCTCATCAGAAAGAAGTCCACTGAAGATGTATAAATAACACTTAATACTTTGGAAAATCTACAGATCATAAAATGTCATATATGCTTTATTTTTTGCCAAAAATAGTTATGGCAAGCCAACACATCTCAGTTAGAAATAGAAGCTTAGGCCCTAACCAGTTTGGCTCAGTGGATAGAGCGTCGGCCTACAGACTGAAGGGAACCAAGTTTGATTCCGGTTAAGGGCACATACCTTGGTTGTAGGCACATCCCCAGTAGGAGGTATGCAGGAGGCAGCTGATCGATGTTTTCTAATTCTCTATCCCTCTCCCTTCCTCTCTGTAAGAAATCAATAAAATATTTTTTTTAAAGAAAGAAATAGAAGCTTAGTAGCAACCTCAAAAGCAAGTTAATTAATTCTGTGAATCAGCTGATAGGTAGTGTTTAACAGTTAGGTATTGGACACCACCTGCCTATTTGCTTATTTGTCATTCACTTTTCCACAGTATTGTTGCAGTCTGAATCTAAAGCACAAAATCTCAAAATCTTTTCTGTCAGTTGATAATCACTTTTACAAATAAGTTTTTGCAAATAGAAAAGTACTTATGTAAGTTCTTTCTCTTGTTTTATACAGTGGATAGACTTTATGAAAGAGAAAACATATGAATGGTGTGTATATAAATGAATAAGATAATTTAACAAATTATTTGCATATGTCAATAAAATCCAGAAGAGTGAAGAAAATACCCAGGCATTTGCCAATGTAGGATTACTACATATTTTCCTAAAGCATTTGGAACTCATTAGGAACATCCTGGCTTTATTTAAGGCAATATAACATATTTTTAAACTGTTTTCAGCAAGGTCCAAATTGTTGATTTTTAGGACTAAAGTAGTACAATGTCTATAAAAAATATAGATGATCAGTTTCTTGAAACAGGTATTGACTGGATTTTATTCTTCTTTCTATCTCTAGCCTATAGGCACACAATGAATATTTTAATAACAATACATAAATCATCTAAGGCAGTGTTTCTCAAAGTGTGGTCCTTGGATCAGCACTATCAGAAAACTTGGTAGAAATGCAAATTCTCAGGCCCCACCCTAGTCCAACTGAATCAGAAACTATGGGGATGTGTTTTAACAAGCTCTCTAGGAAATTCTATGTATACTGTTTTGGAAACCCTCACTCAAGATGATTTCTGCATCTAATCTGATAGCCCAAAGTCCGTTGATCAGTGCACTTGGTTTGAATTATTTTTAGTAGGCCTTACCCTTGCTTATAGTTAAGTTCTTTGCCATATTCTGCCGAGTGGTAGAATCTCTTGGGATCATCCTGTAAAATTACCTTTATTAGTCTGACATTTTATTACTTAAATAAGCTCATTGTTATTGTTGATATGCTCGTGTCAAGAAAAGCTAGGTGACTCACTTCTTAGTCCAAGTGTCATTCATCTTAGAATGGTTCTTCTCACCTTAGAATGATCCTGAGTCTCCAAGTTCAAAGAGTACAGCATCAAAGATTGGATTTTATAAGATCACCAAGGATGCTTCTCCCCTACAGGATTCACATTAAACAGACTTAAAAGATATGGATTTGTAAACCTTAATTCCTGATTAGTAATAGTAGAAAATATGGCCTTCCTAGTAATTGTCGATAGTTGTGGGTTGTGTTTTTTAAAAAAGAATTCTGTTTTTCTGGAATGAAGAAACTTGTAGTCTCCTATGTCTCTGAAGTCACTATGATTTAGTCCAAGCTGTTTAGAAAGCAATTGAGCAATATATCACATTCTCTGATGCTTCACCCCACTTCTGGGACTTTTTCAAAAGAGAGGAGGATCTAAAAGAAAACATTCATAAAAGCATAATTATAGGAATCAATATTTGGAAATAACTTAAATATTCAATAGCAGGGGATGGTTAGATAAATTAGGTGTAATCACTAGTGAAATGTTATACAACTATCAATGACAATTTAGAAAATTAGAAAATCTGAAAAATACTAAGTTAAAACAAAAGTAGCATAAAAATGTATGTTCCTTAATAAACATTTGTATATGAAAACATCTGGGAGGGAATATACAAATATTATGACAGTTATATTAAAAGAGCAAGGTTATGGAAGGCTTTTTTTCTTGTTTCTATATATTTCTCTTTTCCAAAGTTTAGCCAATAATGTAAAATTACTCCTATAATTAAAAACATACACTTATAGCTTTTTTGTGTGTATCTATTATCCTGATCAGTAAAAATCAAGGCAAAGAATAACTTAAACATTAAAAATTCTCTAGATATTTTATTCCTTTAAAGCCATTGAAGATAATGTAAGACACTGAATGATTCTGTTCTGTTATACCCAATTTTACTTCATAATTAATTTATGTCACATACAGTGGTACCTCAAGATACGAGTGCCCTAACATACGAGATTTTTGAGAGACGAGGCATTGAACGAGAGATATTTGCTTTGAAATACGAGCAACATTTGAGATAGGAGTAATCGTGCGGATCGGCCAGCTGCACACGACCCACCAGTTTACGGGACTCGAGCGTCTCAGAGTTTCCCACGCCTCAAGGTTACGGAACGAATTAAACTCGTATCTCGAGGTACCACTGCATTTACTCTTTGCTATACCAGCCTCTATCTGGGAGAGAAAAATATCCCATCTCTGTTACAGACTCTTAGTTTTGTTCAGCCATACATACATAAGGTTTGATTTTGTTGATTTCTTTGGGCCTATGTTCTCTTTAATATAATTAAACAGTGACAAACAGGTTTTTTAAAACAGTTTTCAATTATTTTTTAAAGTCACCCTCATTTAATTTTTTCAAGAAAAATATGTATATATACTATACTTTTCCCAAAATTACTATTTTAAGAAAAAAATTGCTTTATTAGCTGTTAGGAATTTGAAATGTTCTTTTTTTAAAAAAATATATTTTTATTGATTTCAGAGAGGAAAGGAGAGAGAGATAGAAAAATGAATGATGAGAGATAATCATCAATTAGCTGCCTTCTGCTCGCCCCATACTGGGGATCGAGCCGGTAACCCGGGCATGTGCCCTGATCAGGAATCAAACCGTGACTTCCTGGTTCATGGGTTGATGCTCAACCATTGAGCCATACCAGCCAGGCAAATGTTCTTATTTTAAAATTCATTTAAAAAATTTTTTTCAATTACAATTGATATTCAATATTATTTTATATTATTTTAATTTTTAAATAAAATTAAATAACCTCATGATAGAGTTATTTGGTTTTCCAACTCTTGACAGAATGCTGAACTTACGATCATAAAGAGCTGATACAGAAACATTGTGAAGGTAAACTTCAACTAGAAATTGTCATTATAAAGCCTTTATATAATTTGTGACAACAATTAAAAAAAATAAAAAGGTTTAAAATAGCAAGTGAGTAGAGGTTTCCCCAAATCTGACTAGGCTGTACATTGTAAAAGATCCTATATAAGAAAACCCTAATATGCAAATTGACCTAATGGAGCCATGACAGGCATACCAACCAGTCACTATGACGTGCACTGACCACCAGGGGGCAGATGCTCAACGCAGGAGCTGCCCCCTGGTGGTCAGTGTGCTCCCACAGGGAGAGCACTGCTAAGCCAGAAGCCGGCCACTGCTGGCAAGCACACCAGTAGTAGTGGGAGCCTCTCCCATCTCCGCTGCAGGCGGGCGGTAAGGAGCCAGGGGTCCTGAACTGCGAGAGCCTCAGACAGCTTAGGCTCAATCCCCCATACTGCAAGAGTGCATAGGCTGGGCTGAGGGACCCCTCCCTATCCCAGTGCATGAATTTCATACACTGGGCCTCTAGTATATCTATATATCTACACTACATCTCTCTATATCTATATCTGTCTGTCTATATAATATACACAGTGCACACATGTGTATAACACATGCAGAAATAGCCTCTGAATTAATTGTTTTTTTCTTTTTTTCCCTGTTGCATTGTTTTATAAATCCCAAAGGGAAAATAGAGTAGTTTGCCTTTGACTCAGGTTACTTTTTTTTTTTTGTCACTTTATTTGGGATTTTATTTTTTAACAACTTGTATCAGTTTGATGACTTTAGAGTAAGCTATCTAAATGAAAATAAAGTTCTAAAAACTTTTAAGAAATTTTATATTAGGGATACTAATTCTCTCTTTTTATTGCCTCCCCATTTCTCCTCCTCCTCCTCCCCCTACCCCTCCTTCTCTTCCTCCTCCACTTCTTCCTCCTCCTCCTCCTCCTTCTTTAAAAAATCTCTTTTTATTGATTTCCAAAAAGATGGAAGAGGGAGAGAGAGAGATAGAAACATCAATGATAAGATAGAATCATAGATTGAATGCCTCCTGCATGCCCCCCATTGTGGGTTGAGCCCTCAAACCAGGCATGTGCCCTGACCAGGAATCCTAACTTCCTGGTTCATAGGTTGACATGAACACTGAATCATACCAGCTGGGATGTTCCCCCACCACCACCCCCTATTTCTGATGATTTAATCCTTAATACAGCTCAAGGCAAACCAAACTAACAAATTCAGTTTATAGCTTTTAGAATTTGTTTCTGGGTAACACATACTTGATATGAGCAAGTCTAAGGAAGATCTTTTTTAATGAAGATTTATTTATTCATGAAATATTTATTGAGCTCCTATTTTATGCCAAAAGTTGTTTTAGAGGAGGAGGATAAAACAATGAAGAAGACAGATAAATTACATCTTTCCAGGAGTTTACGATTATTATTATCAGTGGGAAAGATGATAACTAAGAGGAAGCCACAGTCAGACCCATGCCTTGTGTCTAGACAGCATTGCTAGGCTAACATGGAGTTAAGTGTCTAACTCTGAATTATGTCTGCTATAGGGGAAAACTTGTGTCCTTATTTTTCCTACATCTCTTATTATTATTATTATTATTATTATTATTATTATTTAAATATAATTGATTTCAGAGAGAAAGAGAAAGGGAGAGAGAGAGATAGAAACATCGTTGATGACAGAGAATCAATGATTGGCTGCCTCCTACTTGCTCCTCACTGGAAATAGAGCCTGCAACTGGGGCATATGCCCTTGACCAGAATCGAACCCAGGACTCTTCAGTCTGCAGGCTGACCTCTATCCACTGAGCCAAGCCAGCTAGGTCAATTTCTTATTATTTTAGGATATATGTATATGTTATGTATTGTATATTATATATAACTAGAGGCCCAGTGCACAAATTTGTGCATGGGTGGGGTCCAGCCTGATGGGGGCCGATTGAGCCGGGCCAGCAGAAGGGAGGGGACATGGGCAGTTGGCCAGCCGGTTCTGCTGCCAATCAGGGTTTGGGAGGCATTTGGGATGGGCCCGTTTGGCAGGGAGGAGCCATTCCCCGATCAGGCCAGTTGGCTGGCCACAGTGTGCGTCATAGCAACCAGTTGTTCTGGCATTCCAGTCACTTGGCTTTTATAAATATAGATGTGTTTATTACACTACTTTTATTACACTATTTTTATTAATAAAGGAGGGAGGATGAATGCATCCTTTGTTGATAAGGTATCATTGTTTTTGAAAATCCAAATGACAAGATAATTATTCATTTTGCAAAATGATTATTTAATAATGCCCTATAGTAGATGCATTTAAGTGGTGAACTATCCAAGTCAATTTAGTTCATAACTTTATTTATAAAATTCTAGGGGCCCAAGTGCATGAATTTGTGCACCTTGAAAGGAACTGTGGGCCGCAAGGCTACGGTGGGCACAGGGGCAGGTCTTGGCCTATCCTCTGCGCCCCTGCCCAGCCCTCCCACTACAGCCCCTCATCCCTTGTCTGCTGGCAGCCCCGCTCCCATGCGCTGACAGCACCAGCCCTGCTCGCATCTGCTGACAGCGTGGAGCGATTGGAGCTGGTACCAGCAGTAGGTGAGAGCAGGGCTGGTGCCATCAGCAGGTGCGAGAGGCAGCTCTGGCACCAGGCCTGGTGCCAGCAGTGGATACAAGAGATGGCTGCTGACCCTGATTGCCCCTTAGGAGCAGGAGGAAGTAGAGAGGCCCTAAGAGATAATCAGGATTGGCAGCCGCCACTCACACTGCTGACAGTGTAGAGCAATCAGGGCTGGTAGCATGTTCAAGTGGCAGCTCTGGCACCAGCAGTGGGTGCAAACAGGGCTGGCGCCGACAGCAGGTATAAGCATCTGGTGGGACTGTGGCAGGAGGGAGCAAGAATTTTTAGTAATCACCAGAGGCTCTCCTGATGACAGCAGCCTGCCTTGGTCTGGTGCCCCCACACACCTGCTTCACCATCCCACTGTGGCTGATGCCCACCATGTTCTGTGTGCATACATCATAACGACTGGTTGTTCAGTTGTTCCACCCTTTGGTCTACTTGCATATTAAGGTTTTATATATAGAGGCTAGAGGGCCAGTGCATGAAAATTCACTGGGTCTCTAGTCTCTGTAGGAGGGGTCCTCAGCCCGGCCTACCCCCTCTCACAGTCCGGGAGTCCTCAGAGATGGGAGGTGACCCGGCGATCGGGGGAAGGCGATGCCCCCATCACACCTCTGCTGCCGCTGCTGGCAGCGCAAGTTTCAGCCAGCCCTGGTTACCTGAGCCTCAGGTGGCCCTGGGTGGTGGGACAGCCACCATACAAGGCTTGCCCAAGCCTCAGACTCACCCTGGGTGGCAGGGCAAGCCAACATCCGAGGCTTGCCTGAGCCTCGGGCAGGCCCTGAGTGGCTGGGGAGCTGCGGGGATTGGAGGACTCCAGAGGCATGCAGGCAGGGCTGAGGGCACTGGGTGCCACCATCTTGTAGCTGTTTGGCACCACCATCTTTGTGAGGGTGTGATGGTCAATTAGCATATTTCCTCCTTATTAGATAGGATTATTTGCACATAAAAACTTAAAGTTTATTGGAACTAACCCATTAAAATATTTTTTAAAGCCCCTCCTCCCCCTGGGAAATAAAGTTATCTACTTTTCTTTAAGAACCTATTAAGAACTTATCCATATTTAGAGTATAATATTTGAATAAAAGGAGACCAAGATCCTATTTCAAATGACCCTCCTTTGGTCAAATTAATTTTATAGCAATTTCCAACTTCTATATTTACAAATTATCTAACTACCATTTCCATTCTGATTTTAAATTTACAGAAAATATTGACCACTTAGACTAAATTCTGAACATGAAACTTTTGGGGAAAAAGATAAGTAAAATAAATTTTGAAGGAACTTATATGAAGTAAAATGGAATTGATTTTCATATATAGAGTGACATGGAATATTACAATGCAGCTCAGTGCATATATAAAACTTTCAAATTTTGTCACAGTTATTCAATACCATAAACTCCATATACACTTACTGAGTGACCACTCACTTCTCAGCACCAAATATCCTCATTTGGGAAACAATATCTGCCCACCTGGAAATATAGCCTTACAGATAGTGAGACAGGAGCTTTTCAGAATTGAAACTACACAACACTGGGTAACTGAAACAGCACCTAGCACTAGGTAGGCAAATAACCACAGCTCTGTAAAAGGTGAGAAGGTAACTTAAGTGATTGAACTCAGCATGTTGGCCTGGTTGTGTCTTTAGGCCATTCTCAGGATTCATGCTGTATATTCCACTATGCCTGCTGGAATACTCTTTGATCCCAACAGAGCACAATATGTACACAAAATTATTTGGTTTTTACTATTACACATTCAGTTTGTAAATATCAGATTGATTTCCTTTGTCATACAACATGTGTGTGAAATATTTACCCTGGACACCAGCTTTTAAATTCAGAAAATATAATCTAATTTTAATCTTAACTGAAGTAAAACAGAAGACAGATCAACTCTGAAATGTAACCTAATGTGGATATTACACATTTTCTTTGCTGTCCTATCTTACAGTTTTTAAGTACAAGTTCTGTATACCAATCAAAATAGTTTATTCTTAACAGATAGAAATGAATGTTGTATATGTACTACATACCTTCCCGAATTCACAGCCTATATAACACAGGGGATGGATGCATTATAAGTACTTTGTAAATATTTTTAATTTAATTTACAATTTTGAGGACTTTTGCTTTTTTCAGTATCACTTGTAAAAGATACTCAGTACTACTATTCTCCACATTTTTAGGGAATTTCCTAAATTACTCTTTAAAATGTTAATTTCTATTTTATATAACATTTTTATGATACATAATGATATGAAATTAATGCCAAAAGACATTTACATTTTGCTGTTCCAAAGAGGCAAACTGGTATATGAAAGGGGAAAAATGTTAATTATAGACTGCGGCATTCTGTGTTAAAATGTTTAGGTGTTCTGGTCAGAAGAACAGGTTTTAAATGGCCTAAGGGCCAGAGCACTGTTTTACATTCTTGTTTGGAGGCTTCCAATGGGAACTGTAACAAATTCTATTTAACATTACTGCTGGAAAAAAGTTCACAGTAATGTACAATAGGAAATGTTATTTAGACTTAGTATTCATGCATCAAATAAAACGAGTTCACTTTCAAACTTTTTGTTAAGTGTTAGATAAAACACTATCAAGTTTTGGTCTATTAATTTGTCATAATATATAAAAAATTTAATTGACCAGCTATTTTACATATGAATCACAAGTATTATCATAATTATTTAACAGTTAATCTCATTTTACAAGATAGAGATGGGTTTATGAGCACCTTTAAGTCAAAATACCAAGAAATTTATTTACATATAAAAGCAAAGCAAATAAATCTTTATTTTAATGTGACCTTGTGACATCTCTGAACACTCACATTTAGTAGGCTTTCATCTGTGGATATAGAACCAAGATAGGAGTCTATTAGCAAAAGATCAATGCAGAGAATTTGCACCCTTTCCAACGTTGGGCACCTGCCATTATACTCCTGCAGCCACACCTGTTTACATCCTGCTAGGACAGTAATTTTCAGCTGGTGTGCTGCAAGGGCACACTGGTATGAAGCAAGAATTTTTTAAACATGCAATTCCTGCCGAGACCAGTTTGGCTCAGTGGATAGAGCGTCGGCTTGCGGACTGAAAGGTCCCGGGTTCGATTCCGGTTGGGGGCATGTACCTTGCTTGTGGGCACATCTCCACTGTGGGGCGTGCAGGAGGCGGCTGATCAATGTCTCTCTCTCATCGATGTTTCTGACTTTCTATCTCCCTTCCTCTCTGTAAAAAATCAATAAAATATATTTAAGAAACAAACAAACAAACATGCAATTCCTGACTTTTTAGTTAAGGGCACTGACCTCTTTTTCTAGATTATCAAATAAGAAATGACAACAGTGAACACAACAATAGCTTTGTCTGGTCTGAATACCCTGTCTTGAACCATAAATATAAAGGTCATATAATAGAGTTGCATCTTACTGGTCACATTGCAGAATAAGGTTGCATCTGACTAGTAGAAATCCTTATATACAAGTAGAGGCACCTGATTTTTTTTAAAGTCACGTTGGAGCAAAAAGGGTAGGTAATTACTATTGTTATAATTTTTTTTTTAATCGATAAAAATTAAACCTACTTTTGTCAGGTCTACTAAAAGTAAAATGTATTTTTTGGTGTACCACAGAATTTTAATAGTTGGAAGAGGTTGAAAATTGCCCTAGTTGACACAATACCAAGAGAAAGAAGCCAAGTGGTAGGGAGGATAGAACATGATAGAAAGAAGTATAAAAACTGAAACAACTTGGAAGCTCTCATTGATGATCCAGACTTTAATTCCCTTAATTTATTATTCATTTGTATATGTGAATTGCACACATGTTCAAGTAGATTCTAAGCATAAAGGGAGATACCAAAGCTCCTAGAACTAGGAGTTTATAACCTAACATGAATCAACAAGAAGTACATTTCATTGTTGTAACCAATAGTTCAAAGCAGTATATGATTAAAGAATAAAATTAGTAAGGCAGAAAACAAGTGCTACAAAAATTCAGAGAATGGCAAAATCAGTGTGGCATGGAGAATAGAATACACACGGGGAAAACTTTGTAGGGAAGGGAAGAGTTGAATTTGACTTCTAAAGTTCAGGGATTGACAGAGTAACCTTATGAGGAACAAAACAACAAACAGCTAAAAAATATACAGAAAAATAAACAAGGGAATCAAATTACAATTCCATTCATATGAAATATCCAGAATAGATAAATCCAAAGAGATAGAAAGCAGATTAGTGGTTGTCAGGGTAAAGAGGAGGTGGAAAGACTGCTTAATGGGTACAGGATTTCCTTTTGAGGTGATGAGATGTTTTGGAACTAGATAGAAGTGTTGGTTGCACAGCTTTAAGAATATACTAATTGCCGCCCACTTGCATGTTTTTAAATAGTGAATTTTACCTCAAAAAATAAAATTCAGAGCTTGAGATAGCTGAAGAGAGGACAAGAATATCCAGTGTAAGAAAACAAATTCTGGAATAAGCATGGATTTGGATGAGGAATTTTGCAGAGATCAACCCATTTGACATGGAGAATACATATATGTGAGTTAGTAAGAAATATATTTGGAGATACAGATTTTTCATTAACATGACAAAGGGTCTGGAATACAGGCAAAGTAGTGTGGATATTATCTTATAAGGAGTGGTAAAATTCCAGGTCTTGAGAATAGGAGTAAGATTATTTAGAAAGACGATTAATCTGGCATTAGTGTGAAAAGAAAGCAGTTAGGAGGCTATCGCAAAATCTGGACATAAATATGAGGAGGGCCTATAGGAATGAAGAAGGAGGAAAATGTGAGGCATGAAAAAAGCAGTGAGTGATACTTCAACTATGGTCTATGGACTGATACTGCTCACAAACTCATAGTTGCTGACCTGACACAAGGCAACTACAGATTTTTGGATAAGCATTTAAAAACCTTTATATTAGCCCTGACAGGTTTGGCTCAGTGGATAGAGCATCAGCCTGTGGACTGAAGCGTTCTGGGTTTGATGCTGGTCAAGGGCACATGCCTGGGTTGTGGGCTTGATCCCTAGTTGGGGGTGTGCAGGAGGCAGTCAATCAATGATTCTCTCTCATTATTGATGTTTCTATCTCTATCTCCCTCTCCCTTCCTCTCTGAAATCAATAAAAAAAAAATTAAGATTAAAAAAAATCTGTGGTCCCTTCTCTTCCTTCTAAAACAAACAAACAAACATCTTTATATAGTAGGTCCTCAGGTTACATTAGAGATCTGTTCCTATGGCAAGATGTAACGCCATTTTTGTGGTAAGTTGGAGCCCACTTATATGAGAACCTACATCACTCACATGGAGCACATACACAGCAGTAATGAAGTGAAACAATAAAAACAATTTTAAAGAAAGGTAACAATTCCTGATCTTTACTTGTGGTAAATAAATAATAAAAAACAGAAAGCACGTATATACATGTGTCCAAATGACGGAACTTTTTTTTTAATAAATGGGAGATGGTGACGTAAGCACCAAACGACATACGTGGACATCCCTCTCACAATCTGGGATCACTGTCTCCTAACCGCTCACCTGCCTGCCTGCCAGCCTCATCACCCCCTAACTGCTCCCATGCCAGCCAGATTAATGCCTAACTGCTCCCCTGCTGGCCTGATTGCCCCAACTGCCCTCCCCTGCTGGTCTGATCGCCCACAACTGCCCTCCCTTCCCTGACCCACCTCCTTTGCTAGGACTCGCCTCCTCCACTGAAGGCGGCCAAGCTGAGGGACCCACAGTCCTCAGCCTGCAGAGCAGCCACTGGGCCCCACCTCCGCTGTGTGCGTGACTGTCTTGTGGCAGACACCACCTAGGTTTTTATTATATTGGATTGCTAGATATTAAAAGGAGACATACTTCAGCTCAGTATAATGAAAGAATTCTAATAACTACAGTTGTCCAATAGTGGGAAAATGAGTGCTTCTTCAGTAGTCATTTATGCCAGAGTCTGACCATCTAAGAAATCTTGCTTTGGTAGGAGAAACAAACTAAGTGACTTAGAAGGTTCCTTCCAATGTGAAGGTGCTGTGATTCTGTATTCTATAATAACTTAGCAGAACATATTTCATAACTGATTATAAGTGTCTGGCCTTTTGCATCTGTACTTATAGTTACATTTCCCTAAATGTGACTGCAAATTCTATTTTAAACGTATCTGTACAGTGAGTTACACAGTTCTTTTAAAAGAAAGTACTATTCTTTAATGCCTTCTCAACCATCATTTATTTCCAGTTTTCATATTTGTAATTCCTTTTCCATGTGATATTGTTCATGAGTAATGCACATTTCTGCATAAGTGAGTTACGTAAATCACAGTCACACTGCTGATTTTGAAGTCATTTGTTCTTGCTCTTGTGATGTAATGTCATGGTTGATCAAGACCAGCCATGACTACCCATTTTGGGAATGTCTTTGTGATTCCATTTCTATGTCAATGAAAGTTCAAATAACTTTTATTACCCAACTTATTTCACTTAGTTATTGCAGGCTTCAAAGTGTTATTGTCAACATTTAGGAGGTAGAATTATGACAGATTCATTGCATTTTGGAGGATCTAAAGAACTTAGACTCATAAGAATATCCTTTCTGTATTTTGGGGAAGTCTTAAATAAGGTACATTATTTTCATAAGGATTATTTAAATGCTTGTGGTATCAGGTGAAGAAAAAGTTAGCTAAAGAATAAATTAATTTCATTTTAAGTCTAGTAGAATATTTTGTTAAAATACTCCATTTTTATTATGTGTTTTAAAACAGCTGATACTTTTGATTAGAATATATGTAAAATTTTGAATTGTGCCTAGAACAGTATTTGGTATAAAATAGGTAATAAATAAATACTTATTGACTGTTGTTCATTGAATGTGGGGTAATGATGGGCAAAACCTTTTAAATGGCCAAATAGTATGAGCAGAGGCACAGAAGTAGGGAAAATGTGAATTTAGAGAAAAGCAATGATGGTTTCCTAAAAGTAACATGTATGTGTAATTACCAATTACACATAATTTATTGGTTAAATAATTTTGGTGGCTTATTCATTTCTGCACAATATTTAAAATGCTAATGACCCTTTCTGATGCTTATATCCAAAGTGAATAGGTAAGTTTAAATATCCAAAGTTATTAACTCTGACTAATTTGAATTTCAGAGCCTCTCTTCTCCTTTCTACCTTCCTTTGTCTCTCCCTTCCTTTCTTATTATACCCCTATATTTTTGCTCTAGCTTTGGTTCTTATTCTCTTACTTTCTCACCTTTTTCTTCATTCTTGGTCTTTCCCTTATTCAAGTCTCTTTTCTTTGTTTTTCTATCTCTGTTTCTCTCCCTTCAATGATTCTCTCCTTCTTTTTTTAAAATATATTTTATTGATTTTTTTACAGAGAGGAAAGGAGAGGGATAGAGAGCTAGAATTATCTATCAGCTGCCTCCTGCACGTCCCACACCAGAGATGCGCCTGCAACCGAGGTACATGCCCTTGACCGAATCAGAACCCGGGACCCCTCAGTCTACAGGCTGACGCTCTTGTCCACTGAGCCAAACCGGTTTCAGCTCTTCATTTTTGTTTCCCAATTCCCAGCATCTCTTTCTTCAGTTAGGTGTCTAATTATAATATAGAGGTGAAATATATTTCTATATGCTAATCAAATGACAAAGTAAGGTTATTTTTATGTGTTGAGATATAATTGACATATAAAATTGTAAGATATTTAAAGTACATCGTGATGATTTTATATATGTATACTAGAGGCCTAGTGCACAAAATGTGTGCACGGGGGTGGGGGGAGGTGGTGTCCCTCAACCCAGCCTGCACTCTTTCCAATCTGGGACCTCTCAAGGGATCGGGCCTAAATGGGCAGTTGGACACCCCTCTCACAATCCAGAACTGCTGGCTCCCAACTGCTTGCTTGCCTGCCTGCCTTCCTAATTACCCCTAACCGCTTCTGCCTGCCAGCTTGATCACCCCCTAACACTCCCCTGCCAGCCTGATTGATGCCTAACTGCTCCCTTACCAGCCCAGTTGCTCCTAACTGACCACCCCTGCCGGCCTGGTTACCCCTAACTGACCTCCCATGCAGGCCTGGTTGCCCCCAACTGCCCTCCCCTGCAGGCCTGGTCACCCCCAACTGCTCTCCCCTGCACACCTAGGTGCCCCCAAACTGCTCTTCCCTGCCAGCCCAGTTGCCCCAACTTTCCTCCTCTGCCAGCCTGGTCCCAACTGCCCTCCCTTGCAGGTCTGGTCCTTCCCAACTGCCCTTCCCTGCTGGCCTAATTGCCTGAAACTGCCCTCTCTTGCAGGCCTGGTTCCTCCCAACTGCTCTTCCCAACTGCCCTTCCCAACTGCCCTCCCCTGCTGGCCATCTTGTGGTGGCCATCTTGTGTCCACATGGGGGCAGCCATCTTTGACCACCTGGGGGAAGCCATTTTGTGTGTTGGAGTGATGGTCAATTTGCGTATTGCTCTTTTAATAGATAGGATAGAGGCCTGGTACACGCGTGAGGGCTGACTGGTTTGCCCTGAAGGCTGTCCTGGATCAGGGTTGGGGTTCCCTTGGAGCATGGGGAGGCCTGGGTGAGGGGCCTGTGGTGGTTTGCAGGCTGGCCTTGCCCCCTGGTGACTCAAACATAGGCCAGAGCCAGCTGGAAGCAAGTATCTGGGATTTATTTATCTTCTATAATTGAAACTTCGTAGTCTTGAGCGGAGGCCAGGGCAGGTCAGGGTGGGCAGGAAGCTTGGCTTCCTCCATCGGCAGGGGCAACACAAGCTTCTGACTGGCTCCAGCTCAGTGGTGGCTGCCATCTTAGTTGGGTTAATTTGCATACTCACTCTGATTGGCTGGTGGGTGTAGTGGGGAGCGATGGTCAATTTGCATATTTCTCTTTTATTAGTGTAGATGTCTAAAAGCATAAATGACCGTATGTCTGAATGACCAGTTGACTGGTTGCTATGATGCACACTGACCATTGGGAGGCAGACATTCAATGCAGGAACTGCCCACTGATGGTCAGTGTGCTCCCACAGCAATCTCCCATGGTCCCTCCCCCCAGCTGGCTGACCCCCAATTGACCTTAATTGGGACTGGGTGAGATGGGCCCCCATTGACCCTGATCGCCAGCCAGGCTAATGGACCCCACCCATGCATGAATTGGTGCACTGGGCCTCTAGTATATATATAAAAGATTCCCTTCATCTAATTAATACATCCAATCACTTCACATATTTTGTTTGTATGTGTGAGAACATTTAAGTTCAACTCTTTTAGTAAGTTATACAATATAGTGTTATCCTATATAATAAAAGAGTAATAGCAAATTGTCCCCGCAACTGTGAGTTTCACCTGAGTTTGACCCGAGGGCTGGGCTGCCCCGCCAACCACTCAGGGCCCCTGCCCTAGGCCAGCCCCATCCCTGATTGCTTCTCCCCCCAACCCCCCATCGAGGGCGGGGTTGGCCCACCAATCCCTTATGGTCCCTCCCCCAAGCCAGCCTGACCAGATCACCTTGATTGGGGCTGGTCACTGACCCCCCCCACCCACCCATGCACGAATTTGTGCACTGTGCCTCTAGTCAATTATAATTACCATTAGAAGCCTGGTGCACGAAATTCATGCATAAGTAGGGTCCCTAGGTATGGCCAGCAATCAGGGCTGGCTGGGATCTTTCTTCCCCAGCTGCTGGCCCCAGGACCTCCCTTTATTCCCCACCACCCCCTGGTGGTCAGTGCACATCATAGCAAGCAATCGAACTCCTAGCCTCTGGTCAGACTCCCAAGGGAACAATTTGCACATTAGCTTTATATATATATATTTTTTCTTTACATTAGGGAGGTTTTTATTCTAAATTTAATGTGAACAAAATATTTATGCCGCTTTTTCTGAGACTAAATGAAATTAGTTTTAACTTATAAATGATGTTTATTTATTTATTTATTTATTTTACAAATTATTGAATTCCTAGTCTTCAAGTTAGGAGGGGGATCAATAGACCTTAATTAATGAATCCTGGTAAAGCATAATGTCTTATTGAATTAACTCCTAATTCTCTTTAGCAACTTTAATGTCTATTTTTTCCTCTAAACAGCAAATATAATATATGATCCTTTAGCATCTAATTGCATCTTTATATATGCAATTACACAAGAGCTGGAATATTTCTCCATTATAATAATTTTTTTATCCCCAGCACCTAGAATTCTGCTAACAAATATCAGATGCTCAACAAATAATTGTTGCTTTTTAAATTCAAATATGCCCATTCTACTTGCTAATCCTAAATAGATATCATGATTTTTTAGAGTAACATTAATCATTAGGATAACTTAGTTTATGATGGATTTATAAATGTAACCATATACTTTCATATTTAAAAAATGTTTTCCTTTAATTCAGTCTACCCTTTAGTCTTAGCCAAAATATTTTACTATCCTTCTAAAGAACTATTTTTTAATTATCTCACACATCAAAAAAGTAACCTAGCTATTAATAGTAATAGTTAATGTTTATTGATCATTTATCCTGTATCAGGATTTAAGCATATTACATACATTATCTCATTTTATTCCTCCAATAATCATATAAGGTATACACTATTATCTGTTTTGCAGATGAAGAAACAAGCACAGAGATAAAAAAAAATAAGTTGCCAAGCACCCTATCTTGCACTCTTTAACAAAAACCTAATTGTCCAATATTTACCTTGACAGAGAATGAGATGTCTACACCTCACCACCACCATTCCACACTTGACAATTAGATCTAAACAAGAACTACCGTATTCAGATGTAACCCATGAATTATATCTAAACTTTTAGTTGTTCTGGTATACTGCAAATCTGTTTGTGTGTCTTATAAGTGATGAACAACTTGATAATATTAGATCACCAAATATTCAATTTATTATCAAGTACATAACTCTACCACCACTTAAAACCAACCACTGTTAGGAGATTCTCATTTCTACTTTTTTCTCTCTCTTAAATTACTCTTAAACTAAAATGAAGTAATTTTATTTTGTCATCCCAGGATATAGAGGTAATTTAATAACAAATTGTATATGACTATTATAAAAGGAATCTAGGGAAGGCTGTAATGGAGCCTGGCTACTAATAGAATCTATCAGTAATTTTGGGGAGGGGAGGAAGTAGTAGATCATGTATTTCAATTGATGGGATAAAAATTAGTCATTTGTGAATATTCATATACTTTCAATTTCCCCAGTCTACCAAAGAATTTTCATTTGACAATACAACAACACCCCTTCCCTTTTTTTCCCTTCCCTTTAGAAAAGTTGGTTTTACAGGTCAGCTTCTGTAGATGAGTGGAAAGGGACTTAACGTGAAAAGCTGGAAGAGATTTAAGTTGATATACACAATAAAGTGCTGGGGAGAAAGGAGAGATTATTAAATTACTTGGCTGAGTGGGGAAAGTGTTTAGTTGGGAAGGTTTTAATGACGGAGATACTTTGGAGAGTATGGTGTGTGAAAAATTGAAGGTAAGGGGGAAAACATTTGGAGAAAGGAGATGAAGGAAGGGTTGGATGTGGTTATAAATTAAAGCTCCTTTATTGTACTTTAAAAGATAAGTAGAGAACGGAATTTCTTTTAATGTTGAAGGGAACAAGGAGTGCTCCAATTATGTGTTGAATTGTGTTTCTTTACTTCTTCAGAGGGAGAAGTCAGTTTGGGTGATATTGAGTTTGAGATTCCTGAAGAACCTCAGGTAGGAGTGTTCAAAAGAAACACGGGAAAACAAATTTAGAACTCTTGAGAGAAGAGTAGTGGTTAGAGAAGAAGATTTGGGAGATGTAGTTAGAGAGGAAGATTAAATGGCATACATTTTCAGTGTTTATGGGTGACAGACCAAGAAGGAACTTGCAGAACACATAAAATAGAAGGTCTCAGAAAGAAGAGGTACCAAGAAAAGAGACAAAAATAGCAATCGTATGGTAGGGTAAGAATTCAGAGAAACTGGTCTCTGGGAAGCAAAGGGAGGAGATAGTTTCTATAGTAGAGGATGGACGAAATGTCAAATGCTGCAGAGGCAGAAACAGTGGTGTGCTGGAGCCAGCTCAGACTGGCTTGTAGAAGTCAGTTGTGAACTTTTCAAGATTTTTGTGAGCTGATTGTTATCCACAGCCATTATTAAAAATTAAATGGTATATACTTTCAGTTTAACAAGTGGTCTTAAAAACAGAAGTAATGAGCACACCAATTGCATCACTTCCTAATTATTTTATTTTACACTTTTAAGGTGTTCATATGGATTTTATCTCTTCCCCATTCTTTTCTCAGTGACATTATATTGGTAATCTGAAATCAATCATGGTGGGATAAATCAGAGTGCTTTTCCCTACAAGGAGAGCCATTGTTGAACCTTTACCAGTGCACCACTGGATAAATAGAATGAAAATCAAGAAAAGTTAAATGGCTTTAGCAAGAAGAAGCTAACTTGTTACTTTTGCTTGACTTTCAGTAAAAAGATAGGTGACAAATCATAGTAAAGTGGGTTGAGGACTGAAATAATGAAAAGTGAAGAAACAAATGTTCAAATAAGTTTGAGAAAGAGTGAGTTAAACAGTTCAGCAGTTGTAATGTTGATACTGTGTGTGTTTTTAATTTAAGGCTTACAAACTATAGACAATATTAATGTACTTTATTAATCTCCAAAGATGAACAACATATGCAAATATATTTTATAGTGAAAGCTTTTTTGTTGGAAAAATCTTAAGGAACTACTTATCTATAGAACACATTTGGGGAAATGCTGCTATAGTATTTCACAATTAAGTTTAAAACAAATATTCTTGTTATTAAAGTTTATTGGTATTTAAAGAAATAGTGTCAAGAATGGATGTTGCCGAAACCGGTTTGGCTCAGTGGATAGAGCGTCGGCCTGCGGACTGAAGGGTCCCGGGTTCGATTTCGGTCAGGAGCATGTACCTTGGTAGCGGGCACATCCCTAGTAGGGGGGCGTGCAGAAGGCAGCTGATCGATGTCTCTCTCTCATCGTTGTTTCTGACTCTCCATCCCTCTCCCATCCTCTCTATGAAAAATCAATAAAATATATTTTAAAAAAAAGAATGGATGTTGAATTTTGCATTTTTTAAATAATCATGTTTTCTTTTTAAAATTTGACTAGTGCTCTGAGCATTACTTTAATAAGTTTTCTAATATTAAATTGTCTTTGCCTTTCTGAGATAAATGTAACTTGATTATGGTGATTTATTCTTTTAGCATACTGTAGAATTTGTTTACTAACATTTTATTTATAATATTAACTTAATACATTGTATCAGTATTTTTCTCTTTATTCTTGTTTTTAATATCAATATTATACTATTTTTGAAAAATTAATTTGTTCACTATATTTTTTTTCTACTCAAATAGTTTTTATAGCAAGAAAATTATTTCTCCCTTAAAATTATGGGGGAAAAATCTATAAAATTATCTAGGCCCAGAGCTTTTGGAAGAAGTAAAGCTTTGATAAGTTTTCAGTTGTTTCCATTGTTAATTTTTTAAAATTTCTTACATCAACTTTTACCATTTATACCATTTTGGATAAACTAGTCTGAGTAAATTGCTCTTTTGCTGTATTACTACTATCTGCTTTAACTCTGGTAAAAATCTTATTCCGATATTAAAAAGTTGGATGAGTAGATATGAAGAGCCCCTACCTTATGTGGGTTCTGTTGAAATATGAGTGGCTTGTCTGCTATCTTCACAGCCCCATCCTCTGACTTACAGGGGTGAGTAGAATAATTTATAATTTAATGAATATAAACCAATCTGAATTGGCCAGATGGAGGACATGGAAAAACTGTTGTCCTTGATATTTATTGCCTCCAGAATGGATCTTGTTTCTGCCCTATATTAAAATTAATGCTATATTTCATAGTATAATTTTATAGTATTTTAGTATATTTATTTATAAAATAAATAATGTAATAAATAGTAATATACTTTATATTAATAATTATATATCTTTTTAATTAGAATTAACACATATACTTATATTTTACTAATGTGAATATTATAAAGTTTATATTTGTAAAATAAAATATACTTGAAGTAAAATGTATATATATATATATATATACATGATAAAATATAATATATATAAAATAAAATTTATGTCTGGAAACTATACCTTCTGTGGTACAATGCAATACTGAATGGATATAAAAAGGAAATTATATATCTTAGTTTTTGGAGAGAGTTTTGGGAAAGATTATAGAATTCTGCCTGCTTCTGAAAGTCACAGAAGCTGGCCAGTTTTCTGTTTGATTCAACTCTTAGGGCTACAAGCTAGAAATAGAAGTTCCCAGAAATCTTTACTTTCTTCCTTCTTTAGTCTCATTACTTCTTAATGAATTCATATGTATTTCAAAGGGAAATTGAGACAAGTATGAAGAAAAGCTATTATAATGATCTTAACCTATAGTCAGCATTCTTAAATTTTTCAGATAGAGATTTTGTTCAAATTATCTTTATCAATATTTTTCTTATTGTTTTCACATATGTAAGCCCTTTAGTTGACTTACTTGTAAAAAAAAAAGTCAAAGTGGTAATCCATTATAAATTTGTTTCTCATGTCTTACACATGTTATATATCATGAAGAGTTTTGGTGTGGATACTGCTTTTGTTTTGACAACAAATTAGACAGTACTTATATGATATTTCCATGATACAGGTAAGCAGTCAGAAAACAAAATATGTAGGTCTAAAACACTGGCAAATTAGATTTTTATTAAAAAAAATGTCTCATTCTGAAAACAAATTGTTACCTTATTATTGATGTTGAGTCTACATTAAGAGGTTTTCCATTTCCAAACAAAAGTACTAAACAATGTTAGAGAAACAAATAATCAACATATACCGGCTATAGTTTCTATCCTTTCATATTAGAAATACAAAAAGGGAAAAGATTTTATATTCATGACCCACTACTTTTACGTCTTACATGAATAACAGCATAGTTTTTGCAAATTCCAATTGGAAAGGTGCAGAATTTTAAAAGAAAAAATTGTAATTTTTTGTAGGTTAGACTGTGCGGAAAATTGAATCTGGCTATTGAGTTTATTAAGGCCCCAATGATAAGGCTTTTGGCAGTAGATGCTGTTTTGTCTTTAGGGAATGTACTATTCTAGGATTCCCCGAGCCCTTCATAAGAGCCAAGGATATGTGTCCTAAGACCTTCAGCACTTTTACTCAGATAATGTGCTCTCTGGGTTTTCCTTTTAAAAATCAGCTTCATGTGGAATGTGCTGCATCTACTATCACTATGTGGTTGTGACACGTCACTGTACTTTACCTTAGGCCATCTAGAATGAGGTTATATTTTAATAAATATCTTCACTGTGTATAACTTTGATCAAACATCTATCTTTTGAGGTTATTAATCCTTTTAAGATAAGGTTTTCTTAAGTACATATAATAAGATAAGTGTCATTATTTATATGATGTAAAAGTTGGATAAGATAAATGACCTTATCTCATGATTAATAACAGAACTCAGAAAGTAGGTGAAATGAATCTAATATATGTCTCTACGGAAAGATTCTACAGCCCTGCATGATTTACGAGTCAGTAGCTGTTGGTTATTTGTAGAGGATACAAAACCAAGCTCAGGGAAAGCAAACATTCAGAATGAAATCCAACAGAAAAAATGAATTTATTTGTACTTGTATATTTTGGCAACCTGATTGTCTAAGAAATTTGAATATTGTTTGTATATTACAAATCTTCTTTCTTTTTAATTGTTTAGATTTGAAAAGAGCCAGTTCTAAACCACAAATATACAAGAAGGCCATTTTCTCAAACAAGAAGCATCCTTTAACAGTAAGTAAACCCAGAATTTATCATACTAAATGATCTAAAGAATACCTTTTTATTTTTAAATAACATGAAAAGTCTTCACAGTATTTTGTTATAAAATTTCTTAGAGAGCTTTTATTTTGACTATCAGAATACTTTCTACTTTTTTAATTTACCAGTCAGTTGAGGGAGAGCACAGAAATTTATTTGTCTAAGACAAAACAAAGATAAGAAAGTGACATAGAAGTTGAACAATTACTCATATCTTTAGAAATAAGTCTCAAGTACAAGTATATTATTTTAGGTTCCTGTGATACTTATAATTAAAAAAAGATAAAAATTACAATATTTGCCGAGACCGGTTTGGCTCAGTGGATAGAGCGTCGGCTTGTGGACTGAAGGGTCCCGGGTTCGATTCCAGTTGGGGGCATGTACCTTGCTTGCGGGCACATCTCCACAGTGGGGCGTACAGGAGGCAGCTGATCGGTGTCTCTCTTTCATCGATGTTTCTGACTTTCTATCTCTCTCCCTTCCTCTCTGTAAAAAATCAATAAAATATATTTTTTTTAATTAAAATATTTTTTCTAGTTCCCTATTGGCCATGCAACCATGATTTTTGGTCACAAAGAAGAAAGTATCCAGTGTCCAATACTCCAGTTCCAGCTCCCAAAGGTCAAAGTTTGAATAATTTGAATAATAAAATAAATAACTATAGAATTAGATGATAGCTCTCCCATATAAAATATATATATTTATATATATTCATGATTCCATACTGATATAAATAAATGCTGAATAAATACAGAAATAGAAAGAGAACTTTTACCTTACAGAGGAATTTAAATTAGTAAACATAAGAGGAATAAGGGAAATAGAAAATTGCCACAAAAGAACCATAGTAATAATTGCTGCAGGCAAGATGAGTACTAAAATTGATTAAAGTGTAAGGTGAAACCGAGTATGTGCATAACCTCAAAGTATCTCCTCCCAAATACTTATTAACTACAAAGAGAAAAATAGTGTCTTTACAGTGGGGAGTCCTGGCAGACACCACCTTAACCAAGTGATTAAGGTTAATATTACATTAATAAGATAAATTGAGCTCTGAAAAGGGCACAACATGCCTTTGTTATTCTTCTAAAAAAATCCATAACCTCATCCTAGCTGGTTTGACTCAGCGGGTAGAGCGTCAGCCTGCAAACCGAAGGGTCCCAGATTGGATTCTGGTCAAGGACACATGCCGGGTTGCAGGCTTGATCTCCAGTAGAGGGAGTGCGGGAAGCAGCCAATCAATGATTCTCTTTCATCATTAATGTTTCTATCTCTCTCTCCCTCTCCCTTCTTCTCTGATATCAATAAAAACATGTTTTTTAAAAATCCATAACTTCAACTGGATCATGAGAAAAAACTTAGACAAACCTAAATGGAGAGACATTCTATAAAAGATCTGACTAGTATTCATTTTTCTTTTTTCAAAAAAATTTAAAAAATATATTTTTATTAATTTCAGAGAGAAAGGGAGAGGGAAAGAGAGATAGAAACATAAATGATGAGAGAGAATCATCAATTGACTAATTCTTGCAGGACCCACACTGGGGATTGAGCCTGCAATCCAGGCATGTACCCTGACTGGGAATCTGAACCGTGACCTCCTGGTTCATAGGTTGATGTTCAACCACGGAGCCACACCAGCCGGGCCTGACCAGCATTCTTTAACAATGTCAGCAGCATAAAAGACAAGTATAGGTGGAAGAACTGTACATTACATATGTGCAGTATCTTATATATCACTTATACCTCAATAAAGCTGTTTTTCTAAAAAAAGACTAAGGAACTACCATGGATTTGAAGGAAAATTAGGAGACATGAAACAAATATAATATGGGATTCTAGATTGGGACATTAATGGGAAAAAAACTGGTGACATCTAAGCAAAGTAACTTATAATATTTGCCAGTGTTAATATATTGCTTTTGATCTCTGTACTATGGTCATAATATGTAATGTAACAGTAAAGGAAGCTAGATGAAGGGTACATGAGAACTCTACTATCTTTGCAACTTTTCTGTGAGATTCTAATTATTTCCAAGTAAAAAATTCTTTAAAAATAATATTAGAGTCACTAAATAATAATTCTTAAATTAGATTTTCACTGATTTATAGAGTGAGTTTCTTTTTGTTTACAAATCTTAGAACAGAGAGAAGCAGGAGCATTGTTTCATAAAGAGTATCCTTTGAGCTGTGTTTCTGAATCCTGTCCATACACTGCCATCCTTATCCCCACAAGTTTGATCTCCACTTAATACCTCAGCCAATACTTCTAGTCTCCTGGAAAACCTATGAATGGGGAAATTCCATAAGACTCTGCCTCCTTGGGAACGACCTCTTAGCAAAACTTTTAGTTGGTGATAAGCAGGGTCTGATTTGAATGTTCAAACCAAAACTGTGAAAATATTTAGATCTCATTAATAATCTCTTGATCCACCAGTCTTCACTACCCAAGACAGCATTTGCACAAGAACTTAGAATTTGTAGTCTTATATTTAAATAGTGAAGATGAGAGAATATATTACTTTTAGGTAAAATGGAAATTCAGTGAATACAAGTAGTACTGAGAGAACTTTGATTCTTAAAGGAAATCAATAGCAACATTAAGTTTGCTTAGAAAATCAGTTTAAGTTTAGAAAAACCTAAAGCCACTTTAAATCCAAAGACCAAGCTCTTGAAAGATGAAGTAAGTGGCAGGTATGTACTTTGGCATCTGAAAATGAGTATTTGGTTTGAATTTTAAGTGTTTGGCATGAAAAATGAAATGCTAAGTATTAGGAATTTTCCCCCCAGATTTTTTGCCAGTCTCTTGTGTGTTCAACCAATTTAGTAAATCACACTATTTCATAGACTCTAGGTGAAACAAGAATATCAGAAGTTGTACCTAGAGTAGTCAAATTCATAGAGACAAAAAGTAGAATGGTGGCTATCAGGGATGAGTTGGGGGAGGGTTTGGGGAAGTTAATGTTTGATGAGTATAGTTTGGGAAGATGAAAAAGTTCTGGAGCTGGATAGTGGCGATGGTTACAGAACACTGGGAATGTACTTAATGCCACAGAATTGTACATTTAGAAATGATTAAGATGGTGAATTTTTGTTATGTATATTTTACCACATTTTTTATTTTTGTTTTGTTTTTTTTTAATATATTTTTATTGATATTTTTACAGAGAGGAAAGGAGAGGGATAGAGAGTTAGAAACATCGATGAGAGAGAGACATTGATTAGCCGCCTCCTGCATGCCCCCTACTGGGGATGTGCCCGCAACCAGGATACATGCTCCTGACCGGAATCGAACCTTGGACCTTTCAGTCCACAGGCCGACGCTCTATCCACTGAGCTAAACCAGTTTCGGCATTACCACATTTTTTAGAGTGAAAAAGAAACAACAGAAATCTTCAGCAGTTACATTTTGCTTTTTTACTAGAGTGCCCAATTATGAGGAGAATCTGTGCCTGTGGACATTTATCCTTAGAAATATATATATTTTTAATCTAGAGATGATTCCCTGGACATCATTTTCCAACTGGCAGTTTAAATGGCTCCTATATCATAAATTGTGCAAATAAAAAGAAACCTGGTACACAGGAAACAGTAGAGCTGGGGTGGTTGGGAGAGTTATTTGTGGAGTTAATTTATAACTAAGACAAATGAATCTATAAAAAGAAGAAAAACCCCATAAGAATATGTTAACTGATGGTAAGGGAGAAAAAGGAGTTTAGATAAAAGATATCTGAACTTGTTTGGTCCCAGTGATTTTATGGCTGAAGAATTCAATTATAGGTGTACTGGGTGGAGCAAATCACAATTCTGTAAATTACTAATAGGACACAATGATCTTTATCATTTTCTGTATGTGCTCACATGCAAAGTTCAGTCTTGTTCTCTGTAAATGGACTCTCAGCCTACCTATACTGCTATGTATGAATTCAGGGCTTCAGGATTAGAACATAGATAACGTTTACTTTTAAAACCTTAGAAGCACGTAGGTGATATATTTAGAAATAAGATTAGGAACTAGAACAAAATGACTTTTGCTTTTGAATTTTGGCCATTAGATTTGTCTCATTTTACATTAAATTCCTTTAAGACATTTTTATTACTGAAAACTTGTGAAAATATTTTTTAAATTAATAAAACCACACTTCATCGCATATAAACTACTACTTCTTAAAATCAAAAGACCAATCTCTTGAACAGGCAGGTATGTACTTTGTCATCTGAAAATGAATATTTGGTCTGAATTTTAATTGTTTAGGCATGAAAAGTTGCTTTTAAGTGATTTAAACTACTTCTGCTTAGTTTCTTGCAGTTCTTGTTAGCATGTTTACATTTTTTACTTACTGACGATTATAGTACATGTAGCATTTTTGCTTCTTTCACTGTTAGCTCATTGTAATCTTTGTGTCCACTTGGCTTTTAAATTTGTCATAATGGCAGCATAATAGTTCATCTTAGTGATATCACATAATTTACTAAGCCAATTTTAGGTAGTTTTTAGTTTTTTATTACTAAATAATAAAAAATACAATTAGTATTTATTCTAATACCATTACATATAGTGATATCTTCACGCACATATTTCATTTTTTTAAATTATTTTCTTTAGCTAAATTGCTGAAAGAAGTTTCTATGTCAAAGAGTTTAAGCAACTATATTACTCTTGCATTATTCATTTTTATGACATTTCAAATTACTCTGAGGATATATTAGTAACAAAATGAATAAAAACTTAATTCCAAAGCATACATGATTCCTATTTATTTAAATGTATTATTTTTTAGCCGAGGATTTGTATGTGTTATAATGAGATGAAGTAAAGAGGAGTTTCACCAATTAGTTAGATATCAGAAATATATGGGATTTTTGATGGTTTGGATGCTGTGTGAAAAAAAAACTACTTAATTGCAAGGAAGTTGTAGATTATTTCCTAAGGTTGTGTCAAATTTAAATAAAATATAAAGACTGTGCTTCGGGTGTCTCATGTCCTTTAAGTCCACACCTTAAGAGATGTTAGAAAGGAATGACTGCTTTAGAAATACAGCTTAGCTGAAGCTGGTTTGGCTCAGTGGATAGAGCATCGTCCTACGGACTGAAAGGTCTAAGGTTCGATTCCGGTGAAGGGCATGTACCTTGGTTGGGGGCACATCCCCAGTGGGGGATGTGCAGGAGGCAGCTGATCAATGTTCTCTCTCATTGATGTTTCTAACTCTCTCTCTCCTTCCTCTCTGTAAAATAATCAATAAAAAAATATATTTTTAAATAAATAAAAATGCAGCTTAAACAAAATAGGGTGTCCAGAGCATTGTATACAATCCAGTTTTTTTTATTAAATTAAATGTTTTAATTTGTGATTTAAATATTTGAGGGGAATATTGATTTTAGAATAAAGATATAACAGAAAATTTGAAGATACAAAATTATGTGGCTAAATATATTACAATAAGTAAGAAAAGATTATGAGCAATTGTCATTTTTTAAATTCTAAACTTTCGTTTGGGGATTAAGTTACAGTTAATGACATGAAATAGAAATAACAGCTTTAGTACAGTGCATTGTATTTTTAAATATTAAATAAGAAATGTAATAACAATAAAGTTCATTTTAAAGAAAGAAATTATCCATAATCTTAACATCCTTCTCTGGACTATTTTAATTTCTACAAGTTACCTTTCAGTTCTGAATACACATATATACACACGTATTTTTATAAGTCTATGTAGTGTTTGAGAAAGTGACTACATTGATATCCCTGACCCTCAATATCTATAAAATTAAGGGATTTGACAAACAACCTCTAACTTCTAATCTTTTAAATAACTTTCAAATTTATTTCAATTCAAAAACAATGTTTTAAAACCTAGCTGTGTCTAAACTACATAATATTTTCTGGAAAAATGTATAAGTCTATCACAATGACCACTATCTTTTACTTAAAATATCGTTCACAATTATGAAATGTAGAGAATTAATTCCTAAAAATTAAGCCTAAAAGAAAAATTTCTGTGATATAGAAACTATGAATTAGCAGTTTGTTAAACTGTAGAATGCATGGTAGGGGGAGAGGTTTGATTACTTAAAATTTTTAGCAATAATTTAAATAAAGCAGTGTCTCATAGTAGTAATTTTAATAAAGCCAAATGTACAAGTATATTTGATAAAAGGATACAAAACATTTTGGTGATTACTTAATTTTCATTTGTATCCCACACTTTCATTCTCATAAGAGAAAAATGTTTTAAATCCTTTCATAATTTCTTAATTTTAATGTTTTCATTATTGGTTTTGGCACCTAGTTAGACTAGTTAGAAAAAATATGCATATCTTCATTATCTCCCCTTCCACAATTTTGTTTGCATTTTTTTAAAAATATGCTAATAATGAGCTCTATAGTCTTGGCTATAGCATGCCTAATTCTTTGAATGTCTCTAATAACAAATATAACGTGCATAAATTCTACCACTATATCATGTAGTACGAGATTAATAATTGAAAGCCACTATTATTCCATGCAACATAAGTGAAGCAACTATGATCTCTTTCGTGTTATTTTAGTGTTTTCTCTTTACCTTCATGAATTCCTTGTCTTTCAGTCCAGATCCTGTGATTTTGAAATCATTTAATTGTTAAAAGTTTTATGTTTTTAACCTTTTATACTTCCAGTAGACAGGATATAGGAAATTTAGTGACGTAAATTCTTTAATAATTTTTAAAAGTCATAAGACTTGTTAGCTCTGACTAGAAACAATTAGGAATAAATTTCAGGGAAATACCATAATGGCATAACTTTTGTTTTCTTTTATTAGTAAGCCACATGGCTTTCCTCTCAAACCCAAGGAATACGTACTGTGGTCTTAAGATTTTAGTTTCATCAGCATCATAGAAATATATGTTTCCCTAAGTTTACTCACTATAATTTGTGATTACTATTTTTCTTATCTGCGAAGGAAGTACAACAGCTCCCACTGGGGAAATACCATGTTAAGTCAATCCTAAAATAAGAAATCTAAGGGAAAGGTCATATCCTAATAACTTGTGCAAATCTAAATTCCCATGGAGCTTTAAAATTATTTTGTAGGAGTAGAGTATTAACAACGTGTTGTTGAACCTCTTCCAGATGGTGTCGTAAAATTGAGAGCACTTTTGTGTACAGAAGTAACCACTGAAATATAAATACAGTTGACAAGATCTAATTTTTTTTAGCAATCTATTTTGAAAAACCAGAGCAATATGCCATGACTAATAAACCACAAAATATTTTTTTGTTACTTTCACTGGAAATATCAGGAGTATTACTCAAGAAGTATTATAATTATCAATTTCCTTATCTGTTAAGATATTTATTGTGAAAATCAAAGATGAAATATACAAAGTGTGTAGAAAAATTTTACAGAATTATATATCTTTAAGGGATTACTATAATAATTGCCTTTAATTTTTTCTTTTCTAAATGAAGACATCAAAATATACAGAGGACAAGTAATTGATTCTCTTCAACTCAAGCTAAAAGTCATCAGTACACCCTTATGGTATTCTTACTGATCAATCCAAGCCATTCTTTTCTTTTTAAAATATATTTTTATTGATTTCAGAGAGGGAAAGAGAGCTGAGAGAAAACAATTGATCAGATGCTTCCCTGCATGTCCCCTACTGGGGATAGAACTCTTAATCCATGCAAATTCCCTGACAGGGAATCAAAAGTCAATGATCAACCTCTGAGACACAGGCTAGGCCCAAGTCAATCTTTAAGAGAATGGGATTTGAGTGGAAGCTGTTCCATCATGCTGAATATAATATTTTGCCCAAAAGATTGATTGTTTTCTAGGACATACAATGGTACCTCGAGATACGAGTGCCCTAACATATGAGATTTTTTGAGATATGAGCCGTCGAGCGAGCGATTTTTGCTTTGAAATACAAGCAACATTTGAGATAGGAGTAATCTCGCGGATCGGCCGGCTGCACACGACCCACCAGTTTACCGTGACTCGAGCGTCTCATAGTTTCCCACGCCTCAAGGTTACAGAACAAATTAAACTCGTATCTCGAGGTACCACTGTATTAATCTTTTTTTGAACATGTGTTGTTGGAACATGGTCTTGATATTTATTTATTTATTTATTTATTTATTTATTTATTTATTAGCTCTAAGAGGCCCAGTGCACGAATTGGTTCACGGGTGGGGCCTGGGCAGCCTGTCCCTAATTGGGGCGGATCAGGGCCGGGTCTGTCAGGAGGAGGAGACATAGGAGGTTGGCTGGCCAGGCTGCTCCAATTGGGGCCCAATCAGGGCCAGGCTGGCTAGCAGGGAGGGGCCACGGGTGATTGGCCAGTGGGCCCTACTTCTGATTGGGTGGGGGGGGCTGGTTGGGAGCAGGGGTGGCCATGGGGAGGGGCTGGCCCCACCCCCAATTGGGCTGTTCGCTGGCCACTGTGGGCATCATAGAGACCAGTCGTTCCAGTCATTACAGTGTTCCAATCTCTGGCTTTTTTATATAGAGATTTATTTATTTATTGCTTTAGAAAATGCAATAAATATTTATTCCTTTGACTCTACTTTGTTATTACCAATTAAAGCAAGCTGAATTATTTTTTGCCTTATTGACCTACTGCTATTAATTTTTTAAAAATATATTTTATTGATTTTTCACAGAGAGGAAAGGAGAGGGACAGAAAGCTAGAAACATCGATGAGAGAGAAACATCAATCAGCTGCCTCCTGCACATCCCCTACTGGGGATGTGCCCGCAACCAAGGTACATGCCCTTGACTGTAATCAAACCTGGGACCTTTCAGTCCGCAGGCCAACACTCCATCCACTGAGCCAAACTGGTTTCGGCAACTATTAATTTTCTTAATAGTGATTATGCATATTGAACACTTCAAGCATTTTATCAGAACATACCTGGGTAGCTTCCTATTGAGACCCAATCTATAGCAAGCCATTTGTTGAAATTATTTAGATATTTATGCATTTAGTTATTTCAGTTTCACAATAATGTATTGCCACACAGAAATATTATTTGCTTAAATTCTTACCTATGTGGTAAGTTCAAAGAATTTCTGCAACTATTCAATATCTGATTCAGGAAAAACATTAAATTCCTTCATAGTATATGTTAGTTCATTTTTTAAATTTTATTTTATGCACCAACATGAAAAGGGTGAGATGTAATAGATCTAACCACATATTCACCAGAGAAAATGCTAAGTGGAAGCAATCACACTTTTAAAAATGTAATGCCTGAGTGTCTGACAAAGTAGACTAACTTCCTTTAAGTACCAATCCTTTTTAAAGAGTAACTGACCTGGGATGAATGATGGCTAGAATGTGGTGGAGTGACTTGACTTTCATCCTTAGTGATACATGAAAGTTAAAAAAAAAAAAGTGTTGCCCACTTGTGTTCTCAATTTATGAAGTAACTGTTTTTACCCACTAGACTTTGGAATAAAAGTAATAGCAACAGCAAGAGTCTAAGACAAATAAATTATTTGTACACTTCTGATCTCTGGTGCCAAAAGTGGTGGGAAAAAGATCTTTTTTTTATATGAACCTACTGATTGCTGCTACTATAAATTTGTTTTTCCAACCGGTTTATTTCCATTGGTTGGTTTGTTTGTTTGTTTGTTTTTAGTTCAGATTTTCTGTATTCCTCACTTGAGTTATTAAAGATTGTCCTCAGACTCAGCAGTCTACTATTTTCAGTTTGTCTGCCCAGTTGGCAGAGTTATCTTTCTAAAACACACTATGTTTACATTTCACCCTCTTTCAGGAAGCATTAGAGACTTTGTGGTCAGACTCAATCTATTTACTATCACAAATATTATGGTTAAGCTAAACCAGGCTGCTCAGTGTTCCTCTCGCAGCATTGGGTTCATGACTAGAATGTGCCAAACATCATATATTGTTGTTGATTTTTATAGTTTATAGAGTGAACTTTTTAAGAACAGAGACTAGTACTTAATACAATTTCTAGCCAATATTATAAAAGTAATAAAACTATAATGCTATTGAAATGAAATGATTCAGATATACTTTTATTTCTACTAATTTAGCATAGTATTATTAGCAGTCTTGCCTAAATATTATTTTTAAATTTATCAACTAAAGATGCAAAGCATGGTACAAAATTGAATTATATTAAGAGTTTCCATGATATAATATGTATTTAAAATTTTGTAAATTTAAGCTTTGCATGGGCTTTTTATCAAATGTTGAAAATGAATCAATAAAAGCACATAGGTACCTTATCAGCTACTTCTTACTTCTATAATTTGAGGATGACAAATATTCAGTTTACAGACTGATTATGGCTTTTCAACTTCTTATAGCATTTGAAGCAGGGCTTGTAAATCAAATAAAGAGCCATAATAGTTATTTATACTGAGATTTCTTTTGTTCTTACTTGTATATGTTATTTATTAAATAAACTACTTTTATATATCCAGCAGTGTTCTAGACAAAATAGAATTATGATATATTCTTGATCACAGTCTTGTCTCAAAGACAAAGACAATACACACACCACATGAAAGAATTAAATAATAGGGCAGGGCAATGTGTCACTGAGGAAGCACATGTAGTAAAAGTTCATAGAAGACACACATGAAGAGCTGAAATAGTCAGCAGTTGTCTGATGAATGGTTGTACCTGAGCTGCACCCTGAAAGTAAAGATATGAATACATGAAAAGGAAGAAGATGGAAATTTTAAACATGAGGAACTTCATGGGGAAAGAATTTCAAGATATCGATGGGCATGTTGTACTCTACAATTAGTGCATAATCACATAGGGAGAGGACAAGGGCTAACTTTGGATACAAAGTCCATGTGGAATGTAGACTTTGTCTAGGAGGCACTGGAGAACTTGAAGAATTGGGGGTAGGGGAGTGGTATGATAAAAGCAGTTCTCTTTGGAACGGCCAGGTGAAAGACATATTTGGATAACTTACTTGGTGACTGAATAAAACATTAAGAGGGTGAAAGAAAAAGAAGAATAAAAATGAACTTTTGGTCGATGTAGAGTGATAGAGAATTTTAAAAGAAATATATTTAAAAAAGAAATATGGAAGACTCTTTTTGGAAAAGAAAGATGAATTTGATTTCAGACTTGTTGAATTTGAAATGAAGGTGGAATATCTCAGTAGAAATATCCCAGAGAGATGTGAAGATATAGCACCACACCTTGATTCAGAGGTCAGAACTAGACATGTTGATTTGAACCCAGTTAGCATAGAGTAAAGTATATGTTGAAAGCTGAAGCCTTAAGAAGCAACACAAAGGTAAAGTTTAAAAGAGGAAGATAGATCTATTTTTAATATTTTAAGGAACCTCCATATTTTATTCCATAGTGGCTAAACCAATTTACATTTCCACCAACAGTATACAAGGGTTCCCTTTTTCTCACATCCTTGTTATCTATTGTCCTCTTTTTTAAAATTTATCTTTATTGTTGAAAGTATTACAGATGTTCCCCTCTTTTTCCCCTATTGACCACTCTTCTCTCCACTCCCATCTCCTCACCAGGCCTTCACTTGTTATCTCTTATCTTCTTAATGATAGGCATCCTATCATTAAGGTGACATCTCATTGTGGTTTTTATTTGCATTTCCCTACTGATTAGTGATGAGTTACTTTACATGTACCTGTTGGCCATTGGATGTCTTTGGGAAAATGTCTATTTAGTTCCTCTATTTTTTAAATGGATTTTTTTTTTGGGGGGGGAGGAGGGGAGTGATTGTTGTTTTTATTGAGTTGTATGAGTTCTTTATATATTTTGGATATTATCCAATAGATACTTTGTAAAAATTTTATCCCATTCTGTAGGTTGCCTTTACATTTTGTTAATTGTTTCTTTTAGTGGTTGGAATAATTAAGTTCTAATATCTTAGCAAGTTTGATAATTATAATACAACTAGAGGCCCAGTGCATGAAATTTGGGCAAGAGTAAGCCTTCCTTCCCCCTGCTGCTGGCTGCTGGCATCGGCCTCCCTCTGGCACCCAGGACACAGGCTTCCCTCTGGTCCCTGGGACCCAGGCTTTCTTCGTAGTCCCAACTTCATCTGGAAGATTGTCCAGAAGGACACCCAGTCTAATTAGCACATTACACTTTGATTATTATAGGTATTATTGTCTAAATTTACCATATTGTGCATTAGATCTCTGGGACTTATTTTTACCCATTGAAAGTTTGTATGTACCCTTAAATAGCATTTGTCCTGTCCCCTATCTCTGGTAACCACAGTTTACTCTGTTTTTACAAGTTTGATTTTTTAATTTTATTTCTTTCCTAGAGGCCCTTGCACAAAATTCATGCATGGGTAGGGTCCCTAGTGGCTGCTGGCTGCCAGCTGCTGGCTGCTGGCTGCTGGCCGGGACCGCCCCCCACTCCCCGCTTCCCCAGCTGTTGGCTGCTGGCCAGGGCCTTCCTTCATTCTGCACCACCCTCTGGTGGTCAGTGCACATCATAGTGAGCAATCAAACTCCTGGTTGGTCAAACTCCCAAGGGGACTCTGCATATTAGGCTTTTATATATATATAGATACATTTATTTTACAAGTTTGGCTTTTTTAGATTTCACATATAAGGTAATAAAGTACTTGACATTCTCTTTTGACTTATCTCACTTAGCATGATGTGTTCAAGGTTCATCATTTTGTTCCAAATGGCAGGGTGTCCTTCTTTCTCATGGCTAAATAATATTCCATTGTGTTTATATACATATGCCACATCTTCTTTATTTGTCTGTCGATGAACAACTAGGTTGTTTCCGTGTCTTGGCTATTGAGAATATTGATGCAGTAAACAAAGGAGTGCATATCCTGTTTTCATTTCCTTTGGATATATACCCAGAGTGGAATTTCTGGATTATATGATGGAAATGATAATTATGCAATATGATTGAGGGGCTAAATATGCTATAGTGGCAATTATATTATCCTATATAATAAAAGCCTAATATGCTAAGTGTCTGGTCATCCAGTCAGCAGTTCAACCAATCAGAGCATAATATACTAATGATATGCTAAGGCCACTCAATTGCTTGCTATGACATACACTGAAAACCAGGGGGCAGACATTCGACTGGATGACCAGTCATTATAATGTGCCCTGACCACCAAGGGGCAGATGCTCCAACTGGTAGGTTAGCTTGCTGCTGGGACTGGGCGAGATGGGCTGGACACACCCCGGAACCTTCCTGCTGTCCCACCCCAGCTGACCAACTTCCTGCATCCCTCCCTGGCCCCGATCATGCACCAGAGGAGTACTTTGGCCTGGCTGGTGCCCTCTCACAATCCAGGATCCCTTGGGGGATGATGGAGAGCCAGTGTCTGCCTGATCCTGCAGGCCAAACTGAGGGACCCTATTGGTGCACAAATTCGTGCACTAGGCCTCTAGTAGTATATAAGTATATCAAATTAACATGTTGTACACCTTAAATTTATATGATGTTATGTCAAGTATATTTCAATTTAAAAAAGGAAGATGAGAGAGTAGAAAAAGTAGTATCATTGATGCCAGATGAGAAGAGTTTTAAGAAAAGGAAAGGAACCCTAGTTGGTTTGGCTTAGTGGATAAAGCTTCAGCATATGAACTGAAGGCTCCCCGGTATGATTCCAGTCAAGGACACTTGCCTGGGTTTTGGGCTCGATTCCCAGTAGGGGGTGTGCAGGAGGCAGCTGATCGGTGATTCTCCCTCCTCACTGATGTTCCTTTCTCTCGCCCCCTCCCTTCCTCTCTGAAATCAATAAAAATATATAAAACCTGGCTGGCATCGCTCAGTGGTTGAGAGTCAGTCGACCTATGAACCAGGAGGTCATGTTTCGATTCCTGTCAGAGCACATACCCGGGTTACAGGCTTGATCCCAAGTGTGAGCATGTGGGAGGCAGCTGATCAGTGATTCTCTCTCATCATTAATGTTTCTAGCTCTCTCTCCCTCTCCCTTCCACTCTGAAATCAATTTAAAAAAAAAGATATTTTTAGAAAAAGAAGAGGAAAAGGAAAACACCCATCACCTTTTGTGTACCTGCCATTATAACTTTCATATATAATCTTATTTAATCCTACCAATAGCCCTGTAAACTGGGAATTATGATTATTCCTATTTTACAGGTGAATGAAGTTTAGCATGATTAAATAATTTCCTAGTATGAAGTGGAATCTGGATTTAAACTGAAGTCCTCTGACTTCCGAGATTACTTTTTTAAAAAACTGAAATATGTAAAATGACAATGAAAAGTCAGAACAGTTGCAAGGAGGAGATCACAGTTTAATATTGCAGCTTAAGTGTAGTAGTACGAATGGATATATCAGGGAGCTTAGAAGGTAATAGTTAGTTTGCCATCTTTTGTGAATGAAGGAGGAATGACTTCAGACCACTGAGGATTTGGGCAGTAAATAGGATAATTCTAATGGAGCAGTTGAATCAAGGAAAGTAAGGAAGTGTGCAAGTCAGTGGTGAAGGAGGAAATATTGTAGGGGTGAGGTCTCAGATTAGACATTAAAAAAGAGACAGACCCTCTAAGGAAAGACTGCTTCCACTAAGTTTGGAAGAAAGGGTAATGAAGTTAATGTGATGATTGTCCAAGTGGAGAACAAGGAAAGGTAAATGAGACAGGAGTCAGTCAAGCATAGATTTACAAAAGCATAAATTATATGATACCTCCAAAGTTGGAAGAAAGCACATAAAAATATAGATGTGGCAGGTAAGTGTCATTAATCAAGTCACTTTCTCTCTTTCAGCTTCTGTTTTCCCATACATTAGACAAATTAGGTTAGATTAGATGAATTGATCTTTAAGGACGCTTCCAATACTTAATTTTCTAAACATTCATAGATTATGGCAATAATATAGTTTTATATATCAAAGGAACTTGTATGATTACTAAAATTAAAGATACAAAGGAAATTTTTAGAATTTAACTCCACAAATCAAAGTTTCTGTATATATTCTTTTTTCCTCTTATTAAAAAGTATTAAAATGTCTGAATGTATTACTAATTGTAAACCATCTTGAAAGCAAGGACCTATATTCTATTCTCTGATGTATCCTTAGCATCCAGCATAATGCTTAATACATAATACTACTCAATAAATATTGGTTGAATGAAAATTGAATCACAAAATAAAATGTCACCAATAAAGAGGCTTCGAATAGTACTCTTCCCATTTTTTTTTCTTCTCTTTAATTTCTCATCTCAATCTTTTCCATGACAATTCAGGGACATATTAATTGTGTTTTAGTTACTTGTCATGTAGTGCCTTGTTTTTATATAACATTAATTGTTTTTTTTAATTTGGTTGCAATGTTGATTTTCTTTATAAAAAGGCAACTAAACTTGGGAAATTAATGGATATTTAATTGGAAATCCTAGGAATTTTCAAAAATATATTTTGTAGTAACTTAAAATTTAGTTATAGTATTCTAGTTTCTCATCTATTTTTAATTTGAATATTTCCAAGCGTATTGCCTTTATGAAAAGGAATTGTGTTTTATATTACAGAGGGAAATGATTTAGAAAAAAAACACAGAAATCTGTTTATGAACAAATTTAGTGATGTTGGTGTAAGAAAAAAATAAAGCCACAAAGTCCTTCCAAATTTAGTAACACTTCCCATCTTAAACACATGATTTCAGTTGTTTCTGGGCTAGCTAAAGGTTACAAAATGTCACCATTTACCATTTACTTCCTTATAGATTCTTGCTACCGTCCCCACACCCCTAAATATGGTAGAAGGAGTTGTAAAACACCCTTTAGGATGACAATATAGTTTATTACACTTTTAGTAAGAAGTATTCTGCCAAAATGATCTAATTAGAGGAAGTAGATTTAAATTTACAACAGTCTAGTAATATAACATATATTTTTCCAAGACCACTCAAACAAGCCAATTTATAACTTTGTAACAAAATCAACAAAGACATCTCTGGTTAGTGTTCTTCAATGGGAAAATTAACTGCAGGAATATATTTCCAAATACATGTTTTTGTATACTCTATACTACTTTTCAAATATCATCAATTTTCCCTCTTGCTATTTGAGGAGTCACTGATTCTTCTCATCTTTCTAATGAGAAATTAGAGCTGGAGTTGACATTTCACTGTTAGCCTACTTTATCTTCAGTGGTCTGGCCATTGGAAGATGTCTTTGTTTCTCTTTCATTACCAAACTTCAATTTGTAGATTGTTTTCCGGTAGATAGAGTATTTTTTTACATGGGATACATGGAAATGCAAATTTTAATAAGTGGCTGTTTGATTGTTAGGTAGAAAGTAAAATATTGGGCAGGACAACCAAGTACGCAAAAGCTGAATGTTCAGTGGAAACTGCAGTAATTCTGGGTTTTGAGTCCAGCTAGTATCATGTCTTAGGGAATCAGCCATCCTGTGAAAATATGAACTTGAAGGTGAATGATTTTATACTTGTCCCTTAGAAAAGTTCATTCAATTTTAAGTATTTGCCTATTTTTTCAAAATATGCACTTCACAGAATTATTTTTTTAAAGTGACAAATTTACTATGCTATACATACATATAAGTTATGTCAAAATAGGTTGTTTTGTAATTTAAAATGAGAGGTAGGGCGAAAAAATCAAGTGGTAAAAAAAGGAAGCTGATAGTTTAGTCCAATTTGCTTTTTCCTCTTCGGGCTGCTGTTGATTTTATTTTAGCTATTCTGTTTGCCTGTCCATAGGCGGTGTCACAATTCTGTTACAGTCTTCTGCACTTAGAAAGTTAGAACCACCTATAAATCAGTAGTCTGAGTGGAATCTTGGCAGATGAGGGCTCAGTCAGGAAACAAGCATTTTTATATTTAGATAATTTGAGAGCCTGGCCTCTGGGCATTTGGTACTGAGTCCAGTAAAGAGAAGCCTGAAGAACAGAATATTTATTCTGAATAGATGTCACTTTTCTCCTGTCAGGGGCTTAATTCCAAGTAGCCAGAGAAAAACTAAAATCATTGTCTCTTTCAACTTAACTTGGCAAGGTTTGTTTTAAAGACAGGCAGGAGCCCAAATCAAAAGTGAATGAAGACCACAGCAGAGAATGTAAGATGACAAGCTGGCATGAATACCTTTTTGGCCCTGCTGAGAAAAGGCTGAGACCCAAAGTCTGAAGAGGTAGAAAAAGTCATAAATGTTCCCCAGTATGGTTGAGTTACATTTAGGAAAGTCCTTTGAAACATAGTCATTTCACAAAAGAGGTGATAAAAGCCCAAGGTTTTTCAGCCACAACTGCCATTTGCTTCTATTAGAATTACTCATCAAGTTGAAAAACAAAGCAAATATTACCTAATAATAGGCAAACATGTAAATTGACTGTACCTCCACTATGCCCACAGCCAATCAGGAGTATGCAAATTAACCTGGCAAAGATGGTGGGTTTAATTTGCATATGCAGGTGTGGAGCAGCCAGGCAGGGTAGGGAACCTACTATGAGGGGGAGGAGGAATGAAGGGAGCTATAGGAGCGGTGCTCCAGCCAGGAGCGAAGACTTGCAGGTTCCCTGGTGGCCCAGGAACAAAGCCAGGGGAAGAAAGGCCTATTCTTGCACGAATCTTCACGCAATAGGACTCCAGCATATTAAATAAAAGAATTCTTGCCTGGCTGGCATGGCTCAGTAGTTGAGTGTAGATCTATGAACCAGAAGGTCGCTGTTCAATCCCTGGTCAGCTCATATGCCTGGATTGTGGACTTGATTCCTATTGTAGGGTGTGCAGGAGGCAGCCAATCAATGATTCTCATCATTGATGTTTCTGTCTTTTATCTCCCTCTCCCTTCCTCTCTGAAATCAACAAAAAAAAATTGTTTTTAATAATAGTAATAATTCTTTAGTATCTAAATGGCATTGGTAAAGCTTTGCTTTCCCTTGCAAAGCCTATGTACTATAAGGTAAAAATTGAAAGAAATAGTGTTAAGTTCTGCTCTTAGAACCTAATTTGTAGAACAATCGTACTCTGTGCTTGAGTCTGATAGTCATTTAATCACTTATTATCCTGTCCACCTGAAGGAGATAAAAAGAATAATAAGAAATCAGAATATTTAGATTTGTAGTTCAACTGTTTTCATTGATCCTTCAGGCCTTTAACATTCATCACTAAGGATGATTAATATTTAACTTGAGCCATAAAATTAAAGTTTGTACTGCTTGATAGGTCTGAACCAGCTATGTTAATTCCAAAATAAACAGATAGACTAGATGATTAGTAATACACTTATTACTTCTAATTCTTGAGATCCTTTATTGTAGAACAAGTTTGCTTGTTAAAAGAATGTGTTGTGTATTTTATACCTTTATTAGATCATTAACAGGTTAGCAATTCAGATGCCCAACCAATTAATAACAAGCTACATCTTTTTTTATTATTATTGTGGTAAAATATTTGTAACATAACATTTGCCATTTTAATTATTTTTAAGCATACAATTCAGTGACATAATTACATTTACAATGTTGTTCAACCATCAGCCCTTCTATATCCAAAATTTTTTCATTACCCCAAACAAGAATTTTGTGCCTATTAATCAACATCTTCTGATCACCTACCCTTCAGCCTGTGGTTGTCTCTTTTCTACTTTCTGTCTCTATGAATTTGCCTATTCCAGTTATTTCATGTAAGTGGGATCATACTATAGCCATCCTAGCAGGTGTACAGAAGTGTCTTATTGTGGTTTTGATTTGATTTCTCTAATAACTAATGATGTGCAGCATCTTTTCATGTGCATACATCTACATGTCATTGGAGAAATGTCTACTCAACTTCTTTACCCATTTTTTAATTGGGCTATTTTCTTTTTGCCTTTTTATTGTTCTTCACTTTTTTAATTCATGTTTTTACATACTTCTTCCATATATCAAAAGAATCACTTTATTTGAGCCCAAGGAAATGCTTTCTGTCAGCCTTTCATTGCCAAAATCAGTAACAGAGAAACTGTCTATGTTCATACGAAATAATTTTTCTGGATGCTTTGATTCTGTGAATTCCTTGTATTCTCTCCCACATCTCAGTTTAATGAGCCCCTGTGTAGAGTATGATTCATTAGAAGTACTCTAGAAAATAAATATCCATTTTCTTAGAACAATGAAATTTTAGATCTAGAAGAGACCATCTTTTTCTCAAACTGGGATCCACAAATTCTTGGGGATTCACAAATATATTTTTAGATTTTGAGAGTTTTATAATTTAAAAATAGTGTGTTTTCTATCAACAATAATCTAAAAGCTCATTATAAAGCCCAAATTTCACAATTCAAGGACATTTTAATGCTTTCTTATATTGGTTTTCTCAACCTAGGGTTACAGGACCTCTGGGGAGTCTGAGGACATAACCTTGGCAGGTCTATAAGGGATCCCATTTCTTGAAAAGGGATCCATACATTAGTTGGCCAAATCCAGCTCCTCTCCTTTTACAAATGAGGCCTAGAGAATGTAAATAACTTCCGGCATTGGCAAAGCTTTGTTTTCCCTTGCACATAACTTCTGGCATAACATAGCAAGTCAATAAAACTAACACTAAAACTCAAGTCTTTATTCAATATTCTTTGTGCTATGTGGGCATACTTGCTGGGATCATGTCTTCATTGAGTTTATAATGTAGTAGGGAAAGCAGAAAACGAACAAATAATAACTAAAATGAGTATTGTGAGGGAGAAAAGGGGTAATATAAATTGTATAGAGTGATAACCAGGATGATTTAACCTAGTCTGAGGGTTTGGGGAAGTGATTTTTTTGCTTACAATCAAAGAGAGAATAGTAATTAAAGAGAGCTGTGAGAAGAACAGTGTTACAGACAGAAAATAAAGTGTGGAGGCTCTGAGGTGGGAAAAAGCATAGTTTATATACTGATTTAAATGGAAAAGGGGAGTTGGAGGAGGCTTCAGAGATTAACAGGCTCCAGATTATTCCAGTTGGATTGAAGACAATCAGGAGTCAATACACTGCTGGGATTCTAGTTTAAGTTTATCAGATTTAAAGCCACTATTTTTTCCATTTACACATCTGTTCATCACTGGAAGTTAGGAGACCTAAATTCTAGCTCCTGAAATGTCCTGTAACTAAATAACCTTGGATATGTCACTTACTAGACTATTATAAAGCACAATAATTTGTACTCACCATCCCCCAGACATATTTAATGCTTCTTCCTCTTGCCTTGAATGCTCCATACTTCCTCTCCATGTGTTCATTCATTCAATCAATTCATCAGTCAACCAGACAATGGTCTTTATTCATGCAATAATAATTATTGTGGTTCTGTGACAGAGATATGAAAGTGACATAAATACACGGTCACTGTCTTATAGTCTCTACACCTTGCTCACTATATAAACCTTAGCTGAAATTCCATTTCCTCCATGGAGCCCTTTCCATAAATCATCCCATTAGAACATGCTCTTCAGAGTCCCTGTGAAATGTAGTCATTTTTCATTTATTTGGCACTTAACCAGGTGTTACCTTGTGACATCTCTCTTATCGGTTGGCTGGAATTCTTATTCAAATCATGAATCATTACTTTTCACCTCTTTGCTGTTTGTTTTCCAACAAGATATAAATTCCTTAAGGGCAAGCTTACACTTCTCTGTATTTCCCACAGTGTCTTGTAAACAACAAAGGTTTTTGACTGGGTTCTTTCAGCATATGTTTGTTGATTGTGTTACATTTTCCAGTTCAGTTTTTACTTCCTGTTTAAATGATTTTGGCCATGTCACATAGTTCCCCTGAGCCTCAGTTTTCTTTTATTTTTTTGCCTTTTTTTAAAATAAAATAGAAATAACTCCACCTCTCAAGATTAAAGAAATAACGTAAAAATACTTTTTATACTTTTTAAATTTTTTAATGAAATTTATTGGGGTAACTAGTTAATATGAGTAGATAAGTTTTGCTTACCTGGTTGTTCAGTGGTTAGAATGTTGGCCCAAGGACTAAAGGATCGCTGGTTCTATTCTGGCCAAGGGCATGTACCTCAGTTGCAAGCTCAGTCCTGGGCCTTGGTTGGGATGCATGTGGGAGGCAATCAATCAATGTGTCTCTCTCACATCGATGTTTATCTCTGTCTCAGGTGAGGATTAACAACAATAACAAAAAGAGTATATAAGTTTTAAGTACAATTCTATAATACATTGTCTGTATATTGATTGCATTGTGTGTTCACCACCCAAAGTCAAATCATTTTAAGACACTATATGATGTTACTACTTATTTTACACTTTGTGATGAAATTGGCCCTATCTTGAATTCTTCCAGGAGATTCTTTATGTCCCAACATTTACTCCAACTGTTCACTTGATCTATCTTTATTTCTGTTACCCTACCATATAGCTCTTTTTAGTTTAAGATCTTTATTTGCTCTGTTTATATCTATTTTTTCACCTTCATTCTGAGCATTGCCAAAACTTAATTTTATTTATGACTAGCCTAATCCAGATCCATCAGATTAATGGATCCATCATACTACAAAATTGGGAGTAATAAAATTACTGTTTATTTTCTTTCAAGGTAACTTAATTCATTCACTTGTAGTTTCAGATTGATATAAAGTATTGGTTGTTAAGAATTTGATATTGAGAATTGTTTAGTCTGTATTAAAGCTCTCTAAAGAATATGTTAGGACTGGTATCATCAAAGCTCTTGTTGCTACAATAGAATAATTTCAATAACCCTCAAATATATTAATTTCAATAATTAAGTCATATGATTAAGACTTACCAAGTGTTAAGAATTCACTGAATTAAATTATTCTGGTGTTTACTACTTTGGATGCTTTGGTTAACTGTAACCATCAAACCAATCTTTATTTTACTGCCTTCATTGAAATAAGGTTTTTTAGATCATTTAAAAAGTCTTTTAATATGACTATTGCTTTCTCTAGCTTTTTTAGTGTCATTTCTTTGTGGCTAATGTCTCTCACTCTTGGAACCTTTAAATAGATGTATTGACTATTGTTATTGTTTTTATGTTGAAAGATATTAAAATGATATTTGTAATCCAAATGGGCATTACTTACTTCACATCTGGTTGCTTGAAAAGTAGCCAAATGCAATAATTCTTAATGCAAGAGAGCCTTGGGCAAAACCTTTGCAATTCCCACCCGCCTTTGCAAAACAATTGCCCTGTGTGAACCTTTAACATTAAAAAAAGCACAGAAATTTTGCTTCACCACATTTAGTTACAGATTTCCAATACAGTGCTAATATGATTCTCATATTCATGAGCTAACTAACATACCCATTAGAAGTAGAAGGTATTGGGAAAAAAACTATGGCAGCGTTGACCTCATTTATAGTTGCCAGAAACCAAGATGTCATGAAATATCTCTCCTCTCTTAAATCTCCTCACTTTGCTTAATTTTAAAGTGATTATATGTCCAGGTTGTCTGTTACAATCTCAGTGTTTGTCTGTTGTCTGAGTGTAATTTTTAATATTACCCTCTTTCACTCTTAAAAAGTGTATGTGTGATCATCTCATTTAATCCCTTAGAGACACTAAGGGATTAATCAAAAGGGGTAAGGAGTGGGAATTATGAGAACGTATTAAAAAGGGGAAATGATACTTAGGATGAGATAAGGCTAAAACCAAAAGACTGCTACTGATTAGAATTCTCAGTAAATTTAGATAAAAGCTGAGCTGGAAATGGATTTGAGAATACATTCTGAACATCATAAGATCTACCAGATTAAAGCTGATTGCTCTAGGGGAGTGAGGAGAGGCAGAGGACAATAACCAGGTCAGGAGTTTGTGGTCTCTTTTATGCAATTCTAACGTTATGCTTCCTTTCTGAGGTTTTCCATGCTGTGAGTCTTTCACCTCTTGATACTCTGAGGATAAGTGATGCTGATATCTAGTAGAAACACTTCAGAAAAAAAAAAAAGATGGAAGATAAAAGTTCTTGATAACTCCTCTTCTTTGAAAAGCATAGCTAAACTTCTCTGCAATTTACCTTAATATTCTACTCAGAAATTTTTAATCTTTCAACTGTGGAAAGCTTGCTTGACCTTCTCTTTTAAAGAATACTGCAGATTTGATAGCTCCTATTTTTAATACTGTTTTTACATAGTGTCTTTATTTTATTTAAGGTAACTTTTTTGATTCCAATAGTACATTTTTTAATTTGATTTCAGAGAAAAGGATGGGAGAAAGAGAGAAATATCATCAGTCACCTCCCATACACAGGGATTGAACCCACAGTCTGGGTATGTTCCCTGCTCAGGAATCGAACCTGCCACCCTTCAGTGTACAGAATGACAATCTAACCAACTGAGCCACACCAGCTAGAACTCTAAGAAAAAATTTAAAGTAACTTTTTAGATTCTAAGGATAATAGTTATCAGAAAAGATGCAGAAAAATAGAAATAAAGAAATAATAGCTCATAATTCCATCACCCAAAAATAACTAATGTCAGCACTATAGCATAGTTTACTTAAACTTTCTTACATATATATTTTTTCAATGTTTATTTAATGAAACTCTTACATTATAATTTTAAGGATAGTGCTGTTATTCTAGTAGCAATAGGAAAATAATATTTTATATTTGTACAAAGTTTTAAAATGTGTAAAATTCTTTTATACAGTAACATTTAATCCTAATAATATCTCTGTAAGGCAGAACAGATATTGCTCCCCATTTTATATATGGGAAAATAGAAGCCTCAAAGTGCAGAAACTTTCCCAAAGACATCAGTAAGAGGTAGAGCCTTGATTTCAACCCTGTGCTGCTTCACAGTCCAAGACTCTCTATGTACAGCTCAAGGAATTAATAATATTAGAACTTTCAAGTACCAAAAATGAAATCAGGTCTAAAGAACTAACTAATTACGTGAAACTAATTCTTCGACTGGGAAAAGAAAAGAAGAGAAATGTTATATTTGAATAATGGTTTTTACGTTTTTATAGGGGTGTGTGCAAAGGGTGATAACCACCTTTCTTAGAACCTCTTCTGAAAGTAAAACAAGGGTGGCTAAGCTTCTTGTGGACATTGAAATTTGGGGTAGGGTACTCTCTTTTTAAGGCTTTGAAAAGACAGTATATTCATCTGTGTGGAGTTGACAATCAATCAAGTCTTTAGCAACTAATGCTGCACTAAGAAAAATAAGTGAAGTGAAAGGCTTACCCTCTTATGTTTTCAAAGGACTTAACAATATACCTGGAGAAATTAAGCAAATATATAAGAAACTATTTATGTGTAAATTATGTGGTATTGAGTTTATGTACAATGAATTAATTGGGGATAAAAACGAACTAATTGCCATTCAAAGACCATTTACTTTGCACTAATAAAGAAAAACACATCAAGTGTTACAGCATAAATAAGGTCCAGAAGCCAGAAACAGGTCTTGGTGGATGACAGAAAATAGGTATATAAACATTCATTCACACATTTATGCATCCATTCAACATTTATTGAGTATCTACTGTACACCACAAATACATAGGAGTGAGTAGATATATCCTTTAGAATAGAACTTAAGTTACATGTTAGGAAATAGTGAACAATAAGTTAGGTGAGTGTGTGGGTGTGTGGGCAGATTATAGCAATAATATTATTAAACAGTGCAAAAGTTAGATGTGATTCTGATTAGGGACAAGAGTTTGTAATAGACGAGTCCTTAACACAAAATTTGTTGAATGGAAGAGCTAAAAGAAAATGTTAGATGTCATCTGATCTACTTTCCATTCCTTATCTCTACTTTAAAAATGGAGATTTTAATATATGGAACCAAAAAAATACCTCAACTAGCCTTAGCAATCTTGAGAAAGAAGAACCAAGTTGGCAAGATCACAATACCGAATATCAAACTATACTAAAAAGTCATTGTAATCAAAACAGATTGGTACCAGCACAAGAACAGGCATATAGACCAATAGATTAGAACAGAGACCCCAGAAATAGATCCATACCAATATGGTTAATTAATATTTGACAAAGGAGTCAAGAGCATACAATGGAGTAAAGATACTCTCTTTAATAAATGGTATTGGGAAAATTGGACAAGCACAATAAAAATAAATAAATAAAAGTAGACCACCAACTTATACCATACATAAGAATAAACTCAAAATGATTAAAAGACTTAAAATGTAAGTTGAGAAACCATAAAAATCCTAGAAAAAAACATAGGCAGTAAAATCAGACATCGCTCACATCAATATTTTCACCTATACATCTCCTAGGGAAAGAGAAACAGGAAAAAATAAATGGGACTATATCAAACTAAAAACCTTCTGCACAGTAAAAGGAACCACCAATAACATGGGAGAATATACTTGCTAAAGATCCATCTGATAAGATGTTGATTTCCAAAATATACAAAGATCTCATACTAACGCAACACCAGGAAGACAGACAATCCAATTTTAAAAAGGGGGCAAATAACTGAATAGACACTTTTCCAAAAAGGACATATAGATGGCCAGTAAACATATGAAAAAATGTTCAACATCACTAATCATAAAAGAAATACAAATTAAAATTACAATGAGGTATCACCTCACAGCTGTCAAAGTGGCTACTATCAACAAATCAACAAACAAATGCTGGTGAGGATGTAGAGAAAAGGGAATCCTAGTACTCAGCTGGTACGAATGCAGCCACTGTGGAAAATAGTATGGCATTTCTTCAAAAAATAAAAATGGAACTAACTGCCTTTTGACCCAGAAATCCCACTTCTGGGAATATATCCTAAGAATCTCAAAACACCAATCAGAAAGAATATATGCACCCCTATGTACATAGCAGCATTATTTACAATAGCTAAGATCTGGAAACAGCCCAAGTGCCCATCAGTGGACAAAAAAAGCTGTGGTACATTTACTCAATGGAATACTATTCAGCTATAAAAAAGGAACTCTTATCCAGCATAGATGGACCTGGAGATTATTATGCTCAGTGAAATAGCCAATTAGAGAAAGACAAATATCATATAATCTCACTTATATGTGAAATCTAATGAACAAAATAAACTGATGAACAAAAGAGGTCCAAAGGCATGTATGCATGGAACAGCATGACAGATCTCAGAGGGGAGATGTGGAGGAGATGGGAAGAGATTAACCAAGGAACATATATACATAATAGAGGCCCAATGAACGAAGATCTGGGCAAGTATGGGGCTTCCTTCCCCTAGCTGCTGACAGCACCTTTGCTCTGGCTGGAGCTGCCTTTCCGCTCCAGCCTGGAGCCATCTTTCCACTTTCCATGCTGCCCAGAAGCGTGGAGCGGAAAGCATCCCACCCCGCCCCCAGCCGCTCAGTGCCTGTGTATGCAAATTAATCTGCCATCTTTGTTGGGTTAATTTGCATACTCACTCCTGAATGGCTCGTGGGTGTCACAAAGGTATGGTCAATTAGCATGTTACTCTTTTATTAGATAGACTAGAGGCTCAGTGCACGAAATTTGTGCAGGGGGTATTCAGCCCAGTCTGTGCCCTCTCGATCTGGGACCCCTCGAGGGATATCCAACTGCCTGTTTAGGCCCTACCCTACCATTTAGGCCCACAATCCAGGACTGCTGGCTCCCAACTGCTTTCTTGTGTGCCTTCCTGATTGTCCTTAACTGCTTCTGCCTGCCAGCATGATCACCCCCTAACCACTCCCCTGCCAACCTGATTGACGCCTAACCACCCCTCTGCCAGCCCGATTGCCCTAACTTCCCTCCTCTGCAGGCCTAGATCCCTCCCAACTGCCCTTCCCTGAAAGCCTAGTCACCCCTAACTTCCCTCCTCTGCCAGCCTGGTTACCCCTAACTACCCTCCACTGCAGGCTTGATCACCCCCAACTGCTCTCCCTTGCAGGCCTGGTCCCTCCCAACTATCCTCCCCTGCTGGCCATCTTGTGGCAGCCATTTTGTGTCCACATGAGGGAAGCATCTTTGACCACATGGGAGCAACCATCTTGTGTGTTGGAGTGCTGGTCAATTTGCATATTACTCTTTTATTAGATAGGATATGCATAATCCATGAACACAGACAAAAGTGTGGGAAAGGCCTAGGGTGAGGTGGGGGCTGGGTGGAGAGGGTCAAAGAGGGGAGGGAAACTGGGACATCTCTTATAATGTCAACAATAAATTTAAACAATTTTTAATTTAAATTTTTAAAAAGGGGGAATTTAAGACCAATGTGACTATCTTTAGTTCATAAACAGAGTTAGTGGCAGAACTGAAGGTTGAACCTTGGTCTTACACTTCTTTCCAGTTATACCATCTGTCTCTTAAATCTTGACTTTACCTGAAACATCTCTTCCTTCTTCCTCATGTCAACTATGTGAATACCAGATCTTAGATCCTAAATTAAAGGTTTCCATTGAAATCATTATTTAGTCATTGGTAGAATTTAGAAAATGAATCTGTTTCATGTCTCAATCTCAGTGATGTCTTGATTATAAAATGACCAAAGGCTCAGTGAGATTAACAATCTACAACTTGAAATAAGTGTTTGTAGTCATGGCAGTGTTTTAGACTCAGCTCTATCACTAACTGTTTATATAATTTTACACAAGTCATGTCACCTCTTCTTTATTTATAAAATAAAAGGTTAGAACATCTTTAAAGTCTGGTTCAGTTATTTTATATAGCTATATCTTAGTCCTACTTGAGTAAAGCACAGACTTCTTTTAATGAAAAAAATTTCTTATGATTCTCAGTGTTCACATAACTTTTATTATAATGTCACAACTATATATAAAACTAGCTTTTATGCTTGTAGCACTCATATACAACAAAACAAATTAAGTAAAAAGTTATACAACCTTTAACATTCAAATTAACAATTCCCAAAATAGAAATAACTGCTGTAACACAAACTTTTTGGGGTTATACACCCTGTGCTATTCAACGCCATGTATATGATTAAATTCTCCCTCGACTTTTCTCTTGTTAAGCTCTTCTATGATATAATTCTTCCTACAACATTACTGGCTCTCATTTGGCTTTCACCTAACTCAAATGAATTATTTACATATTCAAACTCGATCTTTGTCCTTCTATCATTAATCTTAGAAACTAAAGTAGTGATATTGGGCTCTAATGAAATCATGAATATAAACTGTGGCACTGAACCTGCCCGTTAGTATTCTATTACAAAATTGTCTAGCTATCCAGGTAGTCTAAAATATAAAACTGCAATTATATCATTACAATGAAAGAAAAATTGAAAAGATAGAATTTAAAACTTTTTATTGAAAATTTGAAACAATTTAAATGTCCATCTACTGAATGGATAGACAAAATATGGTATAGTTATATACCTAGATTGTTCAGCACTATCATGCTATTGAACCTCAAAAACAGAATAAGTGAAAAGAAAAACAGATACAAGAGACCATATATTGCATGATTCCATTTATATAAAATGTCCAGTAAAAGTAAACATGGTTTCCTGGGATTGGGGATGGGAACTGGGATTGATTGTAAATCAGCATGAGCGATATTGAGTGGTGAAAATGTCCTAAAACTGATTTATTTATGTTGATGGTGGTAAAACTTGGTAAATTTACTAAAATTCATTGAATTGTATACTTTAAATGAATTTTATGATATGTAAAATATACCTCAGCCCAGCTGGTGTGGCTCAGTGGTTGAGCATCAACCTTTGAACCAGCAGATTATGGTTCGGGGCACATGCCCGAGTTATAGGCTTAATCCCCAGTGAGGGGTGTGCAGGAGACAGCTGATCAATGATTCTCATCATTGATGTTTCTCTCTCTCCCTCTCCCTTTCTCTCTGAAATCAATAAAAATATAATAATTTCAAAGTCTATTAAAATATATCTCAATAAAGTTGTAAGAAGCTTTTTATAAAGCTCTTTTTTCTAAGACTTCTTAAGAATATACATCTATATATAACCCTCCACATAATAAGGAGACCCAGTTGAAAAAATACTTTTCATGGAACTAGAGAGAGCATCAAGTAATTAGGATATCATTGATTCTAGTTTTAACTTTGTTATTAACTCTTACATTATCTTGGGCAAGGGCTCAGGCAAGTCACTTAACTTCTTAGTGCCTTGATTTCCTCATCTGTAAATAAAGAGGAGGTTAGATTAAATGTTCTGTAAGATTTCCTGCAGATGTGATAATCACATCTTCACATTGCTATGAATACTAGACCCTATCTCAGTGCCCCATGTATCCTCCACTGCAAATGCTCTTTTCAAAGCCCCTTTAATCAATTTGGGATATTGCTTTTCTCATTAACTCTTGGCCACTAAAACTTTCTGACCTTAATGCATAAGTCTTTTAGATACACAGTTTCCAAAATGTTTATCTGAAAGTTCCACACTAGACTGAATGCCATATCATTCATTAATTTCCCAGAGGCTACGTTCTCATCCTCTGTAACTCTCTTATGGAAGCTCTCCCATAGATAACAATACACTTCCCCTTCAGGCAGTACATGAAAGAAACAATGGAGGATAAAATGGAATCCTATAAAATTACACAGAATAAGAATCTGGCCCATTGTTTTCTCCTGCTGCCTAAGGAAGAAGTTGTATTCTTTGGATCCCCATAAAGATTTTGGCTTGTCTACCTCCTCAGATTCCCAACTAACAATTAGGCAATCTGGCCTTCTTCCCACTTCTCATTTCAATGTGTAGGATACTTGTCAACTTGCCCAGAATGACTTTAGGCATTTTGAGTTGTGCATCTGACTGTGTGCAATAGATAAATAAAAACATAAGTAGAAGGAGGACTTACTTAAGACCCAATTTTATTTTTATTGGGGGGAGCACATATTTTAGAATTGAAAAAGTCATTTCTTACCTAGCTTCATGTTTTAGTCTCCCTTCTTCCCTTTGGTTCAACAAGTTGTTTAAAATGAAAAGTTTACTAAAATGGCGCTTATATTTATAAATATAAAAATATAACATCTTACTTCCTAGAAAAGTACCCCTGGACTATAAAGAAAACTAGGTGGCTGGAATGTGGTTTAATTAGCCCACAAGCCTGTCAAGAATCTTAGACTCTTCCTAAAGCTATGCTGACACACAACGTAACTTTGGAAGAACCAGTAAAGTTTGTATTCTGTTTATCCACTATAATTTAGGAATAACCACTTCTAAAACTGAAAAGCCCTGTTAATAGAAATTGTTAAGTAAGCATTAGTTATATTATTAGCTTTTGAATGTGCAATAAAAAGAAAAAGGCCCCAGCCAGTATGGCATCAACCTATGAACCAGACGGGTGCAGTTAGGTTCCCAATCAGGGTACATGCCTGGCTGTGGGCTCAGTCCCTGGAGGGGGAAGTGCAGCAAGCAGATGACCAATGGTTCTCCCTCATCATTGATGTTTTTGTCTCTCTCTCCTTCTCCCTTCATGTCCTAGTTACTTTAAAAAAAAGAAGAAGAAGAAAGAAAAGGGATTAGATACCTGAAGAACCACAGAATAGGTACCCTGATTGTAACTATCATAGGACCAAGGATACAGAGAAAAGTGAAACTGAAATAAAACTATCTAAAAATAATTGAAAAAAAGCAAAACTTAGGTATGTAAGTATTTTATGATATGACCATTCAATAAACAAAAGAAACAGATATGTCTAACCAAGGAAGTTTGTTATTGAAGATATCAACCTTTTTAATAACAGAGAACAAGTTAAACATTTATTCTTCATTCTCAGTAGGAACTATATTTCAAGATATTCATATAGCTTTAATTCCCAAAGGAAATCCCTACATCATAGAAAGCTAATAAATGCTGAAAGAGTGGTAGAATTAGAAAACTTTATTTCATAAACTCAAAGTGTTGATTCAGGAAAATATTATTAAGTATGTTAAAATCTTTATGTGAATGATTGGTGAAATTTAACATCCTTAAAGTGCAAAAGCAACAGTACCCAGGGTACTTAATAATTGCAAGGAGAAAAATATAACTGCACTGGAGAGATCACACTATAATCATCCTAAATTAATAATCATTCTTAGCATCACTAATGGTCACTCATATACTGTGTGTCTGGTGTGATGGAATAGGAAATATAGAATATCATCTATGTTACATTCAAGTAAAAAATGTTTAGTAAAATAAAAATAGACTCATAGATAAGAGAATAGACTGATAGCTGTCAAAGGGGAGGGTAGTTGCCAGTCTAGGTGAAAAGGTAAAAAGATTAAGAAGAAAACACACACACACACACAATAGCTTACAGACACAGATAACAGTATGGTGATTAGAGAGGGAGGCAAGGATGGAGGTGATGAACACATTAACATACAGATGATATACTATAGAATTATACACTGGAAACCTATATAATTTTATTAACCAATGCCATCCTAATAAATTCAATAAAAAATAAAAATAAAACAAGTAGTTCCTGGAAAAAAATGTTTAACTTTAATTCATCAATCCTTAGATTAAAATATCCAGTTTAAAGAAAACAGGGAGCCAAAACCGGTTTGGCTCAGTGGATAGAGCATAGGCCTGCAGACTGAAAGGTCCCAGGTTCGATTCTGGTCAGGGGCATGTACGTACCTTGGTTGCGGGCACATCCCCAGTAGCGGGTGTGCAGGAGGCTGTGGATCGATGTTTCTCTCTCATTGATGTTTCTGGCTCTCTGTCCCTCTCCCTTCCTTTCTGTAACAAATTAATAAAATATATTAAAGGAAGGAAGGAAGGAAGGAAACAGGGAGAAAGGAGCAAGCTAAATGATACCGTAAGAAACAAAGCAGGCAGCTCTAACCTATTTGGCTCAGTAGATAGAGCGTCGGCCTGCAGACTGAAAGGTCCCAGGTTTGATTCCGGTCAAGGGCATGTACCTTGGTTGCGGGCACATCCCTAGTAAGACATGTGCAAGAGGCAGCTGATCGATGTTTCTCTCTCATTGAGGTTTCTAACTCTCTATCCGTCTCCCTTCCTCTCTGTAAAAAATCAATAAGATACATTAAAGAAAAAAAAGAAAAGAAACAAAGCAGGCAAATCCAGAGGGTGAAACATTCTACATGATAACTGGCCTAATCTTTTTAATTAGTCAGTGGCCTTAAAATTAAGGGAAGCTGGGAGGTGTGGGAGGATGGCTGTGCTAGATTTAAGAAAATTTAAGAGAGGTATAACCAAATGCATTTCATCATCCTGGATTAGATTCAGGTTTGGAACAAACCAGCTACAAAGAACATTTGGGTCAACTGAGGAAATTTGAATATGGACTCGGTATTGTTTGAAATGAAAATGTACAAAATTGGAAATATGGAAATTACTGATTTTTTTAAAAGGTTACCACCAGTAAGGAGCATTATTTCGTTTTTATTAAACAATCTAAATACTGTATATACATGCATGTATGTATGTGCATGTGTGTGTGTGTATATATTTATGATCATACATATGCCCAGAAAAAGATCCAGTTAGATAAAAACTAAGTTCAATGTTAATAATCTCTGAGTATAGAAATATAATGATTTTATTTTTACCAGTATGTATATTTTAAATTTTTCAACAATAAACATAGATTGGTTCAGTAGTAACAAAAGGTTATTTTTAAAATATATAGAAAAATAGAAGTGGATTCTGTCCATTAAAGAAAATAAAAATGTTTTCTTTGAGGGTAAGAGCTACAGACACTAGAAAACACTTGAGTGTTTAAAAAAAAACCATGTAATTGTTTTGGCTGTAAAGCTTTGTCTATTTGTGAATATGGTGTAGAGTCAAGTAGACCTGTGTTTGAATTCAAACTCTGTCACAAGTGCTTTTATTTTGTGAATGTCACTGTTTTATCTAAAAGAGTAGTGAGAATTAAAGATGATTTCAGTTAATCAGTGCCTGGAACAGAGTAGGATCTCAAAATTATAATATTAAGAATTCTTATCAACAAAAATTTAAATCTTATACATGACAACTTAGTAAAATAAAAAGAACAGTCGTCAACTGACACCTCTATTGCAAGTAAATATGTTTTATCAACATACCATAAATGTTTCATGAAGAAATGGTATACAAGTATATGAAATCTTCAAAAACAGGTATGAATTTTAAAAGTTCATAGTTGTTGCCCTGGCTGGTTTGGCTCAGTGGTTGAAGTGTGGGCCTGCAGAATGAAGGATCCAAGGTTTGATTCCCAGTCAAGGGCATATATTTAGTTTGCAGGTTTGATCCCCGGCCCTGGTTGGGGCACATGTGGGAGGCAACCATTAGATGTGTCTCTTACATTGATGTTTCTCTCTCTTCTCCTCCTCCTCCCCACCTTCCATTCTCTCTAAAAATCAATGGGGGAAAAATATCCTTGAGGGAAGTTTTTTTTTTTAAGTTAATGGTTGTTAGCAGAAGTAGACATATTTATGATAGCAATTACAGATTTGATAGGAAATGAAGTATAACTTTATGGCCAAAAAAACATTGCCAGACTCCACATTGAAACCCTATTCAATTATTGCTTTTTTTTTTTTTTTGCTTTGCTTTGAATGACTTCTGTGTCACTGTGAATTTGAAATGAGAAAAACACTAAACAGCGCTAAGTACTTTTTAAAAATAAGTGTATTATTACCTCAGTGTAAACATTCACATAGCAATGTTATTCTTTTCATAAAAGCAAGAAACCATTTTAATGAAAAAGGTAACTATTTGTACCAGAACTCCAGAATACTAGGATGACTCATAAAGAGTCTATGAATGAGGCAAAAGGACAGTTGTCAGCAAAATGAATTCCTGAATTGGTTGTCCAGATATTATCACATTTTAAATACTAAGTTGTTATTGAGCACTCTCTCTTTGTAGAAAGCGCTGTCTCTAAACACTGTGATGAACTCTGGCATTCTCATGGATGATTCATCCACATTAAGTGAATCATGTAGTAAATACTTTCATGCTGAGACTTCTAACATGAGGCATTAAGAATAATTGATCGGAACAATGTATTTGAACATTTTATTGCATCGTTTTAATGAGATAGAGCACAGTTTGGAGCTTTGCACTGGGAATGAAGAAACCTGATTTCTAGCTCAAAGTCTGCTACTAATTATTTAGATAATACCTTAAGCATATCATTTAATTTCTCTGGAACCCATTTTCTTTATATGAAAACATCTTGTATTAATTGTGTTCATTTATCTGGTATTAAGTTTTGTGTGTCTGTGATCCCAGTCATAAAATTAGTAAATTGTTTATTTTACATAAACTAAAACTACATGTAACTCTGTGTTTTTAAGCTTGCTTTAGGATCATTGTGGATTCCTAGTGTGGTTCACCAGTGATGGGACATGTTACCTAGGGAATCTTCATATAACTGATCTTGAAAAATTAATTGATAAAATCTGAACAATGAAGAAGATACATGTTTTAGAGGTTTAGAATTTCCCACAACATAAATATAGGTCAGTTGATAATATAGCCCATTGTATTTTATTATGCTAGAAACCAAATTATTGGAGAGTTTAAGATATTGCATGCAAAGACAAGTTTACATAGTTTAGGTGGGACATCTTTGGTTCAAAAGTATGATCATTTGAAAAGTGTTTATTTGATCCCTAGAAAGTGGTTAGACAGGTTATGCTCTTTTTCAGGTATTAAAATTGGCAAGTTAACTTGTAAAGGGATAGGGGAAAGGAAGTTTCAGTTGATTTTTCTCTAAGACTTTTTTTTTTAATTAAAAAATTTTTTTAAATATATTTTATTGATTTTTCACAGAGAGGAAGGGAAAGGGATAGAAAGCCAGAAACATCAATGAGAGACATCGATCAGCCGCCTCCTGCACGTCCCCTACTGGGAATGTGCCCACAACCAATGTACATGCCCTTGACCAGAATCGAACCTGGGACCTTTCAGTCCCCAGGCCGATGCTCTAGCCACTGAGCCAAACCAATTTCGGCAATTAAAAATTTTTAATGTTCACGTTATTGCAGGTGTCCCCTTTTTGCCTACCTCCACTACCTCCACCTTTCTCTTCCTTGGCCTTCACCAAACTGTTGTCCTGTTCATGCCATATACATATATTTTCTTTGGTTAATCCTTCACCTTTATTGTCCAATCATCCCTGCTCCCTTTCCTTAGGTATGGACCAATCTGTTCCATGTATCCATGCTTCCAGTTTCATTTTGTTTGTAAATTTATTTTGTTCATTAGAGTCCACATATTAGTGAGATCATATGGTATTTGTCTTTCTCTGACTGGCTTATTTCAGTTAGCAGAGTATTCTCTAGATCCATCCATGCTGTCGCAAAGGATAAGAGCTCCTTTTATATAGCTGTATAGTATTCCATTGTGTAAATGTACCACAGCTTTTTTATCCTCTCATCTACTGATGGGCACTTGGGCTGTTTCCTTACCTTAGCTATTGTTAATAACACTGCTATGAACATAGGCATAAGGGTGCATATATTCTTTCTGATTGGTGTTTCAAGATTCTTAGTATATATTCCCAGAAGTGGAATTGGTGGATCAAAAGGCAGTTAGTTCCATCTTTAATTTCTTGAGAAAACTCCATACTGTTTTCCACAGTGGCTCACCAGTCTGCATTCCCACAGTGCACAAGTGTTCCCTTTTCTCCACATCCTCCCCAGCACTTGCTGTTTGTTGATTTATTGATAGTAGCGACTCTGACAGGTGTGAGGTGATACCTCATTGTAATTTTTATTTGCATCTCTCATATGATTAGTGATGTTGAACATTTTTTCATATGTCTATTGGCCATCTGTATATCCTCTTTGGAGAAGTGTCTATTCAGGTCCTTTGCCCATTTCTTCATTGGATTGTTTTTCTGTTGTTGAGTTGTGTAAGTACTTTATATATTTTGGAAATTAACATCTTATCAGATGTATCACTGGATAATATCTTCTCCCATATATTAGGTTCTCTTTTCATTTTGTTGATAGTTTCTTTTGCTGTGCAGAAGCTTTTTAGCTTGATGCAGTCCCATATATTTATATTTTCCTGAGTTTCCCTTGCTCTAGGAGACATATTGGCAAAAATATTGCTGTGAGAGATGTCTGAGATTTTACTGCCTATGTTTTCTTCAAGGTATGTATGGTTTTGTGAATTACATTTTAAGTCTTTTATCCCTTTTGAGTTCATTCTTGGGTCTGGTGTAGGTTGGTGGTCTATTTCATTGTGTGTGTGTGTGTGTGTGTGTGTGTGTGTGCACGCGCGCACACGCCTGCCCAATTTTCCTAGCACCATTTATTGAAGAGAGTATCTTTACTCTTGCTTCCTATGGCAAATATTAATTTACCATAGAGGTGTAGGTTGATTTCTGGGTTCTCAGTTGTGTTCCATGGATCGATATGCCTACTCTTATGCCAGTACCAAGCTACTTTGATTACAAATGCTTTGTGTATAGTTTGATATCTGGTATTGTGATACCTTCAATTTTGTTCAAATTTAACAAAGGATATAAAAGATCTGTACTCAGAGAACTATTACATTTTAAAAAAATAAAGGAAAATACAAGTAAGTGGAAGCATATACCATATGCATGGATTAGAGGAATTAATATCATTAAAATGTCCATACTACCTAAAGCAATCTATAGATTCAACACAACTCCAATTAAAATAGCAATGGCATGTTTCACAACCCGAAGATTTGACACAAGTCTGTGGCTGAATCCAGATAGGAACTTAAAACCTAGATTTTTTGGCTCCAATGTCAATGTGCTTTTCCATATATTATACTGCTTCAGCATATAGAAGATCTTTTAAAATATCAAATATACATCTACTGGAGCTATTGGCTATAAGTTAACATCATTTCATTGAATTATTTTTCTTTAAATCAAAATGGTATATTAGTTTAAAATATTAACCTTCTATAGACAATATGTTACTTTTTGGAAATCTGAACCAAATGACAGTTTTTTATTAAAGAAGGTTGGATTTTGCCTTTTAAAAGAAAATGACATGTAACCCAGCATAGCTCAGTGGCTGAGCGTCGACCTATGAACTAGGAGGTCATGTTCAATTTCTGGTCAGGCAGGAGGCAGCCAATCAATGATTCTCTCATATCATTGATGTTTTTTTCTCTCTCTCCCTTTCCCTTCCTCTCTTAAATCAATTAATTTGTTTAAAGAAAATGACATGGCCCTACCCGTTTTGGCTCAGTGGATAGAGCGTAAGCCAGTGAACTGAAAGGTCCCAAGTTTAATTCAGGTCAAGGGCACATGCCTGGGTTGTGGACTTGATCCCCAGTGGGAGTTGTGCAGGAGGAGCCAATCATTGATTCTCATATGGATGTTTCTATCTCTCCCTCTTCCTCTCTGAAATCAATAAAAATATATTTTAAAAAAGAAGAAAATGACATGTATTTAAAGACAACTTTCCTTTGTCTCTTCCTATGGGAATACCCAGCTTGCTGTGATGGTTGTAATAGATTTACACGATACAGGACTATTTGTTCTTCTAAAAGGCGCGTGTCCCATTGGAATATCATTTCTTCCATGACGTGTCTCCTGTGACTATGAGGAAACCCTAAATTGATGCGACTACCACTAAAAGATGAGGTTCTGAGCCAACTTTAATTGCACTAGGAAAAAGCAGCAGTTCTATGTAGGGGGAGAAGTGAACTTTAGGTAGTCATTCCAGTTGTTAGAAATTAACTGGCTTCCTTTAGAGTACCATCAGGAAATTTAAGTTTTAATGGAACAAGAAGAAAGTTGATGCTGTGCTCAGTTCATTAGGTCTCTAAACTCCTTCTTGAATGATACATGTACGACATATGGTGCAAGCAACTGTTCTTTCATCATTCTCATCACAAAAAACACACACACAATAAATGTGTTTTATGCCAGTCAGGAACTCTGTGCTAGGCTCCAAGGACATAAAGAGGTATTAGATATTGTTCTCTCAAGGAGTTCCTCACCTTTTAGGAACTACTTTAAGTGTTCTTAGCACTTTGACATGAAATGCAACTTTTAAAATTAGTTTATAACAAAAGAAAAGAATACTATAAACACTATTCTATAATGATACTAATAGCTTATTTTACATAAAATAAAAGGAAAGTAGTTTTTAAAATTGGAATTCAATCTAGAAAATGAAATCCAACTTTATAGCTTAAAAAAAGGCAAGGTTTCAAAGAGTAATACAACACACACAAAAAATTTAATAATCTATTTTCTGTGGAATTTGATGCAAATCATTCTAAACATTGAATAATGCTTTTAAAACTTTATACAGATATAATTCTATGATTTTATTAACTATAGATGTTTAGACCTCTTTTTGTTATTAATCATTCTTAGCTGTTATTAGTTTAATTCAGCAATTTTTAACTGGTGTCCTGCAAGGATTTTTAAAACATGTGATACCTGACTCTTAAGTCCAGGTTACTGACCTCTTTTCCCTTAGATTGTCAAATAAAATAATGACAGGACAAGAGCCAACACAACAATATCCATTCAGTGTGAGTGAATAAAAAAATACTATTTTTTGTTACATTGGCAAAAAAGGTATATTTTTTGGTGTGCTACAGAATTTTAGTAATTAGTTCATGTGTGCCATGAGATGAAAAAGGTTGAAAATCACTGATCTAGTTGCCTTCTTCGAAATGAACTAAAATTTTGGTAGTGTTTTGGCAGAGTAATATTCAGATTCTTTTGGCCAAAGATAGGGTCCATAAAGTAGTATTAAAGATTAAATATTGAAGAGTAGTCTTTTCATATACCAAACTGTCCATTGTTTTCAGCAGTCATAAACTGTGATAGAGTTAAATAAGCCCTTTGTCCTCCTCTTATAATTATCCCTAATTAGCCCCATTTTTTTCTCTTGCTGAGACAGTAATGTACCCACAACCACATCCATACCACTTTGGTCTCCAAAGTCCAAGGAGAAATGACTGTCTCAACCTCTACATTACACAAAGCTCTGCATCTGTCAATAGAAGTTGTTAGTTTTAGAGGGTAGTATTTTAGGAAGATGGTCTTATGCCACTCTTCACTCTGTAAAATTACCCAAGACTGTCTTTGAAGAGTTTTTCCATAGCCCTCACCAGTTTGGCTCAGTGGATAGAGCATCGGCACACAGACTAAAGGGTCCCAGGTTCGATTCCAGTCAAGGGAATGTATCTGGGTTGCAGACTTGATCTCAGGTTTTGGTCAGGCACATAAGGAAACAACCAATCGAGGGGTCTCTCTCTCACATCAATGTTTCTCTCTGTCTATCTCTCCCCCTCCCTTCAACTCTTTCTAAAAATCAATGGAAACATATCCTCGGGTGAGGATTTAATAAAAACAACAGAAGAGTTTTCCATAGAGTGAAAAGCAATAGACTTCTATATGTTTAGAGATATCTTTCATATGCAAAGTGCTGATAACCAATTGATACACAAAGCTTCTATGTCTAAAGCTCCAAGACCTTACATTATAGTGCAACTCACCAGCATGGTCTTTATGGATCGCATTATAATATCCTTAGATATTGATATAATAAAAGACACTGGGGAACGTTAAGCCCATGAAGATAGAGTCACAAGCATGTCAAAACTCTCTTAAGTTTTCTGATGATCCTATATTGTACATTGATATTAATAACTTTAACTAAGCAAATGTATTATTTCTGATATCAATGCATTCTAATTGATCTTCAAAGTTAAGTAAGTTAAAAGATCATTATTTTAGGTACATTTGGATAATTTTCATTAATATAGTTAAATGTTAATTCACTGAGGATAGGAACCTTGGCTCATTAATGCATTTAAAAATAAATGTGCCTAGAAATAAATACCTGGAACTCAACAGTGAATACTTGAGGAATGAATAAATGGATAGCTGTAAAATAAAATAAGTCTTCAATATATAAGGACAAAACATATATACAGTAATTAGATTCAATTTATTAGGCTAAATTAATCTTGTCCATTTTAATGTTCATGTGAGCAAGTTATTTCTTAAGTAATCTAGCAGTATAGTATGCTAGGGTAAAATATTATCACTAACATAAAATATGATTAAAAAATCCACATGGTATAAGTATTTTTAGTAACTTGGAGTGCTTCTTATATTGGTTGATTTGTATATGCTGTTTCTTTTTTTCTTTTTTCTTTTTTTTTTTTATCCTTCCCATCTCTGGCCTGAACCCTGGGAGGGCATGCACCAGGGCCTCCAACCAAGCCCTCCCCCACCCCACCCTGGCCCTGGCCCCAGGTTAGACATTTCTTGAGCCTACGTGCTAGGCTCTATGTTTATCAAAATTGTAATTTTTGTTTACTCACTATTTTTGAACTACACAAGATAAGAACACATTTTTTTTTAATCAGGCCAGCATCTAGTTCAATGCCTGCCATATATTGTGATATATTGTCAATAAATATTTGTTGAACAAATAAAAGTATGGACAGGTTTTTGCTTTCAAGTAATGTATTCTCGGAGGAGAAGGAATGACAATGTGACAAGTGCAGTCTGAGAAGGAAAAAAAAAGAGAGAAAAGAAGTAACAGTAGGTGAAGAGGCCAGATATCGGTCCCTTTGATGGTAGTTAAAAAGAATAAATCTGTGTGTTGCTCAAATTGTAGAGAGTGGTACAGAATTTGAAGACACATAATACTATTAGCCTCAGAAACAAAACTGGGGTCTTCAGATAGAATTATGTGGCATGAATGAGCTACATTTTAACTGAGCAAATGTAGGAATAAGAGGAAGAAGGGCAGCCGAGACCAGTTTGGCTCAGTGGATAGGGCATCGGCTTGCAAACTGAAAGGTCCCAGGTTCGATTCTGGTTGGGGGCATGTACCTTGCTTGCGGGCACATCTCCACTATGGGGCATGCAGGAGGTAGCTGATCAATGTCTCTCTCTCATCGATGTTTCTGACTTTCTATCTCTCTCCCTTCCTCTCTGTAAAAAATCAATAAAATATATTTTTTTTTAAAAAGAGGAAGAAGGGCAGTGAGAGACTCCTCAAATACCCCACCCTCACTCCCAGTATCAATTGGTATTAAAAACTGAATAATACAGTTATTCATTGATATTCCTTAAAAGAGTTAACATATTTTTTCCCTTTACTCCTAATACTCTATTCCCATGCTGCCTGTTTTATTAAAAGAGGTGATTTAGACACTTCTAAGAGTAAAAATTGGTGAAGGCCAGTAGTAGACTGGCCTAAAAACCTAGATTCTAGTTTAAACCCTGTCACTACCTCACCGTTTAACCTGGAGAATTTACTTGTCATTTGGGGGCCTCATTTTCTCATATTATTAACAAAATGTTTGACTCTAAAGAGTTTCTCTCATTCTAAAATGATATCAATCTGCCAGTTTTATCATTCTTATAATCCGACATAATCTTAACAGTTAATAAATATGCACGTTTTAAAAATTGGAGAGACTGGAATCTGAGGTCAGGAATGAGATGGTGATCTGGAATTGAGTGAGACACTGCCACTTAATAGGAATAAGACTCAAACACATTTGGGACACTGAGTAGAAATATCTGTAAGCAGAATGGGGCTTAAGTTGTTGTTCTGTTTTATCAACAAGAAGAAAAGTGCTCTTTAATCATTTATTTTGATCTGTCACAAAGTCAATCAAAAATCCTAAATTTAATTACACCTTTAAATATTATGTCATTGTGTCTATAATGTAAGTAAATTTCCCAACATTGAAAGGCAAGGAGAAACTGCTTTATTGAGAATTCAAATTGAATATAGTTCTATACAACTTATTTTATACAACTAGAATTACATCAGTCATTTGGATTTTTATCTTGATTTCCCTTATAATGCACTTGGGGGGCTTAAAATAATGATGTAATTGCCCAACTGTCCATTTTACTCTATGCTATTGAGATCCACGAAGTGTTTTCCGACCAAGCCGTTTCTCTGTGATTGACAAGAAAACTTTTGCTAGTCCCCTTGCAGGACAACTAGTTAATCAGTATAGATTAATCAGATATATATTTATTCCACTTGGGGAAATTGGGATAAGTATAATTCAGAGAATTATTGCTATCTGAAATATTGCCCTATGTGGGACAACTTTTTAAACCTGCAAGTCACTGCAATTCTATTAGGCCACTTATGTGACAAGAGGAGACCAGCTCCCACATTGGATTTTGGCACAGCTAGTGTTTCTTCTTGCCAAAAAGGGCAAAGGCCTTGAGCAAGAGGCCATCCTTTTCCTGATTACAAAACTGACCGCATTCCTTGCCAACCTATCAGTGTACGTCTATTTTTTTCCTGGTAATGCACTATTCTTCTCAGAGAGAGCTCCACTTTTTTCATTATGACATGGTATTTGTCATTTAAACATCAACTGATGCAACATTGTTGCACTTGATGGATAAACTTAATAATCACGTTTTTTAAAAGAAAACTTGATATTAAAAAATCTAAACCTATTAGTCCCTACTCGCATTCTCTCAACTGTTTAATTTTATAGAATTTGGATAGCAGTCAGTATCATTTGGGGCTTTGTAAGGTAGTAGAATAAATACCTTAGCATATAACATTTCAGTAGAATACTAATAGCAAATTTTAAAATATGAATACATATTTGGATTAAAATTTTTTTCCAGATAAAATGATTAGAGGTTCAACCAGGGTTGGATAGCGAGAAACAAAACTTTGTCCAAGTTTATCTAGATAGAGATTTTAAGTTTTCCATTTAAGAAGCAATTGAACCCTAGCCAGTTTGGCTCAATGGATAGAGCATCAGCCTGTGAATTGAAGGGTCCCTGGTTCGATTTTGGTCAAGGGCACATGCCCAGATTGTGGGCTTGGTCCCCAGTAAAGGGCTTGCAGGAGGCAGCCAATCAATGGTTTTCTCTCATCACTGATGTTTCTATCTCTCTCTCTCCCTCTCTCTTCCTCTCTGAAATCAGTAAAAATATGTTTTAAAAAAAGAAGCAGTTGAATACTGAACAGTGTCTTTGCTGTGGTAGTTCTAAATACTGTACAGCTCGTGCCCCTAATAAGACACTAAACATGTGGGTCACTGGCGAGACAGTGTGGCAATGTTTTCCTTGTAATGTACCAAGTCTTGCCAAAGCAGTGAACAAAATTATGACACAATATTTTGTCACAGCTGGCTCTCTAACAGAAGAGTGCCAGCCAATTCAGGCCTAGTTCTTTGTGTGTTTATTCCCACCTCTCCCGAATATTTGAAAACTGATGTCCTGACTCATTGGTGTGTTCACAAGTTCTACTACCACAAGTCTTTTTCTTTTAACGGATTGGTCTTTTGCAACAAATAGACAAAATATCAGTGTGAATTACACTAATTCCTATTTCATGCTGTTATGGGTGAAACTCTGGGAGTTTCTCTTATTGACCCAGAAAGTGATTCCTTCGCTGATACACTGTCTGCAAGCACTTCACAAGGTAAAGTCCATTCCAGATATGGCTATGGGGTACTTCGGGCATTTATAGAAGGTTAAATTTGCTCTTGTAGTTTGTTTTCTAAGTTATATTTATTATAATACTGTTATGTGTATAGTGCAGTATTTTAATGCTTAGTTTGCTGCTAGCATGTTTACTTATAAGCATATTCAGAACTTTTAAAAGAAAATTAAACTAATTCATATTTTATCTCTGTGCATGGTTCCCATTTATTGAATTTTAAGCATTAAAGGTAGATTTATATAAAAAGAGTTATTCATTTTATTTCCTGGGTTTATGTGCTTGCCAAAAATAGTTAAGGTATTTCTAGAATACCTGAAGAGTCACTGTTTTTTCCTTTTATTCTTATATGTTAGATATTTCTCACAGCAGTTTTTATTCCTCTTATAGCATTTTCATTCCCTTTAAAACCCTCTCAGCATGTTTTTGTTCCACTTTGAAATCTACATATTTATGTGTACATTTTAATCTCTTCCAAAGAATTGTAAACTTCCAGAGTGTGGACCAAGTTAAATACTTCTATATATTTCTTAGGTTACCTAGCATAGATTCTTATGTATTGTAGAATAGATTGTGGGACCTTGGAGAATATCTATTCTAAGCATCTCATTTTACACATAAAGAAAATGAGGTCTCTAAATGCCTATTTCATGCTAAATAAATGACTAATTTTTATGTTTATATACACACACACACATATGTATGTGTGTGTATATATATATATATATATATATATATATATATATATGATTCAAATATATATCCCAATTTTAAACATTTCTTTTTTGGATTTTGCAAAATGTAAGTTCTTCCCTTTTTTAACCTTTTTTTCCATTTTAATGTGTTTTTTTATTATTACAGTTGACATTTAATATTATATCAGTTTCAGGTATACAGCAGAGTTCTTCCTTTCTATAGCTCCTTCTACTAGAGTTTCTTACCATAGCTTCTTCTGTTTTGTATTTATTCCTATTTGTGTGTTTTTTTCCTCCTAGATGCTAAAACTAGATTTGGTTAAATAGTGTGATTCATGTTTCACAATATAAGTGCTAAAATATTAAAATTAAGTCATGTAATTATTGAAATTATGGCTTTACAATTTAACGTTTTAATTTTTTTGGAAGCCTGAAGTTTAAACGTATCAATCACAATTTTTAAAAACATCATGCTTTCTAAAAAAAAAAATAGTTTAAAATATTTCCTGAAATACTATTTAATTTTATTGTGATGATTTGACCCAATCTATATTTCTCTCATCTGAAGTTTAGTTTCATTATATGATATAAGTCTATTACTATATTTTTTTGCAAACCATAAAATTATTTTATCTTTCCCCGGTTATTGATTTAGTTAGTATCAGAGCAGAATGGCCTGGCTATACTGTGAAACAGTTCTTGTGTCAAAATTTGATAGTTTTGTCTGTTTGAAATTAATATGTCCACAGTGCAGTGCAATAAATATTTTAGGTTAGCTGGGGGACAAGTACTATTTGTGGTAAGGGATAGTTGTATGATTCAAGTTAGTTTTCATTTATTACAAATCTATTTTTGTGCCTTGAATTTGCCCTGGATTTATTTATTTATTTAGTCTCAAATCTCCTCCCAGAGAATAACCCAATACTTTTCTTCCTAACTAACATGGTACAGAATAGAATTATTATAATTAAGAAATTATATATTGTAGCAATAATTTACCTCTTGTTTTATATGGTCTCTGATTACTTCTTATTCATAGTGTTTTTCTGTTAAAAATATGAGATACTAAAGGTCAAAGACCTGTGATTAACTTCTATTGCATTTTATAGACGACTATGAAATACTCTACTTTTGCCAAAACAAACTTGAAAATAAATTGGGTATATGATCATTCTTAACTATTTGAGTCCCGCAGAGATGAAACACTGTAAAGATTGGGTATTTGGTCTAGATACAGTAATTAATGCTGATGTTCCTTCTTCCTCATCATAGGCAAGATGGAATTGGGGGCTGTTACAAGTAGCTGGGTCCTGCTATTGAAGAAAAATGTGGCTTGTTGAGTGTAAATGATTCAGATGTCGAGCTATATTGGTCATTTTCATAATATTAAAAACTCTATGTAGCCATTATGCCCAAAGAGGACTTTTCCCCCCTTTTTTCTGGGCTCCATAATCATTATGACCCACTTTATCTTATCCCCCTTTCTGTTTTCATCATGAGCTTCTCAGGCAACCCCAAGTAACCCCATGCTGGCTCTGAAATCACTTCCACTAGTAAAAATTGGCAAGATTGAAGGGAAGCTTCCACAGACTCAAGCTGAATATGCCTTCTGCTTTCAGTGCCAGACTTAGTCCTATGTGAATTCTCTAATTTTAAGTTGTTGCACCAGAGCATTAAAAGATGATGACACACTTGTCCTTTGGAGCTGATTGAGCAATGGAAATATGCCTTAGAGACATGACAAATGCTGCAATAGATGATTCTTGAAATGAGAACCTCTCCTGAGATAGGAGTAAATGATTGATTGCCCATCATTTTTTACTGAGGGAAACTTAAACTAGTCCATGTGACTCCAGGCAACTGTATACTTGGAACCATTTTGGTAAATGACCAGAAAGTTCACCTTTCCAGAAGTTCGAAGGGGCCAGAAGTTTGAAGGGACCAATGTAGTATAGAGGATGTAACCAACCCAACCTTGTCTTGGCCACATACTTTATGTGTAAATTTGAGCCAATCACTTATTGTCTCTGCTCTCCATTTCTGCACATATTAACAGAAAAAACAGGGTTATTTTTGAGGATTAAATGACACAATATTTGTGAAAGTACATCTGAAGCCATATAGAGTTTATTGATTTAGCTTTGTAGTATTAATCACTTATGGATAGACTAGAAGATTTATAATCTTCCTAAATGCCTAAATTTGAAGTGTTTTAAGGAATATGGATGGAGTGGGGGACTGAAGAATCCTTTATGAACCAAAATAAGTGGCAGTTTTGAGTGAAATGAAGTTTTTGCATATTTCCCCATGAATGTGTTAATAATGAAATGATCAAAATTAAAGAAAGCATCTTTATGTCTGATTTTTCAGTGGAGGAATTACTTCCCACTTTACATTTGTCTATGAAAAGATTGGATTTCCAAAGTTGAAATTATTTTGGAGCCTAAATGAGAGTGATGACTACATATTTTCTTCTCAGAAACATTGAAAAACTGTCTTCGATTACAATGTTCTCTATATGATGAAAAGTTAGGTTATTGACACTACTGTGAATTTCATAATCTAACATTTAAAATAATTCAAGGCCTTTTTCTAAAATTTTACTATTGTCCATATTAATTTTTTTAAATATATTTTATTGATTTTTTTACAGAGAGGAAGGGAAAGAGATAGAGAGTTAGAAACATTGATGAGAGAGACATTGACCAGCCGCCTCCTGCACGTCCCCTACTGGGGATGTGCCTGCAACCAAGATACATGGCCTTGACTGGAATCGAACCTGGGACCTTTCAGTCCGCAGGCCGATGCTCTATCCACTGAGCCAAACCAGTTTCGGCTTAATTTTTTTTTAGTATGTCTCTGGTAATTATCATTTATTTCTGATTTAACTGTTCAAATCTCTTTTCTGGTCACCAGGACTTAGAGATTTGGTTGATTTCTAGACTCTGAAAATCTCCTGTTTTGAAACATGGTCATTTCTCTTGTTATTTCCTTCAAATTATGAGTTATAGGAAACACTCAAAACAAATGTCATTTATAATAGATGCTTACAAGAAAACACAGCATTAAAAAAATTTTATTTTCCTCTATCAGCCCTCAGGAATATAACTTGTCTTAAAAACTACTTGACAGCAGTTATCCATTTAAACTATTAATTGAGATGCATGAGTTGTTAAATAAAAACAATTTTTATACATTTGAAAGAGGTTTTCATAGATTATTATCTTTGTCAGCACTCTCACTTATAACTTGAATCAAGATCACCTCGAGGAAATTCTAAACTCATCATGCCTCTTTGTAAGGTACATAGTCTTTGCATCAGAGAACATGTGAGCTAAGCAAATTTCTTCATTGTATTAGATCAACAAAAGAGACACAAGGTTTCTGTTATTTAAAGTTCCTTTAAATACCTTTAAATTGGGCATTAGAAAGTTGTCCAGCAAATACTTCCTGTTCATCTGCTAGTGTTGAATATTTGTGAATATATGTGATAGAGAATGAATCAGACTCACTTGAAAGGAGCTAAGTTTCTATAAACCTCTACCAGATTACCCTTTTTTAATAGACACAATTTGCACCTCTGACTAAATTGGAGACATGGGAATTACACATGTATCTGATAGTAACTACAATCCAACTCTACAACCTCGAATTAAGATTACATAGCTGTTTGAGTACACAGTTTTTTAGGCTCATGTAATTTTTGTTTGAATAAAGGATTGGCAACACAAGATTGAGATTCCCACAGTGGGGAATGGCTTGCATTATAAAGTAAACTTAAAACTGTCAATTGCTAATTACCCACGTGTGAATTATCCCTCACTACCTCATGTTAGATTTCAGTATGGCTTTTTAGCTGACCTTCTAAATAAGAAACTCAGCCAGCCAATCCAGTTTGCAAAATAAGTGGTCCTAAAAAACATCCTTCTAATAAGTATTGAGCACCTACAATAATGGACACTGTGAAGTCTAAACACTTTTGCCTGGCTTTCAAAGCACTTTATAATCTGGTTCTACTCTATTATCTTATTTCCCTACAAATCCTAGTGATTGGCCTGGGATTTAATAGAACTTATTTCATTGTCGCAAGAATAAGCCATATTTACTGTGACCACCAATGGAACGCCCTTCCTAATTCTTCCACCTTTTCAAATCCTCCTTGTCCTTCAAGGTCAAGTTCAGGTAATGTTTATGCTCGAAGCATTCTCTAAATACACTACCGTTGATGCTATCCCTCTCCTACAAACTGAAAATATGTTCAAAATATGTCTCCTATCCTCCCTCCACTGCCACCACCCTGATTCAAGCCTGGATTGCTATCCCAGTCTCTCAACAGATTTTTCTGCCTTTGCTCTTGTCTCCCAATAGCCTTATCTCAACCCACCATCCAGAGGAATTATTTTAAAAAGTCAAATCTGTCATTCTGCTCAAAACCCTGCAGTGGCTCCCCACGTCACCTCTAACAAGAGCCCCCATCTGCCCCACAGTCACTTCTCTATCCCCTCTTGTATCTATCTGCCCTTTATTCACTGTTCCCACCACACTGGACTCCTTGCTGTTCTTCCAACACTCCGCACATGCTGTTTGCCTTAGTGCTTTTGCATCTTCTGGCCTCTTAGCTAACTCTTTCAGCTCCTTTTCATCTTTGCTCAGATTTTACCTTGGAGGGAGGACTACCTTAATCCCCTATTGAATTTTCTATTCTCCCCACCGCCCTTAACCTCCCCCTGCTCTACACTTTATTTCTACAATACCCTTTTGTTTGTTTGTTATTGCATTATGGTTTATTGCTGCTTTATCCCACTAGCATATCAACCCCATGAGGATAGAAATTGTTGCCTACTTTGCTCCCCAACTGGTATATACCAAATGCCTAGAACATGCTCTATGAATAGCAGGGCTCATTAATAGTTGCTAAAGTGAAATAATAAAATTCTCTAACCTTTTAGGTCTGTATCACATTAGTTAGCCCTTAATAGGAGATTACCTGATATTATTTTCTGTTTTATATGTCCCCTAGGTTAAATGACATAGTCAACTGAAGGTAAAAAGGAGGTATTATTCTCTTCATTATTTCACAAGAATTTAATACAGCAATTTCCAAACTTTTCATCTCATGGCATACATAAACTAATTACTATGCAATACACCTAAAAATATACTATATTTTTTACCAATTTGATGAAAAATATAGGTATAATTTTGATCCATTCACACTGGATGGCTATTGTCGTGTTGGCTGTTGTCATATTTTATTTGACAGTCTAAAGGAAAAGAGGTCAGTGCTCCTGACTAAGTAGTCAGGACATTGCTTGTTTTAAAAATTCTTGCTACACACCAGGTGGAAATGGCTGATCTAATGTAATAGGTATCTAATAAGTTTTTGTTGACTTACTAATACAAAGCTGATCTCCTGCTTTAACTTGGCAGCTCCTGAGGTCAAGCACTGGAATGTATTTAGTAAGTACAAACAAAAGTTTAGTGTACACTAAATACTAGTCTAAAACCAATGCTAATATAAACAAACAAACAATGTTATATATGCTAAACACAGGTTCAAACATATCTTGAATTACTTATTGCTTACAGTTATTTGCACCAGCCCTTTCATTGGTTTGAATATCATTAGTTGAGTGTCTTTCAATGTTAATTTGAATGTCATAAGTTTGTGAATTATCCAAATGCCTGGTTTCTTCTGCAAATCTACCTACCTTTTCTTTTTTATTCTTTATTGTTTAAAATATTACTTGAGTCTCATTTTTCTCCCATTGACCTCTCCCCTGCTACTCCAACCCCAAGCACAAGCCCTCATCCCTCTACTTACTGTGTCTATTGGTTTTGCTCATATGCATGCATACAAGTCCTTTGGTTGATCTTTTACTCCCTTACCCCCACCTTCCCTCGTAGGTTGGACAGTCTGTTTGATACTTCTATGTCTCTGGTTCTATTTTTGTTCATCAGTTTATGCTGTTCATTATATTCACAAATGAGTGAGATCATGTGATATTTATCTTTCTATGACTGGCTTATTTCGCTTAGCATAATGCTCTCTAGTCCCATACATGCTGTTGCCAATGGTAGGAATTCCTTCTTTTTTATAGCAGCGAAAAATTCCATTGTGTAGATGTACCACAGTTTTCTACATAATCCACTTATCTGCTGATGGACACTTAGGCTGTTTTCAAATGTTAGCTATTGTAAATTGTGCTGCTATGAATATAGGGGTGCATAAGTTTGCCTACTTTTTGAAACTTCTAGTATTCATTTGAATTTCCAAGAGACTAATTTTCTAACAGTTCTAAGAAGAATAACTTATTTGTGTGTGTTTTTATTTAATAAATCTTTATTGTTCAGATTATTATAATTGTTCTTCTTTTTTCCTCCCATAGCTCCCCTCCACCCAGTTCCTACCCTCTCTCTGCCCTTACCTCCCTGCCCCCCACCCCCCGATTGTCCTCATCCATAGGTGTATGAATTTTGTCCAGTCTCTCCCTGCATCCATCTCACCCCTCTATCCCTGAGAATTGTCAGTCCACTCCCTTTCTATGCCCCTGATTCTATTATATTCACCAGATTATTCTGTTCATCAGATTTTTAATTCTCTTGATTTTTAGATTCACTTGTTGATAGTTATGTATTTGTTGTTCATAATTTTTATCTTTATCTTTTTCTTCTTCCTCTTCCTTTCAGCATTTCATATAATACTCATTTGGTATTGATGAATTCCTTTAGTTTTTTCTTATCTGTGAAGCTCTTTATCTGACCTTCAATTTTGAATGATAGCTTTGATGGGTAGAGTAATATTGGTTGTAGGTTCTTGCTATTCATCACGTTGAATATTTCTTGCCACTCCCATCTGGCCTGCATAGTTTCTGTTGAGAAATTAGCTGACAATCCTGTGGGTGCTCCCTTGTGGGTAATTAACTGTTTTTCTCTTGCTGCTTTTAATATTCTCTCTTTGTCTTTTGCTCTTGGTATTTTAATTATGATGTGTCTTGGTGTGGTTCTCTTTGGATTCCTTTTGTTTGGGGTTCTGTGCACTTCCTGGACTTGTAAGTCTATTTCTTTCACCAGATGTGGGAAGTTTTCAGTCATTATTTCTTCAAATAGGTTTTCAGTATCTTGCTCTCTTTCTTCTTCTGGCACCCCCATAATTCTGATGTTGGAATGTTTGAAGTTGTCCCAGAGGCTCCTTACGCTATCTTCAATTTTTTTTTATTCTTTTTCCTTTTTGCTTTTCCAGTTGAGTGTTTTCTGCTTTTTTGTATTTCAAATCTTTGCCTTGATTCTTGCATTCCTCTAGTCTGCTGTTAAATCTCAGCATAATATTTTGTTTTAGTCAGTGTATGTTTAATTTCTAGTTGGTCCTTTTTTATATTCTCTTGGGTCTTGCTAAATTTATCCATCTTTTCTAGGAAATTCTTGAATAACCTTATAACTGTGGTTTTGAACTCTATATCCAGTCATTTGTTTTCTTCCATTTCTTTTGTTTGTGATCTATTTCTTTGTCTCCACATCTTCGCTGCTTCCCTGAGTTGGTAGAGTAGCTTTGTGTGCTAGGTGTCCTATATGGCCCAGTAACTCCACCTTCCCAGTTACCTGAGATGGACTCTCTTGGTGCACCCTTAGGTGCCTTGTTGTAGTTAAGTCTTGATTGTTGTTGGTATCACTGGGGGGGAATTGCCCTCCAAGCCAACTGGTTGTGAGGATCAGCTGTATCTATGGTGGGAGGACTTCTGTGCTGGAGTCAGACTTATGATACAAGACTTGCAAAATTGCAAAACCTCTGTGCTCAGCTTTGATGGGGCAGAGTCTCAGGGTTGAGCAGACAGCCTTGACTTCCCATCAGCCCTGCCCTAAATGGCGGCCCCTGGGTCTCAGTGTCCCTAAGTTATCACTGCAACCCTCTCTGTGCATACTTGCGTTCGTGCATCTCTAGACCTCTGCCCTTCCGGTTCCCCTGAGTTTCTGTGTGCTCCGGGGGCCCATATGCATCTGGGTCCCCAGGGTCTCACCTGAAACTGGGGTTCAGTGCAGTCAGCAGTGGAGTTCAGCACAGTTGGAAGGTTCTGTCTTCCTCCCACTAGAGAAAGCCAGCAGCACAATCAGCAGGCAGCCCTCTGTGTGCGCACTTGCGCTCGTGTGCTTCCAGACCTCTGCCTTTTGCGGCTCCCCTAAATTTTTGTGCACTCTTCTCTTTTCACGACAGTCCAGAGACCCCTTCTCCCCCATGAGTCTTGCCCGAAACTGGGGTTCAGTGCAGTCGGAAGTGGAGTTCAGTGCAGTCGGGAGTTTCCATCACCCTCCACTAAAGGAAGCCAGCCAGACACTCCGCCACCCATCCTCTCTACGCACATGTCTCCGTACCTCAGCTTTTTACAGCTCCTCTGAGTCTCTGTGAGCCCCTCTCTTTCCTTCTAGTTGTAGAATTTCTACTCAGCCAGCTTTCTTGTGGTTCTGGCTGATGTCCGTTCTGTCTTTTAGTTGTAGTTTTGAAATTGTTGTGCAAAGCAGCAGTTTAGGTGCTCACCTATGCTGCCATCTTGGTTTCTCCAGAAGAATAATATATTTAATTACTAATATTCAGCACGCAAAGCACTTAGAGCTATACCTAATATGTAAGAGATGCCCAACAAATGTTAATTTTATCCTCACATCCTTAAAATGTAAGTTACCACTTTGGAATAATGCAAATATTTATTATTCATGCTATCTAAAGTTTTCTATTATCTGACTTATTGTTTACCCTCTTATAATCTTTTTCTTAGCATTTTTCAAAACATTTAGATATTATCTGATATATATTATTAATCATAGTTCCGGAAGAATGAAAGATTTAATTTCTTACTTTGGCAAAGAGCCGGTAGCAAAACTATTAATACAGTAAGAGTTCTAGTATTCTTAAGATGTTCCAGGCATATGAACACAATGGCTCCCCTTGCTTCTTTTAGTTAAGTCACTTCTTTTGGAAATTGTAAAATATTTATTGCTCTTATGTTTTTGCTTTGCATTAGCAATTAAATATTTTTAATGTAAGATCATTGGATATTATTTTGCTATTGTTTTATACTTTACATAAATCTCCCTTTATTTTAGTGTGTGTGTGTGTGTGTGTGTGTGTGTGTGTGTGTGTAGATCTGTTATATTAGATGTCTGGGTAAATTTGCTTAGTTGACTAAAATATGATGCTAATAAGAACCAAAAGTATGCAGTAGACCTAAATGTGGACAGAGTTACATAAAAATCTTTGCCATTGATACAGGCCACATTTCTAGTCATTTACAAGATACAAATAATTGACCCAGGATAAATCAATTCAGTTTTCAAGATTGTAAAAGTCTATTCATCTTTGATATTATATTCACATAGTTATTATCACTTAAGTTGTTATCAGATAATATAAGGGGTATGCTGGATGATAGAGGCAAGTATCTTTTCCTTATAATATCTTTATCCATAATTATCCAACTCCTAATCATTCCATTGGGCCCTCATAATTCAAAAGCCATATCTACCATAAAGTTATTCTCAATTATTTCAGAACATGTTAGTCTCCTTCTCCCCATTTCTAGAGCATTTATTGTTTATATCGCTACTTTGATCTCTATTCTTTCTTCTGTTTATTAAACATCTTTCACCTTGGTAACTTCTAAAGATCAAGAACTATAATTGTAATGTATTTCTTGTGAGGCCTGAAAAATACCTTGAACATGGTATTAAACAATTGGGTATCTTTATTTGAAATAATTTGATTTTATATTACTGACTGAGCATAAACTGAAATTAAGATATTGAGAAATAAAAATGCCAAAGAAAGTGAAACAGGGAAAGCTTTTTAGGAGAGAAACACTATAATAAAATATAATGATAATTCTTCTAAGAAGCAAGATTTATAAAATAGATTGTTGATCTATTTATTGACAAGATCATCTTTTCCCCAGTACATTTTTTATATTTTTTATAGTCATAAACCAGATGCCTATGCAATTGTTGGATTGATTCTGAACTTGCTCTTTTGTTATATTGCTCTAGTTTTTCTATCTTTGCATAAATTAATATGTTGTCTTAATTACTGTAGCTTTATAATTGGGTTTAATGTCTGGTAGTAGAGTCCTCCAGCATTGTTTTTCTCTTTGGTTATTTTTGGTCCTTTGAAATTTCCATAGAAATTTAGACTCAGCATGTCAATTTTCACACAAAAATGGTAGATTTTGAATAAATTTTTCTGAATCTATAAATAAATGTAGAGAGAATTGACAATATTGCAATAATGAGTCTTTCAATCTGTGAACATGGTATATTTAGATATTCTTTCATTTTTTTCAATAATACTTTTGAAATTTCACCGTAAGAGATATGACACATATTTTGCTAGATGTTTTTCCCAGGGAATTTGAGGTTAAAGTTGTAAAAATCATTTTAAAATGTCATTTTTATTTGTTGTTGGCTTATACAGTTGATTTTTAAATATTCACCTTATATACAGCAACTTTGCTAAATTCTCTTCACTGCAATGTTTTTTATACAATCATATCATGTATAAATAATATTAGTTTTCTTTTTTCTTTTCTAACTCTCATGTTAGAAAATTAACATCTATTTTCTTATACATTTTCCCCTGTTCTATTAGATAGGATTTCCAATATATTGTTATTCCTGATCTCAAAAGGAAAACTTTAAATATTTTACCATCATACATGATTGCTACTTTAGGTATTTTGTTTGTTTGTTTTTTATGGATATTCTCTATCAGATTAATGAAGTTCCCTTTCCTTTCCAATTAACAAGTTGTTTTTTTAAATCATGAGTGAAAGTCAAGTTATATCAAATGCTATAATATAGAATATTTTTGATAATGCTATAATAGCTCAGGAGGAAGTTCTAAAATATGAAAAATGTTTACTCTGGACATTTTAATATCACATTGTAAAATGTTTTAAGATTATACGTAGTATTACTTGTTAAAAAATGAAAAAATCATCCAATAACTACTAGCCATCTGGTTACATCTGTTTTGACACTTTTGTTCTCAGTGTTTGTTTAGCTTATGACCATTGTCTTCCATTAACAGTGCTTGGCACAGTAAATTGAAAACAAAAGAAGAAACAGAAGTACAGTGTATCACATAATTTTGCCAGACTAAATAACTCTTAAGATAGTGCCTTTTACTTCTATGATAATTTCAAGCTATTAGAGGAGATTCAGTAGTAAAGCATTATTTAAAACCTCCCACCCATCCTGGCTGCAGGAGGTCCTTTATAATGTTTGAGAGGTGGACACAACAGAGAAACAGTACTTTGGCAGATCTTTAGTGGTTTCCTCTTTTTTGACTATTTACAAACTTCAGGAGCATTCTTTTCATTTTTTCCCCTTTCCATTCAGTCTCCCTTCTCTCATTTTTATTCCCCTATCACTGCAAAGCCAAAACCAAAATGTGAAGAGGGAGCTAGCCAGGAGGAAACATTCCAGTTCCCTTTTTCTGACCTAAGCACTATTCTTCATGTGCTAGCAGGCCGAGTAGAGACTTTCTGCTAAACCAGAGCAACTAACTGTTGAACAAATTTGGCCTTGGTCTTAATTAGATTATTAATAGTAAAACTCTCTTTAGAAACATGTAAAGAGAAGAAGCAGGCTTGACAATAGGGAGAAAGAGGACATGCATTTCCAGCTAAGGAAGAAGAACTAGAGATGACATGATCCTGTAATCTTGTCTCCTGATATCTCAGGACTGGATTAGGCAAACTATCTAAAACAGCTTGTGGCCATACAAGAGAAACAGAGAATGATTTCTAAAATTAATGATATATCCCCTATGTTGATCTCAGTTGAAAATTTGCTTTGAGACCTTCTGGCTTATTACAAAGGAACTAGAGGCCCAGTGCATGAAATTCATGCACGGGGAGGAGAGGAGGATCTCCTCAGCCCAGCCTGCACCCTCTCCAATCCGGATCCCCTCAGAGGATGTCCAACTGCTGGTTTAGGCCCAATCCCAGTCAGACATATCTCTCACAATCTGGGATTGCTGGCTCCTAACTACTCACCTGCCTGCCTGCCTGATTGCCCTTAACTTCCCCCCACCACCACCACCACCAGCCTGATCACCCCTAACCACCTCTGCCTATTGCCTGATTGCCCCTAACTACATCCCCTGCTGGCCTAGTCACCCCTCACTGCCCCCCTTGCCAGCCTAGTCGCTCCCAACTGTGCCCCCCCCCTGGCCTGGTTGCCCCATGCAGCCTGCTGTTCTGTCATTTGGTAGTCCCTCACTAACCCCCCTACTGGCCTGGTCACCTCATGCAGCCTGCTGTTTGGTCATTACTATGATGGTGTCCTGGACAATTTGCATATTCCTCTATTATTAGCATAGATTGCTCTTCACGTCACCTGGCCCAGCGCTGGGCAGGGAGGTAGCCTTACATCCCCAGCCAAGCACCAGGCTGAGAGGAAGCCTCACATCCTGGGCCAGCCCAAGTCCCTCTCCACCAACACTGCAAATCCCCGCCCACCCACACCTGCCTGACATGTAGTCTCCTGCTGTTTGGTCATTACAGTGTCCTGTTATGATGACCATTTGATTATTAGCCTTTTATTACTATGATGTGCATATATAGATACATTTTGAAATGCTTTAACCTCTGCTAAGGCTATCACTGGGAATATCAATGGAAAATTAAACCACAGAAGCATTGGATTCCGTTTTTAATATAAACTAAGAATGAACATCTATTTTCTTATACTAAGGAAACAATTGACATACCTAATAATCAATTTTCTAATTATTTTCTTAATTTATGATCTACAAAAACAGAGGTTCTCCATACAAAGAAAGAACAATAGAATTCATACCCCAGATCCAATACATATTACCTGCATGACATTGGGCAAATGCTTATCCCTTTTCTGTCTAATTTTTTCAGTCTGTTGGGTGGTAATAATAATTGCATATAACCCATAGGACTGTCTATATATGTAAATTATACTGTTTATATACATACATTTATAAATTAAATGTATACATTTATAAGTGACATATGTAATGGTTTTAAGGTATAGTGCCTCTCATATAATAAGTGCTTAAAAACTATTAGCTGTTATTATTAAACTAGAGGCCCAGTGCACAAAATTCATGCATGGGATGGGGTTATCCCTCAGCCCAGCCTGCACCCTCTCCAATCTGGGACCCCTCGAGGGATGTCCAACTGCCTGTTTAGGCCCTACTGGGATCAGGCCTAACCAGGCAGTTGGATATCCCTCTTACAATACAGGACTTCTGGCTCCCAACTGCTTGCCTGCCTGCCTTCCTGATAGCCCCTAACTGCTTCTGCCTGCCAGCTTGATCACCCCCTAACCACTCCCCTGTCAGCCTGATTGATGCCTAACTCCTCCCCTGCTAGCCTGTTTGTCCCTAACTGTCCTCCCCTGCAGGCCTTGTCACCCCCAACTGCTCTCCCCTGCAGGCTTGATCGCCCCCAGCCCTCCTTCCTTGTAGGCCTGGTCCCTTCCAACTGCCCTCTCCTGCTGGCCTGATCACCCACAACTGCCTTCCCTTGCAGACATGGTCACTCCCAACTGCCCTCTCCTGCTGGCCAACTTGTGGCAGGCATCTTCTGTCCACATGGGGGCAGTCATGTTTGACCCCATGGGGGCAGCCATCTTGTGTGTTGGAGTGATAGTCAATCTGCATATTACTCTTTTATGAGATAGGATAGAGGCCTGCTGCACGGGTGGGGGTCAGCTGGTTTGCCCTGAAGGGTGTCCTGGATCAGGGTGGATGTTCCCTGATCCAGGCCTACTGCACGGGTGGGTGTGGGGTGGCCTGGGCAAGAGACCTGTGGTGGTTTGCAGGCTGGCCACACCTCCCAGTGGCTCCAGTGGAGGAGGTTGTGGTATTTTCTACAATTGAAACTTTGTAGCCTGGAGCAGAGCCAAGCCTTTAGCTTGTACAGCTATTGAAACTTCATTGCCTTAAGGAGAGGCCTCCGCCAGCCAGGCTTTCTGGAAAGGTTGGCTTCCTCCATCGCCAGGGGCAACCCAAGCCTCTCTCCTGCTCTCTCTGTGGCCATAGCCATCTTGGTTAGGTTAATTTGCATACTTTCTCTGATTGGCTGGTGGGCGTGGCTGGTGGGCGTAGCAGAGATATGGTCAATTTACATATTACTCTTTTATTAGATAGGATATAATTGAAACTTTGTAGCTTTAAGCAGAGGCAAGGCAGGCCAGGGCAGGCAGAAAGCTTGATTCCCTCCATTGCTGGGGAAACCCAAGCCTCCTGCTCTCTCTGTGGCCACAGCCATCTTGGTTGGGTTAATATGCATACTCACTCCTGATTGGCTGGTGGGTGTAGCAGAGGTACAGTCAATTTGCATATTACTCTTTTATTAGCTAGGCCTAGAGGCCTGGTGCATGAAATTCATGCACTGGATGGGCATCCTTCAGCCCAAACTGCACCCTCTCCAATCTGGGATCCCTCTCACAATCCAGGACTGCTGGCTCCTAACTACTCATCTACCTGCCTGTCTGATTGCCCCTAACTGCTTCTACCTACCAGCCTGATCACCCCCTAACCGTTCCCCTGCCAGCCTGATTGCAACCTAACTACTCCCCTGATGGCCCAATTGCCCCCAACTGCCTTCCCCTGCTGGCCTGATCACCCCCAGCTGCTCTCCCCCTACCGGCCCGATTGCCCCCAATTGCCTTCCCCTGATGACCATCTTTGTAGCAGCCATCTTGTGATGACGAGAGGGTTGCCATCTTGTGACAGCATGGAGGTGGCCATCTTGCGATGATGCAAGGGCAAGACGCCACCTAGGCTTTTATTAGTACAGATTGTACTTCTGCTAATGGGATCCAGAGTCTTTTCCTCCTTTACTTATCAAAATCTGTGATACCAGTAAAGGAAAACTATGAGTTGATAGAATTTATATTTTAAATGCTTCAGTCAAAAGGGCAATCATCTATTGGTCAAGTATAAAAAATACGTTCTGATTCTTTTATTTTACTTGAAATTACATTATACTTTTCCAGGTTGTTGCATGATAATTCCTTTTATGAGGACTGATAAATATTCAACCGTTATATGTACTCCCTCTGTTGAAATCATGGGAATATATTACAATTAAAATATATTTAACTTAATTTTTACTTTTATCAAAATAATGTTTGTACATACTTTTAAAGTCAGATAGTGTATAAAGATTTTAATGAAGAACAGCAATCCTCACTCCCACACCCAGTTCCTACTCCTCAGAAGAATGATTTTTAACTCTTTTAAACATTTCTCCCACTATTTACCTCTATACCTTTAAAACATGTGCTTATACTGTTATTTTTAAAATTGTATTCATTGCTCACTGACTTCCTACTGTAGAAGAATTTAGCCCTTTACCACCACATGCCCTTTCCTCAATACACACTTACCCTTCCCCCATCTTCATAATGTAATTATTTGTAATTTTAAGTGAAATCTCTTGTGTAAGTTTACTTTGAAAGTGCTGCTTTTCTATATACCTATCCACTAGTTCATTCTCAGACTTTCTGACAGAGTAATAAAAACTCTCAAAGTGGCCAAATATATCAGGCATTCTAATTTTTCAGAGAATCTCGCACGGCCTTCTTCATCTTCCTGCTCCGTTACCTCAAGGTTGTTGGTATCTCTTATCCTGATACTTACTTTTATCTCTCTCTGGTGTTTAGATCCTTTGTTTCCTGGGACCATATTTTCCTTTTTTTCTAGTGTAAAAACCTGGGAAAGAGTACATGGTAGTAACATTTTTTTGAGGCCTTACATTTATGAAAATGTCTTATTCTACTTTTTAAAAATGTATTTTTATTGATTTCACAGAGGAAGGGAGAGGGAGAGAGAAATAGAAACATTGGTAATGAGAGAGAATCATTAATCAGTCGCCTCCTGCACACTCCCCTCCCCCACTGGGCATTTAGTCAGCAACCCAGGCCCTGACCCAGAATTGCACCATGACCTCCTGATTCAAGGGTTGATGTGCAACCACTGAACCACACTGTCTGGGTGTCCTATTCCACTTTTATATTAGTGATGGTTTAACTAAGTATAAAATGCTCAGTTGTAAATAATTTTTGTCTTTGAGTTTTGACAACATTACCTTATTGATTTTAGCTTCCAGTGTTGCTGTTGAGCAGTCAATATCATTCTCATTTCTGATCCTTTCTATGGACTTTTTGTGTGTATGTCTGGAGGCATTTAGGATAGACTTTATAAAAAGAGCACTAGTCTTTTTTTTAAAATATATTTTACTGATTTCTTACAGAGAGGAAAGGAATGGGATAGAGAGTTAGAAGCAACGATGAGAGGGAGACATCAATCAGCTGCCTCCTGCACACCCCCCACCGGGGATGTGCCCACAACCAAGGTACATGCCCTTGACCGGAATCGAACCTGGGACCTTTCAGTCTGCAGGCCAACGCTCTATCCACTGAGCGAAACTGGTTCCGACAAGAGCACTAGTCTTTACAGTGATTTCTTTCTGTGGTTTAAGTAAGAAATCCTTCCTCTCTGGGGTTTTGTTGTTGTTTTAACCAATATAACATCCTTGCCCTCTAAAGTAAAAGAAAATCTGAGGCACAATATAATGCTTTTCAGGTACATATGGTAAAGGGAAAATATACAATGGATGATAACTGTATGTTTAGGAAACAAAAAAAGTTACAAACTGCAGCATAGGTTAGACAATTATTTCACAAACTGTATTCTATCAAATGTTAAACTTCTCAAATATTGCATACCGTACCCTCCCCTCTCCTGTATTTTCTCATGAATTATTAGTCTAAGACATTGGTGGGCAAATGCATTAGTCAGCAGAGCCAAATATCAACAGTACAACGATTGAAATTTCTTTTGAGACCAAATTTTTTAAACTTAAACTCCTTCTAATGCCACTTCTTCAAAATAGAGTCGCCCAGCCAAAACTGGTTTGGCTCAGTGGATAGAGCATCGGTCTGTGGACTGAGGGGTCCCAGGTTTGATTCCGGTCAAGGGCATGTACCTTGGTTGCGGGTAACTCTCTCTCATCGATTTTTCTAACTCTCTGTCCCTCTCCCTTCCCCTCTGTAAAAAAAATCAATAAAATATATATATTTTTAAAAATAGACTCGCCTAGACTGTGGTATTTTGTGGAAGAGCCACACTCAAGGGACCAAAGAGCCGCATGTGGCTTGCGAGCCGCAGTTTGCTGACCACTGGTCTAAGAAGTCCTACAGTAAATCTATTTAACCTTACTTGGCTAGCATTTCCTAAATTTATTTGCCCACCAGAATTTTTTTCTTTTTCATTATTTTAAAAGGAACATCATTAACATATGTATAACACAGTTGGGGAAATGCCAGATAAGATTTAGACTTTCCTGGCTACAAAAGAGCAATTAAGCAATGGAATAAGTAAGCAAGAGAAGCTGTGTACTCTCCTTTTCCAGAGGACTTTAAAACAGGACATCTGTTTTAGGCGTAGTCCTGTTTGAACAATAGGACTATACTGGTGTTTCTTCCTCTTCCTGTCCCCTAGTGGTAGCACTGGAGGCTTTTAGTCCATCTTTTACATGATTCTAGTACTTTGGTTATTAATAAGTGAAAAAATGACCATTATTACCAATAATTACACTTATTAAGGACTTATTCAGTGTCTGGCCCTATGCTAGATGCAGGAGACAGGAAACCTGGATTCTTAGTCAGCCTCTAACCAACTGTGGGCAAATCACTTTGCCTCTTCATCTGTCAAAAAGGCCATTTCTGCTCTAATATTTTAGGATGATTTTTGTCTCTGGATAGCAGCTCTTAAAATAGAAGAAGAATTTAAAAATTCTGAGGTCAATTTACACTGCAAAATGATTTTCATGAATCAATAAGGAGGGGCTGGATAAATAAGTTGAAACCATATTTATGAGTTCTAAGGTAGGAAACTGAAACAAGAAGATATTTTTAAAAATCATTTATGGGCTCTGAAGAGCCCTTCCAACAAGACTACTAAGTTTTAGAAAATATATGAAAGACTTTTTCCCAGCACCTATTATTGTGGCACAGCTTAACACATCTATCTAATGAAGCTTTTATTTGATAATTAGTCTTCAAAGTATATCCCAGTCTCCTGTACCTGGAACATCAAATGTATTCAGTTTAGAAAGTTAAATGTGCAGCCTTGGAATTTTAAACCATCTGGGTAGGTAACCCAGCTCCACTACTCAGTAACCGTGTTTTGGGCAAATTACTTCCAAATCTCTACCTTAGTTTCCTCTAATTTAAGGAGAATTATAAGTGTACCTATCTCATAGGATGTTGTGAAGATTCAATGGGATGATCCAAATGCTGTATTTGGCATAATCCTTAGCAAAGATTTGGGATTCTATTAATATTAGCTAATATAATTATTAAGGACATGCAGCATTTCCCCAGATATTCTAATAGAAGTTTTTCTTTTCATAAGGGACAGCATAAAACACCAAAGGGAAATTATATAGGTCTGGTGCTTGATTTTATAATCTAGCATCTTTTCTGACTGCTGCTTCCATACTCCCAAATAATGCTGCCATTCAGATTAGAGAAGTTACTTTGTTTTTGCATATTGGTTGTATTTTTGCTTGAAGTGCTTTGTACTTTGGAATATTGTGCAAAGTCTGCTCACTGACTATAATATAGTTTAAAGTTTGAAGGTCTAAGATAAAGGTCACATATTCATGTCCTTCCTCACAATGTCTGCCTAGAGACTTTGGCCTTCTTGAAACACACTGAAGGTTGTGAAATTGATAGATATACCCTGATGTAACACACTCCTGTCACCCAGCTGGAAAGTTAAGACACTGTTACTTATCCCTGAGAAGGGCTGTTGTTCATCCTAATATTTAGTTCATTTGTTCTATTATGGGTAATTGCATGAGTAACAAAAAACACCTACTCAACTTACAGCTTGGCAGAAACAGTAGCTTATGTTTTCTAGAGACAAAATTAGAAGCAGGCTCCCTGGACCCATCTCTAAGTCAAAATAAAATAAAATGTCTAGGGAACCACTGTGCCTCCCAGTAAACATGGTCCATGAAATAATATTGTTTAGGTCAAGATGTCCTAGAATAAGAGGACGGGGAGAAGGAAGGGGAGAGAAAATATATATTTGAGTAATATGTTTTCATAGAAATGAACAAGCAAGCTGTTTTTCTTTCTTACTTTGTCTTTTCTACATAGAAAAAGCAAACAGACTTTGTAGGACCCTAATCTTCCTCCTGCAATTATCAAAAAAAGAAAAACTGAGTATACATTGTGGAGGGGAAGGATTTTAGCTTAAATTGTATTTTATTTATAATATTAAAAATCAATATCTTTTCTGGGGAGCTTAAGTCTTAGCAAAACTAAACCATTGAGAAAGTACCTTTATTGCATTTTCATAGCAAAAAATGAATACTTACTTACTGTTCTCTATAAAATGTGCTCATTCAATTGGCAAGCATTTAGTGAACAACTGTGCATAGGACTGAAGGGAAAACAGAATAGTAAGACACTGTCCTTTTGCTCCAGAACATAAATTGAATGGTGAAGATATTAATCCCAAATAATTATATCAGAGTTAATAGATAAGTACAAAATGCTGTGGGAATACAGAAAATGGAGAGTATTTTTAAGTTGGAGCATTTATGGAAGGTTTCATGGAAAAAGTAGTATTTGTACTATGATGGGATTTCCCACTATTGTTGGAAAGACAGATGGGATTGTGAAGTGTAGCAATGAGGATGGTAAGAAGGTAGAGCAGCCTCAGCATGAACAAAGATGAACAGACTAGAAAATGCAGAGCATGTTGAATATGTCTAACCACAGGCTGTACCAAGAATGGGGATGAGGTGTGGGATCACTAGGGGAAAAGATCACTAGTGAAAAAATTAAGTCAAGGCCGTGTCAAGGAGTCTTGAATGCCAAGCCAGGACATTTTAATTTATTATGTAGGTCACAGTTTCTCCTGCTTTCCCACTGATATGCCCTTAGTAGAAGAAGACAGCAAAAACATAGCATTCTTGGGGGTGGGAATGAATAGGTGGACAATGAAACTACAGTGGTACCTCGAGATACAAGTGCCCTAACATACGAGATTTTTGAGATATGAGCCATGGAGCGAGCTATTTTTGCTTTGAAATACGAGCAACAATTGAGATATGAGTAATCCAGATTACCGCAACTCGAGCGTCTCCTAGTTTCCCATGCTTCAAGGTTACGGAACGAATTAAACTCGTACCTAGAGGTACCACTGTATTCTGTATGATACTGTAAGGTGGGTACATGGCATGCTTTGGTCAAAACCCATAGAACGTGCAACACAAAAAGTAAACCCTAATATAAACTATGGAACTTAGTTAATAATAATGTATCAATATTGGTTCATCAATTTGTAACAATGTATCACATTAATGCAAATGTTAATAATAGGGGAAATCCAAGTTAATAATAGGGGAAATTGTGAGTTTCAGGGGTGAAGGGAAGGGAGAAAGGGGAAAGGGTATATGGGAACTCTATACTTTCTGTTCAATTTTTATATAAACCTAAAATCCCTCAAAAAATAAAGTCTTTTATTTTTAAATCCTCACCCGAGGATATTTTCATTGATTTTTAGAGAGAGAGAGAGAAAAGATGGGCGGGGAGAAAGAGAGAGAGAGAAAGAGAGAGAGAGAGAGCGAAACCTCAGGCATGTGCCCCAACTGAGGCTAAGGATCAAACCAGCAACCTAGTTATGTGCCCTGATTGGGAATCGCACCCACAACTGTTCCATGTATGGGGATAACCCTCCTACCAACTGAGCCACACCAGCCAGGAAAAGTCTATTATTTTTTAAAACTCTGGCTGGTTTGGCTCAGTGGATAGAGCGTCAATCTTCGAACTGAAAGGTCATATGTCAAAGGCATATATCTGGGTAGTGGGCTTGATTCCCAGTAGCGGGAGAGGGGTGGGGGAGACATGCAGGAGGCAGCCAATCAATGATTCTTTCTCATCTATGAGGTTGCTATCTCTCTCTCCCTCTCCCTTCCTCTGTGAAATCAATTAAAAAATATATTTTTTAAATCACATGTTCATGAAATATACAAGTACAATTTTTAGGAGTTTCATATAACTTTAAAAGAACATGAATATTTATTCTGTTCATGTTTGGGTATTTTAAGATTAAAATTTCCCCAAAACTTTTCATTAAGATCCATGTCCCGTAAGGATATGATTCCTGTATTGGGAAGCATGGCTTTGGATGACAGGGAGTCACTGAAACCATGTTAAAAGCGAAAAAGCCCTGATTCGGTAGCTCAGCTGGTTGGAGCATTGTCTTGTGCACCAAAAATGGTTGCAGATTCAATTTCCTGCCAGGGCACATCCCTAGGTTGTGGCGCGTATGGGAGGCAATGGATTGATGTTTCTCTTTCACATCAGTGTCTTTCCCTCTCTCCCCCTTTCAAATCAATAAACATATCCTCGGGTGAGGACTTAAAAAAATATTGAAACAAAACTAAACCAGTAAAATTATGAGCAACCAATTTTTCTTGCAACACATATTTTTGCATCCTTATTTTCATATCCCATGTTTGTACAAAGGCATATAGAGTAGCTTTAACTCGGTGAACCTTTATTTTAATGAGAAGTAGTTGATAAACCAACTTTTGTGGATAGTGCAGTTGAAACAAGAGAGTTATATTTTGATATGAAAGTAATTTATACTAAGAAAAATGTGAAATAAGCCTCCTGAGAAGATGAGCAAAGTAAATGGAATGACTTGTGTTAGGTAGGTTTAGATATATTTTATTTATTTCAGAGAGAGGAAGAGTGAAAGAGAAATAGGAACTTCAATGATCAGAATCATTGTTCGGCTGCTTCCTGCATGTCCCACATTGGGGATTAAGCCCAAAAGCCAGGAATGTGCCCTGACCAGGAATCAAACCCTGATCTCCTGAGTCATAGGTAAATGCTAAACCACCGAGCAACACCTGCTGGGCTTTTTTTTTATTTTTTATTTTTCATTTTAGAGAGAGAAAAACATTGAAGTGACGGAGAAACATGGTTCAGTTGCCTCCCGTATGCAACCTGATCGGGTTTCAAGCCTGCAACCTGGGTATGTGCCCTGACCAGGAATCGAACCAACAAGCTTTCTATGCATGAGACAACACTCAACTAACTGAGCCACACTGGGCAGGACTAGATATATTTTGAGACAAAGAATTCAGTTTGATGGTTGCCCCTGTCATTGAAAGCATAAACTTTTTCCTAGATGTCATTGAGACCCAGTATGACCTTCAAGCTATCACCAGTGCACATTCCTCTTTTTGTGTAGTGTTTACACTGTAACACAGATAACTTAAGGTTGTTTGGGTGCTTATTTATGTAGATATTCAGACATGTGAACCCAAACTGTGCCTAATGAGTCCTCATGGACCCACTGAAGCACATTCATACGACTAGGCTCCTCATTTGTGTTTTCAAGGCACTTTGTTTTTCTTATGAAGACCACAACTGGAATCTTTAACCTCATGCAAAAATCAGCCTTTGAGAGTGAATTCCTTAGCTCTCTGCTTGCTGGGAAAATACAAGATACCCATTCCCAGATACCCTTAGAAGAACAGCCCTTCCTGCATAAACTATTTTCATCAGTGAGAGAATATATACAGAACAGGGTTTCTGGATCAGGCTCAAGTTTGAATTCTCTATTTACTAGATGTTGGACACTGGACAAGTCACTGTACTTCTGTAGTCCTAGCCTACCTATCTCTAAAGTGGGGATAATATCTTGGGTTACATGAAGTAAAAAGGTAGAATGTGTCTTCTATGTGTGAGGTACTCAAACATTAGTTTGCTTTCCCCTTTTCCTACCTTTTATGCTAAAATTCCATCAATTCATTTAGTATTTAATAAATAAATGTTTAAGGAGCAACTACCATGAGCCAACCAAGCTCTTAGGTAGGCAATAGGGATATAATTTGCAAATCAGATAGGTAAGCATATAATTTCAGGTGCTCTAGAATTTTTGAGCAATTCATTTCTTTGCCTCTAACAGCAACTTCAAATTCCCACACCTTTCTACTGGTATTTATGACCAAGGTGTTAATATTTAAAATACTTGTGACTGCCCTTGCCTCAGTGGATAGAGTGTCAACTCAAGGACTGAAGGGTCCCAGATTGAATTCCAGGCAAGGGCATGTGCTTCAGTTGCAGGCAGATCCTTCAGGCACAGTTCTCGTGATCTCTGGCTCCAGGGCAGCATGTAGGAGGCAACCAATCGATGACTCTTTCTTACACATCAATGTTTCTCTCTCTGTGTCTCTTCCCTCCCTTCCACTTGCTCTAAAAAAATAATGTAAAAATATCCTCATCTTAGATGAGGACTAACAAAAAAATAAACACATAAACAAGCAAACGAACAAGCAAATAAATAAAATATTTGTGGCTGCTTTTTTGGCACCACTTTAATTAGTAAACTGGTTTCAGGTAAACCAAGTCTGACAGGTTCCCATTGCATAAAGGCTTAAAGTGTACCCACTTCAATATCACAAGTCCACATTAAATACTTAGAACCAAAATCTCTGAGGGTTTTATTTCACTTGTGACCACAAGACATATTTAGAAAAATGCACGTGGCATCTTAAGCAGGCATTTCATGAAACAAGTTATTCTGTGGCCTTAGAATCCATATCAGTATTTTTATCTTTGTGTGTGTGTGTTTTTATGTTTCCTTGTTTTCATTTTTTTTTTTTATGTTGGGGGTGGTTTAAAATGAATTCAGGGCCAGATTCTCATTTTAATATTACCTCATTGATATTCAAATATGTTTCACATATTTTTAACCTCTGTTCTCAATATGAGGAATGTTTTCTCCTCTTTAAGGAAAACTGTATACACAGAAAACATAAATATTTGAGTGTTTTTATAATACAGAAGGGATCTTTTTTTAAAAATTCATTTAGTATTACTTTAAGAATAAAATTATGTTATAATACAGTTAAAGAATAAAATCTCTATGTATATATGTTTTTATTGATTTCAGAGAGGAAGGGAGAGGGGAGAGAAAGAGAAACATCAAAATGATGAGAGAGAATCATAGATTGACATGCCCACACTGGGAGTCAAGCCTGCAATCCAGACTTGTGCCCTCACTGGGAATCAAACCATGACCTCCTGGTTCCTAGGTCAACACTCAACCACTGAGCCACTCAGGCTGGGCAAGAATAAATTCTTATCTAAATTTAATATACCAACTTTCTGCACAAAAACATTACAAAATTAATTAAAAAAGCAAAATTTTCATCCTAAAGAGAAAACTATTTAGGATCTCTAATTTCAAGAAAGTAAATTTGTCCCAGAACTCTATGCTCTTTAAAAATTAACAAACTTGATTGATGACCTTCTGTAGAAGATAATGAGGGCAAGCTGTCTGCAGGACATTTTCATGGGGTACACTATACATGTTGATACTGTTACAGAGTTCTCTACTGAGATATCCAGCTAAGCGATGACTTTTTTAGTAAAACAAATTGGGCAGCACTAAGAAGGTGGTTATGTTCTCTTCTCCAGATGAAATCACATTACCAAACGTACTTTCAGTTCCCTTTCTACATATCTTTAGAGGATTGCTCTGTTCTCCAGGACCAACTTCATAGCTATGCTTTTTTTTCATTTCAGAAATTACCATGGTTGACACAGAGATGCCATTTTGGCCCACCAACTTTGGAATCAGCTCCGTGGATCTTTCCGTAATGGATGACCACTCCCACGCCTTTGACATCAAGCCCTTCACCACTGTTGATTTCTCCAGTATTTCCACTCCACACTATGAAGACATTCCATTTGCAAGAGCTGACCCAATGGTTGCTGATTATAAGTATGACCTGAAGCTCCAAGATTACCAAAGTATGATGTTTATTTTCACTTTTCAGATTACTAAAACTAGCATTGGACTCAATAACACTGGAGTAAGTGCTCCAGAGACTAAAACTCTATAGAGTAGACATTTACCATTAATTTATTCATCCACATATCCATGAGATATTAGGTATTTATGATATATCAGAAAGGAAGACAGTGTTTTAATCCCCCAGAACATTCTTTCCTTTTGTCCCTTCTTCCTTTCTCTCTTCTTCTTTCTTTTTTTGGTCTTCTTAAGAGCATTATCTAGTATGATTATATCGCCAATTATATATCAGACTAAGAGTCCATCACCCAAACTTTGAATTCTTTTGAATATTATAAGTTAATAAGTAACAGCTTGCTACCTTATTTTCACCAAATTACTAAATTATATCCCAATTTTTTCTAATTCTGCCATTTGAGAAGCTTACACTGAAACCTAAACTGGTAAGGGAATTAGGCCTCCAACATCCATAATACTAAAGCTCTAACAGACAACATAGTACTTGAGACATTAAGGTTATTTTATAAATAGCACAAATTTAAATCTTGACAAGTTGGTCTATTGATAAATCTTCATACCATTAATTCAACTCACATTGAAACATCAGACTCAAGAAAAACTAAAACTGCACTTTTCACATGAAACAAATTTTTATGATGCGATTTCCTTGATTTTTATCTTTGTTTACTGATATGCTGGTTTTCCAAAGCCACCATTATGTAATTGTAACCATTACTTGACAGTAAGAACTTCCTGTATTTTCTAGTGTGCTTTTTTAAGATAAATCATACACTTGGTTATATTAATATGTGTGGTTTTCAGTTAGAGCCTAATATGGACATTTAATGGCCCTAATGTTAACCAGTAGAAAAGTAGTGCTTAATTTTCATAGGTTGTTTCACTCTCTGTCAAAGATCATTTTATAAACCACCTTTTCTGACTCAACATGATGGCAACCTGGTCTCTTATTTTTTATGTTCCTTCTGTGTGTCTTTTGCAAGAGTGGTTTAAAAATATTTCTAAAATGCAACATTTAAATTAAAATACACAATTTAATATTGTGAAAAATGCCAAATATAGCATATTACATAGTAAAGTAACCTTGATTGTCTCAAATACTATCCTAGTATATGGGGTGTTGGAGGGTCCTAGAATCACAGGCTTAATTCCCTTCCCAACTTTATACAGGTGAAGTTTAAAGGTGCTTTGACTTGCCCATGCTTACAAAGCCTACTTCTCCTATGTCTTTTCATGTTCCATAGTGGTTTTACACTTAAATAATAAAAATACGCCATTAAGGTATACTGTAGTGACTTGCCCTATTGCCTTTTTAGTATTGTTTTTCATGTAATAATGATCTGCTCACATTTTTCTACACACAGATGCAATCAAAGTGGAGCCTGCATCCCCGCCTTATTATTCTGAAAAGGCTCAAGTATACAATAAGCCTCATGAAGAGCCTTCCAACTCCCTCATGGCAATTGAATGCCGTGTCTGTGGAGATAAAGCTTCCGGGTTTCACTATGGAGTTCATGCTTGCGAAGGATGCAAGGTAAAAAGTAGTTTTCTTCTTTCTTCAAAGAATTTGTTGAAAATGTACCTATTATTTCATTTCCTTTTGCAAACACATGACAAGGAATTGAGATAAAATGGTCAAACTTTTGCTGAAACCGGTTTGGCTCAGTGGATAGAGCATCGTCAGCCTGTGGACTGAAGGGTCCCAGGTTCAATTCCAGTCAAGGGCATGTACCTTGGTTGCGGGCATATCCCCAATGAGGGGCATGCAGGAGGCAACTGATGGATGTCTTTCTCTCATCGATGTTTCTAACCCTATATCCCTCTCCCCTTCTCTCTGTAAAAAAATCAATAAAATATATATATTTTTTTTAAATGGTCAAACTTTTTTTAAAGCCCACTACTCAAGTAACATAGTATTTGAAAACCTAAAAATATTAATAAATGCAGAGTTACTTCGCCTCATTTTTCTTCCTTCAGGTTGGTTCTAGAAGGCACTGATCTAATTTAAACCTTATTATCTTGCAGATTTTTTTTAAGTGTTTTGATCAAGGGATCAAGGCAAGACACTGATGAACTGGCCCAAAACCCAGATTTCTGAATTTTTCAGTGTTGTTTTTTCACTGTACCATGTAATATTTTATATATATAGGGCTTGACAGATCTAATAGCTAAATAGGTAGACAGATAATCTTTATTTGAGTCTTAGAACAGTCCTATAAGGTTGAGCTTATATATGGCCACTAACAGATATAGAAATTATGAATTAGTGAAACTTTCCATGGTCATCCATTAGTAAATGGCAGAGCTAGGACTCCTAAACCAGTGCTCTGTGTTTTTGTGTTTTTTTACTCAGCATCAGTTGAGTCATGTATTATTATGGGCAGGTAAAGAAATATAACTATTTTGGGGAAGGAGGTACTATTTCTTGTCACCTTTTTTCTTTGTGAAAAGGGGAATTTTGGAAAGTTCAAACATTTAGTAATATTATGCCAAGGCATTAAAAAATGTTAACTAACTCATATTTTTACATGTAATCTTTTAAAATAATTAATTTTAATATGCTAAGTGAATAAAATAGTAATAGAATAATTTTTATTTTTTAAGTATATTTTTTATTGATTTCATTGAGGAAGGGAGAGGGAGAAAGAGTTAGAAACATCAATGATGAGAATCATTGATTAGCTGCCTCCTGCATGCCCCCTACTGGGAATCAAACCCCCAACCCGGGCAGGGTTCAGAATAAATTGTTCATATTTACCTTATAAAGTAAATGTTTAGCTTTTATAAATTTTTAATAAATATAAATTTTTAAATATTTTATATTTTGTATATTATCTAAACACAACATTATAAAATATTTATCTTATAAAATAAACACTGCTTATGTTATATGAGTCAGATTTAATCCAGGGTTGGGCTTTTTTATTCAGTCCTAGCCAGTTTTGTTAAGTTGTTAGAGTGTCAGCTCATAGATTGAAGGTGCTCTGGTTCGACTCTGATCAAGAGCATGTGCCTCAGTTGCAGGCTTGATCCTCGGCTCCAGTTGGGGTGCATGCAGGAGATAACTAATCCATGTATCTCTCTCACATCGATGTTTCTCTCTGTCTCTCCCTGTCCCTTTCACCCTTTCTAAAAATCAGTGGAAAAAAATAGCCTCAGATGAGGATTAAAAATATATCTACACTAATAAAAGAGTAAGATGCAAATTGACTGTACCTTCATGATACCCACCAGCCAATCAGGAATGAGTATGCAAATTAACCCAACAAAGATGGCATGTTAATTTGCATATGCAGACGCTGAGCAGCTGGGGGTGGATGGGACACTTGTGTCATTGCCATGGCAATGATGCAGGCATTCCACACCACCCTAGCCACTCTGGGTCTCTGGGCAGCATGGGAAGGTGGAAAGGCAGCTCCCTGCCCAAGCGAAAAAGCAGCTCCTGCAGGAGCAAAGACGGTGCCAGAGGCCAGGGGAAGAAAAGCCCATTCTTGCACAAATCTTTGTGCACTGAGCCTCTAGAATGTGTGTGTGTGTGTGTGTGTGTGTGTGTGTGTGTATGTGTACATATATATATATATATATATATATCCTTTAGAACAATAAATACACAAAACTATTTTCTGAAATCATGACTAATACATCTCCAGCTCACCAGTTCACAGACTTCACAATAATCATGAGAGTAAATTGTTGAAATTGCATATTATTTTATGGACTCTGAAATAATAAATAAGAGTATTGCTAAAGAGTTTTTTTATCAGTAATATGAAGACATTTTGTAGAAGCCTGCTTCATCCAGTGGCATAAGATACCATCCTTGTCCCCATAGAGCTCTCAGTTTTAGTTGGGCAGTGGAGGAGGAGCAGGAACTAAACATAAATATAAAAAGTAAATTGTATAGTATGCTAGAAAGTCATAAGTCAAGGGGAGGTAGAAAAACTAGAGCAAAGTAAAGGAGCTCAATGGTTCCAGAGGAAAACAAGGGAGGGATAAGCCACCGTATTAAATAGGCAGATCTCTTTCCCTTAACTCTACCCTCCCCTACCTTCCCTCTGAGGTTTGACAGTCTGATCGATGCTTCTCTGTCTCTGGATCTGTTTTTGTTCATCAGTTTATGTTGTTCATTATAATTCCATAAATGATTGAGATCATGTGATATTTATATTTCTCTGACTGACTTATTCAACCAAAGGACTTATATGCATGCATATAAGCTTAACCAATGGACACAGACACCAGGGGGTAAGGGCATGAGTGGCAGGGGGGAGCAATGGGGGCTAAGGACACATATGTAATACCTTAATAAAGAAAAAACTAAAAAATAAAAATACTTAGGTATCAAGCAAATAAATAGGTGGATAAGCCTCATTGAGAAGTTGAGGTGTTAGCAAAACTTGAAGGCAATGAGGGAAATAGGCAAATGTATATTTAGAGAAAGAGCTTTCCACATGAGAGAAAGAAGTAGAAAGTGACTTCAAGGATTTTGGTTTGAAAAAGTAAGAGGAAGGAGTTATATCAACTGAAATAGAAAAGCTGTGTGAAGTAAGTCTGTAGGGGTAAGATCAGTACTTTAGTATTGAATATGCTGGGTTTGAGATGGCTATTAGATTTCCAAGTGAAGAAGCCAAGTAAGCAGTAGAACATACTTGTCTAGAATTCAAGATAGAAATGTGGAGAAAATAAAAATGCACATCAATGACAGAATCATACTCGTCCAGTGCTTTTTATATCAAATAGGACCAAATAAATTTGGAAGAATTAAAAACTGAGTTTCATGAAAATGAGCATGATAGCAATTGAATAGGAATACTCTGAACAAAAACGTGGAGTTAGAAAACATTTCTGATTAGAATTTTTTTCAAGTTTTTCCAAAAAATATAAATATTGCAGCATTCAGTTAGTCTCAAATTGACATATTTGCTTTTTTAAGATAGCAGTTAATTTTCTGAGGATTCATATATTACTAGTAGCCCTATGCACAAATCCATGCACCAGTAGCTCTCTGCAGGGCCTGGCCACTCTGCACCTGCTGCCCAGAGGCTTTTCAAGGCCCAGAAGCCCATCCATGGCAATAACGCAAGTGTTCCAGTCCCCCGTCTGGCCAGAGGTCCATCTGCGGCTGGGCAAGGAAAGCTTGCCTCTCTCCCCCCAACCTTCAGCTGCTCTGTACCCGCTGCCCAGAGGCCCTCTGTGGCCAGGGTAAAACACTTGCCCTGTTGCCGCAGCAACAAAGCAAGCATTCTGCCAGACCGCTTATGTTGTCTGCTCTCTACGGCTGCCCCCCCGCCCCGGGACTAGGGGACTGCAGTGGGGCTGAGAGAACTGGGTGCCACCATCTTGTGGCTATGGGCACCACCATCTTTGTGACAGAGTGACAGTTAATTTGCATATTATCCTTTTATTAGATAGGATTTCTCATGTTATTTCCCATTATCTCTTTTTGTTTTCAGGCTACAATGATTATGGAACACACACATTTTCAACTTCAAAATAAATGAAACCAATTCTGCAGGAAATTATGCAATATAGAGAATTCCAAAAAATTATTCACATGTGGATTTTTATTGGCCCTGATAATGTATTAGGATGAAATGATTGTAACTTTGCCAAACTGCTTAGCACAATTATAAGGGCTTGGCATGCTTTTGGAATAGTTTGCAGAGAGACTGAACTGATTACATGGTGTTTTATTTGCATTACATTAAATCCAGAACACTTCATAGAGCATGCTGAAATCCAAATGTAGAGCCAACATGCATTGAATGACATTAGTTGGATGTGGTCATCTTCTTAACAGCTAAAACAAGACACTGGAAATCCTCTGATTCTTTATTCTATAGCAAAGAAAATTCAGTTGTCTAAAGTCACAATGGCCAGAACTGTGAAATACCTAGGTCAGTGTGCCTTTAGCCCTATGTTGCTGCTTCAGTGTATCACAAAGACTTAGAATTTGCTTTTTTTTTTTTTCATTATCTTTTTGCAGGGTTTCTTCCGGAGAACAATCAGATTGAAGCTTATTTATGATAGGTGTGATCTTAACTGTCGGATCCACAAGAAAAGTAGAAATAAATGTCAGTACTGTCGGTTTCAAAAATGCCTTGCTGTGGGGATGTCTCATAATGGTAAGTGAATACTTAGCACCACATACTTTATTATTTTCTTACTAAAAGCCCAGCACATGAAATCGTGCGGCCCCACCCACCCACACAGCCTCACCATGCTTGCAACCCCGCCCACCCATGCCAGTCTTTGGCTGTTACAGTGTTAGGGCCAGACTTTTTACATATACAGATGGCTGCCAGATCAGTAGATATGAAGGCCGTTGATGAAAATGTGCACAGTCTTTCCACAGAATGCCATATTATTGCATACTGACAAAGCATTTCTCATTTAGGTGTGAGATTTTAAGCTTTTAGTACAGAATCCTCTCTGGTTGGGCATCCGACATAATGAGAGAAAAGATTTGAAAATTTAGGGAGGTGATGGAAATGACTATAGTATTTTTAAACAACTATAAGGATAATTGTGATTTTTTATGTTACTTAAATAGTATTAAAAACAATTATTCTTTACTTTTGTGTAACAGTAGTTTCTAATTTTAATGTAAGAAATTTTTGAATATGGAACTTTAGGTGGCTTCTCAGAATTTAGATGTGTGTTTTTTTCCTCTTCCCTACGCAAAGATCAGTGTAGGTATAGCAGTAGCTTTGACTTTGAGCAGCAAACAAACTTGTGAGTAAAGAAATATTTTAAAGTTCCACAAAACTTCAGTGTCCATAGAAACATAAGAGAATAACACTTTCTACTTTTTAAACTCATACCAAAAACCAAGGTTATAAGTGTCTACCTATGGGAGAGAATGTAGAAGACCTGAGAAGACCTTGTTTTCATGAACTTTAGAACTTCCATAAAATCATGGAAGATAGATCTGTTTGAAGAAATAATTCTTGATTTCTATTTAGCTTTGAATGGTTAACTAGCTCACAAAAAATTTTTTACATAATGTTACTATATTTTTCAAGACTTGGTTTTTTTTAAAACTCATTATGAGCTCAAGAAATGTAAAATGTCAAAGTGATCAAATTAAATCCAAAGTCTCTTTTCATTGGCTATCCTGTTTTTTCTTTCTTTTCCCTTTATCTGATATCAAAACTGATCTGGTAAAAGGATAATCTTTAAGTCAGTCTTCAACTGTAAGAACTCCGAAGCATCTGTGAAAATCAAAAATTTGCTCCATCATGCTGATATTTGGTTTTCACAGTAGAAATCATCAAGATATATGGACTAATTAATTGGTTGGTACTTCACCCTTTAAAAATAATTTACAAAATTTTATTTTTATCATTAATATTGGTTATTTGCTCTAAAGGCAAGACTGTGTTATACCTGGCCAGTGTTACTCAGTGGCTGAGCATCAACCCATGAACCAGGAAGTCGAGTTTTGATTCCTAGTCAGGCACATGCCTGGATTTGGGGCTTGATCCCCAGTGGGGGCATGCAGGTGGTAGCTAATCAATGATTCTCTCCCATCACTGATATTTCTATTTCCTTTTCCCTTCCCCTCTATAATCAATAAAAACATTTTTTAAATAATGTATTCTGAATAGATATATTAGCTATAGTAGACAGAAAGAAAATTTGGTCTAACTTTCCTCAACAATTAATCACATCTGCTCTATAGCAATATACAACTGCAATCATGGATTGCCAAATAATTTGCTGTTTTAATTCCATCAATTTCTTTTTTATTTCAGACCTTATAAAACATAAGGGCATGTTTTCAAGTCATTGGTTGGATTTTAGGTGATGCAATCAAATTGCAATAAACTTAATTTATCTTTATGAAAAAAAAATCTGATTCGAAATCATGATTCATAAAACTGCCAAGGAAAACATGCCAGTTCTGCTTTTAATGGATTTCTTTTTTGTCCTTTAAAAAATTGTCATTTTACACATTGATATAAAATATACTTCCTATTGCTTTTATATATTCATGTAAAATATGTCTCCTATTTATTTTTCTATAATTAATAAATCTTTGTTGTTCAGATTATTACAATTGTTTCTCTTTTTTCCCCCCATAACTTCCCTCCACCCAGCTCCCACCCCTCCCTCTACCCTTTTTTTTTAATATATATATTTTATTGATTTTTTTTACAGGGCGGAAGGGAGAAGGTTAGAGAATTAGAAACTTCGATGAGAGAGAAACATTGATCAGCTGCCTCCTGCACACCTCCTACTGGGGATGTGCCCACAACCCAGGTACATGCCCTTGACCGGAATCGAACCTGGGACCTTCCAGTCCGCAGGCCGATGCTCTATCCACTGAGCCAAACCGGTTTCGGCCCTCCCTCTTCCGTTACCTCCCCCCTATTGTCCTCATCCATAGGGGTATGATTTTTGTCCAGTCTCTCCCTGCACCCCCCTCACCCTTTTCACTCTGAGAATTGTCAGTCCACTCCCTTTCTATACTCCTGATTCTATTATATTCACCAGTTTATTCTGTTCATCAGATTTTTAATTCACTTGATTTTTAGATCCACTTGTTGATTGATATGTATTTGTTGTTCATAATTTTTATCTTTACCTTTTTCTTCTTCCTCTTCCTAAAGAGTACCTTTCAGCATTTCAGATAATACTGGTTTGGTGTTGATGAACTCCTTTAGCTTTTTCTTATCTGTGAAGCTCTTTATCCGCCCTTCAATACTGAATGATAGCTTTGCTGGTTAGAGTAATCTCAGTGGTAGGTTCTTGCTATTCATCACTTTGAATATATCTTGCCACTCCCATCTGGCCTGCATAGTTTCTGTTGAGAAATCAGCTGACAATCATATGGGTGCTCCCTTGTAGGTAATTAACTCTTTTTCTCTTGCTGCTTTTAATATTCTCTCTTTGTCTTTTGCTCTTGGTATTTTAGTTATGATGTGTCTTGGTGTGGTCCTCTTTGGATTCCTTTTGCTTGGGGTTCTGTGTGCCTTCTGGACTTGTAAGTCTATTTCTTTCATCAGATGTGAGAAGTTTTCAGTCATTATTTCTTCACATAGGTCTGAAGTATCGTGCTCTCTCTCTTCTCTTCTTCTGGCACCCCCACAATTCTGATGTTGGTATGCTTGAAGTTGTCCCAGAGGCTCCTTACACTATCTTCACATTTTGGAATTCTTTTTGCTATTTGCTTTTCCAGTGGATTGTTTACTGCTTCTTTGTATTTTAAATTTTTGACTTGATTCTTGCCTTCCTCTAGTCTGCTGTTAGGTCTCTGTATAATATTTTTTATTTCAGTCAGTGTACAGTGGTACCTCAAGATACGAGTTTAATTCGTTCCGTAACCTTGAGGTGTGGGAAACTATGAGACGCTCGAGTCGCAGTAAACTGGTGGGTTGTGTGCAGCTGGCCAACCCGCGCGATTACTCCTATCTCAAATGTTGCTCGTATTTCAAAGCAAAAATCGCTCGCTTGATGGCTCATATCTCAAAAATCTCGTATGTTAGGGCACTCATATCTCGAGGTACCACTGTATGTTTAATTTCTAGTTGGTCCTTTTTCATCTCCTCTTGGGTCTTGCTAAATTTATCCATCTTTTCTAGGAAATTCTTGAAAAACTTTATAATCATGGTTTTGAACTCTATATCCAGTCGTTTGTTTTCCTCCATTTCTTTCGTTTGTGATCTGTTCCTTTGTCTCTGCATTTTCACTATGCCGGGAGAACTTCTGTGCTGGAGTTAGCCTTATGATGCAAGGCTTGCAAAACTGCAAAAGCCTCTCTGTTCAGCTTGGGTGGGGTGGAGTCTCAGGGCTGAGCAGAGATAGCCTTGGCTTCCAGTCAGCCCCGCCCTACACAGCCCCTGGGTTTCAAGTGTCTCTCAGTAATCATTGCAGCCCTCTCTGTGAGCAAGCATGCGTGCCTTTAGACCTTTGCCTTTCTGGTTCCCTTGCGCTCTGGAACCCATATGAGTCTGAGTCCCCACGGTCTCTCCTGAAACTGGGGTTCAGTGCAGTTAGAAGTGGCACAGTTGGGAGGCTTTATCTCCTGCCCACTAGAGAAAGCAAGTGGCACAATCAACAGTCAGTCCTCTCTACGCACATTGGTGTGCACGCCCCAGACTTCTGCCCTTTCGTGGCTCCCCTAAATCTTCGTTCACTCTTCCCTTTTCACAGTCCAGATTCCCCCCTTATGAGTCTCGCCCAGAGCTGGGGTTCAATGCATTAGGACAAGGGGTTCATTACTATCGCAAGTCTCCGTCTCCCTCCCACCAGAGGAAGCCAGGCAGGCACACCATCGCCCACTCTCTCCATGCGCACGTCTCCATACCTCAGCTTTTTGCAGCTGAGTCTCTGTGAGCCCCTATCTTTCCTTCTAGTTGTAGAATTTCCACTCATCCAACTTTCCTGTGGTTCTGGATGATGTCTGTTCTGTCTTTTAGTTGTAGTTTTTAAATTGTTGTGCAAGACAGCCGTTTAGGTATTCACCTATGCCGCCATCTTGGTTTCTCTTTTATCTCTCATTTTTTATTGTTTATAAGGCCAATAATATTTAAAGCCCAACCTATGTGTTATTGAGGGTATAATTTTCTCTTCCCAGGAAAATCAAAGAAAGCTATCATGAACTAAATAAGGATATCATGTGACTTTTAAAACAAAAAGGAATTAAATATCATGGCATCAAAGGCTTATGCAGTTCAACACTTACAGGATTGCAAACAGGACTTAGAAAATCCCTTCACAGAGGTTTTTATTGTAATGTGTTTGCTGCATAGAGAAGAAAATAACCATTTGATCTAACACAAGAAGGGAAACTCAACTACTAGATTTTGATTAGGTTTGCCTGTAAACATTTTCAAATACAAACTTTTCTAGGAAATCTTAGTAACTATTTAAATTCATTGCTTTGGACAAAATGAGGCCAACAGTAATGAGGTTTCCATTCATATAAAATTTCTTTTTGTTATTGTTTTATGTGAATGAACCTAATGTAATAATCCACCAATTTATCAAAAGAGGCTCCTTGTGTTATACCAAAATCACCACCTTGCTGTTTTCAGAATGTACAAGAAGAGATGAACATCCCCCAAAGTAAATTGGCTACATTCTGTGTTACTTTTATTTTTGCTCTTTGGTCTGTTTAGTCTATTCTATGCATTTAGCTTCCACATTAGCTACCCACTCCCAGCTTTGAAGGAGGCTTCTGAAGTAACCTTCAAGGACCTAAGAATCCTGGGGAGTGTTGTTCAAAATTTGCTGAAATCAGTGATTGCTAATTTCCCCCAACTTCAAAAATTCTATGATACTACATAAGTCTCACTGAATTTTTCACTTTTCAATTAAGCTATTCTGTATCTTATCAACAGTGTCACAGTCTTCCTAAATATTTAGGCAACTTGTACCTGTCAGTTACCCTAAGTTTAAAAGTTTTCATCTATATGCTTTGGTACCGTAAAAATGTAATTCATATGCCTTACTCAGGTCTTCTGTATGTTCCAATCAATTGCTCAGTAACTTAGGGCAATGCATTTGATGATTGCATAACGATGTAGCCCCAGAGTTACAAAATCAAAGCAGTCCAGACTAAAGAATGTATGAATGGTATGGTTGGATAATAGTATATCTTTTCACCTGAAGATAGAACTTGTATTTTGATTGTAGAAGGGCATGATTTCAGCATTCTTCTAACTGGAAACCTAGTTGTTTATCAAATACCCATTTTCAGCACTGGATGGAAAAAGCACCCGGTTGTTAGGCTGAAGTGCTTTGGCAATAAACTTTTTGTTTTTCTGTAATTACCAAAATAAACACATGTTGCCATGATTTGGGTTATTAAATAATTCATAAGTTTTAGACCATGGGCTGATTGCTCCAAAGTTTTCCTGAATTGTCTCAAGCACAATCATTTCAATACCTTATCCAGACACCTTTAGAGGAAGGCTCCAAATGCAAGTAAAGCAAAAATAAAGAGGCAACTTCCTGGACTACCCAGAATTAATTTATTAAGGGGTTATTGATCAGCTACTATTTCTTTTATATTTTGAGTTAGTGAAGCTGGTATCTACAGAGTCTTGATAAAAATACTGTCATAGATTAATGTTCCTTCTTCAGTCAGTGGGCACTCACACATTTTTATAGATTTTAAAAGTATAATACATATTTGTTTCAAGTTCTGCTGTCAAAATCTTTGACATTAGTCAGATTTTTAAATGTCCCCTCTTTATTTTTAATGAGATAATTTAGTCATTAAGAATTTTGACTAATCAATATTTCATACTCAGAGCTGCTTTTCATGTATGAAGTAAATAATAAAATGGTAAGTGTTGGCTCTGCATTTAAAAGATAATCTGATAGAGAAAAGAACTGCCTTATGTTACTTGAGTCATTCATCTAGGTTTTACCCTATACCAGTGTTAAGCAAACCATGGCTCTCGAGCCACAAGCAGCTCTTTGACCCCTTGAATGTGGCTCTTCCACAAAATACCACCGCCTGGGCGAATCTATTTTGAAGACATGGCGTTAGAAAAAGTTTAAGTTTAAAAAAATTAGCTCTCAAAAAAAATTTCAATCATTCTGTTGACTAATGAGTTTGTTGACCATTCTCTATACCATTGAGATTTGACTAAAATTTTATGCTTTGCGTATATATAAAAATTAGTGAAACCTTAGCTTTGCTGATTAGGTTGTCCTATTATGTAAATAAAGGGTTTTTTTTTAATTTAAAAACAGAAAGCTAACAACTTAAAATTAACTTCTCATTGGCTTCATAAAAATTCAGAAAATGGTTTTGCAGATATTGGTGGCACTCAGCATTTTTAAGATAGTTCCCTCATTCCTTGTAAACAGAAACTCTAGAGTATTTTGCAAAAAAAAAAAAAAAAAAGAAAGAAAGAAAGAAAGGAAGAAAGAAAACCTCAATGGCAAATGAATTTAAACTTCAACATGTTACTCTTTCTTTTCTTTGGTCTTCTTTGTGGTGTAAATTACGCAAATGTTAACTTTTAGGGAAATATAATAAAGTAAAAAGTCCTAACGCATAGGCAGCTATGTTACTCAAACCTGCATGGCCTTCATGATTACTCAATATTTAGCCTCCACCACCATATCCCACTGTTGCTCTTTTCCACTTAAATTTCAGGCAAACTGTATTCTTTGTTGTTCCTGGAAAATGCTTTTGGGCCTCTGTCTATTATGTCTCTTGGTTGCCTGTCAAAATTCTATCTGGCATTCAAGGCCCAGTTCAAATGGCTTCTCTTCCATAGACTTTTAATTTCCCATTCTTCCTCTTCTCTTACTTTATAACTTTCTCTGACACCACGTTGTGCCTTATAAAAGCAACAGAGTGATCATATCTGTGTTACCAAAAACCAAACTACTATAGACAGCAATAAAAAGGATAAATGAAAAGGGGAGCAAATCAGGGAAGTTTATCAGAATACCAAACCAAAATTATGAACTAAGACATTGGGATGAGAGAAATATCAGAGCACTGACCAATGAATACAGATGTCTGCAGGGACAGAGGCTGTTGAGATTATTCTAGGTATCTAGTTTGGTGATAGAATGAACTAACCAAGAAAGAAAAAAACAGAAAGAGGAGACAGTTTGGAGGGAGAAAATGAAAAGTTCAGTTTTATGTTGTAGTTGAAATGCTATGGGATCCCCAAAATACACATATAAAGGAATCTAGAAGAAAGTGAAAAATAAGGATCCAAATCTCAGAAAAGAGAAGGCAGGAGCCCAGCAGCATGGCTCAGTGGTTGAGTGTGGACCCATGAACCAAGAGGTCACAGTTTGATTCCCAGTCAGGGTACATACCCAGGTTGCGTGCTTGATCACCGGTGTGTGGGGTGTGCAGGAGGCAGCCGATCAATACTTCTTCCTTATCATTGATGTCTCTCTCTCTCTCTCTCTCTCTCTCTCTCTCTCTCTCTCTCTCTCTCTCTCTCTCTCTCCTTTCTTCTCTGAAATCAATAATATATATTTTTTTCTTTTTTTAAAGAGAGAGAAGTCATTGGCATATTCTCTGTTAGAGAGAAAATCAAACTAGGAATAACAGAATATAAATGAAGGAAGGAGGTCTGGAAAATAGCAAGCTGAAAGAAGAGAACCAGAAAACCAGAAACCAGCAGGAGAGATTTTAAAAATATCAATGGTATTAAAAGCTGGGAGACTTCTGGAGAGAGCAAGAAGCAGAACTTTGAAGATGCTTCTAGATCTGACTGTGAAAAAAGAATTAGGGACTTTAGAGAGCAAAGTTTTGGTCAATGTAAATGAAGCAAAAGCTAGATTACAGTGGATTGGGAAGTAAATAAATAACAAGTGACAAATGCAGATATAGAGGAAAGACCAGTGTGGTGGATGAAAAAATAGCATAAAGGGGAGGTGCACTAGGATCAGAACCTTAAACATCTGCTTCAGTGGAAAAAAAGGAGCTATTAAAAAGGGGTACATGAGGGAAAGAATAATCTGTGTATATTTAGAATCATCTTGCCATGCCCTCCCTACACAATCCAGTTTGCCAAGTATAGTGTCTTACATCAAACAAGTATTCAATGAATGAATTCAGTGATGTCAAGTAAGACTTAGGGAATCAGAGATTGAATCAGAAGGTAAGGCAATAGTGTTTTGTTCATCCCTACTTTGGAAAGGAACTTAAGCAAATGTTTAAATGTTCTCTACAAATAGTTTGAAAAATGTTACCCCCATATAAAAATAACTTAATTCTGGTGTTCAGTCTGCTCCTTGTTTTACTTTAGAGTAGCTAGAAAATTATAATTATTAGATTGCCAAATTCTGCAAAACCTCAAAATCCACAAGGTGTTTGTTTTTGGGGTGTTTTTTTTTTCCTCAAGAAAAAGAGGTGGAAAAACATAACTTACTTGGCAATAGCTATATGAAAGGCAATAATGTTGTGTAAGTCTTACTTACATGATAAGGCTTTTGCAAAATAAACATAACTGGGGAAACTGACCCTGACATATAACCTTACTAATTATTGTCAAAAACCTGATATCATTGCAAATTCACACCTTAGATATTGAAAGACAAAAATACTTTAATAAAACAACTTATTTCATTCTTCAATCTTTTGTATTTACTTTGAAAATCTGTTTTCATTAATTTTGTAATTAAGTAGCATTTGTCATTGATGCTTCTACAATTAGGTAGGTGTTTTTAAAACATCATTAATTATCACTAAGAAACATCCATTGTCTCTAAGATTCAAAGAGTAGGATATCTAAATATTCCATGTACTTGGTGTTTGTGTGTTCAGTTAATCAATGCTAAATACACAATGCTGAATCTATCATATACTAGTAGTGAGCTCCATTCAGTTCAGTAAAAATGTATTACATAAAGGTATGCTAATCCATTTTCATTAGAAATTAATGAATCTCTACCAAACCTCTTCTTCCTGAGGCATGTATCGTAGTTCTGATAATTGAATTTTTTTTAAAGTAAGATAATGAATTCTCTGTAGGTGATTACTTAACCCAAAAATGACACTGAATGCCAGTATCCTGGAAATTGCTCTTTGTGACATATGCTAGGTCTGTAGAACAGACAGAATGTACCCTTTTAAAAAATATATATATATTGCTTTAAAAAGAAGAGACCATAGCATGTTCCTCAGTACTATGTCATTGATGTTGGTAAAATTTTATAGCTAAATTTAGAGCAAAAGGAAGAATTTTTTTAGAGATATTCTTTTCCAAGTTCCTCATTCTATAGATAAGGCAATTGAAGACCAAAGGAGTTAAGTAACTTAGATAGATTTTCACTTCCTGAAACTATGAAGTAGACATCCTGACTACCTCAAGGCTGTGCTAATTCCATTGCCTTCCAGAGAGGCCAAAAATTCTCACTCTGACTCATGGAGCATTTCCTTAACTTTTTTAAAAAAATTACTTTTATTGATTGATTCTTCGAGAGGGAGGGAGGGAGAGAGAGAAACATCTATGTGAGAGAATAACTCTCTCCAGGTCCTTCAGGCTATTGCAAAGGTAAGACTTCTTATTTGCAGCCAAGTAGTAATCTATTATGTAAATGTACCACGGCTTTTTTCTTTTTATCTACTCATCTACTAATGGATACTTGGGTGCTTCCAAATCTTGGCTATTGTAAATAACACTGCAATAAACATTGGGGTGCAAAAATTCACATTTAATTTAGATTGTAGCAAAGGTTTTCTCTTTAATATCTCCTAATTCTAAAATGATTTTTTTAAAGTTATTTTTGTCTATTTTGTTAGGTTATGGAAAAGCAGGCCTAGCAAATGTAATAGTGACTATCTTTGGCTGTTTGCTTATTTTAAATTAGCTTTTTGGATTACCTATTGGGAAAATAGTGCTTTCCTAGGTGAGTAAACTTTTATTTATATATACATGTAGAGAGAGTTTATTATCTGTGAAAATGTAACCAGAGCTTAGACATTCAATACTTATTCATTGAGTGAAAAGACAGTACTGTGTGCTCTGTTAAATAACAAAGAATAAAAGATTGTTGCTGATTCTATATAACCTCTATTTTGTTACATAACTGATTTTTCTCCCAAGTTTTACACCAAAATTTCTTCTACTTTTAATATGCCATAATTCTTACTGGGTGCTTTCATGATCACTTTTCCAAACTTCCCTACTGTGCACATATTGTCTCATTTTATGTTTCCAAACTTAATATTTTAGAGTATAATTCATCAAGCTTTTATTGAAGTTCAAGTCATCAAGCTTTTATTATATACCTACTATGTATATTTCATTGTACCCAGAAGCAAAGATAAGAAAATCTAGTGCTTATATAGTTTATGTTCTAGTAGAATATACATAAACCAATATAGTAGTACTAGAGGCCCGTTGCATGAAGATTCGTGCAATAGGTCTTTCTTCCCTTGGCTGCCGGCACCAGTTTTTCTCTGGCACCCGGGACACAGGCCTTCACTCTGGCCACAACAAGGCTTGGCTTCTCTGCTCCGACCACAATGGAGAAGCCAAGTCTCTTCAGTCTTCAGTCTTCAGTCATCTTCAGTCTTTGCTGGAGCCAGAGCCTTCAGTCTTCGTGTCTCACCTGTGTATGCAAATTAACCTACTATCTTTGTTGGGTTGATTTGCATACTCACTCCTGGTTGGCTGGTGGGCATCACAGAGGTACTGTCAATTTGCATATTTTTATTTTATTAGTGTAGATAGTAGTAGTTTGATACATATGCAAACAACAGGAGCCCATCATTTAGAAAGCTTTTTCTAAACTGTTCCAAATCCCAAGATTTTTTTATTTTTGCTTTTGATTGTTTTAATCCTCACCCAAGGATATTTTTCCATTGATTTTTAGAGAGAGGGAAAGACAGAGAGAAATATAGATATGAGAGAAACACATCAATTTGGTTACCTCGTGCATGCCCCTGACCAAGGCCCAGGCCTGGGAGGAGCCTGCAACTGAGATACAGGCCTTTGACCAGAATCAAACCCAGGATCTTTCCACTGAGCCAAACTAGCTAGGGCCCAAATCTCAAGCTTTTGATACACTTCTAATTGAGTATAGGGATAGCATATTAAAATTTCCTATGGAAGATACATAATTTTAGAAGTTAACAAGTGATGCAAATATGCTCTACCTTCCACTATTGACCAAGAGCTACTGATGAACAAGAAATAAATAGTACAAGGAAGCAAATTATTGGACTGGCTCCACAGAAAAGGACTTTGAAGGGATCTGCTATCTCATATTTTTGTGGGGATTTTATTCCATCTTATTTCAAAATATATTATACTAGAAGCCGGTACACAGATTTGTGCACTAGCGGAGTCCCTCAGCCTGGCTTTCAGGGATGGGGTCGAAACTGGCTCTCTGGCATCCCCTGAGTGGTCCCAGATTGCAAGAGGGCACAGGCCAGGCTGAAGGACCCCAATGGTGCACGATCCGGACCAGGGAGGGCCTGCAGGAGGGCTCCAGGGCATGTCTGGCCCATCTCGCCCAGTCCTGATCAGCTGGACCCAGCAGCAAGCTAATTTGCCCATCAGAGCATCTGTCCCTTGGTGGTCAGTGAATATCATAGTGACTAGTCAAACTATAGAATGGTTGCAGGGACACTTAGTATATTAGGCTTGTTAGATAGATAGATAGATAGATAGATAGATAGATAGATAGATAGATAGATGGATGAATAGGAACTTAACAAGTATCAGACATTATATTAAGTGCTGAGGATAAAATAATGAGCAACATTCTGGCCGTTGTGGAGATTATATAGCAGGGAAGTAAAGAAAACATTACAGATAATTATTTTGATCTATGCTATTCAAGAGAATACAATAACTGATGAGGTTATATCCTGAGGGACCTAAAGATCAGGCCAGAGGGTTGTGGAGACTGAGATAAGAATGAGCAACCATTCATTGTCTATCCCTGTGGAAATAAAAAGAAAGAGAACAGGGGAAAGGGAGTAGAGAGACAAGATTTTTTACCAGAAAATATGGCAATTTGAAGGGGTCATGTGCAGAGAGTATATTATCAAATGGATACAGGCTAATTTAATTTAAAGGGCTCCAAACTGAGAAGTAAGATTCTCTTTCCTTCTAACTCAGAGGTCCCTAAGGAGGCCTCTACAACACAATAGTTATATTAGTTGGTTATAAAACTTAGTTAGGGTCAACTGAAATGAACTTATGAATTTGAGGTTCAAGGGTACAAAGCAGTCTCTTCTCTAGAAAATCCAAAATAAAATTCACTAAGTACCCAGATGGAAATGTGTTCATGTGCTTCTATGTCTATGGTAGAAATGCTACCTTTAACATAATAACATAAAGCAAGGTACCACCACTTATTCATTCCTGTATTCACAGCTATTGACTGAGCACCAGTAAGTTGCTAGAGATTAAATTAGCATGACAGTCTCTGCCCTCAAGGAGTTTATAGTCTAGGGAAGGAGACTGTCTAAAAACACATCTTTATGATAGTCATATGATAAGTGTAATAGTAGAGCTATGCACAGAGTAATATTGGATATAATATCCAAATGTCCTTATGATGGGAAAATGCAAGGAGTGCAGTCCTTAGTATGAGAAAATGCAGAGTCCCAAGTGTGGCCCCAAACTAGCATTAGTCAAAATAATATTTTTCACATGATCCAGCAATTCCACTTCTAAGTATTTATCTAGGGGGGAAAAAAGAATTCAAAAAGGTATCTGCACTCTCATATTCATTGCAGCAGCATCCTAATACAGTGGTACCTCGAGATACGAGTTTAATTTGTTCCATAACCTTGAGGCGTGGGAAACTATGAGATGCTCGAGTCGCGGTAAACTGGTGGGCTGTGGCTGATCCGCGCGATTACTCCTATCTTAAATGTTGCTCATATTTCAAAACAAAAATCGCTTGCTCGACGGCTCATATCTCAAAAATCTCGTATGTTAGGGCACTCGTATCTCGAGGTACCACTGTACATAAAAAGCCAGGGGGCATCATGACTAAAACAACCGATGGACAACTGAACAGCAGGTTGCCAGCAGGGGGGGGTTAGTGAGGGATGACCAAATGACTGAACAGCAGACTGCTACTAGGCTGGCAGAGGCAACACCAGGCTGGCAAGGGGGAAGTTAGGGGTGACCTAGCTGGCAGGAGGCACAGTAAGGATCAACCAGGCCGGGAGTGGGGAGGCATAGGGGTGACCAGGCCAGCCAGGGGGGGGGGGGGTTGGACAGTTGAGGGCGACCAGGCTGGCAGATAGATGAGCAGTTAGGAGCCAGCAGTCCCGGATTGTGAGAGGGATGTCCGACTGCTGGTCCGACTGCTGGTTTAGGCCTGATCCCTGGGATTGGACCTAAACTGACACTCAGACATCCCCTGAAGGGTTCTGGATTGGAGGAGGTGCAGGCTGGGCTGAGACCCCCTCCCCCTGCATGAATTTTGTGCATCAGGTCTCTAGTTATTTATAATAGCCAAGACTGTGGAAACCACATAAGTGTCTATATGTGGATGAAGGGATAAAGAAAATATGATATGTGTACAAAATGGAACATTATTCAGCCATATAAAAAACGGAAATCTTGCCAAAACCAGTTTGGCTCAGTGGATACAACATCGGTCTGTGGACTGAAAGGTCCCAGGTTCGATTCCGGTCAAGGGCATGTACCTTGGTTGCAGGCACATCCCCAGTAGGGGGTGTGCAAGAGGCAGCTGATCGATGTCTCTTTCTCATCAATGTTTCTAACTCTCTATCCCTCTCCCTTCCTCTCTACAAAAAATCAAAAAATATATTAAAAGAAAAAAAGGAAATCTTGCCCTGGCCAGTTTGGCTCAGTGGATGGAGTGTCGGCCTGTAGACTCAAGGGTCCTGGGTTTGATTCCGGACAGGGGCATGTGCCTTGGTTGTGGGCACATTCCTAATGGGGGGTGTACAGGAGGCAGTAGATTGATGTTTCTCTCTCATTGATGTTTCTGGCTCTCTCTCCCTCTCCCTTCCTCTCTGTAAAAAAATCAATAAAAAAAAAAATTTTTTTAAATAAGGTAATCTTGCAATTTGTGACAATATGCATGGACCTTGAGGGCATTATGCTAAGTGAAATAAGTCAGACACAGGAAGACAAATACCATATGATCTCACTTACATGTGAAACAACAACACTCTAACTCATAGCTATAAAGAAGAGATAGGTAGTTACCAGAGACAGAGGGTGGCAAGGCAGCAAAATGGGTGCAGGGTGCCAAAAAGTACAAATTTCCAGTTGTAAAATAAATAAGATCTAGGGATGAAATATACAGCATGGTGACTATAGTTAAAAATACTGTATTGTATATTAGAAAGTTCTAAGGCAGTAGATTTTAAAGGGTTCTCATTACAAGAAAAAAATGTGTGGAACTATGCATGGGGATGGATATTAACTAGATTATTGTGATGATCATTTCACAATATATACAAACACTGAATCTTCATGTTGTACAACTGAAACTACTGTAATGTTATATGTCAATTATAATCTCAATTTTAAAAAAGAATTTTAAAGCTTTAAATAAAACAGCATGTGTAAGCACCTGAAATGAGGTGTGATGATTGGTTTAAAAATTAATTTATTAATAATAAAATTTTACAGATAGTATTGGTAAAGGGGAAGAAAAATATAGTTGAGTTGAAAGAAATATTCTCCCCCAACCTAAAACTTATAAACCTCTTTTAACTGTTCCTCTTTGCCTTTCTTTCTTCAGTTTTCTTCTTTTTTCACTCTTTTCACCCCACAAGAAGCCAAATGTTGAGGAAATTGTCAAGCATCATTAAATGGTAATTCTGGAGAGTCAGGGGGATAATTATGGCTTCTCTCCACTAAATATAAAAGTACTCTCTTGGCTGGGACCGGTTTGGCTCAATGGATAGAGCGTCGGGCCTGTGGACTGAAAGGTCCCAGGTTCAATTCCGGTCAAGGGCATGTACTTTGGTTGCGGGCACATTTTCAATACGGTGTGTGCAAGAGGCGGCTGATCGATATTTCTCTCTCATCAATGTTTCTAGCTCTCTGTCCCTCTCCCTTCCTCTCTGTAAAAAAAAAAAAAAATCAATAAAAAAATATATTTAAAAAAAAAAGTACTCTCTTGCCTAATAACAAGAAAGCACCATCCATTTTTATTTATAACAGGGACAAAACAGATAATACAGACTCCCTGTGACCAAAACCTGTATCTGTACGACTTTGAATTCTGTACAATTCCTTCCTTTCGTTTGTGAAACATCTTGATCTTTTAGCACCTTACTTATATGCAGAAAAAGACATTGCCCCTGGCCTTCAGAGTATTGTTCCAGAGTGGGAACAATATGTAAAATAATTAAAGAACTGTGTGGAATTGCTATCATTGAAGTATGTACTAGGAGCTGTTGGAGTACAGGGGAAGGAATAATAAACTCTGCTTGAAGAAATCAGAGAAAGCCTCACAAAGAAAGTGACATTTGAACTGGGTTTTAAAGGGATGAGTAGGAGCTGGCTCTCAATTATTTGTCAGCAAATATACTTTCCTTTCTTTGCTGAACCCTTAAGATTCTTTCACCTTCCCAACAAGTTGATGCATTACTTTTTCAAATTAAAGAAATGAACAATTTAATTTTTACTGATAGCCTGAGCTTTTCTGTGAAATAAAATCATAAGCAAAGTTGTAGATAGAAACCAAGACTTGAGATTGCTGCAGGGAGAAGGGGCTTTTCTTCTGTGGGCACTCCGGCTGTGAGAGAGCATTGTACATGAAGAGGAGCAATATTTCAGTGATTCATTCTGTCATTTCTCTTCCTCTACAGCCATCAGGTTTGGGCGGATGCCACAGGCCGAGAAGGAGAAGCTGTTGGCAGAGATCTCCAGTGATATCGACCAGCTGAACCCAGAGTCTGCTGATCTCCGGGCCCTGGCAAAACATTTGTATGACTCATACATAAAGTCCTTCCCGCTGACTAAAGCAAAGGCGAGGGCCATCTTGACAGGAAAGACAACAGATAAATCAGTTAGTTCTCTTCTACCCTCTTGATTTGGAGTGGGCTGGGTTTATTGTTGTTGTTGTTGTTGTTTCCATTGAGGAGATGATTAATCATGTTACACACACATATGCAGAGTACTGTTCATCTGTTGGCTGTTATGTATTGTAGGCTGAGTCTGAAGCACAGGAAAGGAAATGTCTTCAGATAGGATAAGTAAACATTATTTCAAAACATTATTTTGAAAAGGGAAAAAGTTCTTCAAATTCTCCTACTAAATTCTTTGAGAAAGGATAAAAATATGTGAGTCAGCTTAACTTTAATGTATGAACTCAAACCCCATTCACCCCACCATCCTCTTTCAGGATCCAACTAATTTCATTCACAGGCCTGCTTTCCAGACCTAGCTTTTGAAAAGGTACTCAGTCTCATTATTTTACCTTTTAGGAAACCCATTAGAGTTACCCCTTATGAAGTTCCACATTGGGCATAAAAATACATTCCGGATATTATATTATCTTTCTTTCCTTGTAGCACTCTATTAATAATTCCTGGATAACTCGAAGCTTTTTCCTTTTATTATGTGTATGAATTGTATCTCCAGTTAGGCTCTGAGTTGCCTCAGCTATGCTAGTGGAGAATCTAGTGAACTCTCAATCATCTGCAAGCTCATTGATTCTCACTGTTTAGAAAACCCAAAATGGATCAGAATTGTTATTGATTCAGTCTTTCCAAAGCAGAACTCTTCCCTGATAGGAAGCTGTTTAGAAAGCACAACATAGACTCATATTAAAACAAAATCTACACTAATAAAAGAGTAAGATGCAAATCGACTGTACCTTCACCAACCAATCAGGAGTGAATATGCAAATATGCCTACCAACCAATCAGATATGAGTATGCAAATTAACCCAACAAAATTGACAAGTTAATTTGCAGGTGCCAAGTGGCTGGGGGTAGGGGGAGATGCTTGCATCGTCATCATGGCAATGACACAGGTGTTCTGCACTGCCTCAGCTGCTCTGGGCCTCTGGGCAGGTTGGGAAGGTGGAAAGACAGCTCTGGGCCCAAGCAAAAAGGTGGCTCCAGCCAGAGCAAAGATGGTGCTGGCAGCCAGGGGAAGGAAGGCCCATTCTTGCTCAAATCTTCATGCATTTGGGCCTCTAGTATAAAGATAACTGGCTCTAGCCACTTTGGCTCACCAGATAGAGTGTCAGCCTGTGGACTGATGGATCCCAGGTTCGATTTCTGTCAAGGACACATATCTCAGTTTCAGGCTTGATCCCCAGCTCTGGTCAGGGTATATGCAGGAGGCAACCAATGGATGTGTCTCTCTCACATCACTGTTTCTGTCTGTCTTTCCTTTTCTCTTCCACTTTCTCTAAAAACAAATAGTAAAATATCCTTGGGTGATGACTTACATATATATATGTGTGTGTGTGTGTGTGTGTGTGTGTGTGTGTGTGTATATATATATATATATATATATATATATATATATATATATATATAAATTCTAGTCCCAATTCTTCCATCAGCTTACAGATCTGTTTACACAGGCAGGTCTAACTTTGATTGTAATGTCTGCAGAATGTTCTTAAAGCAGTAAGCCACAGAACACATTCAGAAGATACCATCTCAGCCCTTCATAGCTTTTTTATGCTATTGTTTATTTTCAAATAAACATCTTGAAGAGAGGTATGCAATTACTTGACATATATGGGCAATTTTTTCCCCACACAGTTATATTTTTGGGAAAACCTGATTACCCTTTAATGTATTTTTATAATGATCTCAAGGTGTTTTCCTTTTCCTTTTAGCTAAACCATAAGAGTAGAATTAGCTAATAGAAAAAGAAAACTCCTATGGGATATTGCCATTAAAGAACCAAATGCTGAGAAGGACAATGAGCTTTCTGACTGCAAGAGCAGTCATTGATACCTTAGCAGTATTATACCTGTTTCCAGTTCTTTACAGTTTCAAAAAGCCTTTTTTTAAGATTCTTTATTGATTTTTAGAAAGAGCTGAAGAGAGAGAGGGGAGGAAAAGAGGGAGGGAGGGAGAGAGAGAGAGAGAAACATTGATGTGAGAATGATACATCAATCCACTGCCTCCTGCCAGGGATCGAGCCTGCAACATGGGCATGTACCTGAATCAGAAATTGAACCAGCAACCTTCCTGAGCATGGGAAGATGCCCAACTGACTGAGCTATAACCTCCAGGGCTCAAAAAAATCTTACACCTTCATATGTTCAAGACACATGACAATCTTATAGCTCCTATTATTACCTTCTCAAAAATGGGGAAATGGATGGTTAAACATTTTGCCCTAAGTTCATACAGCATGTGGAAGAACCAAGACTATAATGCAGGCCTTCTGACACTTACTTCAGTACATTCCGAGTATGGCATTCCCTCATGGAAGCTAGTCTTTCCTATTGGCTAGCAATGAGCAGTTGACACTAGGAAAGTTTTACCTTGGGAAAACATTCTGAGTTATGACTTGTTTTCATCAATTTTTAGAACAGCAAGAATTTTCCACTCTGTCTGCTATCCTAGTATATTCACAGTCAGGAAATTTTCCTTGTGCTGTATTGTTCTTCTGAATTATATTGATTAGGACTGTCTTCTGCAGACTTTACGCACTATAAGTCATAGCAAAGCTAAGTTTTTGTATTCATTAAATGAAAAAATTGGGGCCTAACAAGTCACAAGCAAATGAAGACCTCTACAAAGTTGATTTGACTGTGGAAAATATTTATTTAAAGGGAGAGAAATAAAAGGAAAGCTAGATTGATGTGACTAAAAAGGAATTAACAATTTAAGGCAGATTACAACAGTTTGATGAGAGCATAGAATAGGGACCTGGAGGCTGGGAGCCCCAGAGCTAGAAAAGGAGTGGTAACAGGGAAAGAGCCTGAAACAGCTTATTGCACCGCTTTGCCTCAAGCCATTTAGTTTCCAGGAACTGCTTTCTCACCTTTTCTTTATCTCTGACCAGACTTGCAATCCCTGCTAGAAAGCCTGGAAGTACCTGGAAGCTAGGAAGAAGACAGTTTAAGAAAATTTCTCCCAGTAGTCAAGAATTTAGTTACTCTACCAGTGGCCAACGTACTCTTCTCTGTTACTGAGGGGCACAGAGCCCAGTCCACTGTAAATCACTTTAAAACCTCATGCCAATTGACTCTTTGGCTCCAAATCTTTGAGTTAAATAAGATAACTGCCAGCTTTTTATGAGATAAGTAGTTATTGAGCTATTTTAAGGGAAAGGGCTGCAAAATGCTTAATTATAGGTTTTTCAAGTTCAGAGGTCAAATGTTTGTCATTTTTCCCCATATAGAAACCGTGACTGTGCTTTGCCCATAATATTTACTCAGGATGTATTTGCTTAATTGAATTAAAAACTGTCGCCTATGCCCTTTGAAATTCTGGACTTTCAACAGAGGGCCTCTAACTAACCTAATATTTGCTCTCCAAACTGGACATCATTAATGATCTGGATAGAGGCAGAATTACCTCTTAGGGTCTGGAGAGGGAGATTGGGCCAAATTAAAATAATCTATCCCCTGATTACACAAAACTAAAATAGAATTGTTTGGCTCTCTTTTCTCCTTAACTTGCAAAATCAAATTAAACACTGGTGGAAAGAAATAGTTCAGAGAGGAATATGGGAGAGAGAAAAAAATCCAAAATGTGATTTCCAGTGTGACTAGAGATTTGTTTTTTATCTCACATGGTCATGTTATTCATTTGATAGCATCTTTCTCAGGGGTGTTATGTTATCTCTTGGCCAAGACTTATGAAAGTTAAGATTTGAATTGATTGGAAACGTTTTGCAGAAGTATGGACTCTTGAGAGAGTAGAGGTTGTGAAAACGTGTCAATGGCGGGTGCAGTTTGGGTTTCATTATACACCCTGCTTGAACTGATGTCATTAGTGTTGGTAAGGCCAAGTCTGGGTTGGGCTGCTCAGCATAGTGGATGACTAGTTACCAAGAACCCTTGGAAAAGGAAATGGCTTTATTGAAGAGGCCATTCTTTAAATTTATCTTACTGCTCAATTTAACCTTTGCTTATTCTGTCATTTATGGCATGCCTGCTAATCTTTCCTCTCAGGCCCACAACAGCATTTGCCTGCAGGCTTCTCCCTTGCCAACTTAACTTCCTTCTGCTGTATCTTATTCCTTGCTGCTATTTTCACCTTTCAAAACATATAAATGGACAGATAAATTCAGTGTTCCTGCTCCCCTCTTATCTTTTTAACTTTGATACCATATCTTTGGGATATTATGTACCTTTCATTGCATGCCTAAAAAATTAATGCCTGGGAAATTTCAGCTCAAGATTAGGAAGAGATGGACTATGGAATCACTAAATATGGATCACAGGAGAATTTTTGGAGCAATGAACCGTTGAACCCTCCAACCCCTACCCCCCGCTCCAATAGGAATGGCACTGACTCTCCCACAGGCTCTTTTCCCTTCAGTGGCTTGTTCCAGCCCAGGCCCTTATTTAAGAGAGCCTACTGAACCCTGTAACTATGAAAATGCTATAACTGGGGTGCTTAATTTCCTGAAGGCAATTTGAGAGCTTTATGGACTTTGGAAGTTCCCAGTGTTTGACCATTACCTTGATGTGATGATCACACTGGGTACATCATAGTCACATGATCTTAAGTTTGTTGATGAAAATAAATACAGAGTGGTTTTCAAGAACTATTTTCAATGCCATGGTTTGTCATAAAACAATAAATATAAAAAGCTTTGGTGTGCCTGCCAACTTTTCACTCCATATCTGAGGATGGTGAGGCCCTGGCTGCACTCTATCTGCAAGTAAGGATAAAACTAGTTATTTGTACTATATTGGACTTTGCATCCCAAATCATCACATTGCTCATGATAAGGTACATGTGGAGTCACTGTTTTTGTAATTGCAAGAGCAAAACAGTGCCATTATGAAAAGGGTTTCTCTAAATAGTATATGTAATATGAAACTACTAATGAATAAAAACAATATAGAAATGTAAACTTTTGTGAAAAGAGTCTGTACCCTTTAAATTTTCTCATTCTAAAATTTACAGTGTCCATCACATCTAATAACTCAAACTATTGGAAAGATATCTATACTTTTAAATCCTACACTTACAGCTGAACAAAGAATAGTCTCTTTCCCCTTTATCGGTGGAAAAGCTTGAATGAGCCAGAACTTGCTCTCTTGGGAAGGAAGATAACAGACAAATCCTCAGAGAAAAGAGACCATGGAACCCCAGTATAAATAAAGAGAAGGATAGTCATGCTCTTTCCTTTCAATGGCTACTAAAGAACTGTGCTCCTGGGATCATTAATTCATATATTAATATTAATAAAATAAATTCCTTTCTTGCCAGGACTGTCAGAAACAGTTAAAAATATGACACAGCTGAACCAATGGTACTCTTTCAGACAATAAATAAAAAAGATAATATTCTATGTAGTTAAGAAGAAAAGTACTTGGATTTTTTTCCTTTTGCATGATTAGATTCAGTTGTCCAATACCCTTGTTTGCTAGCTGAGGAACATTTTGGCTGGCAATTGATCATTTTTAAAGAGCTGCGATTCTCTGCTAGTTCATTAGAGTGTAAATAATTCTTCCTGTTATGTTTTCATTTGTCTTAAATCTCTAAAGCATGCAGGAAAATGGAATTACATTTTAAAGCTTTCAGGCTTCAATCACATACAGCACTTAAGTAGCACCTCTAGGATATAAGCGTTCAAAAGGCACTGCCTCCAAGATCCTAGCATATAAGAGGTTCAGTTTCAAAGTCACAGTCCTGCCCTGGCCAGTGTGCTCAATTGGTTGAGCATCATCCTGTGTACCAAAAGGTCCCCAGTTCGATTCCTGGTCAGGGCACATGCCCAGGTTGCAGGTTTGACCCAGGGGAAGCAGCCAACCGATGTTCCTCTCTCTCTCCCTCTCCTTTCCACTCTCTCAAAAAAAATCAATAAAAACATTTAAAATATAAAAAAAAATAAGTCACAGTTCTTCTCAGGATAGTCATTTTATTTCAAAAAGAAAAATTAGGAAGTTATGTAGAAAGCTATAGAAAGAGAAAAGAACTAAACATGAATCAGGAGATCTAGTTCTCATTCAGGTTTGCTGTAAGTAGCCATTTGACTGTGGGACACCTCTTGGCTTTAGTTTATTCATACCTAATCAGAGCATGATGATGTAGGTTATTTCTGAATACCCATTAGTTCTATAAATCCCATGGTTCTCAACAAGAGGAAAATAGGAACAACATGGGCAGAAACCAGGAAGAAGTTAAGAAAACCCAACCAAAGCATTTTGGGTTAATCAAGAAGAACCATATGTGTCTAAAGGAATGAAAGTCAGAAGTATAAAAAGAAAGAAGGAAATAAAATGAAGAAGATGGACCCTAAGAATTCAATTTTTTTTTCTTGAGTCTTTGCTCTAATTTGTCAAAAAACTAAGAATATCAGGAGAACCCCAGCAGAGGAGGCACACATTTTTCCAGGCCATTTTTAACTCTTACATGGTTACCAAAGTGATCGTTTATGAGATGGGAGGGTTGTCTACTACACTAGTTTCAATCTCCCAAGAGGGAGAAATCCCTAAATACTCTCTGCTTTATTACTTGACGTTTTTGTTTACCTCCTTTAGCTTGCTATTTTATTATTCAAGGAGCTGAAACTTAGAGCATTTATGTATAATCCCTTTCACAATTCATATATTAAAAGGCAAATGTTATTGGGCTACTAAGGAATACTATTGTTCTATTCCTCAGTTATTAGCCAACTTTCTCCAAGACCTTTGTGTTTCAGAGTGGGCATGGAATAGATCTATAACTAAATTTAATGATCTATATAAAACTAGTTTTAATCCCATCCTGGCTTTGATATGTGCAGCCATTTTTGAAAATCAACATATACAAAAATAAAGTACATTTGATGTATCATTTCAAAGGAAACTTTTCTCTATTTTCTCCTTGCAGAAATTTCTCTGGAAAAGCATTGTGTTCAAGGACAATTTTCTTCATTTCATTCTCACCTTTTCCTGGTCTGTCCAGTATAGAAAGAGTACAAGCATCATAGTGACCAGAGGTAGATTCATCAGGAAGCTAATGAAGGTTGCATAGAGCCCTTTTGAATGCACTGGGAAGACCAATTTTATTCTTATAATTTGTATTATTGAACCAGGAATTGTTGTAAATGTACTCAACAACTGTATACTTTTTAGGCCTTACAAAACCTGATCTATCCCTAATGATATCCTAGATGTAATTAAGTGTTCTATCCTGTTAAGGAGAGAAGCTTATGTAGCCACTTGATAGACTGATAAGTACATTGTTAAGCCTAAACTGGAAGTATAAAATCATTAAGACCAAATTCAAAGATGAATATGGTTCCTCTTATAATGGCAGATTCCTCAGATGATGCTGTACAAGCTAATAGAACATATAAAGCTTCCCTTACAAAATATACAAAAGAACGTAATATTTTATCAGAAGTGTAATATTAAATTAATGACTCAAGAGAAATTCCACAGACCTAATTTCACCTGCAGTTTTAAGGAGTTAGCTTTCAGGATAAGGAGGTCCCATTGTCAAATGTGCAAGTTAATTGTTTGCAACCTACGAATTGATGATTTGATGGCAAAGAAAGGCAGATTGTGTCTAATGATCACTTACAGTTTGACAGACCTATAATGGAAGCTGAATCTAAAATGCAGACTTTAAAAATACAATGAAAACAGCATAATCAGATATAACTGGGGAAAAACAAAAAAAATCCACCTGGTATTCATTTGCATGTCAATACCTAGAATTTTCTGCCAGTTCATCACTTTTTTCAAAATGCTGAAGGGATTTAAAAAAAGAAGAAGAAAAAAGGAATGGTTTGGCATAATGGTGGGGGCTGCTGATTCCTTTCTCTGTCCTTGAGTGTTTACTGCCAGGAAATCCTGACCAACATCGATTGCCAAGGGGTTAAAATCACATTGTTGTTAAATTGGGAGAGAAAATTAGCAGGATTTTGTGCCCTATGCTCAACTATCACAGAGTTTCAAAAACAGGAACCTGGGGCTTTATATGAGGGGACAGGGGAAGTGAAGGGGAAGAGTCACAGGGTGATTTATCAGGGCATAGTTCCAGATAAATTGCTTACATGGAGGTAGAAGAATTTTAGGCATATATTCTGTGCCAAGAAACCAAACTGTTGAACAGACACTCATCCAAAAGTGGAAATGGGTAGTTCTGGGTACAGTCTTTCCATAAGTGAAGAGATGATGATTTTATAGTCATGTAATTTGTACTCATGCATGTGCGGGTAGACTTTTCAGGTATCCATACCATGAGATTCTCATAGCAAAAGAAAGTTAATATTTCATCAACAAGAACTTTAATAAACTGCAAAACTCCTGGAGTACAGAAACCACATTTTCTTTAGGTTCTATAAAAGCAAGATTTTCTCATGATTAGAATCTGACATTCTGGGGAAACTCCACACATTTTAACTGATGTAACTTACTATCCTCTCTGCCCTTTTTTTTTCTCTCCCATTAATAATATCCTGAAATGGGGGTGGGAGCACAAAATACCCCAAAACATAGTAAGCACTGTTGGCTCCTGATTTACTTGAAGAATTAGTTAGAGCCATCAGGCAAACTTACTCTTGGATCCTCACATCTTTCCTTTTTTTTGGTTGCTAAACAATACAAGTACATTTTTTTTTGTTTGTTTAAAAAATAAAAAAGAATTTCTGGAATAACTCCAGTGAATGGTGCTGAAATAATAAGTAAGTTTGGAAATTTACTCAGCATCTAAGAGCCCTTAGTGTTAGTTTCTTCAGTGTAGAACAGACTTAATAGTTTGGTGACAATCATAGACTCGTGGAGATTAATATTTAGAATCTCCAAACCAGCGGTTCTTGAAGCTGACTACAGCTGCCACTCATTGCACCCACTTCCTCTTGCCAGTCAGGAGAGAATTCTCAGCATCTCTGCTGAAAACAAACTTTATTTTTAGCACGTCAGGGTACATGCATGTGTGCATGCACAATTCACACATATCCACTCACGGTGTGCAGCGCGCGCACACACTCCCACACACACACTGCTTCTGAGATATGCAACTAGAATATCCTCAAGAAAAGAGATGGCAACCTCCAATTTAATGCACTCCCCTCAACTGAGAAATCTGAGACCTAAGAAAGATAAATTACTTTCCAAAGTCACATAGTTAATCACAGAACAAAAGTTAGATGCCGAGTATCCTCAACTCTTATCCAGTGCTTCCTGGTATACACTAATTTGAAGAGGATTGGGGGTTTAAGTCCTTATGTAGTTCAGTATATATATATAAAGTGCTGCCCCTTCTCAACCAGAGTAGCTTTGGGAGTTTTCATAATGACTACAAACCTTTGTTTAGTTCTATACAAGAAAATGAGAGAGATCATTTCATGACTAACCTAACCTGCTTTTTAAACCAGGCTATTGCAAACCTGTTTTATTGATTATTTGATACAGATATCTCAAAAAATAAGTTCAGAACTTTTTATTTTGCCACTTTTTGCAACACTTACCCACAGGCGTTATACATCTGCTCTTACTGAAACAGATTGCTTCCAGAGCATTACGAAAAGAAATAGACATTTTCTTGGCTCAATATTTCTAGTCTGCTTTCAAATTGATTTTTTTTTTTTTTTTTGGTTAGGGTTATTTTACATGCATACTGAGATCTCAATAGATTTAATCTAAAACTGCAACATTTTTTCTTCTATCCCTCTCTCTGTAAAAAATTCAATAAAACTGCAAGATTACTTTATGTTCAAGTGGGTTTATTCAACCCTGGGTTGCTGAAATGATTTTTTTAAATATTTTTATTGATTTCAGAAAGGAAGAGAGAAGGAGAGAAAGAAACATCAATGGTGAGAGAGAATCGTTGTTTGGTTGCCTCCTGCTTCCCTCACCTCCAACCCCCAACTGGGCATCAAGCTGCAACCTGGACATATGCCCTGACCGGGAATTGAACCAACCTCCTGGCTTGTAGGTCAACACTCAACCACTGAGCCACACTGGCTGGGCTGCTAAAAGGATTTTTTATTGAAAGAAGGATAAAATACATATTCCATTGAAAGCCAAGAAAAACAATGGATTTTATCATTTTTAAAATCAATAAGAAACACTTCTCAAACAACAGAAATTAGAACTATTAGCTAGTCATGTAAAAGTTTGTAGGATAAATTGAAGGAACAGAAGAAAAATAGATTAAATATCTTTGATCCTAGAAGACAATTAGGAATAATCAGGAGATAATAGTACTTCATTATTATTAATGTTGACTTTAAAGATTTCAGTTATCAAAGCAAATGTATATAAAGAAACTGGGATGCTATTCACTGTGAATTAGACGTCTCCAACTAAACCATTTTTTCTCTTTTTTATTTGCAGCCATTTGTTATCTATGACATGAATTCCTTAATGATGGGAGAAGATAAAATTAAGTTCAAACACATCACCCCCTTTCAGGAGCAGAGCAAAGAGGTGGCCATCCGCATATTTCAGGGCTGTCAGTTCCGCTCAGTGGAAGCTGTGCAAGAGATCACAGAATATGCCAAAAGTATTCCTGGTTTTGTAAACCTTGACTTGAATGACCAAGTAACTCTCCTAAAATATGGTGTCCATGAGATCATTTACACAATGCTGGCTTCCTTGATGAATAAAGATGGGGTTCTCATATCGGAGGGCCAAGGATTCATGACAAGGGAGTTTCTAAAGAGCTTGAGAAAGCCCTTTGGTGACTTTATGGAGCCCAAGTTTGAGTTTGCTGTGAAGTTCAATGCACTGGAATTAGATGACAGTGATTTGGCAATATTTATAGCCGTCATTATTCTCAGTGGAGGTAAGATTCATCTTTGATCTTCCATAAAAGTGGGTGGGATGGTGGTGGAATGGCTGAAATATACATATATATATATATATATATATATATATATATATATTTTTTACTTTTACTTTCCCAATGCTAGTGAATGTTCCTTTTCTCTCTGTACTCACGGCACTTTCCATACAGAAAATGCCAATGGCATAATGCCTTGAAAGTGTCACCACACATGTAAAATACCAAGAAAGGATATCATAGATTTGCTGTTTGAAGGCTGAGGCTAACCCAGGCTCTTTTCTTTTAATTCTTATGTAATATTTTTCTAATCAAATTCAAGCATGGAAGACAAATGCCCTCTTCTCCTTTTCCTTTCTTCTTATTTTATTATTTTCCTTGTCTTTTTCCTCTCCTTTCCAGAAGGCCAATCTAATAATTATCTCATTTAAGTAATGACATGTGTAACTGTGCTTGAGATGATGCTCACTTAGCATAGAGAAAGCACCATTAAGTGTTTGGGGTCAAATTACGCTCGTGCCCCACCATCAGTAAGATATTTCTTTGAATTGCTTTTCCAGCATCAGGAATCAAGCATATATACTATCTATTGACCTCTACCTACTCTCTCCATGTAGATTCCTTTGATTGCTTCCCTTAAAATACCTTTGTGAGGTGATTGGCTGTGGCTAAGAATGCAATCTGAACCAAAGAACACAGAGCAGAGAAATGAATTGAGTTATTTAGCAATTCATTGTATTTTTGGCCTTGCAAGTAAATGATCTAACTAACCAACTCCAAAAGCCAAGTTTTATACTAAATGCTACTTTTATTAGCCTCTCATATGTTTCCAACTTGAATAGAAGAAAGTTTTACTGTGATCTTGCTCTATAAAATTGTTTTTAATAACGAGTTTTCATTACTGAAAAGGAGCTGAGGTGAGCTTTTTATGTGTCCTTACAGAATATCCTCTGTGAAAACTGGTGTGGCTTGGTGGGAGGGTTCTAATAGATATAGATATAGATAGATAGATATAGATACAGATATAGATATAGATATAGATATAGATAAGCTGTGTGTAACTCTACAGGATATTATAAAGAGCATGATCCAGTCTATTATCCTTTGTTGTTCAATTAATTGAGAGTAGAATGCTTCTGAAATCAGGTGTGTAGTGTATTAGTAATAATAATAGCAAATGTTTAAGTACTTACTGTGTTCTGAGCACTGCATTCACATACATTTCATTCTCACAACCCAATGAAGTAAGTTCCATTTTGCAAACAAGGAAACTAAAAGGTTCATTCTTTTATCCAGGGTTACCCAACTAGTAAAAGATGGAGCCAGGATTATAAATATAGGTAGTCTGGCTCCAGAGTCTATACTGATACTGCCCTGTATATGACTAAGGTATATATAGATAACAATATGGCATAGGTTAATTCTGGAGCCTTAAGTCCAGTGTCAAGTTGTAACTCCTTTAAAAATGATAATTATGGGCTTTTTGAACCTGAATGATGTTGTTCAATGGGTACATGAGACAATAGTGTGTTTTCATCTAGAAAAATGCCATTACTGCCCATATTTCACAAACTACAGTATTTTAAAAAAATCAGTGTCTTGTTAGGCCCTTAAATATTTCATTAATTAGCCAAAAAATAAAAATAAAACAAAAAACAACAACAACAAACAGTTCTGTGAATAGCTTGGTTCAATGTAATAGCTATTTCAGGCAGACTGAGGCCAGGGATCGAACCCGCAACCCAGGTATGTGCCTTTCATTAACCAGGAATGTAACCTGCCGATGCTCTAACCACTTAGCGACACTGGACAGGACTCTCAATTATTTTTAATTTTCTTTCTATCGGACTTTTCAGAAAACATTCATGTAAGCAAGAGATTTTGATTCAGGCAACATATTTCTGACCCTATCTGATCTTAACAAACAATTATTTTCTCCTCTGCAGTTCATTCTGATGTCTATAAATAGCTTTAGTGATTTCAGGAAAAAAGTTCTTTTGACAGGCATCCATAGACCTCATTCTGAGCCAGGTCTAGAATCACAGAAGAACTTCATTCTAGTAAAGGCACTATGACCCTAAACTGTAGGAAGAATAGGGAGATGGGCATGATGTAAGAGTGGGGTGGTAAGGACTTGGGGAAATTAAAGGGGAGGGCCCAGAGGACCTAAAGGGGATTTTTTGGATGAAAGTACCTGATTTGACCCAACAAGTATTTGCTGAGGAAACTAGAGTTGCTATAGTAAGATCACTGTCACTCAACTTCAACCCTAGAAACTGCTGATACCATTAGATGTGGTACTTAGATTGGTCTAGTGCTTAGCATCTCTACAATTTACTCAGCTTTCAAACCAAGATTGTGAGCAAGGTGACCCAGTTCTCAAGTTTTTCTCCTTTCTGTCTCCTCTGAGCCTTAGGCAAGAATGAGACTAAAAACATAAGCACTCCAGAAACAAAGGAAAGCACTGTGTACATTTTAAGAGTATTTCATATGCATTCTCATTTCGTAGATAGAAAAGTGAGGGTCATAGACTTATGCAATTTGCCTAAGATCTAACAATTAGTAAGCAGTGGAACTAGGAGTGAAACCTGGGTGTTCTAACTCTCACCTCCACATGCCCTGTGTGCCCCAAGCCCTGCCCTCTGCTACCTGGCTAATGGATTGTGGTCAACTCCCTCACATTTGTGGTGGGGGTCACAACCTGTGTTCCCTACATGATGCTCTCTAAGGTATAGATGTACCCATAATCCATACCTTATTCCTTGGTATTTGTGATGAGTCATAGTTTCCCTTGTTCTCTCTAGTCTCTCTGACTGGATAGGTGGCGTCAAGAGCAATAAAACTGCCTCCAGCAAGGGCATGTTTGCAACTGGCGCCACAGCATCATGCCAGCCACACATGCAAACTCCCAAAACCTACCCAGCAACCACAGCCAAGTGGAAAGCTCAGTAAAGCTGACAAGCCCCAGGATACTCCATTGGACACTTTGCCCCTTTGAGCGTTTGCTGTTTGGTGAAGAAAAAGCATAGAAGGGTTCCAGCTGGAACTCTACAACAGGAAAAAGCTCTTTTTGCTAATTCAAAACAGTTTGGAATCTATTACAGTTCTTCCCAAACTTCCAAGATATGGGGGAGGAAATTCACTAGATTTTACAATATATTTTTCTAGGCAGATTGCCATCACCATTCTAATGACAGAGAAGCTATAAATATTGATACAATGGCCACAGATGGCAAGTCATCCAGCCTCCTCCTTTACTCTCTTGAGACTGGCTTGGCTATCCAAACCACCTATATAGCAGCTTCTTCCTTTTCCAGCAGTCCCAGCCATGTTCTTTCTCTGTGAAGCAATTTTGGACAGCTGTGCTCTTGGAGTGATCATGTGCATTTCTGCTGCTGAGTGGGCAGGGAGAATAGGGTATAAGAAGAGAGAATTGTTCTCATAGTTACACAATTGCAGATCAAAGAGAAAATAATATCCTCTGAAATAGTAGATAACTGCTTGTCCCATAGGTCAGTAACCTGGGATCTCTGTTTCTCACCCTTGGTCGTGACTATAGAGTGTATATATGCATAGGTATAGATTTAGATATAGATACAGACTTTTAAATTTGTTGGAATTAGATTCAAAGCACAGCACCTGACCCAGAATAAGTATTTAATAAATGCTTGTTTAGTGAATAATAATCAAATATTAACAATAATAATAACTGCCATTTATCTGTTATTTCACTGTGTGCCACACTATATGCTAAGCACTTTATATACATGCATTCATAATCATTGCAGCTCTACAAAGTCTATTATTATCCCCATTTAACAAATGGAGAAAATAGAAATTTAGAGAGATTAAGCAACTTGCCCAAGACACAGAGCTACTAATAGGTGAAACCAAGATTCAGACTCGGGTCTCCCTTAACTTAAAACTGATGCCTTTAACTACTACTGCCTTTTGTGTATTGAGATGGGGGAGCATCCCAGTTAATTACCTTGGTCTTGGAGTTCTTTGGCAGTTATGCAAAACTACCTATTTCCATATTGCCTGCAAATATTTTAATCAGGAATTTCCAGGTTAGAGTCCAGATATTACTAATATTCAAAGCCCTTCTTGAAACACCATTTTAACTTTTCTAGCAAAATTACACCCTGGGTTTGAAAATTGGTCTGGGAAGGAATAGGGCCCAATAATAACACTGAAGACTGGTGCTGTATTCTTTAATTTATTCAGGTAGTTTGGCCCCTGAAAATAATACACTGTTTGCCAAGCTCCCCACAAAAATTGATAAGCTATAATTAACTGAGTAAATACATTCATACTTAATCAGATACCATCTTATACCAGGTTCTAATCGAGATAAGTGGTTGCAGAAAAATTTACATTTAATTTTTAATTTCTTCCTGCCCATTGGAAACAAACAACCAAAATGACACCCATTCGGTTGTGGCGGCAGAACACCTCATTCCAGCTCACAGAACACGGATGCTCCACAGGCACAGAGTGCGAGGAGCTCTCTCCCCGTTCCTGCTTGTCTTTCAGATCTTAAGGATATTTCCGGCTGATGTGTCATCTTTCCATTTTACTACAGAGCTATTTATACTAGTTAGAATGTACATATAGCACTCCTCTGGAACAAAGTGTACATGCTTGAGTGCGCCTACACTTTTCGTGGGGAAATCCCAGCTTAGGGGGCCTCTGATTCTGCATGATCTTCTTTGTCTGTTTCTATCATCCTTACTAATTAACTAGGCGAAGACAAAGCCCAAAACAGGAGAAGAAAGTTGGCCTACTATTGTTCATAGTATTAGGTATTAAAAATACTATGAACAATAATAGGCCAACTTTCTTCTCTTCTATACCAGTTAAATATTCAACTACCTTATCTATACATTTTTTTTGTGCGGGGCGGGGGGGGGGGGGGGGGCGCCCAAGGGTCAGGCTAGTTCCTAATTGGTGAAAGTTATTTTTCTCATGATATCAACAATAAACAAGGACATCTGATTTCTCATATTACTATGTTTTAAGCAGGATAGTCAGAGTGTTACTACATGATTCGAATTCTCCATCAAAGGCCTATGATTGTGTCAGAGAGTAATAGCATTCATTTGTTAATTGAAAATGGTTTGGGGCATCTACACTATGTCTGCATAGTTTATGCCAATCTTCCCTCTAGCCTTCTACTCCTCCCACCATGCTTCCACAACCAGGGGGAAAACACTTTCAAGTGGCCAGTATGGCTTTGAATAATGACCCAATTTGAGTTATCTAGAAAGGTCCCAGTAGTTCACTCTTCTCATAACCTCATAGACTCAGTTTAGACAAAAGTGAAGTGTATTTGTAAGTTCTCTACTGGCACTCAAATTCTAAAAACCAAAGAGCTGAGCTGAGGGTGGAGGGTAGGGAGAAGATAGAACGTATTAGAATCATCTACGAAACTTACACACACACACACACACACACACACACACACACACACACACCGATTTTGTCATTTGTAGAATATAGAAATATCTTTATCTGTGACTGCTTCAGAAATAAAATGTCCTCCTCACCCCGGGCCTGCTAGGCTGGGATCATTTTAGTGAGTGAGCAATTTTGACCCCAGAGACAAACATGGGATTGAAAGCCAAACTGCTGAGTCATTCATGTCACCACACCGGCAGCCTTGGAAAAGGTTTAGTCAGTCAGTCAGTGGGCCGCTTTTTGGAGTTCTTTATCATTTTTGGGTTCTCACAATGTGTGTTTAAACTCTGGGTGACCCCAGGCAGCCTTCCAGACTGGCACGATTCACCAAGACATTCAGACAGATCATCTGCAAGTGAGGAAGAATGAAACTGAGGAAACTGATTGGAATCACGCATAACAGGAGAGCCAAAACAGGTAGCAAAGGAGCCATGCACTGCTAGGGAAAGCACCTTTCAAGGGTCTTGCCAGCTTCACAAACGAGTAAACCTGAAGAAAGGCAGGGTGGTGATTGGAAAGCTTGGGAATCACATGGACAGCCCTGAGTTCAAAACCTCCATTCCACTACTAACTAGATTTCAGACAATTATTAAACCTTAATTTCCTTATGCGTGCCCTAAGTAAATGAAACATTATGTGAATCTTTGGCACAGTGCCTAGGACATGTTAAGCACACAATGAATGTTAAATTTCCCTTTTCCCTTGTATGATATAACTAGAAGTAGCTCCACTTAATTTTGCCAGTTAAATTGCTTATTTTCACCAATAGTCATTCTTAAAATCCTTATTACAGTATAATACCCTTAGGGAGATAACAACTAATCCCCTTATCAACTGTCTCTTTAAGGGGATTAATTGTGGACTGGAGAACAAAGCCCCAAGGGAAAGAGATACTGGAGGGAGGAGGAGGGACCTGCAAAGTTGAGAGGCGAACTCTAACCCCCCGGGGCTGTGAAGAAGATAGGGAATATGAATAAAGTGGGTTTCCACACCTAGTATTCTGATTACATTTGGAGGGACCTTATGTGTTGAGAGGTCATATTTAGAAATTATTATGTTTTGAGGGTCTTCTCAAGGACATTGGAAAAGAAGACATGGGGGATGCAGAGAACTAATACGTGGCCCCATTTTTATTTTTGGTTTGCTGTTGGCATTTCTAAAGGTTGAGGAAGCAAGGAAGAATAGTTGTACTAAGAGCATAAGTATGTCAGACTCAGGGAGAAAGAAGAAATCACTCTCCATTATCTTTGCTCCAGCCTTTCCTCTGCCTCGCACCATCTCTCATTTTCAGTTCTGATCAGCGCCAGTGTTGGACATAAAAGGAGCAGAAATATATCTACCTTCCTCTACTTGGGGGAAGAAAGCACAGCTCTTTTGGTCCTGACACAGAGAAAAGGAGCAAACCAAATGGCTAAACTTGAATTGATTGACCTCCAATGACTAGAAGAACAAGAGATCCCTAACCCGAAGGTGCGGGAGATAGAAAAGATAGTGGTGTCCCAAGGGCAGGATTGAAATATCAAATCACATTTTCATTCTGAAAGACTTAGAAATAAAACACAGCCCAAGCTTAATTCACTAGAGGTACCCTGGAGCAAAGTAACAAGCTTTGAGCATAGCATAAAGGAAAATGCTACCCACCTGGTTGCTAGGTATCTCTGTGTTCTGTGTTGTAGTTTGAAAGGCTTTTTGGAGGTGGTATTTGAGACAAGGGGAATTGGTGTGGAATTGCTTCTTAGCGTGCAGATAAAAGAAAATATTGTCTGGGCTCGGTTTCATGGTGCATATTCCCCCCAACCCCCATCCTAAACCAAATCATATGTGTCCTTGTTGTGAAACATAGACAGAGAAAGCATTTATTAAATTATTCTTTAAACAGGGAAATGTTAGAATGTTAACCCACTTCAGAGTGAAGGACTCTACCAGCAACGTGTACGTTGTAGGCAGAAAATATACTCATTACAGATGATCTTTACCTATTTGGTAAAGCATTTAAAAGATCTCTATGTTTTTCCCTTTCCCTTATAGTAGCAGTCAATTACCTTTCTCCTAATATCTCCATTGCTCAGGCTTCTGATTAATTTAGGCCAGCCCTGCCAGGAATCCTAATTCTAGATCCCCAGCGAGCTGCAGTCTAAGGAATGGAAAAGGAAAAACATCTGGGGGGTGTTGAAGGGAATAGCTAAGGAAAAGGGTGCAATTAATAAATAAATAAATTGCAGAGGACCCAGGAAAATCAGAGAAATGAGAGAAGAAAGGTAAGAAGGGAAAAGAGGCAAGTTATAGTATAGCTAATTGACTGTCAGATACCACTTGCTCTAAGCACTTTCCTTCTATTGACTCATTTAATCATCTCAACAACTCTTAGTTATATGAGGTTATTATTTATCCCCATTTTTCTTTAATATATTTTATTGATTTTTCACAGAGAGGAAGGGAGCGGGATAGAAAGTCAGAAACATCGATGAGAGAGAGACATCGATCAGCCGCCTCCTGCACACCCCACACTGGAGATGTGCCCGCAAGCAAGGTACATGCCCCCGACCGGAATCGAACCCGGGACCTTTCAGTCCGCAGGCCGATGCTCTATCCACTGAGCCAAACCGGTCTCGGCTATTTATCCCCATTTTTAAATGAAAAAAACTGAGGTACAGTGAGGTTAAGGAACTTACTTGCCCAAGATTAGTTAGCCAATAAGTTTTAAGGTTTGGATTCCAACTGCTTCTCATTAAACCAGTAGTGCTTACTTTTGGCTGCACATTAGTATCCTCTAGGGCAGTGGTTCTCAACCTTCCTAAGGCCGAGACCCTTGCATACAGTTCCTCCTGTGGTGGTGACCCCCAACCATGAAATTTTGTTACTGTTATGCATCGTGATGTAAATATCTGCATTTTCCGATGGTCTTAGGCGACCCCTGTGAAAGGGTCGTTCGACCCCCAAAGGGGTCGAGACCCACAGGTTGAGAACCAATGCTCTAGGGGCTTTTGGAAATATTGAAGGTTATACCGTAGGCCAAGTAAGTCAGAATCTCTAAAGATGGGACTCACATATTAATTAGTTGGTGTGTTTTTCATCTCCCCAGATGATTTCAATGTGTAGCCAAAGTTGAGAATCACTGTACTCTATCAATCTCCAGCTCAAACTTAAACATGAAAAGAACACATGTGAAATTTTCTTACATTATTTTTTCCTAAAGGTAGGATGCTGGGAGGTAATTGCTACAGACCATAATTTCCCAAAAATAAACTTGGCTGAATTCAGTTTTACCTAATGTCCACCATGATTCAGATTGTTAGATCAGAATGGTACTGAAGAATCCCAAACACCATGTCTTCAAGGAAGAAGAAGTAAATTTGGCTAACAGAACATTTTTGTTTTTTTGTTATACTTAAATTACCTTTCTTACATGCATTTAGCTATAAGAATAAGAGTTTGCCCAAACCCCCAAACATGTATCTGCATCAGGAATTATTTTCTTGCACTCCTGAATTTATGCTCTCACCAATAACACCTCAAAACATTTTCTTTCCCGCTGAAGCCAGTCTGGCTCAGTGGATAAAGTGTAGGCCTGTGGACTGAAGGGTCCCCGGTTCGATTCCGGGCAAGGGCATGCACATTGGTTGCGAGCACATCCCCAATAGGGGGTGTGCAGGAGGCAGCTGATCGATGTCTCTCTCTCATCGATGTTTCTAGCTTTCTATCCCTCTCCCTTTCTCTCTGTGAAAAATCAAAAAAATTTTATTTCCCCAATGTATATAAGCCACCCCATCCCTGCTTACACTACTGGATGATCCCTATGGAAATTGCCTTTTTTGAACAAACACAGGATAGTAATATTTATAAAGTTCTTTTACCTAACTCATTCTCACCATGACCTTAGTTAAAAAAAAAAAAATCCATTCCATTGTTGTCTTAAAAATTAAACCAATACCCAGGGAAATTAGATGACTTGTCCAAAGTGATAAGAAAATTAAGTGGAGGAAAGATGGAACTCAAATCAAGTCTTCTGTTTCCAAATCCAGTGCTCATTTTAACAGATCTGTGACTTAGGAAGCAATGGAATAGAGGAAACTAAAGAGGAAGTGTACAAGACAGTGAGATACCAACTACCAAACTCCCTAAGTAGCCCTCCCGCTTCAGTTTTCTCCCAATCCTGTCGGTGGACCAGTTTACAGTTGCTGTTGTAAACTGATCCACAGACAGGATTGGGTGAAAACTGACCTCTTTTCTTTAGATGCTCTGGGTACAGTCCTTTCCAGATTGCAAGTAGGGAGAGATTGGGAACACCATGACAACAGTTCCTAGAACAGAGACAAAACCTTTCACTTCGGTCTTTTCACCTCTCCTTTAGGAGACTCCACTGTGGCCATCTGGTTCCCTAACTCAGACACCTCCTGAGAAAATCTGTGCTAGGGAAATGCCTGGTCCAGGTGGGCAGATCCCAGGAGGGTCAAGAGAATTTGAATCTGTTTCAGATAAGCTCTCCACTTAACAGAACCAGATCTAGATAAGATAGGAGCTTTGTAGATTTGCCCATAATCAACAGTGTGCTCTTTAATCAATTCCAGCACTGTGTGAATGGAGACGGGAAAGGTTTCTTTCCCAATTCTTTACAGCCTGGAGAGTAAGGAACTAGTAATTGACTCCAGCTTCCTTGAGTGTTATGTCCTGGAATGAGTCAATACACTCATTCCCAAAAGGGTCTTCTAGGCAGCCTAGCCCGGTAAAAGGGATCCCTTGACCCTGATCCTGTTCTAGAACTCAATTCTAACCCTCAGCAAGGTACAGGGAGAGAATCTCAGGCCTTCTAAGAACAATCTTAGCAGACTCTGGGCAGGTGGGAAGTGGAGTGGGAAGGGAAGGTCCCAGGACTGCTCCAGGTGTTTAGATTTCTATGGCACATTTGTGATACCTCCCTTAGCTTAGTAAGGGTTTGAGTGTGAGTAGAAGGAAAGTAGAGAGAGAAAGATAGGAGGGGGACTAGGGACAGCCTAGTAGCTGATTAGAGAGTCAGGGTTGGGGAGCAAACCCAACAAATCCCTTTTGCCCTTGACTCTAGGGATTGATTAAGACTAGAGGAAGCTTTTTTTACTTTTTAAATAAGCCAAGTGTTCTAAGTTTATTGTGTAAGCTTGTTAATACCCTTTTCTAATTAGATTGTGAGTGTACTCCAATTTAATTATGTGAACTATATAAAGGGAATTACAAATAAATAAAGCTTAGAACTTTTGAATTAGGCTTTTAGAGATCATCTAGTTAGTCTAATCCTTTTCATTTACAGAGAAGAAGCCCAGTGAGCTTAGTTTGCCCAAGGTCAGAGAGCTGGTTAGTGAAAGATCTAGAAATAGAAAATACTACTTTTTGCACTCAACTACACTCCATTTTGCCTTGACTGAGGTTCAGTAGGACAGTGAGACAGATCTGTAAATGATCTAACTTGTCACTGGAGAAAATATAAATCAGTGGCCACAAAATTTCAGTCCTTCGGCCAAATTTCATCTATCACATCATAAAAAATAACTTGCCAAAGAGGGGTTTGAAAATTCAAACCAGATCCTTCTTCATTCCTAGAGGGGCCTGTTCCATTATATTGCACTAAAGCCAAGTGTTTCCAGCAAACGTGATCAGCTGCATTTTAGGGTTTGGGTGTTTGAACTGTCATGATAAATGAAACCTACTAGATTAATATAATCTTTTCAGCAGAAGTTGCTGCTCAAGAGGAAGGAGAAAATGTTCTAAGAAGCCAGTACCCCTGTGTGCAGTCCCAGCCCATGGATGAGCCACATTTAACACCTGTCTTGACACAAAATACTGCCACTTCCGATGCGCATACATTTATGCTGCCACAGGCCTTTGAAATCTGGAACATTTGTTCAGGGGGAGGATCAGCGGTCATTAAACCAAAGGCACCAATCCAGGATCTGGTTTTCCTTGAAGTGTCAGAGAGGTGTTTATTATTGCACAGCTGCTGTGAGAAAGGCACCACTCCTCCAGGGGCATGATTCTCTAGGCCAAAACTAAATTATTTTGTTTAATTCTCTGAATTAAATTTTCTGATGGTCCCAAAATTAAATGCTGACATGTAAAGAAAAATATATACTTAGTCCAGTCAATGGGACATGTTAGAGAAGGCAGGAGGAGGGGGTGGCAAAGAATCAAACCAAAGGTAACTTCCCTTCTGTAATTAAAAAAAGAAAATTTCAGAGAATGTTTACAGTTCCAAAAATCCTACCCTGAAACCATTCTAACATTGCTCTCCTGTGCCTCAAGTCAGTGGATAAAGGTTACTATCATGTATTCAATACAGGAGAACACTGTTTACAGGTGGTTTCTTCATTGTGTAGTGATCCTGCCTTTAGGCTTATTCACCAACCAAAAGAACTGTACTTTTCAATTCAGAACTCAGCCTGAAAACCTAATTCATTAACTCAACCAACTGAATGTTTCCTATATTTGCATTTGATCAGAGATGATCAGGACATAGTCTCGGCCTTCTGATATCTCATAGTCTAGTAGGGAAGATAAACAAGAAAATCAGTACTTATCATACAAGGTCATAAAAGTTGAATACTGCATAGCATTTGGAATTCAAATGTCAGCTCTGCAATTTACTAGGATGTGGCAGATCTTGGGCAAGATTTAACTCCTTTCTCTAAAGCTTTGTTTTCCCCTCCATAAAACATTGACCTTATGGAGTTATTATGAAGATTAAATGATATATTGTGTATAAAACCCTTAGCGCAATCTTTGGAAAATGATAAACATTCAACAAATGTAATCTACTAATATAATAAATACTGAAGTGTTTAAAGGGTGCTACAAAGTCTAGATAAAAGGGATTGGAAGGACAGGAAAGCGGAAGGGATATTACTAAGGAAGGCTACCAGGAATAATGACACGAGAGAGTGTAAGAAAGAAAGGCAGAGAGAAATATTAATGTGAGAAACACATCAATTGGTTGCCTGCTACACAAATCCTGACCAGGAGCCGGGGATGAAGCCTACAACAGAGGGATATGCCTTTGACTGAACCCCCAACCCTTTAGTCCACAGGCCGACACTCTATCCACTGAGCCAAACTGACTAGGGCTAAATCATGCTTTTATATAATTCTTAAGTTAAAAATGAAATGAGAATAGTAAAAAAGGACTATTTGGAAAAGAACTATGAAAAGACTACTGAACAAAGCCTATGGAGTGAGACCAAAGTAAAACTCAGAGGAAATTTTAGAGTTTTAAATGCATCTGCCAAAAAACAAGAAATACTAAAAACTAAGTGAATTAGTCATTTAATTCAAGAAACTAGACTGCTACATTCAGAAGTGATCATGTTCTGCCTGTGCCCTGATCATTGATAGCAAAGGGAGAAAATCACTGAAAGGCATTTTTCCCCATGTTCGAAGGGCCCAGCTTTCCCTTCCAAACCCTGAAGCTTTCACACACTAGCTGTGAGAGAGGGGGGGAGGGAGGGAAGGAGGGAGGGAGAGAGAGGCAGGCTAAAGAAAGTTAAAAGCATGAATTAGTTAAATTGAAAACAAAATACCATTTCAAAAAGCAGAGTTGATTAATAAAAACAAAAGCTGGGTTTTTTAAAAAGGAGAAAGATAAGCTTTTGGATAACCAGATTTTTAAACAAGAGAATTCACAAATAAAAAGCATTCTGTTAAATAAAAATAATAAGAGATTTTTAGATTTTAAGAGAATATCATGTACAACTTTATTCTACTCTAATTACTAAAATGTCACTTATGATACGAAGCCTAAGGAGACTAAAAGTCTATAGAAGAAAAGTTGAAGGTTGTCAAAGATTTACCACCAGGCTCAGACAGTTCTGCCAATGAATTCCAAGAAACCATCAAGGAACAGATCATTATTGCTTAGAAACAAACAAACAAAAAAACAACAGCAGCAACAACAAAAAATTTATCAACTCAGTCTATAAGACCAGTTAACATATATTAACAAAATAGGCAAAAGATGGCACAAAAAAAGAAGACTCTGGACTGATCTCACCTACAAATTTTTAAACCCTAAATATATTATTAGTAAATGAATACAAAGATATAAGGAAATCTATTGATATAATTCATGATACTTGATTAAGATAAAACCATATGGTAATTTCTTTAGAATGAAAAATTTAAAAACATTTGATGAATGCAATAGCATTCCCAACTACAACAAATATAAAATTAAAACTCTTGGAAAGCCAGGACTAAAACATATCTAATATATTGTCTATAGTAAATATCACACTTGTGGTAAACCATTAGAAACATTTTCTTCAAGGTTAAGAATAAAACAAGAATGCTTCCTACAACTACTAATATTTAATAGCATATTAGAGGTATTAGCCAATGCACTATGGCAAGAAAAAGAAATAAGAAATGTAAACACTGGAAAAGAAGAAAGAAAGAAAACTGCCATTATTTACAGAGGTAATAGTCTAACCAAAGTAGGAAAAAATAAAATAAAATCCCTGGTAAAAACTATTTGAATTGACAAGAGTTCAGGAAATTGAAGTAGATTCTATATACTAAAATTAATACTTTTTCTATACATCAGCAGGAATATATTAGAAAATAAAACAAAAAGAATTATAGACTATTATAAAGTAAGAAAGTATTTATAAAGTATTATAAAGTAAGGAAGTATAAAAGTAAAGAAGCATTTAAGGATACATCTAAGAAGATCTGCATGAAGAAAAACATAAAAAATGTAAAAGTAATTTAAGCTCATCTGTTAAAGATTCAAAGAAGGCAAACATTTTTTAAAAATTCAAAGAAGGGAAATATAAAGAAGAAAGTGAAACTTACCTGCAACCACCTAGAAGAAACCTATATTAAAATCTTGGGGTGGGAGTGGGGGCTGTCTGTCTTTACAAACTGTAAAAACTGTTTTGTCTCTAAAAATATATATGGGATATTAAGCAAAAGAAAAGTCAAAGCTTGTTTTAGAAGCATATTTAAAGCTGTGGTGAAAAAGTAAGTAAAGGTTATAAAACATAGACTCATCGAGAAGCAGCAGAAGTCATAAATGAGATTTCTGATTAAGTAGAAGCATACTGGCAGAAGAGTCCTCAGTCTGAGGAGGAGATTGCCTTTTTACCATGTTATGTCAACTGATTACACAGATTTAAGTCCTGGCCAGGAAAAGAATGCCCCTGGAAAGAGTTCTGATTCATTCTATCCTCCTGTATGCAGTTCTTGCTTGCTATTACTTACTCTCTCTTCCAACCTTATTTTAAAACCAAAGCAAATCAAACCAAGAAAAAGATGGGTGAGTAGTTTGGCTGAATATGCTTCAGATGTGGGGCCAGAGAATTTTGTAACTGAACCTCCTGTTCTTCTGCTCCCCCAGACCGTCCAGGTTTGCTGAATGTGAAGCCCATTGAGGACATACAAGACAACTTGCTGCAAGCCTTGGAGCTCCAGCTCAAGATGAACCACCCCGAGTCCTCTCAGCTCTTTGCCAAGCTGCTCCAGAAAATGACAGACCTCAGACAAATCGTAACAGAACATGTGCAGCTATTGCAAGTAATAAAGAAAACAGAGACAGACATGAGTCTTCACCCACTCCTACAGGAAATATACAAGGACTTGTATTAGCAGAGAAGTCCTAATTCACTGACAGCGTTTTCCTTCTTCCAATTGCACTATTGAGAGAAGATCTGACACCTAAAAAAATTTACTGTGAAAAAGCATTTTAAAAAGAAAGGGTTTAGAATAATAGATCTATTTTATGCATATTGTTTATAAAGATACATTTACAATTTACTTTTAATATTAAAAATGACCACATTATGAAATTGGTGGATGTATTTGAAGACTAAGTATGATGTGTTCTCCAGGCTTTTTTCTTTTATTTTCTTATCAATTTTCTCACTCTTTCCTCCCTCCCTTTCTCTATGTCTATATTCCTCCTTCTATGTCTGCCTTCCTTCTTTCCTTTATTTTACTTCCCTCTTTCTTACACATTTTTGAAATGTGAATAGAACTTCTGATCAGCTTTCACTCTTGGTAAATTAATTATTTACTCAATTTACAACTTTTCTGAACCCTCCATCTGTTTTAATAATCACAACTAAGAAGGCAAAGGGAACTTCAGGACCAAAAACTGCTCAAAGTATGTTTCTAGGCCTATCAAGAATCCAATTTTATTCCAAAATCCCAACCAAGATTTTCATTCACCAAAAGCAGCCCACTAACAGAATATCAAGGTATACGTAAATAACCACTGGCAAGTTATGAACTATTAGAAACTGTGAGTGTTTTAAAATTTGGCACCTCCCAAAAAAAACTTACAATTGAGTTCAGGAGAAAAGATTAATCTTTCATCAAAAAAACAGATTAAAATGCACAGTATAATCCTGTGCCAAATGAATGAATGAACTAAGAACTATAAGAGTTCAAAGGAATTGAAGATTAATGAAGATTGGAATAGTCAAGAGTAAATTCATTGAAGTGGGCCTCAAAGGATGTGTTGGATTTGTGATAGGTAGAGAGTGGAAGAGAAAACATTCTAAGAAAGCAAGACACCAGGAAGAAGAAAACAAAACAAAACATGAATAAGAGAAGAACCATGTTGTGTAGTATGTATGTAATGTATGTAGTATGTATGTATGTAGAGTAATTTTGCTAGAGTTATTCCTAACATCCTCTTTGGGACCACCTTGCCCAGAGATTTCTTTTCTGACCTCAAAGGTTAATTATCATTTAGGTGATGCATACGTCCCAGCAAGCAGGTTTATGTTCCCTAAAAACAGGGGCCTCCTTGGCACAATTAATAGATTCTTTTATTGAAGCCACCACATTTAAGATCATTGCTTACCAATGAACTCACAATACTCTCTGGAGGTCTCTTCGCTAGAATGATTATTTTCACTGACCTAAATGATTTCCTTGCTACTTCTCCCTTACTTTATCTTTCCTGATGGTATTGATACTCAGAACATTACTTGACATTTGAGGCTTTCAAGTCAAAATATCAGGAAAACCTTTTCATCCTTTACCCTAAAATAAACAGATCTCCAAAGAGTCAGTTTACAGAAGTGAGTCCTTACCCCAGCCCTAAAAATGTAGGTTCCCTAACCCTTTAGGAGAGACAACATTGGAGCTCCAACCTTTAGAATAGATGTAACCACATCATATCGGGACCAGCGACTGAAGCCATTGTGTAAGTGACACCAAAACATTGAGGAAAAGTGTGATAAATTCAGTTCACTTTGTGTTTTTTTTTTTCCTTCATTGATGCCAAGCATCGAGATATTTTGAAATATCCACTGACTAGAGGCTTCACTGTTGCTCCACGTGGAGAGTTCATCATCCAGGAGAGCTTGAGAAAGAAAGAAGGGACAGGCAGTAGACAAGGTGAGGATTCCACCTCAGAGGAGATCCCTTGTTTACAAGATTTACCAAACAAAAAGTCTTTCAGTGCGCTGCCTGCTCTCAGTTCCCACTAGCACTCGACAGCCCATCCAAGCTCTTTTCACATTCTCAGAGCTGTGACTGCCAATGTGGGGAGGAAAAGGGATGCTCTCAGCTCTTTGGCACCGATGATAAGCATTAAATAGCTTTTAAATTCTGGCAGCTTTTAAATTCCCATCTCCTCTGACTTTTTCCCTGTGGTTTGGACGATCATTTGCTAAATATTTTATGACAAATCATATACAGCCTCCAAAGCTCCTGCTTTCTCAGTCTCCCTTTCCCCCAGGATGATTCACAAGTTAATCAACAACTATATCATCAGTTATTCATAGTACTTTCTCGGGACACAAACACGTTTTCGGATTTGTATTAATAAAGAAGAAACTAACTTTGGTCAAGAGTTAAGAAAAAAAGGGGAGGGGGGATAATGGCACCCATGAGAGCCCTTCCCCAGCACTGCCCTTGCATATGACCTGCTCCTCTCTCATCTCCATGCTGTGCTTGGAGCGCAGAAAGAGCAAGGGTACATATGGAAGAAACTATATCTGCCCACCCTGTTTCTCTAGCCACAGTCAAAAATTCCTGACCTGAGTTTCTGTCTTCATTTTTTAAATTTAGATGAGGAATAAGAGGACTGAGATTTTTCCAATAAGAACTCAAGAGAATTAGGAAGCACTAGGTGGTGTCACATAGCAAATTCTCAATTATAGGCTTGGAGGCAGAAATCAGAGGGACAGCTGCATCAATTGCACTGAGGAAAAGAGGGTAGGGAGAAAATTAGCTTCTGTGGTAGTTGCTACTGAATAACTTTTTCTCAGGTCCCTTAAGGCTATCAAAGGCAGATCATTTTTGTGGGCAGGCCTTGACTTGGTTAACATCTACTACTGTTTGGTGCTGATAAAACAAGTCAGGATGAGAGGAGTTGGAAATTGGTCCCCAGATATCTATTCCCTTGGAAATACTTACTGGGGAGCAGAGGTTGGCATGGGGACCCCTAAAGAAAGCCAATTTCTGTTCTAAATCCCAAGAAAAAGAACCAAAGTTCATTTCCAGCAGGAACATCCCCATTGCTTTCTTTGTTCCTCTTTTCCCACACACTCACTGGAAGAGTTGTGCTATGAGACAAAGGAACCAAGATGCCTGTGCTTCACAAGGTAGCCACCTACCTGTTTTTCTCTTACCTCACCCTGGTTCTTGGTCCTGGCTCCTATTGTCTCTGTTTGCATTATTATCACTATTGTCTGTGTATCCCAAAACCTCATCATGTGATTGTACATGTTAGGCCTTCCAGTTAATTCTTATTCAAATGAAATAAAATAGTAGGATCTTAATAGTTTAAAAGACCATCCGATGTCATCTAATCCCACTTCATCCATCCTATCTAATAAAAGAGTAATATGCAAAATGACCATACCTCTGCAACACCCACACGCCGCGTCCACCAGCCAATCAGGAGCAAGTATGTAAATTAACCCAACCAAGATGGCTATGGCCACAGAGAGAGCAGGAGGGAGGCTTAAGTTACCCTGGCGATGGAGGAAGCCAAGCTTTCCACACACCCTGGCTGACCCAGGCCTCCATTTAAGGCTATAAAGTTTCAATTATAGAAAATAGATAAATTCCAACAGAAATGGCTGTCACCATAGAGTGAGCAGAAGGCTTAGCTCTGCTCTAGGCTACAAAGTTTTAATTTTAGAAGATAAATAAATTTCAGATACCAGGGCTTCCCCTAGAGTTGCCGGGGGGTGTGGCCGGCCTGCAAACCACCACAAGCCCCTCACCCAGGCCACCTCACACCCCAAAGAAATCCCCACCCTGATCCAGGATACCTTTTAGGGAAAACCAGCTGGCCCCCACCTGTGCACCAGGCCTCTATCCTATCTAATAAAAGAGTAATATGCAGATTGACCATCACTCTAGCACACAAGAAGACTGACCCCATGTGCACACAAGATGGCCAGCAGGAGAGGGCAGTTGGCAGGGACCAGGACTGCAAGGGAGGGCAGTTGGGGGCAATCAAGCCAGCAGAGGAAGACAGTTGGGAGAGACCAGGCCTGCAAGGGAGGGCAGTTGGGAGTGATGGCCGGCAGAGGAGGGAAGTTGGGGGTGACTGGGCCTGCAGGGGAGGGCAGTTAGGAGCAAATAGGCTGGCAGGGGAGCAGTTAGGCATCAATCAGGCTGGCAGGGGAATGTTATGGGGTGATCCTTCTGACAGGCAGAATCGGTTAGGGGCAATCAGGAAGGAAGGCAGGCAAGCAATTGGGAGCCAGAAGTCCTGGATTGTGACAGGGATGTCTGACTGCCTGTTTAGGGCTCCTAGATTGGAGAGGGTGCAGGCTGGGCTGAAGGATACCCTCTCCGTGCTCCCCGCTCCTGCAGGAATTTCATGCACTGGGCCTCTAGTCAAATATAAACTTGGTTCATACTCCAGTCAAGTCTGCCACCATATGAAAATGAGTAACTAGGCCCTGTCCTCAAGGGTATTACAGTCTGTTGATGGAGTCAGACACATAATTACAACTCAAGCCAAGCGATAAAATGCCTATAGATGTGGAAAGGGAGTCAGAGGATGTGGGTAGACACAGAAGTCTTAACAGTACATAATGTGTTTAAAAAACCACAAGAAGTTAGGTATGGCTGCAATCGCTTAGGGGTGAGAAGTGATGTAACCAAGTCAGCAACAGATTGTGCCGAGGTTCTTTCTCCATGGTAAGGTTAGTACCATAGGCACCTTAGTTCTGGTGGATGTTACCAGCCAGAAGAGGGACAGGATTGAACTTGCATTTTGGAAAGTCAGCTCTCTAAAAGTCAAATCCCCTCTACACTGCTTCCCACGGTTGTCCAGCCCCTGAACAAGTACCTGAGGGACAGGAAGCTCTCTCCCTCCTTGACCCCTTGATTTCCATCTTGTAGGCCCAGCTCCGCTCCTGGGGTCACACATACCACATGTTTGTTCCTGCACCCTGGGGACTGTGACTCACCTTATTCCCTTCAATCAGGTTACAATCTTTTGGCTGGCTGAAGAACCCTGGTTCCCTCCCCCACTTGGTGTCCATCCGAGCTGCTCCTAGGAGTGAGGCCTCACATCCCCCTAACTTGCAAAGTTCTTCTGTCTTCACGGCAAGGTCATTTCTACCACCATACTTCAAAACTTGCCCATTCTACACTCATTTCCAGGCAGTTCCTCCAGCTATCATAGAATTCTAGAAAATCAGAGCTCAAAGGAGCCAATAAACTTAAGTGACAGATGAGAACCCTGAGGAGCAAAGGCCCAAGGTCCTAGGAGTCTACTAGGATTAACTTATGCAAAGGTGCTGTATGACACACATAATCTTTTCATTACTCAAATTGCCACCAGGGGGATTGTCAGTTTAACAAGAAAATCGCAAAGTGTATGACAGGTTTGAAGCAAGTATGAGTATCTGCACTGAAGAGTAAAGGAAAAGAATGAAATGAAATTCTGGGAGAGATTATTGTGACAATCAAGAGACTATTATATAAATTATTTAGGATTATGTCTGGCACATAGTAGGTACAACTGTATGGGAGATAATATCCTAAGCGGGGCTTTAGATTTAGACTTATTTGGGTTAAAATTCTAACTCTACCACCTACTCGTTCTATAACCATATGGCTGTTGGTCAATCTCTTAACCTCATTAGGCCTTAATTGCCCTCATATGTAAAATGGGATAACAGTACCCATTTTACAGGATTATCATGAGGATTAAATATAATAGTGGTTGTAAAACACTTCAGTTCCTTTGCACATCTTAACCAGTCAGTCTGTATGGCTACAGAGAACATTATTACCATTGTTATTATTAAAGTGTCCTTTGTTTAAGAAAGCATCCTGGGCCCATGGAATAGGTTCTTCCTATTCAAGATTTCTGGACCTTTACCTGAATATCCTATAGATTCACATCAGGAAAAGGGATTGGATTTCAGTTTTTGGCAGTCCAGTAAAAATATGTCTCTTAAAAGTATTTTGCCCCCAATCCATATGTCTTAGGAGAAAGTAGTTATTTGATAGACAACTTCTGTGTTCTATTTTAGAACAAATGCAAGGATGAGGCTAAAAAAACATTTTCTCCAAAAAGTAGTGGGACTTTTCTCTTGTGACTTATGCTCCTAATTTTAGACCAATATTACATAGTTTGCATTTCCAGAGGGGTTAGGAAGAATAAGAAAATTGCTAATTTGAGTCTGTAGGGAGTAGGTTGGGATATTTCCATCCCCTCTGGAGTTTTGTAAATATGTTCCAGGCCAAAACTTCCCAGGAGAGTGCCATTCCTGGGATCTATTCAGTGCCATGGGCTGGGCTCAGAGAGGATCCAAGTGGTTTTCTGCAAGCGTTGGAAAACTGTTGGATTCTCTGGCCATGTCTCCACAACACCAGGGGCCGTGAAGTGTATTTGAGAGTGCCCACTGTCAGTTTGAGGCTTTGCCCTGCCACTTTATAGTTATGTGGCTTTGAGCAAGTCACCTTTCTCTTTGGGTACGTAGGACCTGGGATTTAGAAGTCCCTCAGCAAACTATATCTGATTCATTCATCATGAATAAAGTAATGCGTCTCAGTTTCCCTATTTGTAAAATGGGGAGGAGACATGCCCTACATGTCTCATAGAATATCACATGAAGGAAGCAGAGCAAGCATGATCACCATGACTCAGAAAAAGAAGTGACGCTTGATGAGGGAAAGGAGCTAACCCAAGGTTCCACAAAAGAAAGGTAGATGCATGAGCTTAGGCTAGGCCTGGGGCTTCCTGAGACCCATCCATTTACGGCCCTTTTCTACTCTGCACTGCTTTCTCTGAAAGAACGTAAGATTTATTGCCTGGTAATCAGAGCACAGGCTTATGGCAATTCAGTTTGAATTTTGGCTCTGCCAAGTGCTAGCTGTGTGACCTCAGGCAAGTTGCTTCCTGCCTCTGAGCTTTAGCCTCTTCATCTGGTTTGTAGGAAATCCAGCTCCTACTTTGTAGAGTTGTAAGAATGAGAAGTCACACATAGGTGACATGCCTAGGGCCCCTAAACAATGAAAATCTTCTAAAGACAAGTATCTGACCCAAATTGCTAGGTGCTTGTCCTGAGTTGGAGCAATGGGGGATCATTGTCCTTAATCCGAGAAGAAACCCTGGGACTCCAGCCTGTGGGGAATTGTCTAGTGTCAGACTGGGTTCTGACAGTGATTTGCTGTGGCCCTTGGGGGAATTTGCTTTCTCTGGACCTCAGTTTCCCCTTCTACACAGTCAGAGGCTCTGTTCTGCCCTTCCAGATCTGACACCCCAGGAGCCTCTTGGGGAGGCTGGAAGAGAGACAGAGTTCTCTGGCTGACCATCAGAAGCCTGTGTTCTCTGTTGCCTGAGAGCCTTCTCTCCTCCACGGGCCTGGGCCTGGACAGGACAAAAGCCAGCACTCATTAGGGCCTGGGGCTGCTCCAGCCAGAGGGGGCAACGCCTCCAAGGGGAGGGGAGGGGCCATCGGATGGCTGGTTGGTTCCCACCCAAGCCAAGCTGCTGAGAGAGGGGCGTTGTGCTGAGTCAGCGCCCTGGCAGCCAGGCACTGGGGCTCCCTAGCCTCCGGAGCCTGCCAGATGAGATGCAGCCAGGAGGGCCTCTGAGGAGCCCAGCGTGTTATCAGTGATGCTGCCGCTGCTGCCACAGCCACAGGAACTGTGCCCTAAAAAAAAGCCTATCCGCAGCCAGGCCTCCCAGGGCTCTGGGGTGGGGACCGCTGTTGGTGAAGGAGCTGCCTCCTTCGGGGAAGATTCTAGCCAGGGCTGTCTCTGCCCTCTCTGGGCTCCCCACTCAGTCCCCAATGATAGTCATTATTCTCTCAAACACCAAGTACAAGCTCTACTTAGCAAGTCATTTAATCCTTCCAAAAACCCAGGGAGGTTGTTTATGGGTTAGGGTCCCATAGGAAATAACTGGCTCACTCAAAAGGGACCATTGGAGAGCATGCAGTGCAGGGACTATTTACAAGGCGGGGTTGGGGGGTGGGGGGTACACGTCAAGGGAAACCAATAAAGGGTGGTGAGACACCCCAAGGCTAGCCACAGCAGAAAACCTGTCCTAGCCCTAACGCTGAGGGAAAATGAAGATCTGTGGCCACAGAAGAGGGGCTGCAGCCTGAACACCATCACTGCCATCCTCCAGACAGCAGAGAACAGGAGGGGATAGACATCCCATCCTTTCTCCTCCCATCCTCCCAACTGATCTCTCCTTGACCAAATGCTATGGGAAACCAGAACAAAAGAGCACATTGACAGGATCCATAGGATTCAGCCTATGGGGCACCAAGCAGGGTAGAGAAGGGCGGAGGGTGAACCTTCGGGACAGCGTAGGTAGGTGGTAACGGGAAGCCCATACACTTGAAAAGGAAACAGAGAATCTTAATTCTCAGGTCACTGAACGGTAGTTTTTCTCAATTTTTCTGTGGCTTCAAGTACCCCTAAGATAGTGCCACATACCCCAATCTGAGAAACACAGGACCTAGTGTCCTAAAGGGAAAGAAGTCATTTGTCCAACATCACACAGCTAATAATCAAACATTGAGACACAGGAAATCTGGCCAAAATAGGGCCCTAGAGAGAGCCTCCCTAGGGAAGGCTCACCAGTGGTCACCCTGGGAGAGGAAAGGAGGAAGAGATTTGAGCTCAAAGTCAGCAAATGTTCACTGACATTCTTTGTCCCCGACCGGGGATACTTGGGATGCTCACACCATCAAGATGCTCACACACTCCTAAAAGAGGTGGGCATGTAAGCTGACAATGCCAACACCACCTGACAAGTGGAAGGAGGTGGAAGAGGTAGAGGCAGGCAGGTGGGTTCAAAGCCCCAACCTTGCCATGTCTTGGCTGTATCACCTTGGGCAAAACCATTTATCCTTTCTGGGTTTCATTTTTCTCTTTTATTTTATCTTTTAATGTTCTCTGTCTTATCTTTTACAATTGGGAAAGATCGTACCTACCTCATAGGGTGAGGAAAATGAGATGATGTATGAAAGCCCTTTGACTCAGCAAATGTGAACTAATTATTGCCTTCTTACTATGATCAGTGTGAGGACAAAGAATTGCATGTGTCAGGGCTAAATAAGGTAGCCATGATTTTCCAACCAAAACATGCATGTAAAATCCGACATCAAAATAGCTTCTCTTAAGTTTCCCATTTAATCTGAGAGCTCTGGTGTTTGCTGCTGTGGGAGAAGTGAGAGAAGGCTTCACAGAGGAAGTGACATTTGAGATGGACCGAGAGATTTATAAGGGTTGTCCAGGCAAACAGGATTGTCCAGGCAAGGCCTCTCGGGCAAAGGCACATGGCATGTTGGGAAGGATTAGTATTTTGGTGTAACTGGAACAGAAGGGTGTTGGGGGAAGGCAGAGGGCTGGAACAGTAGAGTGGAATCAGATTAGGGTGGGAGCCTATACTAACACCCAGAGAGGTTTGGACTTTATCCGAGGGGGAGTGGAGAGCATGGAAGATTTCAGCAGGATGTGGCAAATCTGATACATTTACTCTAGCGCTGCCTCTGCCAGCCTGGAAGGAGATAGGACTTGACGAGAGGCGGGAAGACTGGGAGGCTATGAGTCTTTCAGACAAGTGGTGATGGCAGCATGAACCAGGAAGGATGCTGGCAATGGAATCAGAGGAGCAAATAGATTTGGGAAAGAGTCCAAGGTCTGCTTCACGTGGGGTGGGAGAGAGGAGCACTGCAGGGTGATTCTTGAGGTTTGACTGGGCAGCAGGACAGGACAGGGACCTGCTCATTACTGAGGTTAGGTCATGTTTGAGACAGGATAGAAGTTCTGCTTTAGACAGAGCAAGGGAGGGAACCTGTTGGACATCCAGGTGAGGGGGCTAGTTGGCTGTTAGATAGATGGTAGGAGTGATGAAAGAAGATCAGCTAGAGGATGGCGAAGTAATGACGGAAAAATATTCCAAAATGTGGCTCCATTTTCCCACCAAGGTGTTCTTTTTATCCATTGGTTCCCTATATTTAGTGGTTTCTACATCCTAGAGACTGTTGGAGGAGTAGGATTCCATTCAATTACCAGCTCTTAAGAGCCCCCCATGGGCAAGGACATATGTCAATTCATTTCTCCTACACACTGGCCATCTGAGATGAGTACTATTCTTTCCATTTCACTATCACCTCTAAGAATTGGGGGTTAGAGACCTGCCTAAATGGGTGTTTCAGTGCAGTCTCTACACACACTGGCACACCCCATTCCAGAGGTATGTCTTGCTCTGACTCCAAAAGACTTTATTTTCTCCTGTAACTCAACAGAAAACTCCCCTGAATTCCTGTCTCCTTTTTTGAGCAAGAGTTTTATTATCAGGAAGCAGTGGCCTAGACGGAGGTGGGGCCCAGGGTCAGAGTCCTTTCACTCTTAGATTCCTCTTCCTGCAGGCGCCTGCCTCCAGTTTCTAGCCTAGAAGACCTCTCTCCTCACCCCAACTGTTGAACGCACACCTTAGCCAGAGCCCAAAACTGCTTGCCCTGGTTGAAATTCAGCACCCTGGTCTGATTCCCTGAGTATGCTTCCTTCAACCCCCTTTTTCTTCAGGCCTGAAACCTGGAGGCCTCAGTTTTCTCATCAATAGAATGGAGGTGACAGTCACTTTACATTAAATTGTACGTTTTAGCAAGGCTGATTGGAGGATCAAATGAGCTAATGAGGAGAAAGTGCTTTGCAAACACTGTAAACTAGAAATCGTGGGGCCACTGAGTTATCACTATTATTATAGCTATTGTCTCCACCTGCCTCCTTGTGTCTGGCCTCAGGGCAGGTACACCCAAGACTAAAGCCCACACTTCAGTCTGAGACTAGGAAGATAAGCCCAGGACTCTACAGTTCCACCCCAGGGAGTCAACTTTTCTCCCTGGAGCTAGGGGAGACTCCCAAGCCAATTCTCTGCCCAGGTTTTATGAGCTCAGGGAGGGTTTACACTATGACTAATATCCCATCCTCTCATTCCCCAAGTCGCCACTACCTGCTGGACAGGAAGTCTGAGGGACTCAACCCCCCTTAATCACCGCCACCTCCCCATGACCCGCCTCAATCGCTTCTCTTTACAGTCAGGCAGAGCCGGCTGGGCCTCCTCAAACTTCCATATCTGCACTGGGAGATCACTGATAGGGCTAATGGCGTTTGCTCGCCTCCACGCCCTGGGACCAGCATTCCAAAAGTCACGCAACCCCACAGGCCCAGAGCGGAAACTGCAGCAAGGCATGAGCCGAGGAGCCTCCCCACCCCATAAAACACATGAAACAAGCCTTTCTTCATGGCCCCCTGGCCAGCCAGTCTCAAAGCCATAGCGCAGTCTGCCCTCTTCCCAATTACTCCCCACTTGCATCCCTTCTGCCTTGGCCCTATCACCCACCTATGTTCTCTTGGTTCCCAGGGATCTCAAGACTCTTCCATCTCCCCTGCAGGGAGGAAGAAAGTTGCTCACCTGAGAGCCACTCCATTTAATTCCTTATGTATTCATTCATTCAGTATTCACCAAGCCTCTTCTCTGAGCCAGGCCCCCGTTGCTGAATGCTCGGGACATAAAGATGCGTGAGACAGTTGCTGCCCTCAAGGAGTACGTAATCAGGATTAGAATGGAGAGAGTGGAGGTTGAGAGACCACTGGGGAAGCTGTTGCAGTCCCACCCATATCTCTCACCCTGGCCACTAGAGCGCACATGGCCTGCCTCAGCTGCCAGCCCCTGCATTGCTTTGCCTGATTGATTTGCCAGGCTCTGAATGCTCCCCCAGGAGCAGCGCTTAGTCAGACTGATGAGAGTAGGGTAAACACCCCAGCTCCCTCGCCCCTAGGTAGATGCAAATGTACTGGTTCCCAGAGTTTCCACAGGGATTAAGATCCAGTCTCCCACAGGGATAACCAGTTTGAGAACACACTGTTTTTTTGGCTGACTTCTTTTCCAGGTCTCACTTTTTCATTCCCCCATTGGTGTTCTCTTCACCTTCCCAATAAACTACTTATATTCAGATCCCTGTGCCTGGTCTGCTTGTCAGGGAGCCCAAACTAAGACACCAGAGTAGCAATAGCAGTAGCCAGAATTAGGACAATGGCATTCATCCATTCAATCAGTGAGAATGCCCTGAGCACCTACTATATATCAGATCCTGGGTGCAGGGGACACTGGGGATGACCCCATCATAGGTTCTGCCTCAAGGAATGCACTATCTAGCTGGCCGGTGTGGCTCCGTGGTTGAGTATCAACCTATAGATCAGGAGGTCACAATTTGATTCCCAGTCAGGGCATATGCCCAGGTTACAGGCTCAATCTCCAGTGTGGGGCATGCAGGAGACAGCTGATCAACGATTCTGTCTCATCATTTATATTTCTATCTCCCTTCCGCTCTGAAATATATATTTTATTATTTTATCTTTTTTTTTTTTTTAAAGAAATGCACTATCTAGTGAGGGAGGCAGACAAGTAAACCAAGTTACCAGTCAGAGCAATATGGGCAATAACACAACTTGGTCCAAGAGGCTATGGATATACAAAGAAGAGTCTCTAACTCAGTCTGGGAAAAGAAGGAGGCAACCACTAAGCTGAGTCTTAAAAGTCCAATAGGAGTTGGCCAGTGGAGAAAGTGTGGAAGGGTGTCCAGGAGAAGGAAAGGTATAGATGAGAGCACAGAGATATGAGCAGGCATGGCCGCATTCTGAAAACACTAAGTAACCCACTGAGAATGGGACACTCGCCTCATGGAAAAGAATTGTAGGAAATGATGCAGAATTCAGATCCTAAAAAGTCTCTTGTATTTCCAACATTTGCATTTTTATTGATTGATTCCAGAGAAAAGAAGTGGGGGGAAGGGGAAAACAGGGATAGAAACATCTACGATGATAAAGAATCATTGATCAGCTGCCTCCTGCATGCCACTACTGGGAATCGAGCCTACAACTCAGGCATATGCCCTGACTGGGAATCAAACCATGATCTACTGTTTCATGGGTTAACGCTCAACTACTAAGCCACACCAGCTGGGCAACATTTGCATTTTTAAATGGAAAATCTGAATAGAGCAATTTTTAACCCCAAGAAATGAAGCTCTAACAGGGGTGTATTTCAGACACCTGTGGAGCAGTTGTGCCAAGCAAGGTCCTTCACTTCTCTTGTCCTGCTTCATTGGGTTCCAGGCCTGGCATAATCAGATAACTGTTTTCAAAGGGTGCTGGCGCATCTCTGCAGTAAGGACTTACAATCTTTGGAAGACAGGTTAAACCAGAAGAACACAGTAAGGCAGCACCCAGCTTCCCCTCTCCAACCATTAAAGCTGGTGCCTGGCAGAAGACCTTGCAGGTCCAGTTCCCACTCTTCTCAAAGATCCCGGTCTACTAAAAAAATATGGGGAAATCAGGTTTTGGTAATAATTAATAATTTATATGGGTTTGAGGAAGGTGGAATTCAGACATGCCTGAGCACCTCAGGTGAGCCCTTGGAATGGAGCCACCCAAAGTCAGTCCCCTTGGGGAACTGAGAAGCCTGTGAATTGGGATGGAACAGTTCAATTGGGTAACAAAGACTTCAGTGGTGGGAAGTGTACTTCCAAGCACAGCAGGAGGCTATCGCTTAAATCTCTTCCCCGATCCATTGATATATCCCAGGAAAGAAGAGGCTTCTGAATAAAATCTAAAAGAGCTGCTTTAATAAAATCTTTTCCAAGTTCTTAGAAGTTCTCCAGTATAGTTCTCCACTGGATTTAAGAATCCAGTGGGGCTGAAACTGGTTTGGCTCAGTGGATAAAGTGTCTGTCTGCGGACTGAAAGATCCCAGGTTCGATTCCGGTCAAGGGCATGTACCTTGGTTGTGGGCACATCTCCAGTAGGGGGCATGCAGGAGGCGGCTGATCAATGTTTCTCTCTCATCGATGTTTCTAACTCTCTATTCCTCTCCCTTCCTCTCTGTAAAAAAAAATCAATAAAATATATATTTAAAAAAAATAATCCAGTGGGGCTCTTGAAAAATTCTTATATCCCTTTTTAAGAAGAGATAAGTTAAACTCAAAATTGCTAAGTCATTTGCCCAAGAGTACATCATCTTTCAGTCAGCAGAGAAGAGAGGGAGCCAATTTCTCACACTGCACTTCTACTGATGAAGCTCTGACACCCCATAGAAGTCCAGGAGGCCCCAGACCAAGAACTGTGAGTCTTTTCAGGTAGCACATGACAATGTCCAGAACTTCAACCTGATTACACCAGCCAAAGTTGCATGATATACTACTACCTAATCAATTACTATTTTCAGCGGAATACAAAAAGCCATTTGCTTTCTCCCAACATCACACACCCATCCCTGAAGCAGGGAGTGGGATACCCATCTCCACCAAGTTGGGAAGGTGAGATCATCTCCAAACAAAAATCAGGGAGAACGAAAATGGATTCTGGAGGAGCAAATACCTTATGACCATAGTCACTTGAAGAAAATATGATTTATTCCATCCACAATAAGGCCTGGAGCACATAAAGAACTGCGTCAGGTTCCCACCAGGAAACAACAAACACATTCAGATCAGGTAATTTGAAAAGAGTTTAATAAAGGCATTATTTTACAAAGGCATGGACAGGATGCAGAGAAGCCCCAAGGATTGGGCATAAGCCAGGGCTAGTCACAGTGACAAAGAGAGATAGCAGTCACCACAACTTGGAGAGAGAGAGAGCTGTGTAAAGAACATGGTCTGACAGGAGCAATGACCTTGGCCCAAGAGATAGCCAGCTCATAGGGACATAGGAACCCCACAGGAAGAGAAGTAGGAAAATGAGTCCCAGATTCCTCTCTCCTTTTCCTTCTGGTCCCTTGAATGTGTCCCATTGACTGAAGCAGGCCAGAAACCAGAGGGCAATGATGCCTGTTGAAGCAAACCATTCAGGTCAGCATCCAGGATGCAAAGCATTGAGGAAAATGTAGGGGATGGATCTAGAGAGGCAGATGAAAGGTGGCCAGCACATCTGACAACTCAGCATCTCTTAGGAGCAGGTTGAACACTTGGTCCTCACACTGGAGAAACTATTTCAAGTAGCATTCTCAATGTTATTCAGAATATCTTTTTTTTAATATATATTTTATTGATTTTTTACAGAGAGGAAGGGAGAGGGATAGAGAGTTAGAAACATACATGAGAGAGAGACATCAATCAGCCACCTCCCACACGCCCCCTACAGGGGATGTGCCCGCAACTAGGATACATGCCCTTGACCCGAATTGAACCCGGGACCTTTCAATCCATAGGCCAACGCTCTCTCCACTGAGCCAAACAAGTTTCGGCCAAAATATCTTAACATTATTATTGTGGACCCCAATAATCTGTACCGTAGACAAATATCTCAGGTACTCCTGAAAGACAAGAGTAGTAAACCACAATTGGGGAAACTTCTATGCAGAATGAAATATCATGTTTAGGCACTGGGGGTTATGAGCAAGTCATAGTCCCTCAAAAGAGAGAATGAATGGTTAATTGTATTAATATGTAATTTTGTACTCAGAGTGTATCAGTTATCTACTGCTGCATAACAAATTACCCCAAAATCTGGTGCCAAAAACAATAATCATCACTTATTATTTCACATAGTGACTGTGAGTAAGAAATTTGAAGATTGCTTAGCTGAGAAGTTTTGGCCCTTGGTGTCTCTTGAAATGTCATCAAGATGTCAGCTGGAGCCTTAGCCAGTGTGTGGCTCAGTTGGTTGGCCATTATCCCATGCACCAAAGGGTCATGTGTTCAATTCCCAGTCAGGGCACATGCCCAGATTGCAGGTTTGATTCCCAGTCAGAGCACATTATCCCCAGTTGGGGCATGTGTGGGAGGCAACCAATCAATGTTTTACTCACATTAATATTTCTCTCACTCTCTCTAAAATCAATAAAAGCATATCCTTGGCTAGTCTCATACCTACGAGTGGCAGATAAAAATAGGGAGGAAAGCCCAGCTGGCATGGCTTAGTGGTTGAGCATCAACCTATGAACCAGGAGGTCATGGTTCAATTCCTGGTTGGTCACATGCCCGATTGCTGGCTCAGTCCCCAATTGGGAGTATGCAGGAAGCAGCCAATCAATGATTCTCTCTCATCATTGATATCTATCTCTCTCTCTCTCTCTCTCTCTCTCTCTCTCTCTCTCTCTCTCTCT